>OZ012732.1:10677628-11877628 GCA_963942605.1 Poecilus cupreus
CAAATTTTGTTCATATTTATTTATAGTACTAGCTCATGGGTCACTAATGCCCACTTGCACTAGAGTTAAGTTGAAAAAATTTTAACTGAGTATTATTAAAACTAAACATCTTTAAAATTCATTTGGCTTAACGAGTAAAAATGGGCGCGGTTCGACGATTTAAAAATTTTAAGTGTTTGGTGCAAATTGCAGTAAGTGTTTGAATGAAAGCAATCGTGAGTCAGTTATAAAGCTTATATTTAACAATATTTTGATTATGGTGTAATATTTTACGTATTTTGTTTAAGGAATTAGATATCTTTTGACAGTTAAGTCGTGAGAATATTTGTATTTTGTTTCAATTATACGAAATATATTCAGTATTTTTGCATTTTAAATTTGTTTTTAACATTATTTAAGATTATATACTTGCCACATTAGATTATTTTTTTAGTTGAAGCTTTACTCTATAGAACAATTGCAAAAGTTGCGGATAAACCTATTTTATCGTGAAACGCCTATGGTCCGTGTTTTTGCGGACATAACTTCACTTCTCCATTTCAATAGCCACTTCAAAGCTTGCTGGCTCCAAACTCCGCAATATCACTTGGAATTGAATACGCATTGGATACAAAACTGCCATTTATTTTTAAGGTTATGCTGTAGTTGAGGTTTTATTTAAGCTTGTCTAAAACCCGGAAAAGCAGATGATGGACTAGCAATTTACCACAATTTTGTGTACTGCTGCGCACATTTCAAATTGAAAGTGGAAATTTAAAATTTGAATTACAAATTACATGGTTTTGAATACAATTTTAATACAATAATTTCGGAAAAATTTATTGCGTATATCCCTCATTATTTTGACAATGAAAACATGGTGAATTTAGGGACTCTGTTCCATGTTAATCTAAATCATATGTTAATCAACACAACATAAAAATCATGACCCCACTCATCACCAGTTATAATGGAATAAATTCGATTTAAAATCCACCCCTATTCATTTACATAAACGACCCAGTATTTATAATAATAATAACTGTAACTTTTCTGTTTTACTTACTAAAATGTACACAATTTTCTACTGATATCGAAAATGTTAAAACTTGCAACTTCCGTTATAGATTTTTAAAACTATCTCCAACTTCCTCAATCCAATAAGATAAAATAATCGTGCCAGAACTAGGCGAATAGTTCTTTTATAGATTTATCTAGCTTTAAGAATGGTGAACACATTTAAACAGCAATTTGAGCATACGAGATCTGAATAAGAAAATACAAAGTTCTAAATACGAAAACGATGTACAGTGAGTTGAAGAAATTCCTTCAATATTTCACGGTACTGCGAAGAAATTCTGAGGGATAATCATATAACTAGTTTACATGGCGTTTATATTTAAATAGAACCAGGAAACGTTTAGCTTATTTATTTCTCATAGCAAGCTAATAGTCCAGGCAATGAAGACATAAAAATGGGCTTTCATTACAAAAGGTCAAGGAGTTTTCATCTTTGGTACATTTTTACAGTTCGATGTCCTAATTAATATTCTGAGTTTGCGACCTAGAGCGACCGCCGCTCGCGCCGCCATATTGGAAAAATGGTACAAAAAATCAGTTTTTCAAAAATATCTTCTCTCCAGCGCCACTTAGGTTGAAAATAGTTATTACAAAAATTATAGAGCATAAAACTCCCTACAACTTCTGTTATAAATATTTTCCAATCAGATGAGTTGTACACGAGTTACAGCGGAGTTACTCTGCAAATTTTTGCAATTCGCAAAATCGCTATATTTTTTTAATTAGGATACCGAACTGTAAAAATCTACCAAAAACAAACAATTCTTGACCTTTTATAACCCCGAAAGTACTCATTGCTTGGACTATAATTTAAATACAAAATTTTAAGAAAATTACTTAAATTTATTTACGTTCTCTCGGGTAATATGTATATATTACAGCTGAACTAGACTTACCAAAAGTGTGAAAATGATGAAGCTAATAGATATATGTCCGAGCAATCGATTGCCGAAAACCGGGAGTCACTATTTGATTCCGTTTAAGATTTACAGTAATTTAAACATAAAATTTTAAGAAAATTACTTAAATTTATTTATGTGTTCTCGGGAAACATGTATATTTTACAGCTAAACTAGACTTCCCAGAAGTGTAAAAATAATGGTCCAAATAGATAATTGTCCGAGAAATCGAATGTTCAAAACTGGAAGCCTTTATTTGATTCCGTTCAAGATTTACAGTAATTTAAACACAACATTTTAAGAAAAATATTTAAATTTATTTTTTTTTTCACGGGGAATATATTACATTATAGCTGAACTAGACTTACCAAAAATGAAAATATAATGGTGCTAATAGATAAATGTCTGAGCAATCTAATGCTGAAAACCGGAAGTCGATATTTTATTCCGTTCAAGATTTACTGTAATTTAAACACAAAATTTTAAGAAAATTATTTTAATTTATTTATGCTTCCTCGAGAAATATGTATATATTACATCTGAACTAGACTTCCCAAAAATGTAAAAATAATGGTGCTAATACAAAAATGTCCGGGCAATCGAATGTTGATAACCGGTAGTCGGTATTTCAGTCCGTTAAAAATTGTCAGCCGTTTTTGTGTATTAACACAAATTTATGACTTGGTTTACACAGACTGAGAATTTTATATTTTTATTTTCTCGTTTTTCTTGAAAACTATAACACTTACACAAAAATCATTAAGAACCTTTTCTCTAGAGAATTTTATGGTCTATAATTTTTGTAATAACTATTTTCAAGTTTGGTGCCGCTGGAGAGAAGATATTCTCGAAAAACTGTTTTTTAGTACCTTTTTTTCAATATGGCGGCGCGAGCGGCGGTCGCTCAAGGTCGCAAACTCAGAATATTAATTAGGATACTGAACTGTACAAATCTACCAAAAACGAACACTCCCTGACCTTTTGTAACCCCGAAAGTACTCATTGCCTGGACTATAAAGCTAAAAGTGCTACAAATAATCTTTTATCTACGATAGTGTGTGATGTTTAACTGTTAGTTTCAAGTTTGTAAAACGGTTGTTTAGTAACACGATCCCATTAGTCACGGGCAGTTACGGGTTGCCAAGCAACGAGTGATTCAAATTTTTAAACACATCATGGCAAACTTCTCATTTAATATTGTGATCCTACTTCATAAATAAAAATATTTTTTTGGAGGTTTTTCATTATATCGTAGATAAAATTTTGTACGATACACATACGTAAAGCGTCTTTAGTCACTCAGGGGTCTTAAAACACTGGTTACGCTCGTGTTTTAATTGACCCATGCGTGACTAAAGACTAGCTTTACGTACATATATCGTAAATAACTATTGTTAAATAAATCTCGAGAAAGATACGAATTTGTGTCCCAAAAGTTCATAGATTAAAAAATACATAATAAATTTAGAACTATTTGAATTTTGTTTTAATTTAGAAATACTATTGAGAAGTCGTAGAAAAAGTATAGTACATAATTTGAGATGTAAAGCAATTATGCCCTCGTGACATTACAAACTCGCCGCTATGCTGTGCCAATTTTTTCACTCGTGCGTAATCTGATTCTTACAACTCTCATTATGTAATATACTATTCTAAACAATAAAATGGAATATTTATGTTATTGCAATTATTTACAATCCCTACTGCTTAAACTCCACAACGCACAACACTGACGTCAGATTATTTTTTAAAAATCATTGCAGTTTAATGAATAACAATGGAGGGTTATGATTTTGACGTCACAGGCAGAAAAGAGAAAGATGAAGTAAAAGTTGAGATGGAAGTTCATAATACAAACATCCATGTTTTGACGTTTGAGATGATGTTTTAACAAGGTTATGTTTTTATTTTTCAAGTTGATTATTTAGGAAGCTTAATAAATTAAACACTGACCATATATTCTTTATAATAATAACGACAGGCACTATTGCACAAACCATACACACACTTTATTTTTGATATTTAGCATCATTTCAAGAACTGTCGTTTTGACAGCGTTTTATTTGTATTTCGTCCACGTGAATTTCATTGTAGTTCAATCAAAACATCAATAGATGGCAGCATGAAAATTTGCTTCTGTATAACCCTCCATTAAGAGTTTTTAAAAATGCAGATTGTCTTCAATTTAGATAAAGTTTCATAAAAAAAAAACATAGTGAAAAACCCCATTACACATACCTATATAATATACAATTCTCTTTTTGTATATCGTGCATATTGTTCGATGGAAAAACAATACTAATCCAGCCTACATAATGGCAATACCCGTACCTGTAATACCGACTTGTATGTATCAAACGTGACAACATGCTCTGACGATGACTGACAAGCCGTATACAAACCCCTAGAGTCCTTCTGCCCAGCGGCGGCGTATGCGTAACAATTTAACCAGCTTCTCCCAACTCCACCGCTGGTGACGTGACGCCATAGTACCCATCACTCATGCATCTTGCATATCTGTAGAGATGAGGTCAGTACGTACAGCGTTGCAGTGTGACTCGCCGCCGATAAACCGCCACCGCACATATGCGGCAACACTGTACATGATTAGTCACTTTTCAGTAATGAAACCTTCAGGTTTTGTGCTGAACTTTGCCGCAGGATCTGATATAATTTGCTCGTAATGGATGACAAAATGGAATGACGGTTTGGTTTTGTGAATTAGGCGGGGATTTTATGAAAATATTTTTGTCTTTCATTAATTATTGTGGCAGCTTTTGTTCTACATTTTTTTTACTGGAATTTGGGTTACTGGATTCTATGTATATGCATTTTCATACTAAAATTTTATTTTAAAACAATAGATACGTATTTTTCGGTATTCAAGTTATAATTGGCAAATTGTTCATTTTTTTTTCATAAATGAAGATCGCCCGAATATAGATTTGAACTTGAAACTCTTTTCTCTTTTTGTATGTATGTATATTTATGTATGTTCTTGGGGAACTTCAACCACATGGGTTATATTCCTATGATGGACAGACACATTAACATCTATTAAATTTCCTTGTATGTATTGCCCATTCGGTGCCCGATAGCTTTATGGTTGTCAAGTTAATTGCATTCCAACTAGGAATTTTTTCAGACCTGACTCGGATTCGAATCCACACCTCTGTTTCCCGGGCCCCTATTCTGTAACTTGTAACTAAGAGCAAGCTAGCTAACTATGATGTCATAGCAACAGTGGCTGTTTCTATAATCAGCATAAGAACTAGTTTCTATCCTAAGAATTGTGTAGTGTACAAGGTTTAAAAATTTAGGTTGTTAGCAAATTTGATTCTTTTCGCGTTTGTTTATTCTTACCAATTTTAATTTTTACAGATTTATTTATCCTTTTTATTTGGTTTTATGCTCTGTTATTATTTTGAGTCAAATTTTTAATGCTTGTATATTTTATTTAGATTCATAAATTTTTATACCATAAACTAAATCATATAATAAATCAAACTAAAAATTAAAGATAATATAATGATGAACTAATAAAAAAAATTGAAATACAAAAAAATCTAACAAAAATCCACGTTCTACGACATAAAAAATAGAGTTAGCTCTATGAAATAGAAACACCTCAAATGGTAGCTCCACAGATAGAGACATACATAACGTCGTATACCCCTGTTTCCAGCAGTTTTGTGACAGATCATTTTAAAAATGATCTAGATTAAGATCTTCAGATTTAATATGATCTAGATTATATCATAGATCAATTTTTATGATCGTATCTATTTTTTTAGATCATATCAGGAATAAAAGAATTTTTTTAGAACATGAAAAAGACCAGTAATTATTTTTTCCACAAATTTTTTTATTCTTATTTAGAAAATAGAAAGGTGAAAATTTTAACAAAAACAAATAAATTATAAATTACTTTTTACAAAATCAAATCAAAAAAATTATTTTATATTAATTTAATGTAGTACTTACTGAGAGTAAATTTAAAAGGAAAATATCTGATCTTTTTTAAGATCATAGATCTTATTCCTTTTGATCTAGATCATGAAAATATAAAACGATCTAGATCAGATCAAAGATCTTACGAGTTGATCTAGATCAGTCATAACACTGGTTTCCTGTTATCTACGCTAGACACCACTACTGAATATAGAAACATTGCTCATTGCTGGTTTAGAGCTAGCTGTAAAGTTAGAGAATAGGGGCGCAGAGGGAAGCACTTTACCACTGCGTTATTCCGCCATCTCTTTTCTCTATTTTATACTTACCTTTTTAAAGTTGTAAATAATCTATTGTACCCAGCATATCAGTGGTTATATGGCATTATGTATGAAAATTACTTTCAGCACTTGCCTTAATACAAGAAATTTAATAATTATTTTGAATAAATAATAGGAGTTATATTTACAAATGTACATCAATGCAATTTAGTGAAGGCCTTCAGCTTTCTCTTTATTCCTAGATTTAGTTTAAATTAAAACGTGTTTTGGAAAATTTCCAATTCTATATGATAGTTTCTCTATTTCCAGATAATATCTCAAACTTATTGACTGCATTATATTCGGATAAAATAAAAATATTACAGTGCGCATTTCAGATAAACTGAAATCTATTGTCTCTGAATTCTGGCAGAATGTTTAGCAAATCAACAAGCTATTTAACGGCTCGTTTCTGCCACGCTTCACGTTCCTACTCTCTAGCTTCAAAATACGCGAAATTAATGAATGACAATCAAATACCTGTTTAGATAACGCGATCACAAGCACCAAATTAACATTTGCTTTTGTCCTGCTGTCATTTTATTTGCGATGCGGAAACAGACACACGCACATACCCTCACGCCCTGCTGATCCATCATTTATTTTTGTTTAAAACATTTGAATTTTTTACGTATGTAACATAGTTTTATTTAGTGTGTTTGTTCAATAACCTTCATAAATGGGCCTCACTATTACCTAAATAATCTTTGAACTCCGAAATTATTGGTTTAGGCATAGGATATCCTTAATAATAAATGAAATAATAAAGAATAATTAAGTATAGAATGTTCCATTTGAAAATTACGAGTTATAGTCATTTGAAGTGGAGTAAATTTGATTCGCTTTATTGGACAACCTGTATAATAACATTTAAAAAATATGTCAAAACATAGAGTAAAATTACAGTTGTGCAGAAAAAAAAATCTTAATTTTTACTATTAAAATAAATCTTCTTTGAGTATCATATATATATTACACTTAATTTACACTTATTTTTTCCTTATGTCTGAATTTTGAATGTTGCAACTGTTGTATTTACTCGACTTGGCTGCTAAACAGTCCACAATCTGGTTAGTTATTTTTTTTATATTTGGTTTTTAGTTGTTATACCTAAAATTTTAACCTTACACCTAATTTTGCAATGTTTCAATTAATTTGTGCATTTTCGGATTGTGGCTTTAAACTTTTAAACAAATATCTCAAAGAAATCAAACGAACAAATTATTCTCAACATTTATGATTTTATTTAACTTATTAAATAGGGTAAATAGTTCCGTGATGTCCACGGTCGACAACTTTTCATCAAAAAAATTACTCCTGCGGCTTTTCTTTCACTTACATTTTTGAGGGTTGTTTAACTTTAATGTATTACTCGCAAAAATAAACAAAAAGAATTGGGTTAATGGCGTGTTGATATATTTATTTATATATACTCAATAAAGTAGATTGACGCAATGAATACCTATACCAATATAGTTTATTGTATTCTATTTGTGGAATGTAAATAATAATTGACTTTCCGAACCTAATTAGCTTAGCAAATTATAATAATTTTTGAGATATTATCCTGCCAAATAATTGGTAATTAATCATAATTAAAGAATTAAGATTTCAGAAGTTTGAGACGCACTGCTTTGGTAATGAATTACCACCGTGGCGTGATGCTGAAATACGTTAATTTATATTTAATAGTAATTGGTTACATAATAATTACATAATATTGATTATGTACGCAGGTTCGTAATTAAGTTTAAGTAATTTCGAAGCCTTATGATATGATCTGCCTGAGTATATTTATGAGCGATGTGTAATTAAAAAAGTTATTCTAAACTTCAAACTGGAAAACGGCGCCGAATTTATTGCTCAACTACATTTGCGCAACAAGAAAATTAATTAAGGAATTTGCCATATTTCAGTATTTTGAAGGATGTTAAACAAAATTTGCAATTTATGGGGAAGGCGAAGTGTGAAGTTCGTACTTAAATTTGTGATTTTTGTGCATTTCTACAAATCGTTGAATAATTGACTATTGACGTGTTTGTGAGGATAGAAACAATCAATTTTCGTGCGTTGATTCCTAATAGGCCGTGTGTATATTTACGTATATTTGATACCTTAATGTTGTAATTTATCATGGCATGTGTCGTGATCATTTACATTTGTCTACAATACATTATTATGACAAAATAGGTAAATAAATATGAACTATAACGTGGAATGAAATGCGTTGGAAGTCATAAATAATTTTGTGTACCAGGGCAATTCAGCGAGGTTACAAGTTCGAAATTCATTTTTAATCTTTCGGCCATTAGTGTGAACAAAGAATTTTATATAAATTTGTCATCACTTTCGCTTTTTTTTTACTTTTAGTGAAGGAACATAACAGATTATTGTAATATTTCCTTCCAATTACAGACTTTGCAGATCTTTAAAATGATTTTTGTATAGGGCAAATAGCTGTATGGTAAGGTTTCGGACAGTGGAAATCTTTGACGGGACTGTAAAATATTTCACTTACCGAGATTTGCGAAAGTGCTACACTATTGGTAAATGCAAGAATGATATATTTATTTATTCAATTTCGACGTTTGAAACTGGCTTTATAGTGTCCATATCAATATATTTTATATACATGTAATATTTTACATATTTTAATAATAAATAGAAACAAAACTAAACCTATAACAATTTAGAACCTATTTGTCAAAATTATGTAATTTTAGAGGTCATTTTTAGATTCTCCAGGAAAAAATACGACAGTTTTATCTCAAATATTTTTTGTATTCGTTACAGATGACAAAAATGACAAAAATCAAAATGGGTAAAAATTGTTGAAAAATGGGGACATATCGAGAAATACATATCAGATCAGATAAATAAATGTACACGTATGTAATATTTTCAATAAACCCCCCTCCCCCCACGCTAAGAGGGTTTGAATCACTGCCCCTCATTTCCTAGGAGATGGGGGTGGCGTTTTTTTTTTCTGTGTAGTTTTCGAGATATTTCAGTGTCTGCAGTTAAATTGAGCAACCTTGATAGTTATTTCGTGAAAATTTAATAAAATATTATATGTAACACGGGAATTAAACATTGATATTTTTATCTGTAAATATTAATAATGTACGTTTTTGTTATTTCATATACAAATATTTATTTTATGTATTTAATTGAGAATATTTAAATATTTATTTAAATTCAAT
Source organism: Poecilus cupreus (assembly GCA_963942605.1). Lineage (NCBI taxonomy): Eukaryota > Metazoa > Arthropoda > Insecta > Coleoptera > Carabidae > Poecilus > Poecilus cupreus. The sequence continues at coordinate 10,687,061 of OZ012732.1, forward strand.
TGTTACTGTGCGAAAGCACAGTGCCACATCCATAATCAGTACATGGTAATGATATACGCCTATTTAATTATTGACTAGGACTGTTCCCGAGAATAATCTCTGTAGTTTTTATTTTTCTTAACAAATGTAAAATAGTTAGGTTAATCTGGCATGACAATGGTACAGGGCAGGTTAATCTGGCACGACAATGGTACAGGGCATGTTAGTGATTTACCTAATTTTGTTTTAAATTTGTAAATAAAAAAATAATCGAATTAAACATAAAAGAATTCCATAAATATATTCTCCAATTTCATTCCCAAATTTTTTGACAATAGGCATGAAAGCCCGTAGACAAGTTTTCGAAAAATCTCTCAAATTATTTTCAATGTATTCCCAATCGCTTATTAGATTACTATTGAGAATAGGTGTTTGATAGGAAATAGAAATGTTTTGCGAATAAAATACAAACAAATAATGGCCATATATTATTAGAGATATCAGGTTTGCTTTGAGGTAAATTTTTTATGTTTAACAGCTGATGTTGTACTGTTTCTCCATTGGGAATTACTTCATGTTTAGCAGAGTATGAAATAAATAAATAGCAATGTAAGAATCATATTTTGTTTACATTTAATACGAATTTAATTTAATTCCTAATTTTGTTTTAAATTTGTAAATAAAAAATTTATCTAATTAAATATAAAAGAATTCCATAAATATATTCCCCAATTTCATTCCCAAATTTTTTGACAATAAGCATGATAGCCCGTAGACAAGTTTTCGAAAAATCTCTCAAATTATTTTCAATGTATTCCCAATCGCTTATTAGATTACTATTGAGAATAGGTGTTTGATAGGAAATAGAAATGTTCTGCCAATAAAATACAAACAAATAATGGCCATATATTATTAGAGATATCAGGTTTGCTTTGAGGTAAATTTTTTATGTTTAACAGCTGATGTTGTACTGTTTTTCCATTGGGAATTACTTCATGTTTAGCAGAGCATGAAATAAATAAATTACAGTGTAAGAATCATATTTTGTTTTACATTTAATACGAATTCCATATTGTACGCTTTAGTGCGCGCGAACTATCAAACTATCCCACTCCACGCGACACTATTCCATACCCATACACTGACATACCCTGCAGCCCTCTCCAGGGCGCAGGGGTGATTAAACTGTGTGTGACACGTCTGACACCCCTGTGCTGCGCTGTGCCGGTGATAAGGTCGTGTCAGACAAGCAGGCTATGGAGCCGGGGTGCCGTCTAGCTTTTAGCGTTTAGGTCACGTGATCCCTGAACTCTACCCCGTGATGTAGCGCCGTGCGTGTAGCGGTAATTACCAACAACTTGAAATTCCTGCGTGGGTAACTAGATTGGAGTGATTGTAGGTGGAATAGATTATTTGGTGGGGGGTTTCATCCACAAATCAAATTTTTAAGTGTTATGTTGAAGTTTCTCCTTGTTATAGAGCTAAAATACTTATTATCAGATACCAGCACCATTATTTACCCATGTCTCCTAGGGTGGATGTTGGTATATTTTTATGCGTTATGTGCTGTTACTAGTTACTATATGTATATATAGAAATTCTTATATATACCTATACCTAGAATAGAAACTAAAAGAAATATCGCAAAATTGCCTCCAATTCTGATATCTCCATCTGTTAGTTACCCCAAAACCAAAGTTTCATCAAATTCTGAAACATCTTATTTTTGGGCATAATGTCAAGGTTAAATGAACTTGTGTCAAAAATGTCTGGACAAATTCAGCTGTAGGTCAAAAACTGGACTAGGTATGGACTTGCGGACCTTACCGTTGGATTCAGCAGGGATTTCTCCATTAGCTTGTGTAATTTTATCGACTTTAGTTTGCTGTAAAAATAATTAGAGCAAAAGTTATCACGGTAGGTCAAAATAGGTGAAATTTGAAAAATGCTACTCGATATCTTAAAAACTAAACGAGATATCTCAAAACGGCCTCAAGTTCTGAAATCTCCATGTCAACAACCAAATTTTCATCCAATTCTGAGACTTTTGATTTTTTCGGTCAAAAATTTGGAGGCATATGCATTGGAAAATTTGGCATTTTTTGAATTTTCCCTGTAAAATATTAACCCGTCAAAATATTTTAATGAAATTTTGTACACTTATGTAACTCGATGAGCCCGATCTAACGGTGTACTCCGCAACTTTATATCTTGCCTAGATTTTGAGTTATTGGTAATAAAAAAATTGGATTTTGGGAAATGTGCAAAAAATTTTTTTTTCAGAATATTGTTTATAGGTTATTTGGGGCGTGAAAAGTTCAATGCCGTTGAGCGCGACTCGATATCTCGCTTGGTTTTTGAGTTACAAGGCGGGAAATTTTGAATTTTTCGAGTTTTTTCCCAAATCACATTGGTACCCTGAAACAATTTGGAAGAAGCTTTAGATATAGGTAAATGGTTTTTAATAGAACTTTTAATTTTAAACTGAATAATGAAATGCAACCAGCATAGATGCGTTATTGGGCGGGCTGCTTATGTAAAGAATATAAGGGGCTCCTGATTTGATTAGAATGGCAGTAGTGTATTATTTCGTTTTAAATTAAATATATTTTAGTCTTAATTTATATATCAAATTTCCTTTTCGGTTGCGATCCTCAAAATAAAATCTTTGAATTGCCACACAGAAATATGGACATGTCATAATGGTTATTTTATTTATTGTATTAAAATTGTTAATAATTTATACGTAAATGAAAGCGTTGTTTATTTAAACAAATGTCGTGAATAAATTGTTGTCGTAGGTGATAGTGCGCACTGACATTATCGGTAATTGTCTACAAATATCGATTTCATTTTATTGACCGTATCTGTACTGAAATATTTTCCCGGAAACTCAGTTTATAGTAGTGTCTATATATCCAGGTAAAATAATCCGAGTTTGTATTATGTACAAATATCAATGATTAAGTGCTGGTCATTATTATGGCATTAAAATATAGTGCATAGCTCTGTTACTGTAATAATATTCAATCAAGTTCATGACATTATTTTATTAATAATACTAACTAATTGTTATTGTTCCAATTGTACTTCTCGCTAGATTCTAAAACATTTCCAGTAAATAATAAGGTGGGTAATTTTTTGTAATAAACAGGATGGTCCATTGATATAAATTTTTGATTATATGCGATTTCATCCATTTTGCATTTGAAAAGTACATTGACAGTGTCACCAATAATAAATAATAACCTAGTACACTAGGGAGTCGTGGGTTCGAATCTCACTGAAGAACATGGTCGTTTGTGTTGTTCACATAATTTCATAATCATCCATTAATGAGGCGGCATATGTCCATATTAGTTAGGATCATCCATCCATTGATCTTCATATAAATAAATTCAATCAATTTGTAATGTTTCTTTCAAGTATACAAAATGAAAACTAATGGAACATATCCTTCTCTTTATATATCTTTCCTGGAAACATTCTGTTTATTTATAAATTGGAGAAACTATCTCTTGTATTTTATTTCAGTTCGCAGAATAGAAGGCAGTGTTATCTTAAATAACTTTCTTTCAATTGAATACTCTTACAGTTTGCTATTTTGAATGGTGATTCTCTAACACATAGGATCTTTTCTAATACTTCTAAATATACTATGGCATAATCGCTGATAAAGTTAACTTTATATACCTACTTGTCAAATTTCATAACCATTTACGAAGTACAATCAATTCGCATAATGGCTTACCATTAAATTTCTTTATAATGTCTTGATGGACTTAAGTTATTAATTAGTTTTAGTTTACAGCTTGATTACTAAAATTACTACCTAGTAAAGAGATAATATTACCATTATTTGAGTATTAAAATAGCGGTTATTTGGCATAAACGAGGGATATATCAATTGAAGTTGGAATGATAGGCCTCTGGATCTATAAATAGATAATATATGTTTAATAATATATTTATTTTGGACGTGTAGATTTAAATATAAATCATCATCAGATGAAATACATAAATAATTAATTGTCGAACAATATGAATTAAATAAAACAAAAAATTTTACCAATAAGTAAATAATCAAATTATAAACTGTAATTACACAAGAGCTTTTTATTTTGCCTGATAAAGTTCTGTTTGTTACGAAACCCTGTTACCTAGCAATTTGGCAAAAAAATTGTTTTAATAAAATCACAACACCGTAGTGGATAAAGTAATACTTTATCCATCATACTTACTAAAGTATTATTTTAGTACCTATTGAGAATTTTGTGGATAAAATAGCATTATACAAATAGGTGTTGAAAAAAATATTTAGCAAATATATTAAAAATAGTAACCAAGAAAAGTAATCAAGAAAAAATTGAAAGACGGAAATCATGTGGGACGTCAAGAGTTTCCAGCATATCAATCGAGCAAAAAATGTTATTTGGTTGAAATTTTTTGTTGTTTTTATTATTATAGATGTTCTTTTTATTTATGTGGAAAGTCTCTAATATTAAACGTTTAAATTTGTTGTTCTTGATGAATATTTTTAGTGTTTTTAAAATAAAATTTATGTTCTGTTTCTTGTACATGTTTTGATGATATACCACTATGGAACGGATTTAAAAGTTTCGAATTATAGCTGTTTTGGCAAATTCGTTTATTTAAAGGCTGGTTTATCTCACGAATCTAAACTTTATTACAAGTGGTAAAAAAAAATTGGTTAAAAATCATTGAATTTAATTTAATATATGTTCTGTCAGTAGACATTTTGAAATTGGAATAATCGAAATTCTGTTTGTTCTTGTATTAATGTAGGTTTTAATTGTGATTATAATCGTTAATCTTGTAACCTTTTTCATTAACAATTACTTTAATTGAAGGGTGCTTTAGATTGAAATCTTTACCCTGATCATTAAGTTGGAATTATAAATGTTCATTTATTGTTTACGATAAAGTAGCTACAAATTCCAAGAAAGACGGACACGCAAGGAACGAAGTAAACAACAAACAATTTCATTAAAAGAATAAGAATCTCTTCAGCAATGAAGCCGCCTCGAATAATTTCCAATTCTAATAAAAGTCTAACCTTTCAAAACCGTTAAATTTTTCTTCCGACATTTACAATAACCGTCAGCTTAAAAATAATTCGGGAGTAGCTATAAATAACAAGAAAAATAAAAGAAAATTAATCAAGAATGTCAAGTCAAGCAAACTTGTAATCCTAATAAGCCTCTGGAGTGATGGTGACGTCATACTGTTGGACACAAAGTGTATTTTCGGCAGAAGTTTTTTCTCGTAATATGTCAAATTCGACATCGTTAAGAATATTGTATCATGATCCAGACAAACTTTTTATGATTGGAATTCAGCTGCTAGAGTAATTATTTTATTTCTAAAAAAATATTTGGGAGCAGTTCGTAGATTTAAACCAGTACTTTGTGTTTCGCATATTAAAGAGTACATCTAGGGTACGCACAACACGGTTTTCTTAAACATATGAATCTGAATTTCATGGTAATTACACTTTACAGTTGTATATACAATATTTAACATTCACTTGCATTTTACAAAATATTGTAATATCAGACTTGAGAAAATATATATACTCTCTGATTACCTGTCTCATGTAAACGATGTCCTTGATTTCGTATCGTTTATCTTTCTCAATAGACCAACGAGAACGTATTTCGGTTTTTCATGCAGTTCTGTCGACATTTAAAAATTTATCCCTAAGGTTACCTCTACACTAACATCTTTGGGGGCCTATGACTTGACGGCTGATAACCGCACTTCATACGCAAAAGTATCTCACTTAATGAGATCTACGTATGCCGAGTGCACATCCATGATAAGTAATAGGCGTCATGATATATTTATTTATGTTTTCATTTGTACGAGTAGTTTTTATTATAATATGTATAATGACACGTTAGGAGATGGATAAGTATCATCACGATTCATGGTAGTTCGATACCTATTTCTTGGTGTGGCACTCTGCACACAGAAGATCTCGGTACACGATATTTTTTTCACATGATGTACAGTTGCCAACCATTACATATTATTATGTATTTATACAATTAATCAATGTTTGTAAAACAATTATTATTGTTGGAAAGGAAAGAAAAGTACGTGGTATTCCTGTATTTGATGCAGTAGATTTTTAAAGTTCGATATTTATATTATCTGTTGCGTTACAACTACAAGTAAAAATGTTAGTTGTATCACCAGTTTTTGAAACTGATGACAGTAATCTTACTAAAGAGGGTGATGTTACAATGTTACTAAATGTTGTCCTAGAAATTAAATTTAAAAAATAATAAAAAATATCACTAGACAAGGTCTTAAAAATATTTAAATATGCAATTTTATACAACTTTTGTAAAAATATGCATAAGAATGCTCAAATATGCAATAAATGCAATTAGTAATTAGCAATAATTAACTGTAATCAATGGAATTCGTCCAGAAAATTGATTATATTTAAAGATATGCAAAAATTAAAATATATGCATATAATCCACTCTATAGTGATCAGCATTGCACATTTCCTTACATTAATAAATTAAGTAAGTCTTCCTGCACGTTTTAGTGTTGGAGAGATTTTAATTTAAACTTCTTTTTTCCCAAATAAAGTTCTCAGAGTTCTCTACGGGACAAACGTCACATTGTCTCGTTCGGGTTCGGGCTGTCTGCACTGTCAACAGTAGCGGGTGTCTGTTTTAGCGGCGACGAAGTGTCTTTCTGACCGGATTCAGCTTTGCCGAAAATTTTAATTTCCGCCAAGTGGCTGATTGATGAAACACGGCGGTGTGACAGTCGTGTAACACAGCAGCAGCGGCCCAGGCCCAAGGCCTACTGAGTTTGGGTTGGACGCGCTGTTGTTATTGTTTCCACAGCACTCTCCGTTTGTTTTTGTTATTTATCATTTCCATGTTGAATGGTTTGAACCCTGTTCCCAAACAGCGAGCGGGACAAGCAGTGCCCGAGCATGCGTGTGCGCGGAATAGATGCGCGCAGGCTTGGATTCAGGAGAGCTTGAAATTTACACATTTTACTCATAGTGAAAATATATCCGTGATTCATTTCGAAAGATACTCACAATATGCCGGTCAGAACATTCTCCAATAACAAAGGGAAGTTTATGAAACATAACCTAATTTATTTGTTTAGGTTATGTTTATCTAAGTGATTTAGTCATTGAATAACATCACATTTACAAATTTAGTAATAATACACCTAGCCTTTAGAAATACATGTTGAATTGGATTCTTAATCTGATGGCGTAGTGCATAGTATATATTTGAATTTCCTGTTCTTCCCATTTTAGTGTGGCGAACGATATTATTGGCTAACAAAAAAAAAAACAAAATATAGCTGCTGTCAAATAATAATGGGCGTTTTAATTGTTATATACTTTAAGATGTTTTTTTTTCATCCATAACAAACTGTATATTAATAATAAAAGGAAATAATTACTTAAATTTCAAACGCATTTTTTTTTCAATTTTTATTACGTTAGGATAAAAAACTAACACATGCTTGCATTCAGAAAAAATGTACTATCGAATAAGATTTTAAAAATATAAAATCCCATTTAAAAAAATAACTTTGTATTGTAAATTGAGAACCACTGTTTAAAAAAAATATTTTTTTCTCTGATAGGATGTACCCCTTTATCTCCTACAACTTTATCCAAAAGTACTTTTTTGTAATTATAATAATAAAAAAATGGCGGTGATTGGTTTTGGTGATTATTTGGATAAAACGGGCGTTCAAGGTATCACGTATCTATTGCACTTACTACTATTAAAATATTTTTTCTATATCGAATTTGCTATAATTTGGTATTTCGGTACTACATTCATAAATACAAAGAATTTTGCAAACTTCTAAACTTTGCTGAATCCGTTCACAAAAAAGTATTTAAATGTAAAACGTTTGTCTTACTATTTTTAAGTTCCCCAAACTTTTATCCAACCCAAGTTTGTTTCAAATAACAATTTGCGTTTGTATCAAGCTGCTCGTTTCATGTAAACATGAAAAATTTTATAACGTGAAGGAAAACAAATCAGACCCGACGTTTTGAGTTCTGTTTCTGTTTTGCCTTGTAAACGCGGACTACACGCTGCACGAAAATGCGAATGAGAGTGGAGATGGGATTAATTTCAATCTCGGGACTTAGCTTCACAAAAAATTTAATTAATGCCAGGTCTTGTAAAAACATTAACATTAGCAGTGCAGCTAAAGAAAATGTAATTTTGACAGCTATTGTTAATTTTAAATTAGTAAGCACGGACATGTTGTATTCGCATGAATGTTTTTATTTTTGGTTAAAAAAAACTGAATTTGTGTCAGATTACGGTTATATAATACGTGTAGCCTACAACTAATGGCATTGTTCATAATATTGGAGATTGTGGTCCTGATAATATTTGAGAAGATTATTGATAGCGTAGAAGAAAAGGTTTGATTTACAAATGTGATTAAAATGTAATTTTTAATGTAAGCCCTGAATTATATAAAAGTAAAAGACTTGTTTAATTATTTTTTAGCATGTGCGTAATTTTCGTTCTTCGACACATAAATTTATTGTACTTTCTTACACTTAATATAAGAAAATATAGAAATCTTGAAACAAATCAACGTCTAAATTTTTGCTGTATTCTTTAAGGTTATTTTTTATCCTTTTGCTCAATAATTTTGGTGATAATGCGAAGAACTGGACACAAAACAATATATTAATAGTATATTGTACAACGAGCATGGAATGGTACTCATTTCCTACGAATATGAAAGTTTGTAGCATGAGCCGAAGGCGAATGCTGCAAATCATACGAGTATGAAATGGACATTCCATGCGAGTTGTACACTATACTTATTCTATGACCACGATATTATTTCAAAATTAATTTAATTTTAATAATAAATTTGTCCCTCTTTCACCATTCAAATATTTGACAATTCTATGTAAGTATCCTAGCAATGGAACGTGTACTTAAATGAACTGACCTGTATTGAAATACTCACAAAACAAATTCATTTCGCACGATACTTGCAATGTACCTCATATCCCTAGCAACAACAAACATACAATGAACAGATTTCTCAGTGGTCGTAGAAAAAAATAATTATTATACTTTGTGTAAGAAAGTAAAAACCTATAAGCAATTTAAATCTAGCAGTTGTTGTTGGAATCTATTCCATATTTTTCGAAATAATATCTTTACAAATTAATTTATTTACTATTTTACAATACTTCAACAATTATATTCACTACAAAATATACAAGTATAAAAACAGCGTCAAACACAGTATATATGAGCCCTGTAGCATTTTAAACTGCTACGTTTTAATCATATTTCCCCTACAATCTGTTTAACCCTTCACATTAAAACATACAAATGAGGCAGCACTGGTCCTGGCACCCTAGTAACGGACGCCCATGTCACATAAATACCCGACCGCAACCGACAGCGGCAGTGCGCGCGTACGTCGTGACGTGTGCGGTGAAGCGTGCAGTGGGCCCACTGTCGCTGTCTTTGTCTCACAACCCACCCCTAGCAGGGTTCTTTGCCGCATCAGCGACATTATTAATCGCCGTATAATAGGCACGACGATTTTTAATTTCACTTCTGAGTCCGGTCCTGCTGACGCGCAAAACAGTGGCTGTCAAAATGTCGAGCGCGGAAAATGATAATTAGTTGAATCGAATTAATTTGATATTCAACACATTGATAGACGGGACCGGTGCTGAGTAGTTCTCCAAATATTTTAGAAAATCATGCTAATTGCGGGTACATGTCACACAATCGAAAGACATTCGACTATAATTTTGTATAAAAAATGCAGCAACTATTGGGGATTTAGCACTTTAAAAAAATCAAATCTCACACTCGTGATTGCCCTTCTTTCATTTCAATGGAAATTAAAATAAAAATTATTTTCAATACAAATATTCAAAAATCTATATTTGTTTTAAATTAATAATATTTCATGAAAAATTTATATTTTTCCATGAGAACACACTTATAACTATTACATTGCCATAGAAACTTATGTTCTTAGAATATATCCATAGATAAGGCACTTTAAAAAAATCAAATCTCACAGTCGTGATTGCCCTTCTTTCATTTCAATGGAAATTAAAATAAAAATTATTTTCAATATAAAATATTCAAAAATCTATATTTGTTTTAAAATAATAATATTTCATGAAAAATTTCTATTTTTCCATGAGAACACACTTATAACTATTACATTGCCATATAAACTTATGTTTTTAGATTATATCCATAGATAAGGCACTTTTAAAAAATCAAATCTCACACTCGTGATTGCCCTTCCTTCATTTCAATGAAAATTAAAAAGAAATAATTTTTTTTCTATATAAAATATTCAAAAATCTATATTTGTTTTAAATTAATAATACTTCATGAAAAATTTCTGTTTTTCCATGGGAACACACTTATAACTATTACATTACCATAGACACATATGTTCTTAGAATATATCCATAGATAAGAATTAGTTTGGTTACTATGGAAATTAAAAAGACAAAGACTTTATCAATACGAAGTAAAAGTATGAGAGGTAAGGAGCGTAGCGATGAGCCTCGTATTCAACTTATATATTTACAAAGGCTATAATACAAGAAAAAAATATATATTTGTTTCAAAAATAATATTCTCATAGAATTTTCAGATTTTTCTATGACAACAAACTTATAAAAAAATCAAATCTCACACTCGTGATTGCCCTTCTTTCATTTCAATGGAAATTAAAAAGAAAAAATATTTTCAATATAAAATATGTTCTTACAATGTATCCATAAAAACAAATAAAGTTGGTTACCATGAAAATTAAAAAGATTAAGTGTTTATCAATACGAAATAAGATTATTATATTCACATAGTTTTTTATATATGAAAATTTTTCCATTTTATTTAATTATAACTTCTATAAAAGTACAATTTTTTTATGCAAACCAACTTATACCTATTACATTACAATAGAAACATATGTTTTTACAATATTTTGTTACCATGGAAATTAAAAAGAAAAAATATTAGTACTCGAGGCGAAGAGCGTAGCGACGAGCCTCAAATCTAAATTATATATTCCTCTAATATATTATTCAAAAATCTATATTTGTTTTAAATAATAATAATGCATGAAAAATTTCTACTTATTACTATTACATTACCATAGACACGTAGGTCCTTAGAATATATCCATAGATAATAATTAGTTTGGTTACTAAGGAAATTAAAAAGATAAAGACTTTATTAATACGAAGTAAAAAGTATGCGAGGTAAGGAGCGCAGCGATGAGCTTCGTATTCAACCACCACACTACTTTCTTATACATATGAAACCAACTGAATACGTATGACTTGTTCCTTATATATCTTTATTTTGATAATTCTTATATATGATAAACCTATTTAATTTTTTCTTTTCGTATCTATAATTCTATTTTAAAATACTGATAACTGATAATACAAATATTGCTTTTATAATATTTCAAACGACACATTTTTATGTTTTTTTAATATTTTGTTAATATTTCAGTGCTCTACACAATGCAGTTTTTCTTTTCAAGTGATTTTAAAAGTTTTCTGCCTAGCACAATGACGTAAGAAAGATAGATGAATCGAGAAAAGCAATATGCGGTATTTTTTCTTAAAATTGAAAAGAAAAACTTCACATGCTTTAAGGGTTTAATTTGTTGTATTAAATTAGCTTCTAGAATTATATTTCTTGGAATTTCTTGACAGTTAGTCTGCAATTTTCGGTAAAACTAGGACAGTCCTTACAAAAATCTAGTTTGAAATGTGCAGTAAAAGTCGCATTGTGTCGCCTCGTAATTCTCCGTTCCCGAGCCATCAATTGCATTTAGCGCTTCCGTGCTCCGAGCCTCTTGTACACTTTGAAGTGTTGAAGTAGTTTTAGAAGCACTGCTTTCTAGATGTCAGGCTCCAAGGTTGTCCTGGTGTCCTGAATTTCGCTTGCGGGCTTGAAAAACAGGCCGACGGCGACGGATATTCAAAGGGTTGCCATTTGCAGACTATCGCGCTCGTTCGCCCGGTCTATTTTGAGTTGTGCGATGCGTACAACACCAGCGCCACGTTGTGTTGTGGATTGTGGTGGATTTCAGCTGCTCGCTGCTGCTGGGCCTGAATGCCTGTCTAGTTTTTTTCTTCTTGCGCGCTGGTCGTTTCGTTTTTTAATTAATGCCTGCAATTGATTTCACTGCAGATGTGCTAAGTATTTGAGTGATTTCGTTTAGTTTTGTTCTGTTTTTGATGGATAGAGGGATGGCTCATTTCTTTCTGTATCATAGAGTTCATTTGTTTAGGAAATTACACAAATCTCAAATATATTTCAAATAATAAATTGATTATTCTTATTAATGAGAAGATGTAAGTGCTGTATTGATATGAAAGCAGGACTTGTCGAACTTCTTTTATAATTAGTGAAAACTAAATAAAATAATTTATTGAAAAATAAAATCACTCGGTATCATGAAAAGTATAAATTTTTTTGGACCCACGTATATAAGACTTTTATTAATGTTTGATGATATTATGTATTTTTAACACTTTGTATTTGATTATGTTTACTTATTAGTATTTTCTCATTTAGGGATAAGCTTCTGTATTAATAGTACCAATTTTTTTTTCTAATAAAGTTTGTTTAATAGCTAAATTTCCACAAATATTCAATATAAATTTTGCGCAATAATATGCAAATTTATATTTTAAATGGGACACTCTATATACTGTAAAATTCTTCAAATCTTCTGTTTTCCTTTTCTTACTCATTATAACCCTAAAATAATCGGTACAGAAACTATTCATTTTTTTATTAATATAGTGTACATTATCCATTTATTAATAGTGATTAAAAACAACTACCTATTATTCACAAGTAACTAAAATGATAAACGACACACAGAATTGTCAGTTAAATAGCATAACCCTAGCAATCGAGAATAACTAGAGCAATTTTTCGTAAAACATCATTTTCATACATTTAATTCACACATAGATTTAAACTGTTATCATATAAAAAGATGCTAACATAAGATAAAACTTCGTATATCACACATGAGTGAAATTATATTATTCGTTCGTGAGTTTAGCTCGAGTGCAAAAAGTCTCACTCATGGATTATATCTAATTTCACTCATTTTTAATATAATATACTATTATAAAAGCATAAAATAAAAATTACAAACTGATGGACCATCTGGTGTATATGAATAAAAAAAAAATGAAATGATTTTTCACAACAGCGCACAATTTTCAGAACTTTCCGTTGAACATTATATTTTGTCACGCTGAGCCTATTAGTTTGATTCTGACAGGTTATACAAAAATTGTTCAAATCAAACTAAAAAGAAATTGTGATAAAATTACAATTGTGGTCAGTTGCACAAATAAAACTAAAATTTTATTTTAAAACACGCATTTAATCGAATCATCAACAAAACCTAATGCACATGACATTTAATTTCGATTAACTTTTGTATATTTTAGCCTAAAGGCATTTTATGTTCAATACACACCCGCCAGTCCGTCAAAAATTTATGTCAACGCAGAAAATCATTCATGTACCTCATGTTTCACTAGCATCTGTGGTGTCATTTTTTATGGTTGACATACGTATTTCACCACGAAATTTTGTCAGAATCGACGTCTACCGTAGAATACTCAAATTTTAATTTTATATATAAATTTCAGTATAAAGCTAAAATGCATTAGATTGTAGATAATAAGAACCCGATTTGGAATTCTGCAATTGGAAATTGGTAAATTAATTAAATGAATTAGAATAGATGTTTCAGTTATTTAATTATTGAAATATTTTATTTAACCTATAATTAACTTTGTCTTAAAATTAAAGAAGATACAAGAAAATTACTAATAATATTTTATTGGGAAGATTATGGCAAACATCTATCAAATGAATTATTTTGCTGCTGATCCCATATTTGGATAAATTTAATTTATTATTTTGTGTGTCCAGTAAACTTTTCGGTTTTGAAACTATGGCCAAAATCTTATCAGCACATCCATCCCAGGTCAAAACGGATTCGGGTGACCTAACAGCGTGTATTCGTTGTTTCTGATGATTACTATACTTACTTATAATGTGTATGAGAAAGTAAAAACCAAAGTCATTATTAAAAGTTACGTTAGCGAAGGTCGTAGTATCCAAACATACAAATCTATTTGACACATAAACGAAAAACGTAAGCGTATATTTACCAAATAATTACAACTAACTATTGACATAAATCCATGTACCGCACGTGTTCCAAAGCCAATAGTAATATTTATCTTCGTGCGTTGTTTTCAAACAATTACCTCTTTACAAGAATCTACTTAAACTTACATTTTACGGTAAATGCGTGCCATTATGTAATCACTGTACATGCCTACGGAAATTATCACTTACCTGCTAATAATAATTACACGCTTAAAAAATTCCGACATAGACATACAGCTATAAACGCAAGAGAACATAACCACAAAGATGATAGTTTATCTTTGAATGTTTCTTCGTGTATTTAGCAACAAATGACAGTGTTTTTCTTAACATTAGTACTCATTTCGAAACGTTTAAATATCTGGAAATAATTGTGAATTGTTTCGCTGAAATAACTGTTAGTCTGTTGAGATTTAGAATTGGGTTTGTTAGTAGAAACAAGAAATGTTTGCTATTTCATTGTTTTTATGTATATATGCTGTATATATATCGAAGGAGTATTCGAACTATTCGTGGAATATATTTAAAAGGCAACAGGATATACAACAGAAATAAAAGCAGAACTCGGAAATATATATTTTATCTATTAAAGAATAATTCAGATTTTTGGGATAAATAACTCCAGGATAACGTAAATCCTCAGTTCAATTCTCGAATAATTTCACAACTTTCATCTTCGTCCCTGTGTTTCTCCCTCCACTAATATCTTTAGAAGCTGTGATTTGACGGCTGGTAACTGCATATGACCTCGAAAAATATATTATTTTCGAGATATTTAAAAGCGTAGCACAAAATGGCGTGGTTATACAGGATGAATCGAAGGACATACCATATTTTTGAAATGTTCAATTATTGGCTTCTTTGTAGAGGAAGAATTTCTCAATTTTATAACAGTAATATTTATAATTTCACTGGATCTGGAACCGGAATAATGAAGGATACGTTTTGGTAATATTCTTAAAATCATCAGTCCCATGATTAACAAGACAAAAGTACATACAGAAAAAATAAAATTAATAAAATTAATATTTTTTTGCATTGAACCTAATTATAGACTGTAGCGTAGTGGCAGCGTTCTAGCTTCCCATGCGCAAGGTCCCGGGTTCAATTCCCGACCCGGGACAAACTTCTCATTTTATCTCCGTGGTTCGGAAACCACGTTAAGCCGTTGGTCCTGCTGGATTGATATAATGCTCTTATCAATCATCCAAACAGTGTTGAAATGGACACTTTTTACGAATCACTTCTTCGAGTTGGGTTAGCCATCTGCCCACAATTGTACTCGTTTGAGTGCAATAATTACCAATAATTTAATCAAAAATATATGTAACAATTGTTTTTTCAACTGTTATATCATCAAATTTCTTAAGAACCGGTGATTCCTATTGTAGAATTTGTAAATTTGCTAGTATTTTGATTAAACTTTAATTCCTTTAAAAATAATTTTGTTCGTACAAACCTTTTGCAGGAAACGTTCCATGAATTACTTTTTGATAGGTATCTAATTTTCTTCTTCCCTTCTTCTTTTTTCCTTCGCAAGCAGAGGTTAGGCCTAGGGCTTGTTTTTGACTCATACTGAGTCTTACGAGCCGATTACAATAATTGTAAAGAAGATCCTAATCATTTTGTAATAAGTAAATTTTTCATCAACTAATGCATGCATACAAAAGGAAAACTTAAAATTTTGATTAAACTTTAATTCCTTTAAAAATAATTTTGTTCGTACAAACCTTTTGCAGGAAACGTTCCATGAATTAATTTTTGATAGGTATCTAATTTTCTTCTTCTTCTCTTCTTCTCTTTTCCTTCGCAAGCGGAGGTTAGGCCTAGGGCTTGTTTTTGACGCATACTGAGTCTTACGAGCCGATTACAATAATTGTAAAGAAGATCCTAATCATTTTGTAAGAAGTAAAATTTTCTTTAACGAATGCATGCATACAAAAGGGAAACTGAAAATTTTCTTGAAACAGGAAGTTATTTTTATGAGTGTAACTAAGTGATGATAGAGTAGGTGTAAACTTAAAAAGGCATCTGTCGGCTGTGGGATTCGAACTCCGGATTTCATGATCCATAGTTCGAAGTGTTACCACGTTGGTATTTACCGTCGAATTTTGGTTAATATTGAATGGGTTGTATTGTGTGCTACATTGTTCGTTCGCGTATTCGTTCCCAATAATGATTAATGAAAATAAATAAATGTGTTAACTCTCCAATTCTACTTTCTGCCCAATCGAAATGAATTAACTGTAACAGAATACTGATTGAATGGAAACACAATGAGTAGAATACGGCGTATTTTGTATTTGACACATGGAAGCGTGTGTGAACAGAGTAAAAAAGTATAGGTATTATATTGATTTGCGTTAGCTTTTGTTTCATTTAATTTGGTTTAAATGAAATAGCCGCCCTGTAATTGGACATTAGTTGTGCGGATTTCATATTCGTACGTGCTATACTATAATTTAATTATTTCTGTTATGGAAAGTCTTTGTTCTTGCTACTTTTTACTGGGGAGATATGTAAATTTAAATTAATAAATGTATTGTTTATGCATGGAAAGCAGATATGAAAATCTATATAATTTTCCACGTACCCTATTGGTATTGTAGCAGAATATGGGGAAACCATTTTATTTTATATTAACATAGCAAAATTTTAACTAATATTCCAAAAAAATTGTTAACATATTTTTTATTTGTACCATAAATAAAAAGTGGTTTCAAACAAATTTGGACTTTGGAATTTGTTACAGTATAATTATTTTTTTGTAATAATATATTGACAAATTTGTGAGTTTCTGTCTTTCCATTTCTTTTTGGTAATGAACGTAATAAATAAATCTAAAACTGCTTTCTGAAATGTCAAATATTTTTTGTTTTCGTTATAAACAAGTTTCGTTTCCATCTCATTCATGAGATACCGCGCACACGGACATCCAACCATCCATTCAACAATCCATCCATCCATCAATCCATCCATCAATCCATCCATTCATCCATCCATCCTTACACACATGCATTATTGAGAAATCAAGCAGACCTATTTTTCTACATATTTTTTCACATATGAGTATGTTTCGTTCACCAAGATAATTCTTCTTTCACAATATCCATTTTGTCTTGAACGTTTCAGTATCATTTGCATTTATCTATAATATAAAAATCTAGTTGTCCTACTTTTAAATAAACATAAGCAAAGCAGATTACAGTAGCCAATACCTTCAAAGCACAGCAAAACAAATACGCTTTGAGCATGAAATTCTCAACAAAATCGTCCACACACTCAAAGCTACTTGCGGTAAATGCTCCACAAACCGGTAAAAACAGCAAAAACATTAGCGGTGCATGTTCCTCTGATACTAATGCACACAGGTTATTTATTACTTACTCCACTACACGACTGATGAATATTTTAACAAATATTGTGCAAAAATAACGACAAATTGTTCTTGCTATCGAAGTGGTTATGATACGACTGCCAATGGATCTACGGAAACAGTGACAAAAAAGACTTTTTAAAATGTTAACTCCACGTGGACTGACACGGGATGTCAGTTGAATTTATACGTTTGGTTTTTGTGACTTCAATGATATTTCAAAGTTTCAGCGTAGGTAGTTTATTTCCAGAACGAAAAAAATCGTTATCTGCGTAGTTATTATTTATGAGATTTTAATATCTTGTCTGCAAACACTTTTTTTATTTTAATAATGTTGCTCTAACATTGAAATATTCACAAAATATTTAGAATTTCTAAAGAATCATATAACTTTATTATATACCCGTAACCGAGGTGACATGTTTAACAATTTACAATACAAATACGGTTAAAGGCGCGACAATTTTTTCTAGCTTTCATGTGATGCGATATTTTTCATTTATTTACATTTAGGAGATAGGTGCAAAAAAAAGTCTGAAAGATAAAATCAACGATAAAAGGGACTTATATACAGGTCGTCTCAAATGTAACCCGTCAAATATAATCCATAAATTAAACATTTATAAATTAGAGAAAAACTAAACCATAATGTTTCAGGTCTTCAACGGAAAATTGGGTAGTACGAAACTTGAAATATAAATTTTTCGTATTGTAACAGAAGAACGGTTTTGAAAAGAAGTTTGGAATATCTTTCCATCTTTTTATTCTTCTTTCATGTATATATGCTCCCACCAAATTGTTCTTCCTTTACTTTCTTACGTTGTACTATATATTTTTCTCACCATATTCTAAGCGTTCCTTCGAATAGCATTGTAATGCATACAGCTCCTCACATTTAGTTCTTTGCTCTATGATCCAACTTTTTCGCTAACATAAAAACCTAACAGTGTGCGTTCCAGTATAACTATATTTCAGTGCCCGTAAATCCTATTTTGAATTCTGCATTCACTTAGAAACGTGTATACAATCATTGAAATATAATAATAATGGAACGCTAACTGATATTTGAAATGCAAGCCGAGAAAGATAGTGGTTGTACAATTTATATTTGTTTTGGAATGGTTTTACATAACTTTGTATAAGAAAGTAAAAAACGATCATTTTAGTTATGAAAACAAAAACTCTGGAATTTACATTTAGTAGATATTTTAGAAATGTAATTAATTTTGCCAATTAATCTATCCAAATCGATAAATTATGACAACAAATTAAAATCATTAGTTAAGTTACTCGGATGTGGTGAACAATGTTGGTATTGTCGAAAAAATATCGGATACTATGAAACATTTTATGTGCCAATAACAAAAACAATTATTTTAATAATTTATCAAAATTAAAATATTGTATGACGTATAACATGTTATTGTTATGTTTTAATTATTTTTGTGCTACGAGGTACAATGAATAATATTTATTATTTTATATTTGAAATTAATTTTACGGTTAAACAAAACTTTAAATACACTCTTAACTATTCCTGTTTTCTGGGAATTTTCATAATTCTTAGTTCTCCCGATAAAGATTATATTGTCATATACTTTGTAAGCTTCATATTAAATCTCTATTTAGATTTTATAACTATACTACCTATACTGTATAATTGTGTATAATTGATCAAATTTGATATAATAGTATTTAATTGAAACTGCATTTAATCCAGACATTTTTCTAACAAAGGCAGGTCAAAGTCACTATCGTCTGTGAGTTACAAATGTGATCTATTATTTAAATGTAACTCCTGCTAATAGCTGGTACTTCAGGTCGGAGAAGTTTAGGCCGAGATAAAATTATGTTAGATTAAGATTAGATTAGGGCAGGTCAGAGTTTAGGGTTCGGGACCGTACCAATAAATCATCCAACAAAAAATTCACTTAATTAAACATTTGCTTGAAACTGTCATACCCTAATCTCTTTGACAGGTGTCACGCTCGCACATAACCAAACATTTCCAGCAATCTTTCATCTCTATTCATGAAAAAACAATCCTATTTTATATTTTAATTTGTCTTATCTCTGGAGATAACAGCTAGAATATTCATGGACACTGCACTGTCCACAAACACGCGGCGCTCCTCTGCGATTTCGTTTGTAGGTTTATAAACACACAGTTGGTCCATTCTTTACATAAAAGAGAGGAAATTTAACCATGCAGAGCGCTCTAGCGTCAACTTGTGAAACTTTTCAGTCACAGAGAAAAAGTTTACACATTTCAATGCAGTCATTTACGTGTTTACATACGAGAATGTGGAAACCGCGGTTGCGATTTTCAACGCGGAATCGTTTAAAAGAGAGTAGTTTAAAAGTTTCCTGTTACGAACTTTAGTATTTTCAAAGTTGACATTTGAATATCGGTCAGTGATGTATTTCTAAGTTAAAAAGTAGTTCATTTAATATTTATAGTCTGTTCCCTAACTTCGCCTTTATATGAAGCTGACAAGTAACGAGGGAAATGTCAATAAAATTTATATTTCACATTTTTACTGCGGATAAATCGACATTTTATTTTTAATATTTAGATGTGATTTAAAATATATGAAATGTGCGAAAAGTGAAACTAACGAATAAAATATTAGAATTTCAGTCCTAGTGAAGTTTTTTTTGTGACAAATGATAGAAAGTAAATTAATAAATTTACAGGGGGTATTTCAAATTCGGGCAACTAAATTTAAATATATAGGCATTATGCTGACAAGCAAAGGCTGAAAAGCAAAAATCAAAGAAAAGATTATTGCAACAAATGGAGCTTTCCAAGCGAACAAAAGATTAATAAAAAAAAAACAAGATAATAAGACTAATAACATAGATTTAATAATATATATGGACAGCGTTGGCTATGCAGAAATCTGTAACCAACATAAGAGAGAGACAGTCATATCTAAAATTATGCAGTGGGAGAAGAACAGTACATTTTCATGCCACCCGTCACGTGGTACGAATGTGCTGTTCTTCTCCCACTGCGTAATTTTAGATATGACTTATATTGGCATTTAACTGCTGTATGTAGAAATCAAGAAAATGTTTCCCACAAATTCATGTAGTTTCATTACGTTGAAAATTTTCTCGTTTTATAGTTATCAATTTCTTGCTTAAATTCACATTTTTTTGAAAACTGTAATAAATATGTATAAATACAGCGTTCTTCCATTATTTAGATATGTAGCAACCATCTCAATTGCCTTTCTTCTATTTTATAGTCTATGGGTTGTATTTACAGTGATTTTTTCAAGTCTGCGTTTCTTATTTTATCCAAGATTGTTATTTCTTCCAGTTTCTGTAAGAACCTCATCTCTTTGCTGTTTAACTTACTGCGGAATCTCTCTGATGTGAAAGTATCTGAGACGTAGATAAATATTACACATAAATACAATAACCATAAGTATAATTAATTATGTAGTAACATTTTTAACTAACTACACTTTATATAAAATAAACATTCTAGAAGGCTTGTGTTGTGTGTGCAAAAGATATCAAATTTCTTGCAGAAAGCACACTATCGCAGCTTCAATAATTTACCGTATTTATAGTACGTCTAAGAACTTAAATTACTATTACTAAATTGCAGATCGACATAATTGCAAGCCATAAATTTCATGTTTCCCGAATCAAATTTCAAACTAGAGTGCAATAAGACATAACAATTTCAATTAAAGCCGAACGTTCTAAATGCCAATAAATAAAGTTGAAACTTCTGCAACAATTTGTCAGTGTGCAACTGTTTAGCATGGCAAAATGCTAAGAAGATATAACTTGCTGATGCGAACTAAATTTGATCCCAAATCTTCAGCGGAGAACGTATGAGTGAGTTTTATAGGCTATAAATAAATGTATACTTTGCCGGCTTAAATGGTGGTATGATAGGTAGAAGTTGTGCGGATCTATAAGATCAGATAGATCAGTTATTTCGCCGAATTGACATGAAGAAATTTTTAGGCGGAAAATGGTCTATATTTTTCTGAGACACACGGCATGTTGATAATACTTTATCGATCTATATGTGTTAGTTTAACCAGTTTCTAAATGTTTATGGGTCGTAAAGTTAATCGTAAATCTATTTTTAATGCTTATACTAGTTGCTATCAAATTGCTTGTAAGTTGGACGTAATATTAAACTGACAGGATGCTACTATATTTCTAAAGGAATTTAGGATTGATTTATTGACACTAGAAACTTTGATTTCATGATACGTTTACATATAATTTGAATGTTCTTTATTTTCATTTGTATTTTTATATTGTACTCTAGATCTAGAATATCAAAAATAATATTTGTCATATTTACAGTACGAACCTGGAATAGTTATTTATCAAGACACTAAAGTATAATTTTTTATTACGAATATCGCCTCGGATAATAAACCATATGAGTAATAAAAAATTCTTTAGTGTCGAGGTATACATTATATTTTAAAGTAATTAGAAACAAATAAATAGATAGCTGTTGCGACGAGGATGGCTGTGATAAAAAAAGTACTGTCAAAGTGTCAAATTTAGTTATAATTTTTATTATTCTTAGATGTGGTTCGCATATGATCTGCATTAAATTTGATAAATAATTATCAAAGGTAAATATTTAGTAAATTCACCAATAGTATTATAGAATAATATGTTTGTTATTTTAGGTTTGTAATTCCAGTTTGACAGATTAATCTGTAAAGTAAAATTTTGACATAAGATTCGCTAAAGTTTTACTTACTTCTATTTTGGTTACCTTCGTGGAGTCATATCGTGTACTTTAATATTGATTTCGGAAAAAAACATATTATTTGTTCTAGTTAAGAAAATTGTTTTACTCAGTATATTAATATCTAAAATATTATAATTTTTAACAATATTTTAAGTAAAAACGAAAAATTACACCTGAAACAATAAGAAATGAACAAGAATCACTCAAGTGTAGTACAAACCAATGTTTGATTTCTATGCTGTTTGAATTAAATAGATATAAATTTAACATACATTTTTAAAATTTTGAAAGCGAGTATAGAACTTTGTATTTCTTCAAAAAACAAAATACAAAAATTGGGTCCCACTTAAAATAAGAAAGTTGGATCCTATTTTTGAGAAACACGTGTTGCAAATAATTTTTGTTAATAATTTTGTAATATACTTTCGAACAGCACGTGCCATCTTCTTTATTTGTTTTTCTCTAAAACTCAACAAGTTTGTTTATTTTTTCCGTTTCAGTATTTAGTTATTTTCTGATTTTCACAGAATTCTGTTATTATTAACTCTTTGAATTAAAATCAATTTAACATAAATAACTTTCTAAAATTCCCAAAAACCATTTTTTCCGGATACATATTTTATTATGTTTGTATGTGTACACAGCTGTAAAATTCACATTAAAATCCATGATTATCGTATTTTAATATTTGCAATAAAATTATTTAATGTTGACACCCGCCCACAAATCACCGGAAAAAACAAATCACAAAATATATAATTTCCCATCATGATAATCACCCATCATTACAAAATCACTCACAATTTTCCGCCCACTGATGAAACACAATGAGTGGCAGTTTTGCATTGATTATAAAGCATGTGCATCGTATTGATGCGGTTGTTTTTTTGCACCGGCGACTCTGATTAAGTAGAAAGGGGCGCTAGCGCTATCTGCAGAGGCTGTGCTCCCGTTTGGGGCAGACGAGTGCAGGAGATGAGAAGAGAGACGAGATTACTTGGTTGTACTCTGTGGCTGCTTCTCTGCTCGGTGGTTACTTATATTACTTGAAGGCAGCGGCGGCTCGGTACTGCGGAGTTAAAATTATTTTAAAGTATTTATTTGGAATAATTTTGTAACTTATAAATCTTTCACTAATATATAAACAACTGAATTTTTTTGATTTCATAACAATTTGGTATGATATCTCCCACATGTGGGTCGCTACTAGCTTCTAGTAGAGGTTCTATTTAAACTAATATGTAATGCTTTAATTTAAGACCCAAATAATGCATACTATAAATAAAAGTTTTCTGGTTTAACTTCTGTAAAATTTTAATTAAAATTGAAGGTATCGAATTATTCTATGTAATTCTTCTTCTGGAAATCTAGCGAACAAATGAAACAAATAAAAGAATATTTTGTGGCTCAACTACCCACAGCTAATTTTTCTGGTTGGTTAAGACAAATGGCCCGATTATATTCTAGAAATCTTGTTGTTATTCTAAATTCTAATAACTTTATCAACTTACATATTTGCAGTGTTGAATTTCTTATATAATTTAAATAATTAATAGTATATTACGTACCGTGAACTGTAAGTGATAGTTTTTAGGTCGAGAATGTAGTTTGGGATGTCGAGAACCGTAGGGTCGAGATTTCCTAAACATTCGAGACCTAATAAATCACTTACAGTTCGAGGTTAGTAAGATATTTTTTGCAATACCTGCGTAAATATAAGAAAAGGAAAAATAGGTATCAAAATTAACAGCTGACAGATTGAGGTTAAAAATAAAATTTGAATGACATATATTTACTTACCGTCCACCTTGCACGGTAAGTTTCACTTACCATCCACCGTGAACGGTAAGTAAATGATGTAACCATGGAAACCAATTGTGCAATAAAAGTTCCACTTACTGTGTTTAATTTTTGTTATTTATGGGTAGTTACAGTACAGGTATTGCAAAAATTAAATTATGTTAATTTAATTTTAAAATTATATAAGTCAAATTTTAGAGGAAAATATTTTTTTAAGATCATAGATCTTATTCTTTTTGATCTAGATCCGGATCAAGATCAAGAAATATAAAACGATCTAGATCTAGATCAGATCAAAGATCTTACGAGTTGATCTAGATCGGTGAGTACCAGCCTTTAAATTGCGCGCTCTACAAAAATTGTTAAACAAAAAAATGGGAATTACAGAAGTGAAATACTTTTTGCAATTTCTTCCTGGATGTTCTGTTTTATGTAGTCTTATATACTTTTAAATGTTTTCGAAATTTCATCCTTTACTTTCTTAAGTGAAATGGAGTATGCACGATTTAATTACTTGAAGGTTGTCCTTAATCTTGAATCATTTTAATATTTAGATAAATTATTTAATCGTTTATAATCAAATAACGAAATCATCGTTTATTATTTTACTTTTTATTTATAGCAAATGTACAATTTCATTAAAATATTTATTTGCAAATATGTAATTGTAAAACAATGAACGTTGAATTAATATGTTATTAACTTTAGAAAAGAATAAGTTATATTGCTGATATATGGTTCTTGTAAAATAGGTTAAAATTTTTGGTATAATCGATAAGTGGCCGCAAAATGACTGCAGTGTTTAAAGTGGTCAATTTTTAATGCACACGTATCCGAGTTATCGACGTTTTGATGAGAAACACCACCGATCATTTGACAGCTGGTAACTTTACACTATTATCAAGAAATTCACCTTGCACT
This sequence comes from Poecilus cupreus, assembly GCA_963942605.1. NCBI lineage: Eukaryota > Metazoa > Arthropoda > Insecta > Coleoptera > Carabidae > Poecilus > Poecilus cupreus. The sequence goes on from OZ012732.1 coordinate 10,712,148, forward strand.
TATATAGACACGCCGCTTTCATACATTACCTGTCACTGTGACATTTTTATTTCTGTTGGTTGAAAACTACCTGTAAAACATTCGCTTTGACATTTTAAAATATTTCAAATATATTTCGTAATAATAATTTATAAAATATTTTAGATTGTACCTTAATTTTCATGATTAAACTTTGCAATAATTCACAGCAAATAATCAATCAAAATATCTACATACATCATTTCGAATAGACAATAGAACAAAGTGGAATCAATCAAGATTACACAATAAGTTAGCTAAGTTTCTGGGCAAGATTGAATTCGACAATAATGATGCATGCATACAACCCTATATATAAATTAGAATTTTAGGTTATGAAATATAATTCTATTAATTTTGCTCGCTGCAGAGATATAGGCAAAATTTATTCCTTTTCAGTAGGTATTTGTATTTTCATAAAATATGGCTTCAATTGTAACAATATTACCTGCAGAATAAAATGACTAATAGAAGAGTTCCAACGAATTTTACCTGGGTGAAATTTTCTGCATTATGCAGAAATGTAGTGGATAGTTGGAGCATTCTGAATGTTCAACAATTTTTCCTGCATAAGGCAGGTACCAAATACCTCTAGGGAAAATATTGTGTCAACTTGTAATTCTAACTGTAGTTTCAAAGGAATTGAATTTGTAAAGCAAAAATTTTAAAATGAATCTAGAGGTAAAGTTAACTTTTTTAATAAGAGGTTAATGTCCTGAAAATTATTGCGTCTATAAAGTAAATAAGAATTCGGTGTGAACACCGCAGGACGTTCTTATACACAGTAAATAAATCTAAATGTTGAATATTCAATCATTTCTTCTCATATGCTTCACATATTGTAGATTAGATGTTATTTGTTTGTCCTTGTATTCACTTTGATTATTCAAATACATTTAATTTAGTTCTTAAAATTAGAAGAAAATAATTTTCCTATCATCTTTCACAGCAGATTCCATATTTATTATTATTATTATTATTGATATAATGCTTTCGGTTGACACAAAAGTGCATAGAACTTATTACAAATTTAAATTTAATTGCGTTATTGTTTTAAAGTTTCACTTTCGCTGAAATTATAATCAAAATCGTATAATTTTCATGTTTTACTTAGGTACTCTAGATTTTCGCGTTCGAGAATTGAACATACTAACACACATCCATACATCAATACATGCATATAGACGTTATTCAAAAAATGGCCACAATTCCATAATTGCAAATTTAATGACATTGCGAAGAACTGAGTTGATTTTGATTATAATTGCAAAATTTGAAGTAGAATTTTACATAACATGCAAAACAATAAATTCAATTTATTTGGAATGTAGTATCAGATGTGAAAATAGGTTTCAAACTAATTATGTTATTTAAAATTTTCTGATGAAATTCAATTAATTTATCGATGATCGCATTAAAAAATATATTGTTAAAAATAGGAGTAAAACTAGTTCGCACTATTGACTAACTTTCGTAGCTTTATTCTTTGAATATATTAAAGCAATTCTATAATATTACGACAATTTTAAATTGCGAAAACTGCTTCTTGCCGTTATATGGTTATGGTTTACCCCATAAACTGGAATTTAAATAAATTCCATTCTCATATTCTGCAATAACATTCTACACTATTCCAGAAAGTATTTGGATTCTCATTGTTATCCAGCAACTATAAAAAACCTATTACAATAATATTAAAGTTGCATACACTTCATTCTAACAACATAAGGTTTGCAGCAACAAAAGTCCCCGGGGAAAAATCTGAGTTCGACGCCACTGATTTCCCGAGGCGATTGAGGAATCTATTTCTTGAAAACTTCAAGTCACTGTTGGTAATGCCTTGCTCAACGGCAAAACATGCAGTGGAGGAACGCAGCCCCGCCACTGCGGCTCTGCATATGTGATACCACTGCAATTTGCATGCTCCAATCACGGAATTTTAAAACTTTATTTTTTGGAAGTTGGAGGTTCAAGTTGTGATTGAAGCACCTCGGTAGTTTGTTTTCCTTGAAATTTTAAAATTAATTTAGAAATTTATGTTGTTTCGCCTGGTCTGGTGAGAGTGACAAACTTTTTTATTTTCAAAAGAACTTTATGATGTGTCTACGAGTTACTGTGAAACCAAGGACCTGATTCTTCTATTATTGAAATCTAAATGTTTGGTCTTGTATGGCTAAAAAGTTCATTTACTATTGACAACAAATACGTGTTAAGAAAGTACTGCCCAATTTCAGATATCACGAAATATCACTAAAAATTGGCATATACTTTTATTGTATTTCTATATAATATAAACCCTAAGAAACTCAATGCTGTAGAGCGCATCGTCATATCTCTTAAATTTATAGAGATATGGCAATTTTCCATGTTTTTCGAAATGCTTCTTTGAGTGACTGCAACTCAAAATCTATTAAAGATATTGAAAAATAGACTCAATTCTGTGCGTTTCATGCATTTTATTACAAATTAGCAAATTTTGAAAATTTAGAAATTTTTCGATTTTTTCCCCCAAATTTTGGTAGGTGATAACTCGAAAAATATAAAAGATACAGACTTGCAGACTGGACCATTCGATTCAGCTCATCAAAAAACATAAGTATGTAAAATTTCATTCAAATTGCTTTTCGCGTTATAGAGTTAGAGCAAAAAGTGTCAAAATGCCGTTTTCAGCCCCGAACGTCAAGGGGTACCTATTGACGTTTGGCTTGAAATACGCGATTTTCAAGGTTTTTGCTCTAAAATTTCAACCCACAATCCGAATGTTCTGAAATTTTCAGGGTTTATGTATTACGATGCGCTGAATCTAATGGTTTAATCTGCAAGGCCGTTTCTCGTTTATTATTTGAGATATCGCTGATCAAATTGTTGAATAAAAATTCAAAAATTTTCAAATTTTCAAAAATTTGTTATTTTGCTATAATTTGCACGAATAACACAAAACTGAAGAGTATTTTTAGATAGCTTGCGTAATTTTTGAGTTGCAGTTCCTCAAAGTTGCACTTTGAAAAACATCAAAAACCGCCATATCTCGAAAAATTTAAGAGATATGATGATGCGCTCTGCACCAGTGAGTTTTATAGGGTTTATCTTATATAGAAATACAATAAAAGTATATGCCAATTTTTAGTGATATTTCGTGAAATTGAAGTACAACTGTGTTTAAATGAGTAAGAATGTTTTCCGGACTCATTAATTAATATAATAATAGTAGTTTATGTAACAAGTACATAATTTAGGTCTTTATTCAAATACCTTACTGTAATAATTGTTTTGTTTTTTCATAAGAATAATTGTAAGAAATAATTTATTCAAATTTGAATTTGCAAAACAAAATTAATGGGATTGAACGAACCCAACGAAAGTATGTACTTCATCTGACATTGCAATGTACAAGTCACTGTAAAAAATCCATGAAATTTTGACGGATGAAGGTTGTTGGACCATAAAGAACATGAAAATATATGAAGAATACAAAAATTGCTGTTTTTAAACAAAAATAAAGGATTCTTTCTTCGACGCGTATGATTCACCTTAAATGGAGTATAGTACAAATCAATTTATGCTCATGGAAATTTGTTAGAATTGAACCCCTGTCGAATTTCATTTAAATGAGAGTAGAACATTTCCTTTCCCCTTAATTCCCGTTTAAAGTTCAAAGTGTTTTTAAGGGGTATTCATTATTAGAATTTAGAATTAACAACTATATAATGAAGTAGCTATATTTATCGGGTTTCGTACCGTTAATTGGCTTATTATCCAAGCATTGCAAAGCCCCATAAAACATAAAATTAAATAAATAATTTCGAACCAAAACAAAGCATAAATTGGGTCATGTATTCACGAGCGTACTCGCTAAATATTTACCAGCACTAAAAATTAATTTCACCGATGAATAATAAAAACATTCCCATTACGACCCTGCTGCACGCAAACAGACACGTACACTTAGTTAAATATACGTATTACGATACGATACCCAATCGCCAAATCTATGAGTATTGAACACTCTCTAAAAATACATCGCCATACCAGACAAATATTTAGTGCTAAATATAGCGGACATATCAAACTGCCAGCGAACGCTAACACAGTTTATTAACCGTGTTGTTTTATATTGTGTTGTACGTTTACATTAATTAATTTCAAAATTAAATCGATAAACGAAAAATATTTAGAATTATTCAACTGGGTTAAATAGCTCCGTGGTAACTTATCGGACTGTGGATCGCGAGATCCTCAGTTCGAATCCTTCTGCCGACAGTTACCAATTTAAATTTACTTCTGTTGTTCCTCCTCCACTAAGATTATTGGGGGCTATGATTTGACGGGTGATAACCGCATTTCATACAAAAAAATATATTATTTACCGACATCTGCGTAAGCAGAGTGCCACATCTATAATGGGTAAAAGGCGCGATGATATATTTAATATATATAGACAACTAGTACATTAAAACGAAATAGGTTTTTAATATTTTAATACTATTGATGTTATTATAATGGGTAAATAGTTCCGTATAGCAACTTATCGAACTGTAATCTATGAGATCCTAACTGCTGCTCCGTCTGTCGACAAATGTAGAAAAAAATAATTCCGAAAGTCGCCACAACATAAAATTGACGCTGTAGTGGCACCTTTTCTAATATTTTTGGGGCCGTGATAAAGCGGCTGGTATGTAGACTTCATTATCAAAAATATACCTTATTCCGAGATCTGCTTCAAGCAGGGTGATAGTTATTATCAAATATTACTCAAAAATAAGGAGTGTGAAGATAAATAAAATTTAAAAATTTATTTGAATTGCAGTCAATGGTTTATTAATGCTAAAAATGCATTAACATCAATAATACTGAACTGAACTGTCAGAATGAGATTTTGTTCCGTTTGTTTTTTATTTCCATGGCTATCTAATTTTTGACGAAAATGTCATATCTTCTTTTCTAAATATCTAGTGCTAGAGATACTCCATTGCATTCATGGCCAACCTACGGCCCTTCAGCAAATATTAACCGGCCCGCTAAACTTAACCAAGCCAGTGGTCAAGGTTGAATCCTGACCACTATCCTGGTTTACAAGTTGTGTATTCTTGATTTTATCCCTTTATATTTTTATGGCGTGATGATATATTTATTTCTCTGTAGATAGGAAATACCTTGGTTAGAGTAGATTAAATTTCAATTTACTACATAGCGATTTTAAAATAGATACCGAAGTTGTATGAATCCACTGAATAAAATCACATCAAAATTTTTGTTTACCGAACAATAGCGTGAAACACAGTACATTTGAGGTAACAATATTTACGACATGATTTTTTGTTTCTATAGCACAAAGCACTCTGTGATCAACTGGTCTAATTTCATGCCACGTCAATTTTTCGCACGGTAACTTGATTCCTAATTAAATCATCAGATTTTTCCGTTCGATCGATTAAAAAATTGTTGCACTAATTACTCATGATGCAATTAATGCCAAATTACATGTTTGGATGATTGTATTGTTTACGCGGTGATTAATTGCTAATTTTTTGGCAAAATAAATAATTGTTAGGGTTTGTAAATATTACAAATTAATATTTTTTTAATACAGCGATTATTTAGATTTGATAACAATAATACCATGGAAATTATAAGCAAATAAAGTTCGTCCCAAAATTTTAATAGATTGCTAACATGCCCTACTTTGTAGACCAAGGGTTTCGAATTCGAAACCCAGGTAGGAAATGATGTGGATGTTTGTATTTGTTATTGATATTAGAATAAAATAAAATCACTTGATGACTACTCTTGCTTACTGAGACAGTACGTTAAGCCGTTTCAAATACACTGCCAACAAACATTTTATGAATTATTTGGCCCTGTCCAGGTGTTTCTAATTTGCCTGTTGTGGTTGTGATATTATAAGGGTGCGTTTACACTGTGTGATCTTTCATTAGATCTTTTCACGGTTGTTACTTCCCGAATATAATCCCATTTAGATTTCAATTATAACTAGATTCATCCATCCTTGTGCGTTATTATTTGGATTATTAACAAGGATATTGTACAGTTTATGTCGTAGAATTCAGAATATCTAAACTAGATATATACAACAACTAGGTTATGTTTATGTTTATGGAAGATTTAATATTGCTATTGTGATTTTGTGCATGTGCAGTTATACGACTTAGAAATATTTTGTCCATGCAATATAAAGTTTATTTTCACTCTGAATTACTTTTGCTTTGCGCTACTTCAGTTCAAATTATATGGGTCACTTACATTTTAAATGAAGGGCATTGAAGGTTATGGATACTAAATTATTCTATTAATACTCATAATGAAACAAAAACAGAAATATTAAATTTGTTACCAAAATAATCTAATTTACAAAGAAGACATAAAACAGTGTTAAAAGTTTTTAACGACATTTAATTTAGATATTGATACATATGTAGTAGGTACTCGGTATTCGTATATGGTGTATTTTTTTGCTACCTAATAGAAATATTGATGCAAATAACTGCTCAAGTAATCTATGTATGTTATTGTACATTTTCGACCAAAGGATGAAATGAAATATGTACCGTATAATTACACAATTATTATACAATTAAAAATATCGCAAAATACTGTTGAAAGTTTAATGGGCATATATGTAGAAATAATACTAGGAATGGTCGCCTAAATCGTAAAATGAAATTAATAATAATGTTTTTTTTTTTGTGAATAAATTAAGGTAATCCTAATGAAATTGAAAACCTTTACACTTTTCCAGGCAGATTCACAAAAGGAATTAACTAACTCCTCATCTCATACAAAAAGTCCTTAATATTTTTATTATCTCTACAGTAAAATGGATAAAATACTTGAAAGAAATTAAGTATTCAGTAGTAGTTCTGCGGTTGCTCTACCCACACTTTCAATTTCAAAACCGCAGTTAGAAAAACTAAAGTACTGTTCAAGGCAACAGATAAGTTTCATTCATCTTTACCGCAAAGGAATTTTAATAGAGCAAATACATTAATTTTATAGGCTTTTTAGCTATGTAATATATTTAGAGATTAGAAAGCAAGACTCCTATAAACAATAATTGTTGTTAGTTTTTTGTTTTAATTAACCCACACCACAAATTGTACTGATTAAAGACACAGTTAATTAAATAATAATACACCTACATCATTGACTTTTATACGCAGTTTTATTTGATTTAGAAAATAATTAGGATAATTAAATTTAAATTTGAAATGAATCATTTGCTTTGTTTTCACAAATTATTTAATTTTACATTAACTGAAATACCTACCACAAATGAAATACAAACACAAGTAATGCTCATACATAAATATTCAAATATTTCATTAGCGTTGAATATGAATTTATATTTTATTTAAGAGGATTGGCTTAGAAAAGCTGCGGTAAATAATTTTTTTGTTTTATTTTATCCTTTTTCATATATTTTATAATAATCTTGCTTTCATACGTAATATTAATTTAGTTTAATCTAAAAATAAAATTATCCCCTAAGCTCTGAAGTTAGAAGGAAAAAATTTATATACGTACTTCGACGAAGTTGTGTAACCTTGGTTGTTTCCCTTTTGTTCTACTTAGTTGTCGAAATACGTATATAGACCCAACAACTCGGTAACTACTTCGATTGACATTTTAATTTAGAAAATTTAAAGCATCTGTCACTGTCAAATAAAATTCTTTAATATATTTTGCATGTATTAAGAGGTGTTGGATAAAACATTATACTTCACACGTGGACAAAGTGAAATTATCCACGGGAGAAATTTCAGCACACTAAGCAGAAGGCTGAGTGTGATAATTTTATTGAGTGGGTAATTCCACTTTTCCCACTTGTAAAGTAAATAACTATTGTTGTTATTGTTAAAAATAAAAAAATACTCACTCCTGACTTTTCTCAAAATTATACCCACTGATGGGTAATCTGTAATTTTTCTTGTTTAAAATCGCCAAAGTTATAGAATATTTATTAAGAGGTGTTGGATAAAATTTTTTGTGAGAATCTCGCCATGGTTATTCCAGCAAACACGTAAATTTTCCATGTTTCCCATCGCGTCCATTTGGCTACATAACCATCATTCGAAGTCCAAACAGTCGGATAAACAGAATCGCTCGCTAACAATACACCAATTCAACCGCTCCTACCCTCATTGAAACGGCTAAACCCTGAATGACGGCGAGTGGGCGCGTATAATCGCAAATGTTCGCCAGTCAATTTCACAGTCCGCGATATTCAAAACACGCGATTACCGCAGTGGACATTCACAGGTGATTCTAATTGTTGCACGTGTTACTAGGCGGTCACGTGATTGCCAAGAACGTATGTGTAGAGCTCGGCCTGGTGGCCTGCTAGACTACTGAGAGACGTTGGATGTTTGAGTCACGTTTAAGTTTCGGAGGTTAAGATACAGTGTTTTGTGAACGCTTTAAAGCGGTAGTGAAGTGATTTCAAACTGTTTGTAGTCATAATTACACGAACGGTTACTCACATATAGTTCTTGTTAATGTTTTTCAAATACTGTCGTCACATATGTAGACACCAGATTCATATTTTTGATTAGCTGATTAGGATGAACCATACGCTACGAAAATAGGTGCACTACACCATTCACTTATAATTTGTTTGAAACGAATTATCATAGTTACAATACATATTTTTTAGCCAAAGAATCAAAGTTACATAATAATAATTTAATTTTCATAAAACTTTAATTGGTTTGGGATGAATATTTTTCGAAAATTCAAAACTTTAACAATTGCATAATTTGCGTAATTAAACTATAGGTACTATATACAGGTTGTACCATAACTTCAGGTACATATTGTAATTGCATAGTTTTAAACGTACTGATTATGAAACAAAAATATTTTTTAGAAATTCTTATGATTTAGGATAGTTTACTTAAGGATATTATTTTTAGTATAACTGGATATAATTTATTTATTTAACCGGCTTTATTAATTAAATACTATGTAAGATATAATATTTTATATTAAAATTACCTATTTAACAAGTGGACCAAAAGTGTTTCCTTGGTAAACACCAAATCTAATTTTCGAATTTTCAAAAAAAAAATTGTATCCTCGATCAGTAGGTACTCTATGCCATTCTAATATGTACATGAAGTTATTGTACACCTGTTCATGACTAAAGTTTCAGAAAATTTTATTTATACAGTTTTTTGTAAATAAAAAGTGTCCGGCAAAAATGTATGCATCCAAATTTTATATCACAATACTGCCAATATCCCTACATCTTATTTAATACAGATTAATTTATTTTGATAGCGCAATTTAATGAAATTAATAATAATAATTCCTAATTTTCCGCCTACTCTTTTTATTGCTACTGACGTATAGTATTTGCAATTTGTTTTAAATATGTTAATCTGTCACTGTCATCAGGAATACGTTAAATGTCGAGAACCGTGTAAATATTATTAGAATGTATTATGGGGGCGCAGTGCAAGACAAATATCTGAATACACCACAGGAATGAACGCTGAATGGTTTCCATCGCCAGAAATTGACAGTGACAGATTAAAATATTTAAAACAATTTGCAAGCACTATACGTCAGTAGCAATTAAAAGAGTAGGCGGAAAATTAGGAATTATTATTATTAATTTCATTAAATTGTGGTATCAAAATAAAGTAATCTGTATTAAATAAGATGTAGGGATATTTGCAGTATTGTGATATAAAATTTGGATGTATAATTTTTTGCTGGACACTTTTTATTTACAAAAAACTGATTTTACATGTTAACTGCCTATGTCAACATTTACGTGGGACACACGGTATATAATGTGAAAGAAGCTTGAATTATTTATTGAAAAATGTATAATTAAAATTTTCTGAAAATGCAATCTCGTATAGAGCACCTGAATAAAACCAATCTAGTATCTATAATTTCATTAGAATAGTAATTTAATCAGAATTGTTTTAATGACATAAACGGTTGTTAAACAGTAATGGTTGCTATGCTATGCTGTAAAGTAACCCACTACTGTACGATTTTAAGGATATTAATATAGTACATCATTATAGAAAATACTTATCTGCATGTTTGAAAAGATATATGAACTGTTAATTAAATAAACAATCAATCGCTATGCTGTTAAATTTATGGCTTTTTAGATAATTAAGAATTGATTAGCTTCAATATTTTAAAATGATTAGTATTCATTCAAGTTATCGTTCTTTCATTAATTTATTTAGTAAACAAATAAATACAAAATATTGCACCATTGTAATTGACGAATTCAACAATAAAAATTATCGTTTTAAGAGAGAGACGCACAACTTTAAGGTGAATCACACGCTATGAACATAGCAACAGATAATCTTACAATAATAATGTCTTTGACATGAAATCTTATTATTATAACGCATGGTACTTATTATATTTTTGTAGTCAAAGAGATAAATTTTCTTATTTGTGTATTTGTTTTCATAAAAGCAAAACAAAAATAAAATATGTGAAATTACCTGCACATCTTCCCATATTTTAATTTTTTATTAACTAATCTAAAATTCTATGATTCCTTGTTAATAAATGAAATACAGTATAAAACAAATTACCTTTTTATATTTATCCATGTTTTGTTTCAAAAGTTCTCTGTTATATTTTGGTTTATTTATTCAATTTTTTTACTTATGAACGTACGAGTATGTTTCACCTTTAGTAGTAAAAACACGGTCGTTAATAAGAAGATTATCACATTAGTTTTTTGTTTAAAACTATAATTCATAAAAAGCACATTCAGGAAGTAAACAGAAGAAGATTATGAATATGAAATTTGTCTATAAAAAGATTACGATCTCATTAATTCTAATAATTCCCGGTAGCATTCATTACCAACTAAATCTACTTACGCAGTAAAGTAAAACAAACAATTTGTTCGGATAAACCAGGAAAAAATATCCTGTACCTGTGTAGGATCAAAATATCTAGCTCATTGACCGGAAAACGCTAGGAAAATATTTAGATCCACCACTTCTGCTATAAACAGTTTTTAAATTCGTCGCGGAAGAGGTTAGAACTCTCCGCCGGTCAGTCCGCGATGTGCCGTTACCGACAGAGCACGTAGTGCGGGCCTTGTGAAGATGCCGTCCATAGTGCACCAGGTGATAAGATGCTATCTAGTGTTGTGTGCTTTAAAGGGAGCCCTCCAGGAGCTGAAACTTTTTGGGTCGCCTTCGCAAGCTGAAGTCCAGTGTGACACTTCGTTTGAGGTCAGTTAACTTTTTTATCTTTTTTTAAACTTAAGAAGTTATGTAGGGTCCCGCGAGTAATATAAGAGACATTAAATATTTGTTAGACTGTGTTTTGTATTCTACTAACTTTTTTTTGATACTTTTTAGTTCTATACAGTAGATCGTATACTTTAGATTTTATTTTTTTATCTTACATCGCAAAAAGGAGAATTGTATTATCGTTTAGTTCTTTTACAGTATAACGTAAAGTTTATTTGCCACTTTTTACTTTTATGCATAAAATAACATTGAGTTTTATTATAAGAAATAAATTCAAATGAACATTGTAACGTCACCTAATAGGTATTGTAAAAATTTCGATTTAAATGTTTCACATTTATTCGCCATTAAGGCCGATTAAATTAGGACAAAGTACAAGTTCAATAAATTTTATTACCTTTATAAATAAAGACAAGATAAATTTAAACTTACTTAAGGAAGAGAAAATCTAATTATAAATTTGCATCCTGTAGTCTTGAGTAAAACATAATGAAAACAGTTTTCGTTCAAAGTTATTTTCATTTTATTTACATACACTAAAAAGAAAATGTATCCATATAATTTTAAAACAATCGTGACTAATTTGAAAATTGTAATCTTGCCTGCTTCAACTCATAACAACCAAAAGTCAACTGTCGACGAAATATGTGTCCATGTAAAAATTACTGTAATTGTGAATTCATGTTTGTTGTATACAGCGTCAAATAAATAGAACAATGCAGCATCAATTTACAAGCAAAAAATGTTGTGACAAAAACTGCAAAAATACCGTTTGACATTCCAAACTCGTAGTTCAAATAGTGAATCATTTCTAAATGTCACGTTTATGCGATATTTTTGATTATTGACTAACAATATAATCGCTATAGGTTAAACAAGCGGATATTTTAACTTGAGTGTTCGAATCAAAATTTTGTTTTTTTTTAACATTATGTACACTACTGATGATAAGATTCACTGATGATGGTAATTTTGTACATATATTTCTGTATATAATTATTTTAAAAATTATGCTGGACGTATTTTTATAATTTTAATTTGCTTTGTAGGAAGTAGTTCACCCTTAATCGTTGCGCTGTTTTTCGAATTTATCTTTTATCAAATACCACGCGACCTCTCTGATTTTCTCAGATAAATTTTTATTTTTAAACACTCATTTTTGTGCTTGTAAGGAAAATTACTCAAGCAAACTCACATAAGGCAAAACCCCTCCTCCTTCGGAGTCGGGATTTGCCATGCAGTTTGCTTTCGTTATTGTTACTAAGCAAAAAATGCAAAATAAAAATTTATCGATGAAATCTGAAGGTCTTGTGACATTACCCTCCAATAAAACCTCGTTACCCCGATAAAATCCTGTAACACCGATAAAATGCCGTTACCCTGATTAATTCCCGCTACCAAGTAAACAAACAGTTGTTGTTATTGTTTATAACTGTCAATGTGACAGTTAATTAATATTTCAAGTTTCATTTTGCGTTGTCTTTCGAATTTATCTCATCAAATACCATACGACCTCTTTGATTTCTAAGATAAATTTTTATTTTAAGTACTCTTTTTTTTTTGCTTTTAAGCAAAATCATTCAAGCAAACTGACATTAGATAAAATGTTTGCAAATAGTTATTTGTATATCAAGGCCTAAAGTATAATTTTTTATTACGAATATAGAATAAACGATGTGCGTAATAAAAATACTTATATTTTTTCCGAAATCGTAAATTTTTTTAAAAATAAAAACAAATAAATAGCACTATGTATTTGTAAAACATTAGAAAGCTGTTGAGACGGGAATGGCTTTAATAACAAAAATATTGTCGGAGTGTCAAATTTGATTACAATTTTTATAATTTTTTTATATTCTTAGACATATTTTACATGTGATCTACATTAAATCCTATAAGATATTGTCAAAGGTAAATAATAAATACATTTACCAATAGTATTATAGAATAATTTGCTTGTTTTTTAGGTTTTGTAATTCAAGTTTGACAGAAGAGTCTATAAGCTACTATTTTAGCTAACTTCGCGCAGTAATATCGTGTACTTTAGTATCGATTTCGGAAAAATAAAAATTTATCGATAAACATAAATGATCTTGTGATATTACTACCGATACAACCATAATTTTTGTGATATTACTCTCAGATTTATAATTTCACAATAATGGAAATGTCGCCTCGAAAGTGATATAAAACTATTTGAACCTGGATTGTACTACGAGCTAGGAATTTCAATCGATTTTTTATAGTTATTTGTCCCATCGTCTGTTTGTTACTTTCGCATATTGAAATATTGGTTCTGCTGCTGTGTACATGTTTTCATTTCATTGCAATACGTTTTGTTTTAAACAAGGTGTTTGCTAAACCTTTTTTGCGCGGAAACAGTTCATTAATTTAATTGTATTTAATTATATAATTCCATGCTGCCTATAATTAAATTAAATCTAATTTTAGAATGTTCAAGTGTTCTTTGAAAAATAACTGTTCATGTTACTTAGAACACTGCTAACACAAAAAAGTAATTAATGGAAAATTATTTATTGACGTATCAGAAATAAACATTAAATACTAATTTTTAATCTTTGTAAAACGTCCAAAACACCCAGACAAATCTTAATTTAACTTTTCCAGTTAAAACAAAACGCTACACTGAGTTTTTGTTGTGCAGAAAAATATTCATCATTAAATTTAATTTTAACTTTGTGTAGAAGTTGCTTAAAATTAAGTACGGTGTTTACCATTTCTAAATCCCTTTTTGCTTTCAAATCCCAGACTTAAAACTAGCGCCATTGTGCTAGTCTCAAGGTATTCATTAAATAAATGAGAAGGAATTAATATTTTCCTCTGAATAACCCGAGGATGTTTATTAAATTATGTAAAATTATAATTATAAATCTTTCTCGAGTCCCAGATGATGTTTTATATATTACATTTAGAATATGTGTTGGCCTCCAACAGATAAATAACAGTATTTGGACTTGGACTTCTGTGGACGGTAAAAGGTTAAATGTGGAATTAATTTCCTTGTATGACAAAATTTGTGTTAGTCATAATTTTGACGATGTTTTGATTATAAATTGCTCTTGTATGTAAATTAATTTAATTTGTAGATGCATATTATTATACAAATTCTACATTAAAATGCAGAGTGATATGGAAAAGTTTTAACAAAAATAAATATATCATGACATCATTTTCCCGTTTTTTTGGGTAATTCTGCTAAGCTGCTGTATACCGCTAAGCAACTTTTATACTATGAGGCTTTAACCCAACGGATAATAATAAAAAGTGTATCGTTTTTAAAATTCAATATTTATTTCATATTTGATTGAACATCCAAATTAAATTATAAACTCAATAAATATTTATTCGCAATATAAAATATTTCGTATGACATGTTATTTCAATTAAATTTCCTTTTTGGGTCGAAGTAATTTTTATATTTATGGAAAATATCACCAAATAATATTTCTATATTTAGAAAACAATATTGTTTCATTGTATTTCCTGACATTTTTTTTAACTTAACGCGTCATATTTAATTTAAATTAAAATATATCCATATATTTTATATTGTATGTAGTAAGATTGGTTAATAAAAATATTGTTTTGTATTCATTAAAATATCTTTTTTATGTTGTTGATTTCGGCTCTTCCTTAGGATATTATACCTTTAAGTAAATAAAAATATGAGATATAGAATTGATACAGTATTAATTCACATGTGTTATAACTAAATAAATTATGAAAACATACCTTTAACAAATGCAAAAGTCATGTTAGTTTTATGTAGCGCCGTGTGACATTCATGGTAGCGCCGTGTGACATTCATGGTAGCGCCGTGTGACATTCATGGTAGCGCCGTGTGACTTTCATGGTAGCGCCGTGTGACTTTCATGGTAGCGCCGCGTGACATTCTTGGTAACGCCGCGTGACATTTTTGGTAGCGCTATATTAAAACTATATTAAATCGGGTTTTTTGCTGTACATAAAATACTTTGCATAACGGACTTCCCTAGTGATCTGTTTCGTATATTCTGTTTAGATATATGAATATAAAATATAAGATATATGAAATTGAAAAATAAATGTATGCATTTTGAATTTATTTCAATTTAAAATAGTATCTTTTTCCCACATAAAAGATAAAAGTGTTAAATAAATTTGTCCCTTGGCAAAAATGAATCACTGCGCCAATGTGTGTCAGAATGTATCTACAAAATGAAAACGTTATCTGCGAACAATAATACAATTCTCCTTTTAGAAATACAAACACACTAGCACTAGTATTGTTTTATTTTCATAGCATTTTGTTTAGTTTATGTGTTATAACTATAGGTGAGCACCACGAAAGTGATAATATTAAGTTATTAGAATCCACTTAGTGTAAATTAACTACTTCTAGATGTCCCGGTGTAGTTGGTATCACTGCTATTTTATGTTTAAGAATTAATGCGGTAGATAGAGTGTATACAACGTTGGTTCACCGGCAAATGTTCCTTGTTTTATTTTAAAATAATAGTGAATTATGTTGTGAGTTGCTCTAGCAACGGTCGGTGAACTAGGAAAAAGGCTTTTTTATCAGACAATAGTTTATTCTTTTATACGTGAATGGGTATTCAGAAATTTGCGTTAAATGAAATCTAACTTTGAATAATTTAAAAAGTTACACACTCGTTTATGGAATGGAAGTTTATAATAACATTATTTGAAATACTTCCGAGAATTTCATTAAATATTTATTTTATATTACTTTACTCGTGTATTTATTTTAAATTTATAAGTTTTATTCATTATAATAATATTGTTTTGTGTTAAATTGGAAACTTACATCTGCATATATATATACCTAATAAAGAAACTTGAAACATCCATTTTTATACCTATATAAAATATCTGTATACAAGTAAATAATCGACTTCCGAATATAGAGCGTGTAAAAATGTGGAACAAAGCTCTAAATTTTCCCCACAATAGTGGGCAGTTTCTTCCGGAAGTCAGGTAACCTTCTTAATGAAGCTCCGTACAATTGACCCAGTCCAAATTCGGAAGTCGTTTGTGATCATCTGTGTAGATCTTTTCCGTCTATTCCACTCACCATTTTAATTATTCATTTAAGTTATTCGCGTTCGTGGTGCACACCGTCCATAGTTAGTAGCGCACTCTTAGTTTTTATGTTTGTTGGAATTGTGTTGTTTGGTGTAAACAGGGCTTTGAGTCGGGATCGGGGGATGGTATTCTCGCCGACATCGATATAGACGACGTAAGTTACATTGAACGATCAAATTTCGCAATAACACTTCTACTTCCGGTTTCTACTAAAATATTCAAGCAGCTTCGCTTGATTGCGGTACTAACTTTTATTAACTTACGTTAAGAGACTTGTGTGTTCTTTTGTTTGTTGTTTTGTTTCTGACGTGGCCTACTTATCTGTCAAATTGTTTTCTTTAACAAAAAATACTTTTTTGCTTTTTTGATTGAATGACTGACTTATTACTAAAACTGTTGGTTTAATAACTGTAATTAACTTACTAAAAACTGGTTGTACAAATATATTTGTTTTTTGTGGAATTATACTACAGGTTATCAATTTTATAATTACTTAACTATATAAGTAAAATGTAAAAGTACTTTTCATTTTGATAAAGTCACTTCCTAATTACTAGTTTCACAAAACTAAATTCGGTTATAATTTATGTTTTTTTTTATTATTATTATTTATTCATACTTTTTCAAGACAACATTTGATACATTCCTACTAATTTGTGTTATAATGTTGTAGGTACCTACCTAATTCGTAAATACATTTAGTTTTAGTTTTCGATTATATTTTTTAAAAAAATCACAAATCAGCTTGTTTAATTGTTGTAGTATTTCATAAATTTTGGAGATTTCAGCCAACCAATGGAAAAGTCGTCTATAACTGGATTCACAACATATGTTGTAATTTTGCTGTAATATATGCATAAAACGGTATTCTAAAACAAAAACGTTGAGCTAATAAGAATATCGAAATACGTGAATCTGTAAAATATTCTATGATTTATCTTACAGCAGCAGCCTTGGTAACACTTCCGCCATAGACTTCCAATTATGTAAATCTGACACTGAAAACATGAAAAAGTTTCGTAACATTCTGTTTTGGAAGAATATTTTATACCGAAACATTTTCCTCATTTTGTTGGCATCTCTTACAACATTTTGTTATGGAAATGTCCTCATAAATCTATGAATTAGATTGTAAAGATTTTTGTTTAACAAAAAACGGTGATGTTAAATGTCAGAAATAATTAAAATGTTTAATTTCTTCTAAATATCGGCTTGTGGCATTGCATGTTCTGAGACAATTATATTCTTTTACAAGAAGTACGATATAAATAGTTCCTTTATCAGTAAAATATCATGTTTATGATATTAACCATTGACCTGAAACGTAAGTGTTAACAAAATAGGGTTTCTACGCCTACACTCTTAAGAAAATAATGAGACAAGAACAGTGATCAAATATAAAGTTTATTATGAAAACTTTTGTATTGAGTTTTGTGAAAATATTATATTGTTTTACTGATAAAGAATTACGTACAGTAATTCCAAAGGTTATATCTACAGTATTTAATCCAAAATTCTTTAATAATTTTATTATGATTTCTGAATAACTTATAAACTTAGTTATTTCTTTATCATTGTTTTCCTCGAAAACTGATTTATTTCTTCAAGAGATGTCGAGTGTCGCCAGTGATACCAGAAGTTCTTATTCGGCAAGAACTATATTTGTGAACAGGTGGTGTGAATAAATATCTGATATTACGATATTTTAATGGCATACACACTTGCCCGCACATAGATTCGAACCCCGACCACCGTTCCTGCTTGAATTAAATTGCATTTAAAAAAATTAACGGTCATCCAGAATTAAGTGCTCTCTTAGACTATTACGTATAAATAAAAATTGAATTTTCGAATCCCCCTATTATGTAGTTAAAGAAGGTATTTACAAATACCAAGAATTTAGAGTTTTGTTTAGCTAAAAATGTAAGCAATATTCGTGAGGAATGCACTCCTGGAATTTATATTAAAATGCTGAAAATTAATTCAGCGTTTTACTAGCTGAAACCAATTTTGTAATTAAATATATGGACTCAATACTCACAAACATTTTTCAGTCTAGCGTTGCTGAGCGTCAAAGGATATTGCAGGATGCAGGTCATGGCAAAAGTTTGCGAGCACCGCGTATAAAAATATTCCATTTATGAGAATTATTTTCACATATGGAAATTTTTGTAGATATTTTCACTTTTTATATGTTTAAATTTACAAATTAATTATATTCTGCTTGCGGCCAAAAGTTGAAACCTTGTTGTTTAAAAGTAAATATAATAAATTTAATGGTGTTATTGTTTAATTAACAAATCTATGTAGAATGAAATATGAAAACATAAAATTGAGTGTAAAAACAGTAACATTTTACGTTCCTATGATTGTTATCGCATAAAATAATAAATGAATTAAATGTATTCAGCATCAGAACTTGAATAATTCATTTTAACATAAACAACATTTGAAATTTTATTTCATATTTATTTCGTAATTTCTGGAAATGGATTAAATTTTAAATATGTATATTTGTTAAATTATTTCTTTTGATATTATTAATATTCATAATCAAATTTCAGTGTTCTTTTGATACAGTTAAAAAATACAAAACAAAATATATTTCTTCTACATTTGCAGAACATTTGTTAAATATATACGTTCTTTGAACTTTGGCCTGTTGCCCTTGTTGTTATTTTAATCTCATAGTTTACACTTATTTTTACTTTCTTATACAAAATATAAAGAAATATCAGAATCGTGAAAATAATCGCAGACGAGATATTTGAGATCTGTTGAATCCTTTTTGACCATTATCTCAATGATGTGTGGGTGTGCGTGGATAAATGTGTGTTCGAGTATGCAATATCTCATAAACGAGGTAAGATTTGATAATGAATGAAACTTGGAACTTTATAAAAATTTTGAATGTATTTCATAATCCGAAAGGGGGGAAGGTGCCTGGCCACGCATAACGGTAAATTAATTTTTTTTTACAAAAATAGAATGAGCTGTAAAGAAAATTTTTAAATAAGAGTGTTAGCAAATATATTTGGAATATATAAATAAATATATCATCACGCCTTTTACCCATTATGGGTGTGGAACGCTGTTTACGCAGATCTTAGTAAGTGATATATTTTTGCGTATGAAATGTGGTTATCAGCCATCAAGTCAGAGCCCTCAAAGTTGTTACTGGAGGGGAAACCACAAGGGTAAATTAAAAATGGGAACAAGATTTTTGTCTTGATGACACTTGTTAAAAATTTACGGCAACCCCAAAAATATCATTGAAATCCCTATATTCCACATTTCAATTCTACGAGTATACCCTGTATACATAGACGTCATATAGAATATGTATTTCCTTGAAAATGTATCCAACGATTTTTTTAATGATTTAAGAAAATTTACCCCAAATTTGCATTTGCTCTTCATTTGCAGATTTCACACTACGCATAGAAATATACCTATTTTTATCTTACTTGACATTTTCATAATAATATACAATTGGAACCATTTCCACGAAAGCGTAAAACATAAATATACGAACGCCAGGAAAATGATTGAGTTCTGAATTATATATTTTCCACAAAAGAAATTATATAATTTCTCTCAAGCCAGCAGCAAAAATAAATACAAATAATAATAAATCATTCATGCCAGCCATTTCAGCGTAGTGTTATAGGAAAATTACCTATTACCCAACATATTGCATGCTAAAATATGCGAAAAGATATTTGTTGGTGGTTTGCAAATGCTTCAAACTGCACAAATGTTTGTATTGAATAAAGTAACGCTCTCAAACAATATTATGTTTTACTTTTGTTTGTTCGAAAACAATCACACTTTAGCTGAACAACAAGGTAACTTTAAACAAACACTAAATTAAGTTTTGCCAAAAGTTTCAATGGAGATAAGGTTTTGCATTGTTTCATTTCCAAATTTTAATCCAATAAGACATAGTTTGGAACTTAAAATCCTTACTTAGATTCTTAAAACAAAGAGGATTAGTCACCAAGTAAAATTTTAACAAAATTTTTTGCCCATATTGATCTATCGTTAATTTTTGTTAATTTAAACTAAACTCGTGGAACGTACTGGATATTTCCACTCGTGTGAGAAACAGACACTTTTGTATAAGTATATAGAATTTAAAAAATATTATTTTTACAAGCTAAATTTACTGTGCAAAACCCGCAGCGAAATTCATTTTTGCAGACTTAATCTATTACAACGTATATTTTTCTGAAGCTTTTTATTGAAAGTATTTAAAGATTATGCTTGTAAATGCACAAAAAAAATTACAGAAAATGTATAAAATGCATTTTATTTTCATTAAAATTACATCAACCAAAAGCCTAACAAAAAAATAATCCCCTAACAAAACATTTTGAAAACCGCTCGTAGAGATTACAACCCAACCAAAAAATTGTTCGCAATATCAAAATCGTCCTTGTCATTCCGAACAGATTACTGACTTAACTACAACGACGAACATTTGAAAAAATAAAAAAAGCAATAAAAAAGCGTGTAGCCAGTCCCTCCCTCTCTCTCTCTAGCGTCGAGCGCGTTTCAACAAGTGTAAATCCCTTCCAGCGGCGGCTTACAAGTGTGTGGTGGGGGTGGGATGGCAGAACGACCGGCATTTGTCTTGACCCCGGAGTCAGGGGTCCACTCCGGGTGGCTTGTCACGGAGTGGCTTCTGAAGTGACCGCAAGCCACATGACAGGACTGTATTGAGGACAATATAATGCGGTGTTTTTTCTCTTTCAGCTTTTGTGTTTTTAGGTTAGGTTAGATTTAGGTTTAAGACTCTATAGTCTATTTCACCTTAGAAAACAGCAGATGGCACTAAAGTCGTAGCGCATCTTACACGCACACGGAATCTGGAAAAACTTGCTCTAATTAAAGGAATTTATGTTAAATTAATTCATTCATAAATTGTATTTATAATATTTATTTGTTTTGCGTTTTAATATTTTCATGGTATCGATAGTATATAGTTTTCATAAATACTATAGAATAACTACAAATTTTGAAAGAGAAAAGTTTAAATCTTCCCCGTGAGACCTATAATTTAAAACTAAACATGGTAGGATTTAAATAGCATTTATTAAAAAAAAAAACAATTGACAATCGTCCAAATTTACTTTGTAGCATTTGAATTGAAATATCGTCTTTGGGAATTTAATTTGATATCAAATATGGTAGGATTTTTACAAAGTTTATAAAATAACTTGATAGGGCTTCAAGTAAACTACCACTTCCAGTTTTTGGATTTTCACCAAAAACTAATCAGCACTTCCCAAGGGGATACAATTGATATACATAAAATATCAAATTTTTCAATTTAGTCGTTTTTGAGAAACCCTAACTCCAGTGATCCACAAAGACTGACACACAGACATCATGGCGAAATTATTAAAATCATACTCTAGGACCTTGAAACGTGCTCATCCACTGGAAACTCACTACCGAGATTTTAGCATGATTCCTATACCTGACCTCCCTTACAGGATGTGGCAAGAGGTCAAGAGGTCAAAATAAATGAATTTATAGTTTGCCAACGATATGTAAACCATGTCTATTTTGACTTTAAAATACATATACAAAATTCGAAAAACATTAAGTAATTAAAGTGAAATATGTAAAATTATATGTGTCATGTGTAATGACTGTTGTTTGTGGATATTAAATTGAATAATTAAATATAAATACATAAATAATTTGCGCCATGTCAAGAACTAATTAATTAAATATAAAAACAAATTATAATACTCGTACCTAATATACTCAAACATCATATATATTTTATTCAAAATTTATAATTATTATTCGAATGTATGGAATGCGAGAATATTATGTTCTAATAAACAATAAATATTTTCAAATTAATTGAAATCTACCTCAAATTTAAACGTCGATTATCGTAGTTGTTGTTTTCATCACATTAGAATAGTATATTCTACAAGTAATGGAATGGCACAAATTCCACACGAGCAAAAAGTTTGCGGTTTGCTAGTGTAGAATATGCCATTCTGTTACCTGTTATAGACTATATCTTTTATAAGAAGATTTTGGAAATTATACAAAAAATACAAATATAAAACTGTTGAAAACGTCAAACTCAAATAAATAAAATTAAAACAATCAGACGTAACCATAGCAATCGAACTAAGATACTTTATATATCGAGCTAATATACGGTTCTGATTCATCGAATTTATTCCATACGCCGCGTATGGAATGATAGTTGTTCCAATACAGTTTTTATTTGTAGAATGTGAAGTTTCCTAACAGTGTTATAGAAAAAAAGTACTACTGAGTAAGCTGAAGATGCATTTTCTGAAAATGCCATAACAATTAAAAATGTAAACACAATTATTTTCTTATGTCTTTTTGTAAATATTTCTTCACCTTTTGTACATATCCCAGAGCACCAACTAACCCCACTAACTTTCTGCAACCCCTCGACCGTGATCAACTCCCGTGCTAACCTCGTGTATGTGCAGGTGGAGCGCGGTGAAGACCAGGACTCTGGTAGCGGCTCGGACGGGGGCGGAGGCCTGCCGCCGTTCCCTCCGCCGCCCCCGGGGGATGGTAAGCACTGCCCGCCGTGTCCGCGCGGCGACTGCTGTAAGTTCTTGGTGAATAACCCGTCTGATGTGTTCAATGATGCAGCGGGAAGAGGGATCAAGGGAGAGAAGGGCGATCGTGGACCTAGGGTAAGTTGCTAAATAGTAAGGGTAGTGTTAAGACAAGTGTTCGCAGTTTAGTTTAACATGGAATCGGTTAAAATTTATCAGCAACTCTACAACAGAAGTTTAATTATTTAACCATTTCAGTATTTTCTTTCTTTATGGCCTTTTCTGGGAGACAATCCAAAAATATCGTCTTGTTCTGCTAATTACACTTCGATCCGATGCACTATCTAATCATTTACATACAAGCCTACATAACATCATGCTATTTCCCAAACAGTGGGGTAGTATGAACCCAGAAACAATTAACCAACAATCAATCTCCTCCAAACATTCCCATCCTGGCCTACCATTTCACCTTGCCCTTATTCATACATGCTCGTCTATTCTTCACTCTCGGAATCATTCGTTTCTGCAACAAACCTTCAGTGATACCTAACCATTCATTCCTCGAACGTCCACACAATCGTTCACCCTCAATCTCACCAACCTTTCATTCGACATCCGTTCGAGATGACCAAACTACCCCCTACTGACTGACTTCCACTCTTTTAACAAGATTCTTCTCAATCTAACACTCATCGTAGAACAACATATTCCGGACGCGATTACTTTTCATATACTCACTTCTCTAATATATCTTATTTCCACAGCAGTTATACATCGTTCATGCTTCCTCATCCTCACCTAACATTCAGAATCGTACATCAATGTAGGCACTAACATCCTACTATAAACACTCAATTGGGCACAAATTCACGTTTCGAACGAATATACCCAAAGCACCCAATACCTTTCACAATGAGGACACTCACCTTTCAATCTCCCGTTCAATATGTCCATTTTCCATCCCTAGAAACCATATAACTCAAATTTTACAAACTCATTCTAACAATTCTATATTACTTTAATATATTTTATTAAAATTAAACAAGTTTGAATAGTGCAATGTCAAAAATTTTACATTTTTTACTTGCTTTGTTTTTTCTTTCTGTAATTAACAACGTGATTAACTGAAATCGCTTTATGCCACCGGATACGGGAATGACTACTGTTCGAATTTAGTAGATTCGGATTTTTTCATATCACCCCCGGATACGTATATTACTCCTTATACAGAGTTTTGATTTATAATGTCGTAAGTTGTTCAAAATTTAACAATCAATGCAATATGGCCCTATGGTTACCTAAATATTAGTATTTCACAGAAAAATCCATATTTATTAAGAATTAAACAAGAAGTAAAATATTTGAGATTTCATAAATCAATACAAAAGGATTCTAACATAATTCAAAACTTTTACCAGGTGCTAAATGCAAGATTCAAATTTGTCGTCATGCTTCAGTGTATCTGATCAGAGATGTTTATTAATATGATATATGTGATTTATGTTGAACTTCAAATTGGCCAGCTTAATAATTTATAATGAGAACGGGCCTTTAGGATTAGGATGTTACAAAAAGGGGTAGGAGTAAATTTAGTTCAAACTGAGATTAATCAAATTTCATTGATTCGACGTTGGTACAAAAAAGGGTCTGCAGTTATGATTGACATGTTATTTCTCTGTAACTTATATTTTTTGTTCGAGGGTTTGGTTTTCGGTCAAGTTACATTTTCAGAAGTTGGAGTAGATACAAATTAAAGTAAAGGAGCCCAATGTCTGATAGAAATTTGATGTAGCGTTCGAAGCTTTACGATGTGTACTGGTTAACCTTCATATTTTATTTTCGGCATGAACGAAAACTATAAAATCGAATATTTACAGACGATATTTCAAAAAAACCATCTGGCTTCTATTTATTTTTATTATACTATATTTTCTCTTTGAAACATTCAGGTGCATATATTTCATTTACAAAAAGCAATAATAATTTTGTTTTTATCTAGATTGTGATTTTTAAATTGCAGGGTTTTTACAGCATTTAAGCTTAAACATAGATTTTAGTTTTTTAAATACTTCAGTATCGAAATAAAGGCAATTCGATTTCGCAATGACTTTATTATGGGGTAAAATTAAAAAATATATATAATATTACTGCATCTTTTATTTGAAGTATTTTTCTGTAAAATTCTTGTAACTATTCTCTCAGTATATTTTACCAAACTTGAAAATTTCTCTGGCGTAACATTACAAATATCAAATTTGGGGCAATTCCGTAGATATAAATTTTGTTGCTGCTAAATTTAATTTGACTATTTTTAGAACAACGAATAAAGTTTACTGTTTTGTCTAAATTATTTACCATCTAATGAAAGTGTACAATAAGTTTTAGTTACAGCTCTTTCTGCTGTCTTCCTAATAGTTACGAAAATATTTACCAAAGAACAGGACAAAAACCAATAAGTTAAATATTTAAGCAACAATTCCAAACGCAAACACTGTGCGTAGCATGTCAATTGTCATTCACTAGTTATTGTTTCCGGTTAAACTGTAGCAATAGAATAAAATTTATTATCATTTATTTTACATGGAGGAGCCATTTGGCAGTAACATATTCGAACTGTTTGGAATGTATGAATAATCGACGATGTGTGAATGTTTCAGGGTCCACCTGGAGACTCCATCAGGGGCCCCCCAGGGCCCCCCGGAACGCCCGGACAGCCTGGAACCATTGAGGGAACGCAGGTAAGCCGACCTAGCCTATCGATGTACTAAACTAGTTTGTAGAGTTTGTTTGACATAGTTATTACTTGCTGATAGTTTCAATAGAGATGTTATATTTGTTCCTGAATGGAGGGCATATGGGACTGGAATATTATTCATTGTGTAGGTAGAGAAAAGGTAGAATTTTCACTCATATAACATAAAATTTGTCCCAATGTTTCAACATAAATTATACTCAACTTTAGTCCACAAAGTAATAATATAGGTTTATTTTAAATTTTTCATTTATTGCCATTACTATTACTAAATGTACATTCGTAAAACCTTTCTGATTTCCTTACGATTACCTTGTTTCAATTATTTGTCAGTAATAGCATTTAGAAATAATTTAAACAAGTCAATAATCATCAAAACTATGCCAAATGTCATATGTCAAACGCAAACTATACGACTGTTGTGTGTTTTGTTTACCATGGCACTCTGGAAACAGCTAAAATTTATATGTTTTATTTTACGTGTATCTCGTGACAGAAATGTATTACATCAATATATATTGGTTTATTTGGTGCAGTTTTTGATTCTATACATATTTTACATTAACACTTTTGTTCTAAAATTCATAGGAAACAATCTATCGCCTAATGAAAATTTAAACATTGTATTACCTCTGTCCTATAAAAAAATAGTTGGCCGGTATGTGGTGCAAGATGAAAATATCATATCTCATGTATTTATATGAATATTACCTATTAATTGAGTATGTCCATTATTGTACATTTATAGCACAATAAGCTTTCCTAATAATTAAAATAGTAATCACATTTCCATTTCCTTGTTCACGTATCCAAAAACTCAATTTACAAAGCGTACATTAGAACTTCATCACATGCCGTCCCAATAATAACAAAACTACTAATGGAAGTTTAATCCTTCGTCCAAATTAATAACATTATCATATCACAACCACAGTTCTCCTGTATTTGTGATAACTCGCACTGCTTCTGTTGTGCGCGCCATGAAAGAACTTTTAAATTAGACTATTTATATTCAGATACGTCAGAAGTTAGTTTTCACTACACTAACTTCTCTAATAAGACGGCGAGATACTGCAAGTGAGACTGTCAACGGAGCTTCATTCACTAATTATTCATTCTGCGCTTTTTGTTGATAAACATCTTTCAATTTACCCTGTTTGCAACCTTGGATACTTTTGCTTCTCGCTTCGAATAAGTCGAAGATGAAATCTCAGATTGTTTTCAACAATGCAGTTTTAAAATTCAACTGTTTGTTTTTAATAATGATTGTATTCAGTTAAGAAATGTTTTGTTTCTCATTAATTTCCTTGACTTTTTAATAGCTGTAATTTGAAACCATTTCATACCGATTTCACTATTGGGTACATTTAAATAATTATTAAAATATGAAATGGACACCTATACTTTTTCTGCAATTCGTATATTGTTATTCGAATGAACAATATTCAATGACAAAAGTTAAATTACGGCGTATAGAAATTCTACATGGAACAATGTATCTTTGCATTTTAGTAATAAAATAAAACTAGCACTTCTTTTTTGAACTGTACATTTTACTGACAATGGACTTAGATGTACTTTTTAAATTAACACTTAACAATTTTTTGGCCCAGTTAAAATCATATAAAAGATAATTTTTTAAGTCACCATAATTATTTTAAATCTTAAATTTTATCATTTTTACATGCCGCACTTACATATTATACAAGGAGAGTTTTTTTAAAGCAGTCAATATCTTTTGCTGGTTAACTAATAACTTTATAGAAAAAATTAATACTCAGTCTTATACAACAAGGAGGAGGACATAATTTGTACGGTTGGTAAAATAAAATTATCAGGAGGATGTAGTAGAGGGAATAAAAGTTATATTTTCTTAAAGGAAAAAGGGATTTTTTTTCATGAGAATAATAGTTATTTACTTTACAAGTGGGCAAAGTAAAGAATTACCCACGAGAGAAATTTTAGCACACGAAGCCGAAGGCTGAGTGTGATAATTTTATCGAGTGTGTAATTCCACTTTGCCCACGTGTGAAGTATAACGTTTTATCCAACACCTCTTAATAAATGAAAAATTTATTAAAGAAATATTATTTGACAGTGACATATGCTTTAAATTTTTAAATTAAAATGTCAATCGAAGTAGTTACCAAGGTGTTGTGTGTTATTATTATTGTTATAAATAAAAAAATACTCACTAGTGGATTTTCTCAAAATTATACCCACTAGTGGATAATCTGTTACTTTGCTTGTTTAAAATCGCCATAGTTATAGAGCATTTATTGAGAGGTGTTGGATAAAACATGTTCCTTACTTAAAATTTAAATTAAAGTCACAAAGTTTTAAAATACATTAACATTTTTAATATGGAAAATATAACTTCAGGTAGGTTGTTGAACAAAACAACTTATTGTTTTTATTATTGATACTCCTGTCATCAATTTGTCAATAATTGTTGTCGATGTAAAGTCATTGTTGACAGGTATAACTTGTTTTGTTCAACGGCCTACCTAAAGTTATATTTTCATTATTAAAAATGTTGCCTTAATTTTAAATCTAGTATAGGTATAGGAAACTCTTATATCGTTGAAAAGGGAATAAGTCGGGCTATCCATTCCTATAAAAAAGTATCCCTTTACCCTTAAGAAAATATAACTTTCATTCGTCCTCTCCACATCCCCTAATAACTTTATTTTAAAATTATGCCCCTTTCCTTGTTGTATAAGCCCGCGTATTAATTTTTTCTCTAAATTTATTAGTTAGGCAGCAAAACTTATTGGTTGCTTTAAAGAACTCACCCAGTATACCAAGATATACGTAAGCGAATTGTCACACTCATTGTGGACAAATGGTGTGATGATACATTCATTTCATATTAAAGCAATCTACACCTTCAGTATAATATAAATAAATGATAGTATAATACAGGTGTGAGCGGTAAGTTTCTGCAACAGTAATGATCTGCCAACACTAGATCCATGTTTGCTTGCAGTGTAATCATTTAACAATTCCTTAGTGACCTACTGGCCACTGTCAAAAGCACTGAATCACGGACAGGGCACGCCTCTCCCCCTGCTGATTGTGGCAGCTATGCAAGTAGTTTAGATGCAGATTCCTGTACTTGATAAATTTATGTCCTAATTTGTAGTTACGAATCAAATCCATTATCTCAGGATGTTAGTTGATTGTTGATCATGAAATCCACCGAAAAAATGTTTGTATAGTTTTGACAGTTATACTTCCCGAACCATGACCAGTTTTGACATACTTCCAAACTTCCTAAACCATGACCTGTTTTGACAGTTATACTTCCCGGACCATGACCTTTAGATTTAAATGATGAAATAGTTTTCCACTATTGAAATCTGTCATGTTTGTAAACATTTTTTGTCTGGTGCGTCTGGTATCACTAATATTAACAAACTATATTCATGGAGGATACCTTTTTTCATCAGTAAAATTTGTTTTGTAATATTCTTAATCCTAGATACATTTACGCTAGACAAATGTAAAATCTGAACTTATTGTCATTCAGACAGAAGGGGCTTGGGAGTTTCATTTGCTTTTCCAAAACAAATACCTAAATTATTTATTATTTGTCAGATATTCGACATCTTTTCATATGATTATATTTTTGAAAATGTGTTTTCACATACATATACAGGGATTGAAAAATATTTCAAATAAAACCATGGAAATATTACAGCCCGACATTTATCAAATATATACGGAGAAATTTTTACGAAAGACCTGATTTTTGCTTGACGAGGAATAGAGATGTGTTTGAGCATAAGATCTAGACTAAATTTATTTTGAGTGTTCCTAATAATTGCATAAATTGTTTACCTACTTACTGGATTTTGAATAACATTAAATATTTGCTCGAAATAATTGAATTTTTAATATTTTTTATAGAATTACGTTATGAAAAAAGTTTATGACTTTTATGTATTTTGTTATCAAGAACTACAACTACAAAATATTTGGGCCATTGTAGTACCTGCATACATCTATGTGTTGTTTTTCGGAGATTATAACTATAGTGATCCATCTATTTTAAGCCAGACATTCTAATGTTTTTCTGAAATTTTTAAATCCAACACTTGAGTAGGTATTAGGATACAAATCCTTAGTTTCTATGAAAAGAAACCACAACCAAAACTTTCATACTCTACTGAAACACTATATCGCGGTACAAAAAAAAACATTTTTATCGCTTTTTTTAAATTTTGTATATAATCCTAGATACATTTACGCTAGAATCGGTCTACAATCTTTTTGTTCGTGTGGAATATGTGCCATTCCATTACTTGTTGTAGAATGTACTATTCTATGACAAGATTTTGGAAATTATACAAAAAATACAAAAATAAACATAGGTATTTATTCCATACGCGACGCATAATGTTACTCCAATAAAACTTTTAGTTGTGTAAAACGTTGATTCCAAAACAGTATTATAAAAAGATCTTTAATTTTTTGTCAAAATATTATTAAGGAAAAAGTATTGTTTTGGCCTCCCCTAGTAACATTTTCAATCTTTTCCATACGTTATGAATCACCCTGTATTGACTTTAATTTATGTTTATTAATTAAAATGTTATTATTTCTTGATTATTACACTTTCCTTTTAATGTCTTTGAACTTTTAAGAGACTATCATCAACCATTTTATTAAAATTTAACGGAAATCGTAACAAAATATGTACAGCAGAGTAATTTTTAAATTCAAATGTTAGGGTGTCACTATTTCATCTGCGTTTAATTAGTAGATAATAATGTAATTTAAAACCCAGCATTAATTGCAATTGTGCGTAGATGAAGTTGTGTGAATTGAGTTGATTCCGCTAATTACTCACTCTCTATTCTTTGAATCCAGTCCATTCTAAGCCCACTTTTCTGGCTCTCACTTTGAGAGGTGGTGAATTATCGGCGTCTATTTTAACTTGTTTTGAATCATATTGATCGGGGGAGTCTGCTCGCCGCGGGTAGAATACCGGCATTGTTCTATAGTAAATTATCTTAATCAATCTAAAGTCAACCCTTTCTCGACATTGCCACACTCGCCGCAGCCAACCAATAACCGTTACCGCATCGTACGTTTACATTGCACTTCTGGGAGCGCGAGCGTGGATTCCCGTATAGAAATGTGTTATTGTGTGAGCGAAGATGCTTGTTTAATTGGGAAAAGATAGAGATAGAGTGAAGATGAACCAAACGATGCGACCGGAAGATGATGGAGTGATGTTGTGTTTGCTTTATAATTGGGCTTTTTATTATGATATTCTGATGTATATTTCAGCAAGAAACCACTATCTATTGTGGCATGGATTGATTTTATTTTCAATTATAACCTTATTCATCATAAAGCATATTGAATAATTATTAAAAATTTTCAGTTAATTGAAGATAATAATATTTATCGAGACTAATGCCCGGTTCCACCAACGATACTTAAATTTTAAATTTGGTGTAAATAAATAAAAGCATATCGAATCTTTAACATCAATGTCAATTACTCCAAATGACTTGTAACTTCGATTTGCTTTTATTTATTTAAACCAAGTTTAGAATTTAAGAATCGTTGGTGAAATCGGACATTAGTTTATCGAATAGTTCGATAAATTTTATTATCCAACACCTCTCAATAAATACTCTATAACTATGCCGATTTCAAACAAGGAAAGTAACAGATTACCCACTAGTGGGTATAATTTTGGAAAACCCACTAGTGAATATTTTTTTTATAACAATAATAATAACACACCACACCTTGGTAACTACTTTGAATGACATTTCAATTTTAAAAATTTAAAGCATATGTCACTGTCAAATAATATTTCTTTAATAAATTTTGCAATTATTAAGAGATGTTGAATAAAACTTTATACTTCACACGTGGGCACAATGGAATTACCCACTCGATTAAATTATCACACTCAACCTTGTAAAGTAAATAACCATTATACTCTTTTTTATTTGTATGTAGAGCAGAAGAAACAACAATGGCATTCTAGCAATTTTAAAAAACACTAAGTTCCTACAATTAATTCCTTAATCATTTCATATAATTGAATGGAAGTGTTTTGTATTTAATAAATTGCAGGAACATTTAAATTATCTCGCCGAATTACACACGATCATTTTATTTTCTTCGGATAAATATCAGTTTGACAACTCAACCTTGTCACCTGACCTAGGGTATCATGATTTTATTAAAACAGTTTTCTTGTCAAATTGCTAGGTAACAAAGTTTCGTTACAAACAGAAATTTATCGGGCAAAATAAAAAGCTCTTGTGTAATTACAGTTGAACAATCTGAACTTTGATAATAAAAAATAAATTTGTAGTGGATATGAAATAAAATTGATAAATGAGTTTTTCTGTATTTTTTCTGCTAAAATCAATTTCTTCATGTTGTTGGAAGTTGATATAACTATTTTATTTTACTAAAGTTAAACAGTGAACTTTAGAATCGTGTGTTTTCAAACATTTCCATTAGCGAGTGACATGTAATGAGAATATTCCAAAACTTAATTCCAAAGTAAAATTTCCTATCCAACTATTTCATTTAACTTCATTCTATCAGAAACTTAAAACTCCGCCGTGTATTTAATGGCTTGTGTGAATATTTTACGGTAATAATTTTTTAATTATTATTTAATTGGTGGTTTCTTTTCCTAGTTACTGAAAAATTTTTAACGAACTTTTTATGTAATTTTTTCAAACGTGTCCTTTTAGCTACAGTTGAATTAAAGACACGGCAAAAATGTATACAACCCTACAAAAATATGCTTGGACATGCGTTGAAAATAATTCAGCAATTTAATGAAAAATTCCTGCTGTGTGACTAACAAAATTTTTTTTAAGTAAAGCAGAGTAAACCGGAAATTTGTACCGGACGTTAACGATTTTAGCATTATACTTACACATGCAGACAGCGTTGTTGTATGCGTGCCACGGTTTCGTGTCATGTCTGATTAAAAAGTAACTTTATACGTTTCCCGCAAAAATACGAACAACAATTTTTGACTTGACGTTCTTGTAAACTTTAAGCTGTAAAGTATCAAATTTTATAACATAATAATAAATATATCATCATGCTGTTGTTCATTTTGGGTATGGCACTGTGCTTTTTACTTTCTTATACAAAGTATAAGGAAGTATTGGAATCACGAAAAAAATCGCTGACGAGATTTTTGCGGAAATACATATTTTGACGTCTACTGAATCCGTTATTACCAATTTTTCAATGATGTCTGTGTGTGAGGATGGATGGATAGATGGATGGATGTCCGTGTGCGCAATATCTCATGAACGATACAAGATATGTAAACTTACTCATTTAAACACAGTAGAACTTCAATTTCACGAAAAATCACTAAAAATTGGCATATAATTTTATTGTATTTCTATATAATATAGACCCTAAAAAACTCACTCGTGCAGAGCGCATCATCATATCTCTTAAATTTTTCAAGATATGACGGTTTTTGATGTTTTTCGAAGTGCAACTTTGAGGAACTGCAACTCAAAAATTACACAAGATATCGTAAAATACTCTTCAGTTTTGTGTTATTTGTACATATTATAGCAAAATAACAAATTTTTGAAAAATTGATAATTTTTTAATTTTTTTTTCATAATATCGATCAACGATATCTCAAATAATAAACGAGATACGGCCATGCAGACTAAACCATTGGATTCAGCGCATCGAAATACATAAACCCTAAAAATTTCAGAACATTCGGATTGTGGGTTGAAATTTTAGAGTTCGGGGCTGAAAACGGCATTTTGACACTTTTTGCTCTAACTCTATAACGCGTAAAGCAATTTGAATGAAATTTTACATACTTATGTATTTTGACGAGCTGAATCGAATGGTCTAGGCTGCGAGTCTGTATCTTTTACATTTTTCGAGTTATCGCCTATCGAAATTTGGAGGAAAAAATCGAAAAATTTCAAAATTTTCAAAATTTGCTGATTTGTAATAAAATGCATGAAACGCCCAGAACTGAGTCTATTTTTCAATATCTTTAATAGATTTTGAGTTGCAGCCACTCAAAGTAGCATTTCGAAAAACATCGAAAATTGCCATATCTCTATAAATTTAAGAGATATGACGATGCGCTCTACAGCATTGAGCTTCTTAGGGTTTATACTATATAGAAATACAATAAAAGTATATGCCAATTTTTAGTGATATTTCGTGAAATCTGAAATTGTGCAGAACTTTCTTAACATGTATTTGTTGTCAATGGTAAATGAACTTTTATTAAATTTTCTTATTTATTAATTCTATATTGTAGAGCTTAGTATAGACTGATGTAGTTTTGTCTAAATCTATCAGTGCATATATAGATATTATATAGTTTTTCTCGTTCTGTTTAGGGTCTGCAGGGCCCTCCAGGTCTTCCAGGCATCTGCACCTGCAACGCTTCCTCCCTTTCCACTAGCTTCACCATGCCGGACCTCATCCCAGGTCCTGCTGGTCCCCCGGGCGCTGACGGGAAGATGGGCCCTCCAGGGATCACCGGTATGCCGGGAGCACCCGGCGAACGAGGTGCCCAAGGTCCTAAGGGCGACCGGGGAGAACGAGGAGAGACCGGAGCACACGGACCTGAAGGAATGCAGGGACCCAAGGGCGAATCAGGGAGGGATGGATTACCTGGGACAACAGGTCCACCTGGGCCTCCGGGACCACCAGGACCGGTAGAGTTTGAGAACTTTGACGTGAGTGTTGAAATGGTGGTAGAAAAAAATTTTGTTGTGTCGTTTTTGTTGTACTTGTCTGTGATCGTTTTCAGCCGTTTCGTAAAAAGTATAATGTGTATTAATAGTAAAAGTAGTAGTCCAGGAAAATCAACGAAATAGTAAGCAATACTTTGAAAATTGTTTTTCCCAATTTTTGGCATTAGAATGTCATATTCTTGCACGCATTTTTATGCGAGAACGAGCTTCATTTTTTACGTGAAATAGTAAATTAATTGTAAAACCAAATTCATAATTACCTGTATTACAATCTCAAAAAATTAGTAGGGACCCAGTGTTCCCCAGAATATTATTTCCCAACTATAATACTTTCCCAAATAGCTTTGTCCCAAAGAAATTAATTCCCAAATATATTCATTAATCTTTAATTTAGATAGGAGTAGAGTTCAAAATTTAAAATAATAACAATTTCTGGATTGCAGTCACAATTATATAATTTTATTGCAACCTCTATAGGTTTCTACTCCACATGGGTATTCTTCAGGAGGTGAAACTTAAGTTTAAGTAAGATATTCCATGTGTGTTAAGTACGATGTCCGTTTAATTATTTATTATTTTAAAATGTTTTTATTATTGAAAACATTTATTTTTTATGTTTGCCTTTTGCCTCCTGAAGGAGACCCAGGTGGGGTAGAAACCGGTAGAGGTTGAAATAAAATTTTATAATTGTGACTGAAATCCAGAAATTGTTTTTATTTTAATACAAACCCAGTCAAGGAGCTTATATATTATCAAAATTTAATATTGTGCCTAATCGACTGCAAATATATTTGGTTTTTTTGTTCTGAGAAAAAGTGTTTTGGAGTTATCTTTTTTGAGAAAAATGAACTGGGAAACCTTTGCCCCAATCTAAGTAATTATCTAAATGAAATAAACTGTAAACTAATTTTGTAAAATATAAATTTAAAAAGTAATACCAAACACTCGTGACAGAGAAGGCAAGCCAACCACTCGCGCTTGAATTAGTTGCCTTTTGTCACCTGTGACAGAATATATTATTCTATGATCCGTCTAATTAAATATTAAATTTAACTTTAAATTAAAGAGTGGAGCAATTAGACAATAATTTACTATAAACAAATAATGGATTATGAAACTTCAAATATGTTATTTAATGAATGTCATTAAACGTTTAAAGCAAAGAATAATGCGAGGTTCATTTAAAATGATTAATATTGATTTGTAATATAAGCTAATAGAAAATAACAGTTAGGTCCAGTGTTGTTACTTATCTCATCACATTTTTAAAATCATTATAATTCACAACCGATAGACGGTACCCAAGAACAATTTTTGTTTCATTGTTTATAACTGTTCACTTCCTTGTGATTTATTGTAAATATATTGTAAATATATGTGAATAGATAATATTTAATAACAAACGAATTACTTACTCATTGATTCGTTCTGAAATATTATTAAACTCTAACAGTGTTGGAAATTAAATATTGCTACCAACCTTTAGCGTTTTTGTTTACATTTAGTAAAGAAACCACAAGTATTTAAATTATTTCAAATTATGAGATCGTTCCCTTTGTGGAAAATAACAGCTACATCAACATTAGTTAATGTAGTTATTTTCAGAGTTTAGTGTTGTTTGATCAAATTGTATAATAATTAATTTTGGCTAATGAACAAATGGCCTTCGCAAAACGGCTCTACCTTACCTACATTATTACATTGTTCCCAATGTAATTATGTTAATTTTTGTTATCATTGAATTTTCAGCGAATTAATTTTCATATTTCATCATGGCTGCGACACAATTATCATTGGAAATTGTATTTTTTGCTGATAATACAATATTTTACTGTCTGTTATAAATATTACATGAATATTTATAAAGAACTCTTTTTCGTTTTAATTATAAAATTTAATTTAAATTTTTTTTGCATCATTCATCAGAATGTTTTCATAAAATAAAGTTGTCTACTGGGATTTCAATTATTAATTAAAAAATATTAAAATAATTACACCGCTGATTATAATATTATAAAGATCAATCAAATGGAAAATTACAAATCAAATATAGTAGATAGGTACAGCTGTGTAGTTAAATTTGTAATGCTGTTTTTTTTTTACATTCATTCGTTGGAAAATATAATGTATTATTCAAGAGACAAAACATAACTTAGTGCTCTAAATATACAAATAGCTATTATAAGTTATTGTTTAAACTCCATCATGATTTGTATTATAGTAGCATTTTTTAGGACAAAATATCATTCCGGTTCGTCTTACTTAAAATTTCATAAAACCATTATTCATTTTGCTACAAGTGAACTAAAGTGAATAGATATGTTACGTCCTTCCTTTTCGATGATGTAGGTACTATCTGCAAAACAAACTCGAATAATTTAAAATGCCCAGTTCCGTAGAGAGAAGGTAAGGTTTGCTTAAATTTGACAGGTCCCAAAGAAACACATTCGATAAAGTAGTAGACTGACAAGTATGGCAGGTATAAATTTTTCTGTATTCCTTTTGAACCCATATCATCTTTATCTATACTTTACCTCACATGATTGCTGAGCTGAGACTGTTTTATTATTATTATGATTATTATTGCAAATAAAATACAGTGCTATAAAGCATAAAGTCTTGCGGTTAAGTTGTGAACTAACAAAATGTGCCGTATATATTAAATTGAGTAATTTGGCCCTACTCTCCTCTTCTAAATATTTTTCATTAAAATGAGTAGGTACTGTGATTCGAGATAGTCGTGCATGAGTTGTGTAGGTTAGGGTTTGTTCGTTAAAAGTGCGGGAAAAATTATCTTACCTTGCCTTTGTAAGTTTAATATTCATATTTTCGAATTTGTTCGATCGAATGTCCAACTTAAACAAACAGAAAACTTTTGGAATGTAAAAAAGAACTACAGGAAAAAAAACTGCAGATAAATCCAGTAAAAAAGTAGAATGTAAAAAGTATCGTAAAAACATGCACTTTTACTATTCTTAACCTAATATTCGATTAATAGTTATTTACTTTACAAGGGGACAAAGTCTCGATAAAATTATCTCACTCAGCCTTCGGCTTCGTGAGCTAAAATTTCTCTCGTGGGTAATTCATTACTTTGCCCACGTGTGAAATATAACATTTTATCCAACACTTCTTAATAAATGAAAAATTTATTAAAGAAATATTATTTAACAGTGACATATGCTTTAAATTTTTAAATTTAAATGTCAATCGAAGTAGTTACCAAGGTGTTGTGTGTTATTATTATTGTTATAAATAAAAAAATACTCACTAGTGGCTTTCCTCAAAATTATATCCACTAGTGGATAATCTGTTACTTTGCTTGTTTAAAATCGCCATAGTTATAGAGCATTAATTGAGAGGTGTTGGATAAAATATATTACAGTTGCAGTATTAAATTGAATTATTTCAAAAATGTCTACCCATAAATTCAGGTCTATGGGGGGGCGTCGCCTCCTGAAAGCCTTCATGTGCATTAATACGCGTAAACATCTTTTATAAATGCTGAAATAAAACAAAAAGTCCAATATCATAAACATTACCATCAAAACTATGCATGTAAATGCGTCTATAAAGCCGGAGCAAAATCTATTCCGAATATCCTTTGAGATAAAAGAATTTCGCGCTAGAAAAAACCAAATAGCCATATTAAATATTTCTGCTCTGCCATCGTTTACTTTAAGTGCAGAAGAGATTCGCCTAAGGGCACTGATAGTAACGTAACCCGTCTGGCTGGGTTCTATAGCGTTACAGTGACGTTAAAAATGACATTTACGTGGCAATACTATCTGCAGGCACCTGCGTTCGAGCTGCCGCGGCTCACACCCCCTCTGCCGGGGTTATTTAATGCTACGCCGATATTATCACCCCTTCAACCTCGATTTTAAACAGTGCCGTCGTAAGGGGAAATGGGATTGTTTATTAATTGCCGCGCTATGCTTTTTTAAACTGGAGTTTTACGAACTTTATACAAGCAGAATCGGACTTTATTGTAATTATTCGTAAATTATATGGTATCAAACAGGGTTGTGGAATGTCTCCTTGGTTGTTCAATTTATATACGGATGTGTTGTTACGAAAGGCGTTGAATGGAACGGATGAAACTAAGAAACAATTCAGATGTATGATTGTGACCATAATTGAAGTAGGGGAAGGTTTAAATCTGTTATTGAATATCGATAAATGTAAAGTGTTGGTGTTTGAGAAGAATGATTTGGTGACAGATTGTAATGTTTCAGTGAATGGTGTGAGACTGGAACAAGTGAATGAATTTGTATATTTGGGTAGTAGGTTTTCGAGGGATTCAAAGGCGGGTGTCTGCAAGGTGCAAGACATTGGGTGCTCTGGGTACATTTCCTCCAAATGTGAATGTATCTAGAGATGCTCGATTGAATGTATTAGTGCCTACATTGACATATGGTTCTGAATGTTGGGTGTGGATGAAGAAGCATGAACGACGTATATCTGCTGTAGAAATGAGATATTTGAGTGGAGTGTGTGGGTATACGAGACGTGAACGTATCCGGAATACAATGGTGTATGGTGAGTGTGATATTGAGAAGAATGTTGTTATGAAAGTGGGAGTGAGTCATTTGAGGTGGTTTGGATATGTTGAGCGAATGTCGAATGAAAGGTTGGTGAAACTAATATATGTGGGTGAGATTGAAGGTGAATGATTGCGTGGGCGTCCGAGGAATAAGTGGTTGGTATGATTGATGGTTTTATAATATTGAGAACGTTGAAAAAAAAATTCCTAAAATATGTAAAATTAAAAATTATTTACCTTAAACCAATTACATTTAACGATAGTAGATCTATTATTATAAAACTGTAATTTTTTGACTACAAACACATGCAATACATAATAAATTTTATTCATTATATTAGGGATGTTTTGTTTCAAAATATGGTCGTGGAGGTTTATCGATAACTTCACCTTTATAGCTCTTCAAGTTCACTATATATTCATGTTTTTTATTTCTCAATATTGTTAGTTTTATTTATTCAATAGTTACATTATTGATGAATAAAAACGTAAGGCATAAAAGTGAACCTGAATATTCTTTACGATGTGGAATACGGATCTGGCATATTACACGCTTCGGTTTTCGTTTAGGAAGTGATAATTCAGTTTAGTGGCGATCATAATCTGAAATGGTTTATGTTGTACAATCAGCTGTTTTTACAATGAAGTTTTAATGAAGTTACATGTTACATGCAGCTAGTCTTGCCAAACGTATACCTCTCTATAGTAATAATAGATTGGCGTGGTTCCACTTCACGTTCTATTCCAATGGATTTTCATATAATAACGCGAACATGAACATATTGAAACATTAAACTTGCGACCAGCTACTAGCTGCAGTAACTGCAGCTGCTAACTGCACGTTGTTACGATGACATCGGAGGAATTAATAGTTCTCAACTAAATGGAAATTTTACGTGGGAATTAATTAGTTTGTAGGCGGGAAGCGTTAATGAAAAACTGTTATTTTTGTACAAGTAATTAAGTTTTCTTGTATCCTCCGTAATTGAATTCTATAGTTATAATTAGTATGGATGGATAAAATAATATAATCTAACTAATGAATTGAATTAATTTTGTATTTGTTTCGTAAATCACGTTAATTTAATTTAATTTTTCTTTTATGAATTTAAATTTGATTATTTAATTATTACACAAATTTTCGGCACTGATTATTTTTTGACATTTCTTAAAACCAATAAAATGTCTAATTATATGTCACATGTCTGCGTTTTAACCAATCCTGTCATTATTATACTGAGAATAAAGCTCTACTGATTTTTCCCGGGAATAACCTTTGTAGATTTTTTGTTTTTGTTGACAAATGTCAGTTGACAGAAAGCTATCATCAACACAAGTAAAAATGAGCAAAAAAGATAGGGTTAGTGTCTAATTAAATATAACTCGAGAATTCTATAAATTGGAAAATAATTTTCCAGTATCTTTCCCAAACTTGTTGCCATTCGCCCCTATGGGCTTTTGTGGCTATTGCCTGGCAACAAATAAATAAATACAAATAAATATTTATCTTTGTTGTTTTCATAGCACCCTATAATTATGAATTTATCTGTTTGAGTTAAA
The DNA here is from genome assembly GCA_963942605.1 of Poecilus cupreus. Taxonomy (NCBI): domain Eukaryota; kingdom Metazoa; phylum Arthropoda; class Insecta; order Coleoptera; family Carabidae; genus Poecilus; species Poecilus cupreus. The sequence continues at coordinate 10,752,722 of OZ012732.1, forward strand.
AATGGTCGTCTTGTATATCAGTAGTTTTATTTCTTGGTGTTTATATACTTTAGGAGGAACAAGATTTATGGATGCACATTAAAAAGAACTATTTCAACATTGGTACTTTATTATATAAAGTGCAACTATTTCTATGTTCTTCTATTCTATGTCTCGCAAATTTTTTCCAGAGTATTGGAACAAAAATTTATTTATTGGTAATTTAGATACTGTTCAACTGCGTTTTGTATACTGATCAAATGTTATTAAACAAACCAATCTTTAAATCTAAATAAAATACTGATCAGGTAATAATCACAATAATTTAAGTATCTTTATTTAACTTTCAAGTTCTTTAAGGGATAGCACGTCAGCTATTTTGCTTAGTTCAAAGAAATATAAGATTTCCAAAGTAAATTCCTATAACCTATATGTAGTCCTTATGATAAAGAGTTCTGTTCTTAGGATACTTACGGTGCAGTGAGAAGTTATTTCTTTTACGAACAGTTTGTATAGCATGAACGTTATAAAATTTCATGTGTGATGACTAACCCAAGGCGTTAAGGGCAGATTACGAGTTTGTTATGACCATAAAGGCCTCGTATTCGAATTTAATATTCTTAAGAATGTTATATCTTCTTTAGTATTAAGAGCACGTAAACCAAATTTATTTTGATTTATTAAATAATGTATATTAGTAACAGCAAAGGGTCTACGATGATATAAGAATTAATACGTGGTTGACTATAGGTATATATACTTTCTAAAACATTAGTTTTAATCCTAAATCTTTAAAGAAATATGGAAATATCTAAATACTAATTTCGACAATTCTGTTATTACCAACAGATGCAAGAGGGATAACATCAAGATTACATAAACTTGTAAACTAAGTCATAGAACATCTACTGATGATGATAACATAGTTAGCGAAATATCTACTTTAGGGGTTAGATTTAATTTTTCAGATTACTCTTTATTTTTATTATTAAATCGGTACTACAAAGGATATCGAACTCTGAATGAGTTATTAGAAAAGATTTCTATTTCTGCGATGTTATTTTTAAAACTGCAATATACAACAGACCATTATGGTATTGTTTGAAGTACTCGCTATTATTTACATGTGAAAACAACTGATGGTAGTATTTGCACATGATTCCGGACGATTAGTAAGTGAGTAACTGTTTATTGGCCAACAATATTTCAGCTGGCAAATTTTTCTAAATTATATCAAAGGAAAATGTTGGACGTAAAGCTGTAGACAAACTTTTATTCAAACATTGAACTCAAAAATAATATAGAGATGTTTGACAACGGACAATTACTTAAATTGCAACAGTAACAATGTTTGATACCATGTGCTTTGTTTTTGGGTGTTTTAAGAGAAGTGTTTAGTCTCGGTTTTAGCGATGTACAATATTCTAAAATTATTTTGTAAAAAATGCTTTAAATAAAATTTACTAGGAAATATATTATCTACCAAAAATAATTGACCCAGAGTCCTATTATATACATCAATAAATTGGCAAAAAAAACTTTGCCAATGTATTAATCAATAATTTGCGTTCTGTAAAATTTCCGTGTACGGTTCGATTAAAATTGAAGACAAAAATTGACATTGTGACATTAAAATTGATTGTGTCATTCGTGCTTTCGTCAAATGTAAATTCAAACAAAGAAGAAAATAACTTATAATGTTTTACTATGTACATTTTATGATTCTATTCCTTTGTTATTAATTTAATTTTCGTTATTTATTTAAATTCTCTTCATTTCAATTAAACTCTTATTTGCTTTCCACTGCAGCCGAGTTGGAAACCTCGTGGAATATTCAAGGTACAACACAGACACTACCACATACCACCACATCACACACACATCAGCACCCACTCTTTGTTGAACTTCCCGCCATTAACATCTCTTTGACGTTGTTTAGGAGACGCTAGGCGGCGGTGGATTGGCCAGGCCTGGTGCGCCTGGTAACAAAGGGGAACCAGGCGCACCTGGTTCCCAAGGAACAAGGGGAGAAAGGGGACTGCAAGGGTCTAAGGGAGCGAGAGGTGAACCTGGGTTGAAAGGGGAACGGGGGGAGAGGGGACATCAAGGGGAAAGAGGTGCCCAGGGGCCGAAGGGAGAGCCTGGGAGTGCTGGATTGGATGGACTGCCAGGTAATATAATTATTTTAATTCACTTTGTTTCAAAAATATGTTACCACAAAGCTATTTACCCAATTTTTAACTGTCATGACCATTACAGAACACAACGTTCAATAAGCGTGCATTACACGATGAAGTTTTTCTTTTTATGTGACTTTAAATGTATCTTTATAAGTGACGTGGGGGCATATGCTGTAACTTATCTTTTTTATAACGAATTAAATTCTGAAAACTACTGGTGGTCCTAAAGCTAACAAATATTTGGTTATACATATGTTGGTAAACATATTTCCACTGTTTTGTTTCAAAATGTTCCAAGAAATATATAAATAGTATATCATTTTTACCTCCCGCCTATTTCTAGGTAAGGGAGGTACTATTTGTGGTAAAAAAAATTGGGTAGTGAGTTTTCTATGAATAAGTACGTTTTAAGGTATGTACTCAAATACTATAATACCAAAAAATACAATATTGTGTATTTCTGCTTCTTATATTTAATTTTATATCTGTTTTGATTATACTAATTTTATTAATTTTCATTAGATTTGGAGATAATAAAATATAAAGAAATTATATTTCATAAATCTTGCATTCCTTGTACACCATGGAAACACTTAAAAATTATCAATTTTTTACGAAATGTAACACATGTCATTTTGATTGTGAAGCTGTTTTCTTAGTAAAATTTATGTCAAAAAATTAACTAAATATACGAAATAAAGTTAAAGTTCTCAAATATAAATAGAAAATAAACAAAAAAAAAGTTATGTTTCTGTATCACCAAATACTATTTTGTATCGTTTAAGAGTAGTATTGGGCGGGAGTTATGTGGCACATCAGAATTCTTAATTTACTATGATATAATTATTTGTTTCTAGTGATAGGTTAAGATAACTGATGCTTATTCCTACATTCTTATTTATTTGTTGGTTACATTTATGAATGAATAAAATAAATGTATTACAGAAGAAACATTATTGTCACTTTTAGCACAAAATCGAATTTTGTTTACACAATTACTGCAAAATTGTTGATTGTCAACCAGATTTTAAAATGGCAAAAATACGAAGAAGTGCAATATATTTATTTCATGTGGTACACATTTATATGTTTTATAACGAAATAAATACTCAAACGCACATGTTATTAGAAATGTGAAATAAGTTCAGAGTTTTGCTGTAGGACATTATACTTGATTGTGCTATGTACTCTTATTTCAAGTATAACGTGGGCAATTTAAATTAATAAAGTTTCTGTTCGGTATTATTTAGAGAAATATTTATTCTTCGAAGTGTACTTAGTGCTTTCTTTGTAGACAATATGGTCGATTATTCATAATGAGTCAACTAACGCCTACATAAGCTCTTGTAATTTGAGAATAACTTTTTGTATATAAAAAGTATGTTACAACATAGACACTTTTTATTAAATATGTTTCATAATGATGAAATATGATGCTGCGGTATTCTTGTCGCACAATAGCTTTTGTTACTGTTCACTTCAAAATATTGACAAGACAAACTGACATGTTGGAAATAATAAGGCTTCTTATTAGGACGTAAATAACATTTCCAATAGTAGCAGTTAATGAGGTCATAGAAACAGACTCCTATTTGATTGTTGAAATCAGCAATAAGATTATAGAATCAATTACTAAATTATAATATGCATAATGGTGATAATTTATTTGATCTGTAGAATTGCGGTTTCCAAATCCAAAACACTAGCGCTATAATTATATTGCATAAATATACGTTTGTTGTAATAATTTTTCTCCGGCACGAGAAAAGTATTTTTTTATAAGAATTCATCCCAAACGTTATTTTGTGTCTTTATTTTCATGAGAGAAAAGCTAGCAGACAAATCTTTTTCTACTTTCACGGACATAAAACATCAAGTCGAAAATCCCATATGTGTACGTGTATCAAGATTTTGTAATAATACTCATACTGTCAAAAACTTCACTAGTTTTGACAACCTACATTCATTCATCTTGAACGAAGCCCGGATTCTGCGGATCTCTATAAATCTGCTCTAAATAACTGCTTTTTATATCAAATAAACGTACAAGAAATATTTTGCTATTTTTATGTTGGAGTATTTTAAGATGAAGAATTATTTTCTGACAGGTAGAGTAAAATTTATAAATAGTAATTTCAAAAATACAGAATTTTTTTTAATAAAGTATCTAAGGTTTTTTGATATAAAATAATTAGGAAAACCAATAATTGAACATTTCAAAAACACTATGCTGCTTACCAAATTTTTGGTGTGGCAGATCTCGGTAAGTGAAATATTTTTACGCTTGAAGTGCGGATATACCAGTCGACAAGTCACGGTTCCCAAAGATATAATTGGGAAGAACCGCAAGGGTAAAGTTAAAATGACAGCTTTTGGCTATGTTTAAAATGAGGTAATATTTAAATGAAATATAAACTCTAGTGTTTATGTTTCATGGTTTTTGTATATTTTACGGGTTTATGTTGTTCTATTACAACAAAACAAAAGAAATAATAAAACCGTAAAATATTAAAAGAGTTATTTTACGATTAGATGGTTATATTTTGATTATCAGTAATTGTAAAAACAAAACATTTCTATTGACATGAAATTGCTTCATTTGTTATTTATTTTGGGATCTTGTATTTTACGTAGACGAAATTGTTATATTATTGAAATGTGTGTTTTTGAAATATTTATTTATACCTATAATAGCTTCTATACGGGTGTTTTGAACTGACCATTTTCAGACCTATAACTCTGGCTGCACAAGAAATTATCTGATGGTGTTTTGTTTACATAAGTAACCTAAAGTTGTCGCACAGATTGAGTTCCTAACGATAAAGAACAATTTAAAAAACTATTTATATTTATACGTTGATAGACTGGTTATCAGTAATCGAGAAAACAAAACAATGCCATTAAAATAAAATGGTTTCATTTGTTATTTATTTTATGGCCTTGTTTTTTTACGTAGACAATATGATCATTTTATTGAAATGTGTGTTTTTGAAATATTGTTTATTTATATCTATATTCACTGATATATAATATACTGGAACTCCAACTGAAGTTACAAATGCAAGCCGAGACAACCAGTCGTTGGGCCACCTGTCTTTTATGTACAATCCGTTTAAGCAAAATTTATCTATCTACTGTTAATCAATTTCAACCAACAGCAACGTAAATAATACATATTTTTCTATAATTAACAGGAGAATTACCATAACAGTCGATTGATAAACCATACCTTAGAAAGTTAAAAAGAAATTATAAAGAAATTAATATTCAATGATTTTGAAATTTTTAAGATTAAATAATATATTAATAGAAATGAGTTAAAATAACTATTACGTATGTGAATTAAAAATAATTTTCAAATAATTGAATAAAACACTGTTAAATATTATTAATCACTTTTGGACAAGACTGTGCAATATGATTTTACATAGCAACCGATTAACAAATGTATAGCAACTACCAAAATGAAGACAACACAATGACGTTTAACGTGTATTTGTCCTCCAAGCTAAAAGTAAGGCTATGATTAGCACATACTCTAAAGAAATTATCGGATGCTTCTTTGGTTATACGTAAGCAAAAGCCGTCGTACAGATTTATTTTCTGCCGAATAATAACATGTTGAGGAATTCCGGTAGCCAAAATTCACAAAAGGATTGTAATGCTAGAGGAAGAAAAAGAATATCTTTTTTATTTTTATTAGTTGCAGTAAACGAGGCTTGAACGCGAGAACCATCGCTTGTGAAGCAAGTGACCATTTCCAGTCCTAATTTTACTATTTGTCCTCCATTTTCTTCCACAGGTATTCCAGGTGCAAACGGCCGCCCAGCTGAAAAAGGCGAAAAGGGCGAACCAGGTCGTTCAGGTCCACCAGGTCCTCCAGGTCCGGCCCAATATTCCATCGACCCCAACAGTGACCTACCCCTCCAACCTGCAGTTCCAGGCGCCAAGGGCGAGCCCGGCGACCAGGGCTCCAAGGGAGAAAAGGGCGATCGCGGTGACATAGGCCCAGGCGGTATTCCCGGCAAAAACGGAAACCCGGGATCTGCAGGAGAGAAAGGAGAACCTGGTGTTGCGGGGATTCCTGGTGTGCCTGGACTGTCTGGAAGTAAAGGGGAGAGGGGCGAGAGGGGGCCTCCGGGGGCCGTTACGGTGACGGATAGTGGGGCGCAGATTGTTACTATTAAGGTGAGATACTATTATTTATGTTTGTTTTATTTAGTTACTAGTCAAGCAGTTTGAGTTAACAATACTGACAAATGAAGGCGATTTCGACTGGCACCGGTTAGTACTTGGTCAAAGGAATGGTTAGTAAATACAGTAACCAATTGATTTCGATTAACATTTATATGACGTGATATGTAAACGATGACAGTTTTAGTATGTCAAATCAGTAACATGTTAGAGAGCTCGGTTCATCCAACGGTTAGTATTCTGATTGGCTGAATTTCACTTGCTATGATTTCAATCTAAAAGAGCTGATTAGTTTTTGGTGATAGGTCAATTACCAGAAGTTTCAATTTACTTTAAACCCTATCAAATTATTTTGGTAATATTTCAGTAAATTATAGTTTAATGATAATTTTTGTTGTTAGAATAATGTTTCAATTGTTGTTTCTCTTACTGTCACTATTTACGATTTACGAATTACAACACGTAAAAGAAAAATTATATTTTGAAATGTTCGTTTAAATCTGCTAACCTGTACTTTTTTAAATAAGCCAAACAACTTTTGTAAAATGTCATTTTTTGACGTGTTATAATTGAAAACTTTTAATTTACATCTGTCGTGCCAGTCTTCGCTTTCATATAATTTAATTTTTGTGACAGGTGATATATATTTTTAAATTACAGATGTAAGCAAAAATATTCATTTATAATACTGCAGTTTATCTTTTCATTTCTAATTGGTACAAAACAGCAGTATATTTTAATAAGGTTCACAACCAGTCTCTAATATGTACTGGGAAGCTGTTTAGTAGTACCATTAAGATCAATGTAAAACGGAAATTTGCTATTTTCATTATAAATAGAAACACCTTTAGATTGGATGTGTTTCTGTCAAGAATTCCCCTACAAATATAATATCATATGCTATGAAACTTTTTCTGAATGTACAATTTAAACATGTACAAAGTAGACGTTAATTCTTTGTGTATTTGAGTGGATAAAGTTAAAGTACATTCCTGCCGAGACGCATATCGGTTTATCGACTTACAGTTCTCAAACATCCAAAGTGTAACATTTATTAATAAAACATGAAGTTATATTAGGTACGAGCAAGGTTGTCTTGTTTTGTTTTTAAAACATATAGCCTGAATAATGGAATTCTGGTCCATAACGGCGTCAATTTGTATGTGGAATGGAATGAACATTAAATATGTGTTTGTTTTGATATCGTTATCGTTAAATTACCTATTGAATTGTAAATAATATGTGAAATCTGATAGCAGCGTTATAAATCCCATATTTATCGGCGCGGTAAATTGTTTTTCCAGTTAATTATTATAGGTTTTTTGGAAAATCATTAATTCCAAACAAAAACAACCAAAAATCAACGTATATAACCATGTTATTCTTCCAGTAACATTGCCACAAATATTGTAATCCACGAACACAAAAAACAAACATGTAATTCGAGAAAAACAATACCACATCAGCGCCGAACAAAACATTACAACACAATTACAAAAATTGAAAATTCTCCTCCATAAACAACTCAGTGACAAAGAGGACAACAGAAGAGAAACATTAATAAATTAATCCAAATCCTTGTTGGTGGAACTTTAATCAAACATCTGCATAATAACATATCACTCGCAGAACACAATTTCATTTTCTCCAAGTGCAGACCGCGGTGTCATCCGGTGCGGAATCCACAAAACAACGTGGACTTTATTTAATCCTGCAATATTAAAATGACATTCTGCAGAGGTCTGTAGAGGGCCGGCCTGAGACTGTTTTGTAATGAACACATACTCGTATCAAACTGTTAAATTAATGCTCTAAGTGCTGAGGTTCCATTTGCAATTTAAAGATGAACTACTGATTAGTTTTAGACAGGGCTGGTTCTATGTATGTTTGTTGAGTATTTAGAATTATGTTAATTTATTTACACCTGGACAAACCGATTTACGTAGGAGGCGACAAGTGTTACCTTTACATTGAGTGGTCTGTTCTGCGTACTATGTAATTATTCGCGGCTGATACCTGGCGGTAGAATTATAAACTAGGGGAATGAGAAAAACGTTCATTGCTTACATTGAATTACATGGTATTTCGATATAATTGTTTTCAAATTTACTAGTTTGCTATTGCTAGTATAGTAGTTATTTATGTACAAGGCACTGAAGTTTTACTTTTTATCAAGGGTAATATCACAAGACCTTCTTATTTTTTCAATAAATGTTTATTTTTGCACGAATTTTTTTTGCTTAGAACCAACACGAAAGCAAACTGTATGATTAATCCCGACTCCGAAGGACTAGGGGTTTTACCTAATGTTAGTTTGCTTGAGTGGTTTTGTTTAAAAGCAAAAAAAATCAGTGCTTAAAAATAAAAATTTATCTGAGAAAACCAAGGAGGTCGCGTGGTATTTGGGAAGATAAATTCGAAAGACAGAGCAAAAAGTCCCTTGAAATATTAATTAACTGTCACACTGATAGTGATTGACAGTAACAATTGTTTTTTTTTCCTTGGTAGCGGGATTTTATCTGGGTAACCCGGGTAACGGGGTTTTATCGAGAGTAATATCACAAGACTTTCTGATTTTATCGATAAATGTTTATTTTTGCACGAATTTTTTTTGCTTAGCAACAATCACGAAAGCAAACTGCGTGGTAAATCCCGACTCCGAAGGAGTAGGGGTTTTACCTAATGTTAGTTTGCTTGAGTGGTTTTGTTTAAAAGCAAAAAAAAATCAGTGCTTAAAAATAAAAATTTATCTGAGAAAACCAGGGAGGTCGGGTGGTATTTGATAAGATAAATTCGAAAGACAGAGCAAAAAGTAACTTGAAATATTAATTACCTGTCACACTGACAGTGATTGGCAGAAACAATTATTTATTTCCTTGGTTGCGGGAGTTTTATCTGTGTAACCCGGATAACGGGGTTTTATCAAGGATAATATCACAAGACCTTCTGATTTTATCGATAAATGTTTATTTTGCACGAATTTTTTATTTTTTTTTGCTTAGCCACAAACACGAAACAAACGGCATAATAAATTCCGACTCCGAAAGATGAGGGGTTTTGCTTAAAAGTAAAAAAAAATCAGTGCTTAAAAATAAAAATTTAACTGAGAAAACCAGGGAAGTCGGGTGGTATTTGATAAGAACAATTCGAAAGACAGAGCAAAAAGTAACTTGAAATATTAATTAACTGTCACACTGACAGTGATTGGCAGTGACAATTATTTATTTTTTTGGTTGCGGGAGTTTTATCGGGGGAACCCAAGTAACGGGGTTTTATAGGGGTAAAATTCCCGTTACCCAGGTAAGGGTTTTTATCAGTATAATACTGTTTCTATTGGTTGAATTTTCAAGTGTTTTGAATTATGATTAGTTAAAAACTAGTAGTGGAAATTTATGACTTACAAAAAGTTTCCTTCCTAGTTATCCGCTGTCAAAACGATAAAAATGTTTTTCTGTATGGTTTACTTTATATTGGAGTCCATTTTAATCTACAAACATCTCAAATATGTTAAACATGTCTTTCGTCGGGGGCCCTAATCTATCGGAATATTTATTGAAAAATAAAAATGTTTTAACAGTTGTTGGAGAGATAGAAAGTCAGGGATGTGAGAGAGAGATTGTAATTTGGGACGTAAATATAATTATACTAAAAGTAGGAATACTTGAAACTAATAGCTTTCATCGTTTATATTTATATTTATAATGTTTAATTCAAAATAAATGAATAAATTATTGACCTTATTATAAATCATAAATTTGAAAATTAGAATAGTTTAAATCGAGTAATCTGTCTGAAAATTCTTAAGTGAAATGTAACATATAACTTTGCTAATACATCATTGGAACATAGATTCGCTTGCTCTATTAGGTACCTACTCCAAAACATAAATCTTTCACATATGATCTTTTATTCCATTATTCATCTTTACTACAGAATCTGCGTGTTATTAAATCCTTTAATCATGTTAATCCACTTGCTATTGGTGCACCCCAAATTAATAAAGTTTTCCTCAAATAAATCATATTGTCTGTCCTGTCTTAACTTCCGAGAAAATATTTATATTATTTTACAGAGCTAAAACCTCGCAGTGACACAAGTATATTTATATTTCCAATTCGTGATCCTTCAGCTATAAAACAATAAGGATAAAATCCTGAAATCCTGCTAGTCCGGCACTGACATCTCGAGCATTGTAGCCAACCCCACCGTCCCGTGTGACAAGTCGACTGACGCGTCACATGTACCAACCTAACAATACCAGCATACTCTGACTCTCGTGTACCTCATGCATGTTGTTTGTGATTGTCTCAGGGGGACAAGGGCGACGGCGGTAAACGCGGGCGACGGGGCAAGCCGGGACCCGCGGGCCCTCCGGGACCCCCAGGTAGATCAGGCCCCGCTGGAGAGATAGGCCTTCCTGGATGGATGGTAAGTTATTATGGTATTATGTTCGCTCACCCGCGAATCCGAATATCCAAGTACCGAGGCAGAGGTTACATTTTACGTGTAACGTACGTTGCCTCGTTCTGTGACGTGTGTGAAGTGATAAAATGTCACTGAGAACGAGGATTCTTTCTTTTTTCCATGACGCGGTGGTGTATTGTACGATTGTATGCTCTCTCGAGCTGAAATGCGATCCGCGAAGTGAGGTTAATGTCTGATTTTAATGAAATTGTATCGGGTTTAGATGACATTTGCGTATGGAAATGTTTGAATTAATGAGCGAAATTTGATTAAATTTTATTGATTTTTAGATTGGTGTTTCGATTACACTAAGCAATTAAATTATTTCTTGGATTTTTTTTTGTTTCGAATATTTGATTCTTAATTTAATTGGCAAAACTGAAATTGCCAATAATTGCTTTCCTAATATTCATTGCGAAATTTAGCACAATTGTATTTTCCAGACATACTCTTACAATTTGTACAATAATAATATTAAGTAGGATTGTAAATAAATTTATCATCAAGCTATTTATTCATTTGAAGGTGTGGCACTCTGTTTAGAGCAGATCTCGGTATGTGAAATACAGAGTGAGTTTTTTAAATTAACCAACCAATTTTGCTGGCTAATTAATAACTTTTGAGAAAAAATAAAAACAGAAGCTTATACATCAAGGAGAAAGACATAATTATGATTAACAAAATTAAATAAAAGTCGTGTAGCGGGGGATGGAATGAAGTACTTTTATTTATTGGAATGGATAGCTCGAAGTATCCCTTTTACAACGATATTACATGTTCCTATACCTAAAATTTAAATTTAAATCCCAATGTTCAAAAAAACATTAATATCTTTTAAAAAAACTCACCTTTATATTTTTACTCGTAAAATGGGTACAATGGGTAATTTTTTAAATGGAGATATTTGTATTTACGAAAAATTTAATTAATATTACCTGAGTACCTAATTCAAATTTGTCATTGCTTAATATAAAATCCTTTCTTTGTCCCTTTTATTTGCTTACAGAATAACAATTTCAAGGTAAGATACATTTTTATTTTTTTTTATCAAATATTTATTCTTAAAAGTTAAATTGTCATATTTAATTAAACCCGGAAAAGTGGAAAATATTCAAATAAAAATTAGACATTATATTACAGGACGATACTTAAATCTTATTTCTGCTACAATTTTAATTAAATTTTATTAAGAATTTAAATTGCACATCCCAAAATTATAACTTGTAATTTTTGTTGCTACTATGAACAGATTAATTACAAGCTCCAATTATAATAAACTAATATAAATTTTTGTTTAAAAATACAGGGTCGACCAGGACAATCTGGAATACCTGGTCCCCAAGGACCTAAAGGAGAGAAAGGCGACTCTGGAGATGGATATGTAAGTTTATTCTTTAATTTTTATTATTATATAAGCGTGCACAAACGCAAGATTAACACCCGCTGTGTTTTAAAGGTTCCTAAGCAACAACAAAAATCATTACTATTATTTTCTGTCAAAATTGTGTTTAAGAAAGTAAAAAATATTTTGCCAAATTCTTGTGTGGAATCTAGTGTAAACAGTTTGAGATGCACTGTAGTAGTGCAGGTGCATAAATATGTTGTCAGTTGCCGGTTGCAGTATGATATTGCAAAGTCCATAATACGGAATAAATTGCTTTAGGAAAGATGCATTTACCGACCTGTCCAATATTTGTAATATTTTGAGAAATTCAATTTTATTTATTCCATCTTTTTATCGTGATGCAAAACAAAATATTCGCACATTTAAAATGGAATTCGTTTCATGAAAACACATCAATCACGCATTGCGAGTTCAAAATGCTCGTAGATTAATTGTTGAAAATAATTTTTGTGGTGTTTGTTGTCAGCGAAACATAAAATATAAATATGTAAATGCAGAGAAATAGGTCAACTTAAACTAGATACAGTTTCCAGGCTCATGATAGTGGAGGTATTTTAATGATATTCTTATTAATTAAAAATGCTGGAAATTCACTTGAAAATGTAATTTTACGTTTTGTTTAATTATACTTATCTTTGTAATTGTAGAAACTGCTGGCATAAAGGTTGTGTTTTATACAAAACTTGCATGTTGTGATATCTGTGTTTTTATTTTAAACATTTTCAACAGCTAATTAGCGCTATATTAAAAATATTTAAGAAGTGGATTATATGTTACTGAAAATATGGCTTTGTTTATTTTTTTCGTGAAATGTAATGTTTTAAAAATTATATTTTTTTACTGTTCATTTGTAACTGGACCAACCTTGTTAACTTAAAACAAATAATGATGCTGGGAAAAATGTCTTTTTTGCAATTTTTTATATAAATAGTTATATTTTAAAAATAAATGCAGTATTTTAATAAAAATAGCATTTATTAACATATAGCGAGGAATGTCAAATATCATGGATGAAAAATCTAATTCATCAAGTTTATGTTTGAATGGTAAATTTCTCTGCATATTTTAGCTTAATACAAATATGATATTTTGGTATAACCGTATATGGAATTTAAACTGAATAAGAAATTATAAAGTAAAACATAGTAAAACGTTTTATGGCAATGAGCAGAACTGAGTATATTTTTGTTATAATTGCTAAACCGAAAGTGGATAAACAAAACATTAAATGTTAAGTGACCCGCGAAAAAATATTTCGAATGAAAGATGTTAGCATACCTCTCCTTAATCTTGTTGACAGCAAGAACTAATTTGTCATCGATAGAACTTGTTTTATTTTTGTTACCATAGAGCAAAATTTAAATAATTGTTTGATATAGTTACATGTATATTTTGAATCACGCTCAATATAGCTCTATCTTAGTTACAATTATACGAAGATTTTGGTATGCACGTGAGCCCTTTCGTTACCTCTTTCCCAACTGACTTGTTGACCAACCTTAGTTGAATGCGGCATAGGTCAACTGGCGCCCATGCTCTTCGGTATTTCATTTGCAGTACCCTGACCCGTCTCCACTGCAGCTCAGCCGGCGGTCAACCGTTCCTTGCGGCACCCCGGATGGGTGTAGCAAAATGTTAATGTTATTTTAATAAATAATTTATTTCGATTGTTTAATCAGTTGCGAATAAGTTTCACATAGATATGTTACTAGATCTATTGCATTTTGAGAAACATTAAATATATATTTAATAATTTTAATATATTTCATTATTTAATTTTTTTTTTTGATGAATTATATATTCACGACATGAAAAAAAAAACCACGACCATAATAGTTATTTACTTTACAAGTCGGCAAAGGAAGGAATTACCTACGAGAGAAATTTTAACATACGAAGCCAAAGTAGTTACCAAGGTGTTGTATTTAATATTATTGTTATAAATAAAAAATTACTCACTAGTGACTCAAAATTATACCCCCTAGTGGGTAATCCGTTACTTTCCTTGTTTAAAATCGCCATAATTGTAGAGTATTTATTGAGAGTTGTTGGATAATAATATATTCTACAACAAGTAATGGAATATGCCATTCCGTTACATGTTGCAAAGTATAGAAACAAGATTTTGGAAATTATTTAAAAGATACAAATAATACAAAATAATAATCGAATTTATTCCATACTCGGCATATGGAATGATACTTATTTCAGTACAATTTTTAGTTATAGAATGCGTAGTTTCCAAAACAGTGTTGTAAAACATACTTTAAATAGCAACTTTCACACAATAGTTAAACTAGATATACCATGTAACACAAAATTCTTTAAATTTTTAAACTACAATTTATTATATTTAAAAAAACCGTAAAAAGCAAAATAGCGAATTATTTTGTTCGAAAGTTTGGATCACTCTTCTGCTCAACGTTATCAAACTACTTTTTCACAAAATAAAATGATAAGTGTGAAATTCGTACTTTAATATGTTATTAATTCGTGATATGTGCTGTTCTCATGACAGCTATTTAATTGTAATTCAGATTGCGTGTGTTTCAACGTAATTAAACCGATAGATGTTGCTCAAGAAATCTGCTACTCTGCTGTACAAGCTTCCATTTTTGGTTAAATTGATATTTGATGAGTATCATTAATCATTTGTATTTTAAAAATATTAATTAGTTATTTATCGCCCGATGAATTCAAGAATTTTCATTGGTTATATTTGTGAAATTACAAAATAAAATAATTTAATAATATCGTAATTGTTATTTCATTGAACTTTATAGGGCCGTGGCGATAAAGGCGACAAAGGCGACCGAGGTCGCGACGGCATCCCCGGCCGTGATGGCCAACCCGGCCCACCAGGATCAGGTTCTTCGTCCAGCGGCGACGACCTCATCCGCTACGTCCCCGTGCCAGGCCCACCAGGACCCCCAGGTCTGCCCGGGCCGCCGGGTCTCTCCATCAGCGGGCCCAAGGGCGAACCAGGAGACGCGCTGCCCTCGTATGGCGAGCGGGTATTCACGTCACGTCCTGCAGGTACCCAGAGCTTCTTTTTGTTTTTGTACACGCAAATTGAATTGTCCAATTTAAAATCCGACTTTAAACTGGAGTGTGACTGCTTGCTTGCAATTCAAATTTTGGCGTAGCCGTGCCGCTTGTGTAATATTTCATTAGGGTTTGAAAGGGCGGACCTTGAATACCGTTATGAGATCGATAACTTTGATGTTAGTAGCGTCGTGTTTTGACCTAACGAGCCGATTTTATGAACTAATTTGTCTGCTATTCTTGCATCTGTTATCAAAGTCGTTTCGTTCATTATTTATTTAATAGCACGGTCATTTGTCGCGCTGTACTTTGTAATTTTACTATATTACATTTTTAAATTATGAATACAGTCTGCACGTCTACGACATTCATTTTTTACTTGAAGAGAACATAATTAGAAACTTAAAGTTAACAAGCAGATTCATGAGACAATTATTTTTCGTTAAATAACTAAGATTTTACACCGGAAAGATACTTTTGAGCTAAGAATATTCACAAAGAAGTCAAATTACAAGTCATCTCAAATTGTTCAAACATCATATTAGATGATTAGTTATCTTATTGCCCTATAGTAAAGCAAAGCGAAAAACTAGGTTTCGGAATTTGAACATTATTTATTGTATAAATATGTATATATCATCACGCCTTTTCTTTCCAGCTATAATAATTGTTTTACAAACATTGCTTAATTCTATAGATATGTAATAATATGTGATGGTTGGCAACTGCACATCATGCGAAAACAATATCTGTACCGAGATCTTCTGTATGCAGAGTGCCACACCAAGAAATAGATACTTATCCAGCCTCTAACGTCCCATTGAACATATTATAATAAAAACTATAAATGAAAACATAAATAAATATATCATGACGCCTATTACTTATCATGGATGTGCACTCGGCATACGCAGATCTCGGTAAGTGATATATTTTAGCGTATGAAATGCGGTTACCAGCCGTCTAGTCATATCCCCCAAAGATGTTAGTGGAGGCGGAACCACAGGGGTAAATTTAAATTGGCAAATGTTGGTTGTGGGATTCGAACTGAGGATCTCATGATCCACAGTCCGATAAGTTTCCACGAGCTATTTACCCCATCATAGAATTTAATGATATATTTATTTAGGTTAATAATGTACTTAGTGTCTTCATTTGTGTCAATGTAAAAATAATTAGTGAAAGATCATGCAGTTAAATTATTATGGTTTGTAATATTTGAACTCATATAAGTTTTCCTCTTTTTAGCAGGCAACATTTCTTATTTTATTTCTAAAGTAAAATTATATTTTGAATCATGCAACGTTTGCGACACTGAAATTGAATATGTGTATTCATATCTTGTAATTGTAAAGCCTGTTTTAATATTTCATTGCCTAAGTACGCTTCTGTAGTTTGTAATTAATTACAGCATAGCAGACGCTAGTCTAGACGATTCATTTTCAATTAGATCAGATACGTTTAGATCCCAGAACAAGAAAATGAATATACAGAAACTTCAATAACTCTATATTCATCACCATTATAGTTTCAGAATTCCATCAAAATCAATTATACATAGTACTGCTGAGATATTATAATCAAATATTAAATGTTCTTGAACCAAACTACGTACAATCACAGCTAAGTTTATTTACAAACCATTACCGTTTCTGTTTAATCTTTTTATACCAACAATTTGTCTTTCTCTTTTCTGCTGCTACCAGGAAGTAGAAGTAGCTTAGAAGAATTAAAAGCATTAAAAGAATTAAAGGAATTGAAAGAAATGAGACCAACAAGAGGTAAAACAAATCTTTACACAAACAATCCTATTTTATTTTTCTGATATTATTTTCTCTATTTAATTACTTTTATTAATCGTTACTATAAAAAGGAAGGTTTCTTATAAAATTATTTCTTGTTGTTCAATTCTTAAATCACTATAGTAATTTGACAGCCTTTTAATCATAACCTCATCATAAAGAATGAATACTTGTGTTTATAAATTATTCACCTTATTTTAAGTCTTTTTTTTTCTGATATTAAGCAGATCGACTGCTACGGTCATTACCGCTGTAAAAAATTAATTATAGCCAACCAAAATTAAATAAATAATGGTGGTAAGAAAACAAAAAAAGAAATGAAAAATAAAATTACATTTATCAAACTCCAAACAGTAAAATGTGACATTTTAGAAGTGTGTATATGTGTTTGAATTTCACATAATGTTCAGCACGTGTTCGAGAACCAATCACAGTACAGAAACCACGTGGATTTGTGTTCTTTTAAAGAAAGGTCTCGTTCAATAGACCATAGTTTTAATTTTATTAAAATAAATTGCAAATCATAACTTCTTCTGTTAACTTTCTGTGTATTTAACCCACTTTCCAGAAACCGAGAACAAATGAAGTTAAAAAAGAAATTATTTCTGAATAAAGTTTTGAGTTTTCTTCACTAACTTACAAACGAGTACTTACACATGTTTTGATTGGTGCGCAGAACTTCCGCCTCAGGATGAAGCGCTGATTTCCAGGATCGTGCCGGGAGCGGTGACCTTCCAGGACCGGGAGGCGATGACCAAAATGTCAAGTGTTAGTCCCGTAGGAACCCTGGCCTACATTATTGAAGAGGAAGCTCTGCTCGTAAGAGTCAACAATGGGTGGCAGTACATACTGGTAAGTGATCATCATTAAATTATTTATTTAGCAGATTTTATTTATGTTACATTAGCATTTGGTACCAGGGGTGTAAACCTACGTTGTATTTATAAATATTTAATCAGTGTGTTTGTTTCTGCGTTGGCTGTGAATTATTTAATTAAAAATACATCAAAGTGAATTAATTTTTAATGCTATTCAGTCTATTGTAATAATAATCGATATATTTACAAGACCCAAAGCTTAACTTAAAAAACATATAACAACTACACTAGCGGTCGTTGAATTCGGAACACCATAATATAAATAAATAAATAATATAAATAATGGAGTAACTTTGGCACAGAGGTTGTTTATTATTAAATGAATAAATAATTAAAATTTCACAATAAACAACAAAGTAAAACACTAGATAACACAGTAAAACAAATTTTTACTTTTTCTGTAATTCGGCTTGTTTGATTTAAATTTTTTGCTATATTTGGTTTTTTCCAGTTTTTTTACCATAATTTTGTTTCAGATGATCAATAAAAATTTTGACCAACTTACAGGCGCTTTACAGGTATCCCTTATAACTAAAAAAAAAAATTCTGTAGAAATGTTAGTCAACTGAAAACTCAATTTTATATCACTATTTTTTTGAAAACACAAGTTGGACTTTATTGCATACTTTGTTTTACAAATAATAATTCTTCAAAAAAAATGTACAAAATGTTAGCACTCTCTACTATTCACAGCGAATAAAAATAAAAATCAAGCACACCGAGTATCATCCACTTACGAACTCTTTATTCTACGACAGCCAACTACATAATGAATCTAATAATCTCCAATACAATTATTTATATATTTATGTAACCCCGACTCTGTACCCTCTTCAATGAATTACGTCAGCCCCATTGTATTACGCCAACAAAAATTAAATTGTGTAGCAAACAGTGTCACAAACTTGATTTTGTGAACATGAAATATATTTTTTGCAATACCTGTACTGTAAGTTACCCATTAATAACAAAATTTAAACACAGTAAGTGGAACTTTTATTGCACAATTGGTTTTCATGGTTACATCAGTTACTTACCGTCCTCGGTGGTGGTAAGTAAATATATATCATTCAAATTTTATTTTTAACCTCAATCTGACAGCTGTTAATTTTGATACCTATTTTTCCTTTTTTTACTTACTAACCTCGAACTGTAAGGAAATCTCGACCCTACTGGTCTCGACATCCCAAACTACATTCTCGACCTAAAAACTATCACTTACAGTTCACGGTACGTAATATACTAATAATTTAAAAATATGAACATATTAAATATTTATTTATTATTAGTATTAACTATTAACTTTTTTGCTGACTCTCGTGATAGAACCACCTTAATTTTAAATCAGCATAATATTCTCTGAACGAATTTTAATAATATATTCTACTACTGATAAACAACCCCCTATGTTAAATTTCGGTCGTATATTCCTATTATTTTGTGGTGTTCCAATTTCAACGCCCGCTAGTGTATTTTTATATTTTGAAAGCGACTCACCTCCGTCCAGTACTAAAGTATATTATTTCATCTACACATACTTTATCCTCCTGTCAAAATACGACATAACCTAATTTATTCGGCTGAGATTCATAAACAATTCAGATTCACAACCCTCTTTGATTGTACGTTGTGTGTTTTCAGTTGGGTTCACTGCTCCCAATAACAACTCCAGCACCACCGACGACGTCGAGCCCGCAGGTACGGCCGCCCTTCGAGGCCAGCAACCTTATTAACAACATCCCGCAGCCGGTGGACGGACCAAATGTAAGTTAACCTGTTAAACCTCTGTGTCATGTTATAAAACAAGTGGAAGTGAATCACAGTGAAATTGGAATTTCATATTAACTCGCAGAGATATATAAAAGGCTCATTCATATACGCATTTAGTTTTAAGGTGTACAATTATTATGTTTACTTTTAAAAAATATTGTGTTCATGTTACCATATGAGAGCGTTCACGCTACCCAATTGCGATGTACAGTTAAAACTAAGGTTTGCAAACTTCAAACTCTTAGTTTAGGTTTACGGTTATTGTTTAGAAATAAACTAATAGTAACACACATAGAATGAAATATAATATATATAAAGACTTTTGACACATTGAACTAATTGTTGTCAGCCGTGACAATGGACAGTTTTATCGATAAAATGAAATGAATATCCTATATAATATTCTCGATATATTTGAATTTTTCCAAACTGTTCATTGATGGTATTAGCCACTATAATTATTTAAAATCTTAATGTGAACGCTCATGTTGTGCTAATGTAAAATTAATCTTTATGTGAATGAGCCATAACTGTTTTCATTTCAACTTTTAGTTTGGCTTAGGGCCGGATTCTTTATCTATAAATTAACTATTTAACGAATAAATCTAGTCCATGGAATAATTGAAAAATATCGCATCTAGAAATGACAGATCAAATATCATTTGTTCTATGATTTCCATTAGATATTTGTCATTTTCCGACAAATAGTTTATTCAGAGTTTATTCGTAGATGGAGAAATGAATAACAGCGAATCAAAATGAAATCTGAATGTTTGTTAAATATAGTTTTGCAGCTGTTTAAAATTGCTGTTGAACATATGATTCGGTGTTTTACTGTTAGGTAAATTTTAAGGTTAAAGTAATAAAAGTTTATTTTTCAATTAACCTAAAATTAGCAATAGTTTTACAGTTATAGCGTGTGAAGGGTCACTTCCTCTTGGTTTTGTAATTTAGTGTATAATGTGACAGCTTGATGAAGTTTTATATCATAATTCAATTTGACTTTAATCTTCTTTACGCTTACTTAGTGGTATCCCAAAATGGTACGTATGCAGTTTTTTATTAATCGATTTAAATGACCTACCGAAAATGGATTCCTTATGTTATCTGGCTTCTTCTTAACATCGTATTATGTTTCTTAAATGATAAACTGTTGATTTACTTGTTTAGAATAATTTGTACAAATATAACGAGAGACATTTGGTAAATAATACCAGATAAAAAACCTATGCCTTAAAATGAGAAAAGATTCATTTTGGCCACTGACTTGTTTGACAAATAGCATTTTAATTCTCAAAATGTGATTTTGAATTCTACTTTTATATTTTAATATTACGGGTAAATATTATTTTATTTAGTTACTTTTAGTACCGATTACAGGATTAAGGCTACCTCTTAAAACTATATTTTGTCCTCTTCTTTAAATTAAATTGTGATATTTGTTGTTCATTTGGCTGAGATATAAAGTGACTAGACTTCATAAATGGTTTTTTTTTTCTACGATCACTTAGAAATCTGCTCATTGTATGTTTGAATTCGGATACAAAAGAATTCCCGTAGGACTTTAGAAATAAACATCATTGGACATTTTTTTAACAACCAAAATATTTGTTTCATCGAAGTTTAATCGTAAAACGCTACGATTTTGTTACACTTCTCCTATACACTCATTTGTTTGTTCAATATGCGAGCGAAACAATCACGGTAAAAGTACAATCCGTGTACAGAAGTATCATATCAAACATATTGTCATTTCATTTCGTTCCTGTACCTATTGGAAATTTATTGTACTTCCACCTGGTTTAAAAAGAAAAAAAATACATAGTGAAATATGTTTAATCAATACAGAACTCATTTACATGTTTTTTTTTTACTCATATAATGAAATTAATACTGAAACACATTTAAAAATGCCAAGTTTGACACTGTCTTGCCGAAGGACTTTATGCTTGTCTGCTGTAAAAAAATTCAGTTTAATTACATTCAGAATTATACAAGATTATAAGACATTATTTATATTTTTATGTTGTTGCTTCATAGATCATAATCTAGATGCGTAAAAGTGAAGCCTCATCGGCCATTTGCTAAAAAGGCAGAAAGTGACATTTGTGTCAATTTAATTAGTGTATTATTATATGAGAGATTATTATAGTCATTATTCACGAAGATGAAGGCGAGTGATGCAAATCATCTGAGTATAATGACCATAATCCCGAATGTAATACTATACTTTTTCTACTACTGTAAATTCGGAAATCACTTTTGAAACTGATCGACATTCGTTGAAAACACATGTTGCAAAACGTCAACATAAAAATACACAATGACAACTAACTACATGTCAACTGATTCTGTGATTGATTTATGAATCATAATTTACTGTCGTGAATTATGGGTACAATAATTCATCGAACAATATTGAAATAATAGGGATATATTTATACAGGAGTAGAAAAAATATTTTTAGCTCTTAATATAATTGTGAAATAGAATTTGCTTATTGAACACCATGTCTAAGATTTTCAAAGTTTATAAATTGAAAACAAAAATATCTCAGTAATTTAAATTTATTTCTCTGTGTATGACATAGCATGTTGTCTTTTTTGTTCAGTTTAAAGTTCACATAATAAATTTCCGTCAAATAGGTTTAGCTTTCCTAATACGGTTTTTACGGTAGTGCAAAATGTTTGGCTGGTAACCACATATAACGGTAATAAATATTTCACGTTCAGAAATCTACATAATGCAGAATAGCGGAACTGTCAGCTTCAGAAATGTGGAAAACGCATAAGGATTTATTTCGTTATACTTTTATTTACCTATTTTGCACACCTAGCTTTAATTTTGGAAAGAAATTTTATTATTTCTTATGTTAAAGTAAAAGAATTTGCTAACGATATTTCTTTTTCAAATTTTCAATCATATTTTACCTACTTTTCTAAAATGTAATTTTATTCTAGTTCACTGACACTATTTCATACCGTGTCTAGAACAGGGACGGTAATTTTAGTTGACGTTGTATTTTATTTTTATAAATTAGGACATTTTGCAGCATAGTAAAACTTTTAAACTGTCTTTTAGAATATCAGTCACTAAGAAGACTGCAATGTGTTAATCAAACTTTGTAATTTGATAAAATAATTATGAACAAAACCCCAGCTTCAAACCTTGTTTCCTTTGAAATAACCAGCGCTTTTTGGGCGAACTAATGCCTTTAGAGAAAAATGTTATGTACAAAATATAACTAGAAAAAGGGCCCAATTTAATAGAAATAACAAACAGAATATTAAACCAGTGGTTCTCTAACGATATAATAAAATAATATATTTTTAAATATTAACCTAGGTATATAAATTTTTAGTCCATTAGGTAGAGAATTTTTTTCTGATTTCAACGATATGAATATGATATATGAGGTTGTGAAAATATTTGTATTGTTGAATTAAAATTTCTTCCACACTCTCCATACATAACAGTAAGATTAATAAGTCTAAATTTGTTACGGATTGCAACAGCAAAGCCATAATTTATTAATAAGTAATTAAACAATTACGAAAACAATTAATTATTAACGTAAGTATAAAAATAAACTATCTGTCACCTGTATCATTTGTTTGCATTTGTTTATTGCATAGTCTACTTCAATATTGTAAAATTATTTCTGATCTTTAATACCATTTTTCTCAAAATAATTGTCATACATCCTCATATAATATTTATATCGTTGAAATCAGATCGCCAACATTAGCTTACCCTAACATTTCATATATTTACAGTTGTGCATATAGGGCCAGTGTTACAATATTACAAGTGTTTGTGTTTGGAATATAAAATATCAGTTAAATATTTACTATACTTGAACCATGAAAATAGCGTGTGAATAATTAATATGCTTTTGGCATATCATTACACTCAACATTATTTTAGCTGCGGTAGAGATCAAAACGTCAACGACAGACATGTAGATCAACACCTATTAGGAACAAGAATGTGCATTTGGAATAAAATTATACGTTGCTACAATCGCCAGGAAAGGCGGAAAACTGTTTGCAGAGAGCAATATTTCAAAATGTTAGATAAAGATTACGGCACGGCTAGCGCTAGTAATGGTATGACCAGAAGAGAGGTGGTGGCGAGCACGGTGCACAGAGAGCGTTTAGAAAAATTACTTACTGTATTCAATTTTTCTTTTCATTATTCATTATAAAATATTTATCTTCACAGCGTGAACATACTTGTTTATTTTTCTTCCTTCGGGATCTGACTTCGGTCATTGTCAGCCATTCTATCAGCATCATTGGATCATCCTAATTGCACGCATTTGACCGTTAGTCAAAATATATCAATCATAGTGAATGTTTATAGTTATTGTTGATTTGTTAATAAAGAGGAATAAATTAACAAAGTTCATAATTCCGTATACATACGACTGAGAAAACAAGTTTCCTGGCTATCGAACCGGATACCAACATAAATTTTGGTCCTTCGAGCCGGATACCAACATACTTTGAACCCATGCTTTTGTTTTTCTGCATTATTTATTGTTATAAACAAAGTTATTATTGTTGAAAAAAATTAATACAAGTGCAAACAATAGATATGCATTTCCTAAAATCAATAAACAAAAGTGCATTTGTTTTTAACACTTCCTTCATTCAAACGAATGGAATTACGACGACTGTATTTGACGGCGACCTTAATTTCTTTATGTTTTCTTATCAAAATTTATTTAATTTTTGTATGTTTGCATTTGCATCTTACTATAGTTAGGCTAGGAGTGTACCACTCTACGCTCTAATAACTTTCTAAACAGTCTGTACCCCAAAGACTGGCAACGTCAAATGGCGTTCCTGTATTATTATACATTAGTGTTGTACGTCAAGTCTCCTAACAAAAAATATTGTATATTGTTGCTGAGAAAAACTGTTGATATTTAAGGTGAATTACTTAATACATTTATTTATTTATGTATTAAATGCCAGTCAATACAATTTAATAATTAATACGTCCTTCCACCAGCTGCGGATGGCCGCCCTAAACGAGCCTCACACCGGCGACACTCACGGCCTTCGTGGGGCTGATTACTCCTGCTATCGGGAGGCACGCAGAGCCGGACTTAGAGGCACCTTCCGTGCCTTCCTATCCTCCAGGGTTCAGAATGTGGACTCTATTGTCCGCGCCGTGGACCGAGAGCTCCCGGTGGTCAATCTCCGAGGAGATGTGCTCTTCCACTCCTGGGCTGACATGTTCAGGTAGGGAAAAGTGTTATTGTTTGTTTTATTGGTGGAGTTATATTGGAATGTGAGGGTTGTTTTAAGTTTTTTTAGATTGTGGAGTTTTTTTCTGATGGTAATAAATATAAATTGGTTTTGAGATATTATGGTTGGAAATGAAAGTTCTGCTTTTTAACAGATATTCTTTATATTGCTTTTAAATAAAAACTTGGTCTGAACTATTAAAAATATATGACTTCTGCTTAACCAATCTTAAAATAAAAAGAAACGAACATTTTTATTTTGCCAATTTACATACTTACAGCCGTTTAAAGTCGGTTCGATTTTGTTAATATTTACGAGTATATTAAACATTGTAAAAATAATTTATTACAGTATGTAATTTGTATTTATATACAATTCATTATTATTTTCTAAAATGTCATCTCAGTTTTACCTAGGGCAAATGTATGTGTGTGTAATGATTTTTTGCCCAATGTAACTTAAAATGCAATGATCATATTAGTTTCAAACTTCATAGTTTGAATTTGAAGGTTCAAATTACGAGAAGGTTATATTTTGGGAGCACCGGAAGTGGCAGTTTATTGCAAGACCTATAAATTTTTTTTAATATCTAAGTTAATTTATTTATAGTAATTTTTTTTATATTCAAAGAGATATAAAATAATGGCTGCATATTTCATTCGAAAATTCTCTATTCTATACCGTTTAAAAACAGAAGATTATGTGCTCGCCACTATTGTTACTTAGTTTACTATAGACATTTTCATTTATCAGCCAAATCCAATGGTAGTATTACTTGTCTAAACTCTGAATACAATTTATGCAGTTACTTTAAGCTTAAACTTTATGTGTTTTCCCTGTCGATGTCAAGAAAATATACAGCATCACCGACAATAAAGTATATTAATATTACTTCCTGATTCGGAATAATTCAGTGCTACGTATCTCTGATTTGGTTGGTAAAGGGAAAGCACCTTTAGTTCCGAACCAAAATCACCGTGAAAATGGTTTATTAATGTAGAAAACTTCAGTCCAATTTAACCAATTTTGTAGGTCTAAATTGTTTAAATCCCAATGGTGAGCAAGACTTAAGTTATTATTTACTACGTTCGTAGTACCAGTTAGATTAAAGCAAAATAGAGTTTACATAGTTGAAGCTTGTTACAAAATTTATCAGTTTATTAGCATAATACTTTTTTATTAGTATTTGCGCTTGTCGCAGTGATGCTTAAAGTAATAGCAAATAAATTATTAATTAGAAAAATTAGCAGAAATTCAATTTTCGTAGTGATAGTAAACTCTATCATATTAATTAGATATACTAGGTGTAGAATTTAAATGTGAAATACAATTTTCTCTAATATTGCTGTTAATTTTTACTTATTCACTTTGTAGCAAAAGTTTAAATACAAAAGATGTTTAGACTTTAAAAACGCGTACAATAATTATTACTGTTTCATGATATACCAATTAAAACAAATATTATTTATTAAATAAATTGTAGTACTGCCATGGAAAATTAAACAAGAACGAAAAATATTAGATATTTCAGAAAATATATTTAGATTTATTTCTTACAGTTTTGTAATATTTTCTGTAGAAATTGTGTAGAAGATTGTAATGATATAATGACAAATTTAGGATATATATTTTTTTTATATTTTTATGTTAAATGCATAAATAACCCTGAAACTGGCCGTGATACAATTTTCCTAATAAATATTAATTTTAATTTGATTGATATTGCTGAATCTTTTATATTCTGAGCAACCTTAGTGTTGTCAATTACATAGTGTTGTAATTGATCTAGATCACTGATCCAGATCAACTCGTAAGATCTTTGATCTGATTTAGATTTTTTTTATCTTGATCTTGATCGAGATCAAAAAGAATAAAATCTACGATCTTAATAATCATCAGATATTTTTCTGCATACTGCAATTATCAACCATTATTCAAAATTTCCAGCTGAGAATTCTCGGTCTTATATTCATTGTATCCACTTTTACCAGCATTCGTGTATACATTGAATACCTACCGTACATTAGAAATATTAGAGTTTATTGGTTTGTGTATTTGCTTATTGTATTGTTTATTGCTTTTTCCGTTGCATTCTCCTATTTATTGCGGGTTCCTCCAATATTTGGGAATTATCAATGTGCATTACCGGAAATTTCAGATTGTTTATCGCGAAACAAGGTTTTAAAAATATTGAAATATACAATTGTATGCAAGTTTTGTAAAGATATGCACAAGAATGCCCAAATATGCAATATATGCAATTAGTGTTTAGCATTAATTAACTCTAATCCATATAATTCGTCTAGAAAATTGATTTTATTTAAAGATATGCAAAAGATAAAATATATGTTTTGCAGGGGTGACGGTGCACCATTCCCACACCCACCACGCATCCTGTCCTTCAGCGGGAAGAACGTCCTGACGGACGTATCCTGGCCTCACAAGGCGGCGTGGCACGGCGCACTAGCGGATGGCCAGCGCGCCCTGGACATCAGCTGCGACGCGTGGCACTCCGGTGCTGGCGATAAGCTAGGCCTGGCCGGCTCGCTGCGGGGCTCGCGCCTCCTGGAGCAGAGCCCCTTCACCTGCGACAAGCGACTAGCGTTGCTATGTGTCGAAGCCACCAGCGAGCACACGGGGGGTGCGAGGAAGAAAAGGGGGGCTAGTAATCATAGGTGAGTAAATGGAACTTTAAAATTTATAAAAATAATTTGATATCATTTTAATAGTGTGAAAAATAAATATTCAGTCTAATTCTCTTAATGAAATTTTTATCGTAGCAACTTGCTAATGGTGACAAAATTGCATTGCATGTTTAGTGGGGATTATTTCATTTATTACAAATTTGACCAATGAGAATGTTTTATTTTCCATTGTTGTACATTTTCGATAAGTGATTAAACAGCATCATGCTGTTTCATCGCGATTAAATTTAAGCTAG
Organism: Poecilus cupreus; assembly: GCA_963942605.1. Taxonomy (NCBI): domain Eukaryota; kingdom Metazoa; phylum Arthropoda; class Insecta; order Coleoptera; family Carabidae; genus Poecilus; species Poecilus cupreus. The sequence goes on from OZ012732.1 coordinate 10,780,638, forward strand.
CTTTTATATGCAAATTTTGAACATTTTGATGGCAAATTTTGCCGGATAATTAGATGCAGTGTGCACTGTGAAAAAGTTTTAAATTAAAAAAGATCTCCAGAAGTAATATATTTTGCAAGTTCCGAAAGATGTTAATGGAGACAGGGCCATACGGGTAATTTGTATTTGGTGACATTTGTTAAATTGATGATCTCATGTTCCACATCCTACATAGTTATTTATTTTTAATGATTTAAATATTTTGTTTATGAATGTATTATTTTGAAAGTGTTCTTAATTTATTTTTGTTTTGTGCAACTAGTGAATTCGATGATGAAGAAGAGGTGTTATCGGAAGATAAGTACACCTTGCTTCTAGAAGAAATCGACAGAAGCATCTAATCGAAGTTCGAGTGTCATCTAAGTCATCATATCACAAGTGTCATATTCGTACGCAGCACAAACGCTTCTTCAGTTTTCCTGCCCTGCCCAACACATTCATTTGTCTCTTTCGGTCAAATTGTGTCTGCCAAACAAAACACAATCTATACGCAAGTATTTTATTTCTGAAAGGAGTTAATCGCTTAGAACAAGTGAGTTATTCTTGTAACTTCTAAATATTCTTATAAGTTCTTTCTAGTTTCAACTTTCGAAGATTAGTTTCTAAGAGGTTAATTCCAAAGTTGTATATTTTGTTATTTATTGTATAAAATCTACAAAACAAGTGAATGTTTTCAACCCGTCCTGGAATTCAATTACAAAAAGATGGAAGATGTATTTTCAAACGTTATAAAGATGAAATCTATTTTGCACTGGGCATATTTAGTTTAATACTATGACAACTAAATACTCAATATTTAACCCCGATTAATTTCTGTATATAATATAATTTGCTACTTTATTTTACCCATAAAACGGCGAATTTAAGACGTCAAAATATCGCTACTCGTATCCACAATATAAACAAAATATAGCCACTAATTCCCAAAAATCATATCACTCTGTTTTAGAATACGTATTTCTATTATCTATGTAGCAACATATCTTAATGTAAACAATATTATTCCTGAACATTTCTACATATCTGACAATTCGACTAGAGAATCACACTCCATGACAAGATTTCCTGGGAATTAGATGCTGTGATACATCATATCGTTATTCATTAAAATCTGCCTGAATTATACATAATGCTCACCAATAAACATTCATATATCAATAAATTATTCCTATAAACATATTCCTCTTAGTTAAAAAAATAACTTATTTTTTATTAAGTTTCAACGAAAAATATCATTCCGTGTTAATACACGAGATATCCCAAAGTTTTTAACATTATTATGTCCATAAGTGTATAGTAATCTAAGTAATATTTATAAAAATATGTATTAAATTCAAAATTGTTCAAAATATTAGCGTTTTATTTGATTTGTCATTAATCAAATAGATTTGTTTTCAAAATAATACGTTATATATTTTTGACAATTTTGTGAAAAAAAAATTAATTTGTTCATAATGATGGCTACTGCCTGAGCATGCTGAAGAATGCTCAATAATGTTTGATGTCTATAGTTAGCTTGTATCTATAAGTATAGTTTGTGATATATAGAATGATCATAATCTTTACTAGTATTTCAAAAGGTTTCTTGAAGTATTTCGTTAAATTTTTAACGAATTTTTAATTTAAATAAACAAGAAATTCATGTGGACTGTTCATGATAAATGGAACGTTAAAGATTAACGAAATACGTTGAGAGTTGATTTTAAAGTGAATTCTCATTCATAATTGTGTTATTTTTGTCTGATTCAATAAGGAAACTTAATGGTAAAGCGATATCTAGCCTTGGCGCGAAATAATTAAATTCATTTCTACTTCATAGTTGTTTTAAAATGCTACATCCGCAATCGAATATTATTTCTTATGTATCATAATAATGAACTTTCGAGTTGGAAATATCGCGTAGGTATTCCTCTCTGAGACTGATATCGGTTTGTCAATTTGTTATTTTTAAAGAGAAATGTTCTTTTGCCGACAATAAGAAAAATAGGATGGTAATAATAATTATTTTCAGAACTACTGGAATATTTGTTGAATCTACATCAATTGAAAAAGATTTTTAATTCCAGCATTGGAACTCTTGTGGCGTGTATCTTCCAAAGATTGAAACAATTCCTGAAAACAATAATTTTCCTAATTGATATCATATAAAGGTAAACATAATTATATTTTATTTAGAACACACAATGGGGTGGTAAAAAATAATTGTAGTAGTGTAATTTAAATGTATGTGTTGTTATTGGTGATAAAGATATGGTCATTCTTATGTACACGGACCTTAATTTATAAGTTATGGTGAGTCTGAATATTATATATAAAGTACACGTATGTAATATTATTATCATGCAATGTGAAAACGATATGTATTTGTGGCGTGCTTGTGTAGAAAAATCGCATTTCTTTTCTATCTTTGTTACAGTCAATGTAAATGTTTAAAAATATAAACGGTCCTTAAAAAATGCATGCTGTTCATTGGTATCAAGAATATAGAATAAGGGTTTTGGGAGTTTCTTTGGAATTTTGAATGCTATTTACAGTTCAATTGGAAATAGTTTAATATAAATAGGTAATTTTATTTTTTAAATATATGTAACTACTTTTTTAAATTAATTCGTTTTGTGAATCTACTTGAAAGGTATTATAAAAATAAGGGCTTTTCTCAAGTTGAGTGATTTTAAATAGAGACATTAACTGGTACTGCGAGCTCTATTTTTGAGAGTTTTAAGAGAACTATTTTAGCTCTGTATAATGTTCTAAAATTATTTTATAAAAAATGCTTCGAATAGAAGTAATACCAATTTTATTGGAAGCATTTTTTTTATAAAATAATTTTAGAACATTGTACTGAGTCTGAAACACTGCTTTTAAAACACCTAAATGCAGAGGTCATGGTACCAATCATTGTATCGTCTTTTGAGGCTTGAGCTAAGCAAGTTTTTAGTTCTTGTATATTTTAGAATAATGTCATTTATAAAAATATGCCAAACAATTTAAAGATAAACAAAAATATTTTGATTCAAACTTAGAAACTTGGAGTAGCATAAATATCAAAAGTATCGATAAAGCCTATTTTTAATCCGTTAAATTAATTGTAAAACATTGTGGTCATTCGTATTCAAAGACTTTATAGAATATCATCGTGAAAATCAATGACAGTATCATATATATCCTGGAAGTTTACTGCTAAACTGATGCCAAAAACCAAGCCTACTGCTCGCAACGTCAGCGTGAGTATATGAATGTTAAATAATGCTATCATTTTTTTTAGATAAAAGAGTATTAGACAGACAACACACCGGTTGTTTTTCTTAGAGTCCTAAAGGCACAGGAATGTCTGTGGGGTGGTGTGAATCTTAGTTTTAATTTAGCTTTAATGTTTTTGGGTACTTTTAAGCTAATTTTAAGTTAATCCATTTTATTTCAGTTGTAATTTAAGTTAGGTTTAAGTCTACTAACCCATGTACTTGTATTCCTGTACAGCATTTTTTCTTTAAGATTTTTAGTTTTAATATGTAAGTGTTTATTACCAGATTTAAATGTTTCAATGTTTTTAATTTGTTTGTGTTTGTTTTTATCTGTTTACAGAGATCAAGAATAATGAAGAAACGAAGTAGCAACACTAGAAGTAAGATTTTATTTTATTTTTTTATAACATTTTTGTTGTTTATTTATTTCTAATTTGTTGTTTTTATGTTTTTAGAATTATAGCAGAGTCAGCCACCGTGGGAAATGGTCAAAGTAGCTGAGCCTGTCGCCGAGGGATACAGCAGCTAATAGCTGAGTCAACCCCCGAGGGATGAAGTTGCAGAGCCTACCATCGATGGAAATGGTTCTTCCATCGTGGGAGATGTCTTCTTGTGGTGAATTTCTATTTGTTAATTATTCTTTTTCTTAAGATAGGTGTTCGTTGTTTTCATCGTTTGTTTTGTTTGCATTTGTGTATGGGTTTTGTTTCTTAAGACAAGAATGAAAATGAAACGGACCCAGTCAGTTCTCTTCGCTGGATTTCTACGAGTTTAATTTCTACTTCACACATGTAATTATACATTGTTTCATTTTATTTTGCAGTTTCTTATTTGTTGTTTATTTCAGTCAAGAGTCTACAGCTGGGATATGCAGTTGAAGAGTCTTCAAGAGAGCTTCACTTCTTGTAGTCAACTCCCTACGACCAGGAGATACAGATGCAGAACCTTCAAGAGAGCATTCAACATAGTTTGCCGTTCCCAATACAAATGTAAGTTTATTTATTTAATTTATTATTTAATGATTTACTAATGTATTTGTTTTTATTTAGGGGTCGTGACACCGCTTCTCTGTCCTAGGCTTTTTGGAAGATATCAGGCAAATGCCAGAGGAGTTTCAGTCTCTTGCTTCCAAAGTCATTTCAGGGGATCTGAAGATTCACAATTTTGTATTTATTCCAATGAATAATCACATAAAAATTATCAACTTTATACTATTGTGTTGAATTTAAATATACAACTTTAGGAAATAATCAAATTAAAAGTTATTTTGTCTTTCTTTATTATTTTTTGCAACTTGTGCAATTTTGTAGTAGTAATTTTCATCCCTTAATTAGTCGTAGAGTTAAGATATATCACATTTGTTAATTTATTATTGTTAATTAATAAGATACAGGTATTATAAAAATGCTTGTCTATCTGTCATGGCGGATATTTTTCTATTGCTGATAATTCTTAATCAATTCGAGCTAAAATTGTCCAGTTTGAAATTTTCATCCCTCAATTAGTCGTAGAGTTAGTATATATCACATTTGTTAATTTATTATTGTTAATTAACAAGATATAGGCAATGTAATAATGCACATCTATCTGTCATGGCGGGCATTTTGCTATTGTTTATAATTCTTAAACAAATTGAGCTACAATTGTCTAATTTGGAATTTTCATCCCTTAATTAGTCGTAGAGTAAGGATATATCACATTTATTAATTTATTATTGTTGATTAACAAGATACAGGCAATGTAATAATGCTCATCTATCTGTCATGGCGGGCATTTTGCTATTGTTTATAATTCTTAAACAAATTGAGCTACAATTGCCTAATTTGAAATTTGCATCCCTTAATTAGTCGTAGAGTTAGGATATATCACATTTGTTAATTTATTATTGTTAATTAAGAAGATACAGGCAATGTAATAATGCTCATCTATCTGTCAGGGCGGGCATTTTGCTATTGTTTATAATTCTTAAACGAATTGAGCTACAATTGTCTAATTTGAAATTTTCATCCCTTAATTAGTCGTAGAGTTAGGATATATCACAATTGTTAATTTATTATTGTTAATTAACAAGATATAGGCAATGTAATAATGCACATCTATCTGTCATGGCGGGCATTTTGCTATTGTTTATAATTCTTAAACAAATTGAGCTACATTTGTCTAATTTGAAATTTTCATCCCTTAATTAGTCTTAGAGTTAGGATATATCACATTTGTTAATTTATTATTGTTAATTAACAAGATACAGGCAATGTAATAATGCTCATCTATCTGTCATGGCGGGCATTTTGCTATTGTTTATAATTCTTAAACAAACTGAGCTACAATTGTCTAATTTAAAATTTTCATCCCTTATTTAGTCGTAGAGTTAGGATATATCACATTTGTTAATTTATTATTGTTAATTAACAAGATACAGGCAATATAAAAATGCCCGTCTATCTGTCATGGCGGATATTTTTCTATTGTTGATAATTCTTAAACAATTTGAGCTAAAATTGCCCAGTTTGAAATTTTCATCCCTTAATTAGTCGTAGAGTTAAAATATATCACATTTGTTAATTTATTATTGTTAATTAACAAGATACAAGCAATGTAAAAATGCTTGTCTATCTGTTATGGCAGATATTTTTCTATTGTTTATATTTCTTAAAAAAAAATCACATTTGTTAATTTATTATTGTTAATTAATAAATTATTAGCAAATTTCAAAATGTTCATGTTGTATTGTTAGTTATATTTATTGTTTATTTATTTATTTGTAAAAATGTTATATTTATTGCAATAAATAATTAAAATTATGCTTGTGTTTCATATATTTATCCTTCCTCATCCTTGTGTTATTGAATTTCCCTTTGAATTAAGGGATTAATGTCTTCCCTTAATGGGAAAATGACGTCACATGAAGACTCTGCGCTACTTGGCTGAAAATTCAAATTTTTAACTTTGTATCCGGGCAGCAGAGACTGGCAGAGCCCTCAGATAAGAAAAAGTTTTTCATTTTTGCTATGGTTGGCAACATTGATTCTTAAGTGTTGCCAACGATAGCAAAAATGAATTACAAACTTTTCCAAAAGAGTGCTCTCCCAATCTCTGCTGCCCTGGTACGAAATTTGAAATTCGAGTTTCTGCCAACAAGCCGCCTTACTTAATTAATGCAGGACGAAGCTTCGGATGCTCTTTTCTGCTAACAGGACGACGTTATCCTTTAATATAAAGGGTAAGTAGATACATTTGATATATATTAATAATAATTAACAGCTATTTCATTTTTATCTGTATTATTACAGAAACTACCCTCTCTTTAGAGTTTAATATGACATTTTTAGTGTTAAACCAAAAAAAGAAAATCGTGTTAAGGGTGGATTCCTTTAGATTTAGCCCTAAAAACTCCAATGGCAGTCTTAAAAATTGGCGCTCACCCTTAACCATACGTAATTAATTAAAGTTATGGTAATGTTACTCTAATTATGTAACTATGAATGCTCTTGCAAAATAGTTTGTGAAATCGTATTCAGCACACTCAATTAAGGGATAAACAATTACTTTTAGCCTTTTAAAATTAATATTAAGGGTGATTTTAGGGTAAACTATGTTCGAAAACTTTAAAGCGTCATATCTCGAAAACGGTAAGAGATATCGCAAAAATAACGAAATTTCGCCGTCCCCTGTGATTTGACCTCTGAAAAACCGCTATTTTCCTACAACATATGTTAGTATGAAGGGCGTAGGGCCAAGGGTTCCCGAAATCGCTAATTTGTCGTCTTTCTGTATCAAAATATCAGCATTTTTTACTTCACTGATTTCTTCAGATTTCAAATGCGAGTTACGTAAGAAATACGAACCCTAGGCTATTTTAAATCACAGATTCGAAATCTATGGACCTTAATGAAGGGTGTAGCGCCCTTATCTCAATTTTTTTTACCCCAAAATTTAATAGTAAAAACCCCAAAAAAATCGAGTTAGAGGTGGATTCCTATAGATTCAGCCCTAAAAACTCCCGTGGCGGTCTCGAAAATTGGCGCTCACCCTTAAATTTGGGGTAATTCATATCTAATTTTATGTGCTTTATGTAGCATGCATATGAGGTTCATTATTGCATGTCACATTTCCTCAGCGTACCGGCAATTTTATATATTATGAACGACAAGTCAGGAGTGATATAAATTTTGAACCACAAGTCCGCAGTGGGTCATAACATATAAAAGTAAAATGCGAATTACGTAAGAAATACTAACCCTAGGACATTTTAAATCACAGATTCGGAATCTACAGACCCTAATGGAGGGTGTAGCGCCCTTACCTCAATTTTTTTTATCCCAATATTTTATCGTAAAAACACCAAGACTATAGTCCAACTTTTTTTTGGAAAAAACCCAAAAAAATCGAGTTAGGGGTGGATTCCTATAGATTCAGCCCTAAAAACTCCAATGGCGGTCTCGAAAATTGGCGCTCACCCTTAAATCTTATGTAATTAAATAAAGTACAGTAAATACTGCTCTAATTATGTAACTACACATCCCATCGCAAAATGGTTTGTGAAATCGTATTCAGCACATTCTAAAATGGGTATACAATCATTTCTAGCCCTTTAAAGTTAATATTAAGGGTGATTTTTAAGGGAAACTATTGTGGAAACTTTAAAGCGTCATATCTCGAAAACGGTAAGAGATATCGCAAAAATAACGAAACTTTACCGAAACATATAAACTCTGTCTAAAATAACCCCCTCTGCAACATATTAGAAGGACAAGGGCGTAGGGCATGCCCTTATCAATTAAATTTGTGTGTTTCAAATGTGATCAAATCGACAAATTGTCGCATTCACATCCGTTAGTGCTGCCTTCTCTTAGAAAATTTGTGAACCATTATGAAGGGATTTATTCAAAATAAATAAAGTACATACTGCTCTATTTATTTTTATAAGGGCTGTATCTCTGAAATGGTAAGAGATATCGCGGCTCTGAAAAATCCCTTCCCGAGATACAGCGTTGCTCTATCTGATCAGCGAGAGAAAACCCCCAAAAAGTTGAAAATAGGATAGTTTTTTAAGGGTTGCTTTTAAAAACTTTAAACCCTTATAACTCGAAAACGGTAAGAGATATCGCAAAAATAACGAAACTTTACCGAAACATATAAACTCTGTCTAAAATAACCCCCTCTGCAACATATTAGAAGGACAAGGGCGTAGGGCATGCCCTTATCAATTAAATTTGTGTGTTTCAAATGTGATCAAATCGACAAATTGTCGCATTCACATCCGTTAGTGCTGCCTTCTCTTAGAAAATTTGTGAACCATTATGAAGGGATTTATTCAAAATAAATAAAGTACATACTGCTCTATTTATTTTTATAAGGGCTGTATCTCTGAAATGGTAAGAGATATCGCGGCTCTGAAAAATCCCTTCCCGAGATACAGCGTTGCTCTATCTGATCAGCGAGAGAAAACCCCCAAAAAGTTGAAAATAGGGTAGTTTTTTAAGGGTTGCTTTTAAAAACTTTAAACCCTTATAACTCGAAAACGGTAAGAGATATCGCAAAAATAACGAAACTTTACCGAAACATATAAATTCTGTCTAAAATAACCCCCTCTGCAACATATTAGAAGGACAAGGGCGTAGGGCATGCCCTTATCAATTAAATTTGTGTGTTTCAAATGTGATCAAATCGACAAATTGTCGCATTCACATCCGTTAGTGCTGCCTTCTCTTAGAAAATTTGTGAACCATTATGAAGGGATTTATTCAAAATAAATAAAGTACATACTGCTCTATTTATTTTTATAAGGGCTGTATCTCTGAAATGGTAAGAGATATCGCGGCTCTGAAAAATCCCTTCCCGAGATACAGCGTTGCTCTATCTGATCAGCGAGAGAAAACCCCCAAAAAGTTGAAAATAGGATAGTTTTTTAAGGGTTGCTTTTAAAAACTTTAAACCCTTATAACTCGAAAACGGTAAGAGATATCGCAAAAATAACGAAACTTTACCGAAACATATAAACTCTGTCTAAAATAACCCCCCCTTCAACATATGTGAAGGACAAGGGCGTAGGGCACACCCTTATCAATTAAAATTTGTGTTGTGATTTGGTGAACAAATCGACAAATTTTACACAATCACACCCGATAGTGCTGCCATCTCTTAGCAAATTCGTGAACTATTTTGAAGCGATGTTTTGAAGGACCGCATTCGAAATCGAAACGCAAGTTTTAATAGCGTAGCCCTGTCAATAGATGGCAGTGTGGGTATTAAAATTTATTATTTCAAATAAGCATTTTCTCAAGACAAACCCTTATTACCTTTCAATTTATTAAATCATGGGGTGGATTTCAAATGAAAGACATGTCATTTTAATAATAATATTTATTTTAACGTTTATTATATTAAATTCATTATTATTTGTTTTAAACTTCTTTAAATATACATGATGATAGAGGATAAATATATGAAACACAAGCATAATTTTAATTATTTATTGCAATAAAGCATTACAACAAAATTATACAAATAAACAATAAATATTACAAACAATACAACAAGTACATTTTTAATTTGCAAATTTCTTATTAATTAACAATATTATATTAACATATGTGATATTTCTTAATTATACAATTATTCTATAGTTAAAAATTTAAGACTAGACAATTTTAGCTCAAATATGTAGTTTAAGAATTATTAACAACAGAAAAATATCCGCCATGATGCATAGATGGCCATTTTTATATTGTTTGTATCTTATTAATTAATAATAATTTATTAACAATTGTGACATTTGCGAACTAAACAATTAATCTAAAGTTAAATGTTTAAGACTAGACAATTTTAGCTCAAATAGTTTAAGAATAATTAACAACAGAAAAATATCCGCCATGATGCATAGATGGCCATTTTTATATTGTCTGTATCTTATTCATTAATAATAATTTATTAACAATTGTGACATTTGCGAACTAAACAATTAATCTAAAGTTAAATGTTTAAGACTAGACAATTTTAGCTCAAATAGTTTAAGAATAATTAACAACAGAAAAATATCCGCCATGATGCATAGATGGCCATTTTTATATCGTCTGTATCTTATTATTTAATAATAATTTATTAACAAATGTGACATTTCCTAACTTAACAGTTAATCTAAAGTTAAATATTTTAGACTAGATAATTTTAGCTCAAATAGTTTAAGAATAATTAACAACAGAATATATGATGCACAGACGAACATTTCTATATCGATTGTATCTTCTTAATTAACAATAACAATTTGAGTCTACAAAATTTTATATTAGATATTTTAAGAATAAACAATTCGTCCATCGCCGCAAGGGGATGACTTCCACACTGAAGACTGGCGAGCACCTGGTGTAGACCAGCGTCGTCGACACCCCAGGAATTGCAACTTTACAAACAAAATATAAATTAGTAACAATTTACACAGAAATTAAAATACAATCATTATAAACTCAAAACTTAATATTATGTATTACACGAAATTAATTTACTCACACTGGTGGTACGATGCCGGCTCCGTCGATGCTCCAGGAGAAGACACAAGCTTCGGTGACGGCGTCTCAGGTGATAACAATTTGAAGACGACGACGAAGTTCTTCCGTCTCAAGAAACCTTTAAGCGAAACCTGAAGCAGTGATGTAGCCTCGTCGCCATAGCAACTGTGTCCTGTAGCAAACAAAAACAAATTATCAACAAATACAAATACAACATGAAATTATAATTCGAATTAGAACAGTAATTGGTAAAAGAATAAATAAATTTTACTAATAAGTTTTGTTACAAAAAAACTTTTATGCACTAAGAATTCAATTGTTGCAAGTATGAATTCAGTGGTCAAACGACAATAATAATATTCTTACATTGATGTTGCTAGCAGCGGACTTCTGATGATGTTTCTGTAAACGTCCTGTCATGTTATAGGCTCTGATGCATTTGTCTACGATGACAAAAGGTCCAGCGAGACTGCTCAGAATACCAGCAGCTCCACGATGATGATACAGAAGCAGAAGATGGTTCCAGGTCCATGGAAGTCCTATATAAGCATACAAATAAAGTATTAATATAACTGTATTACTATAAAATTAATTTACTTACGATTTCGCTGCAAACAATGTACTTCGAAGGTGATATCGGCTCCAAAGACACTATTGAAGGTGATCAAGGCTCCGGTGACGTTGTCCACGTGTCACTGTAAATAAAACAACAATGTATAAGATAAAAGAATAACTGTGAACCTGAAAAAAACATACAAGTTATAGTTAGGAAATATTTGTTGAAAATAATTTCCGCTTTATAACACACTACCTCAGCACAGCTGGAATATATTTGACCTGCTTCACATAACGTGACGCTAGACGCAGATGAAAGCCCAGATGGTCGGGATGAGATGATGAAGGCTCCGGTGACGTTGTCGACAAGTCGCTATAAACATAAAAACAATGTATTAGATAAAGAAATAATTGTGAACCTGGAAAAAACATTAACAAAACAAAAGTATTAACAAAACTGAATTGCTGTAAAATAAATTTACTTACGTTCGGCTCCGAAGACACTGTTGAAGCCTCCGGTGACGTTGTCCATAAGTCGCTACAAACATAAAAGCCATGTATTAGAAATATATCTGTTATGGTAAAAGATAGCAAAATTTGATCTCGTTATAGCCAAATTTAAACACAGAATGACAATTTATATTTTAAATAAAATACGGTAGCTTTAAAATATATTTTATTTGATCTGGCCATTGTATTCAAGAAACAACAAAATTTATTAAATCGTTTATTTAATCTGACCTCAATATAAATCACGATTTAGAACGATAAATGAACATTTATATTTAAATATGTTTTAAACAAAAATTTAATGCTACAATAAAAATACGTTAATTTTAAATTAGTTACAGTCGAAATATAATTTAATACGCAATTTTCATTCAAACATTGGATAGCATTTATTGAATTTTAGCCATTTCCTTTAGAAATATATAAAATTGTCACAATAAGTTGATGTTAAATTTGTACAAATTATTATACATATTAAAAATACATAAATTTGTATCAAAATACATTTTTAAGTACCTACATAAAAGATAAAGTTAAGTCAATAAATAATAAATAAATATACAAATGTGTTTATCTTCATGAGATCAGTTATATTTATTTGATCAAAGTAGTCAGTTCCTTATTGATGTAGTAAGAAGAACTCGACCTTACATAACCAAAAATTGAACTTCCGTTTTTGAAAAAGAGAAGTATAAGGTATTTTCAGCATATCTGAGAAAATAATTGAGTTAGAATAAATTTTATTATAATAAAAAAAGGTGTTAAATAACATTACCTACAATTTTTATTTAAAACTTTTAATCTACATATTTTGCGTCGTTGAAAAATTGTTTAATTGGAAGGTTAATGTGCTGGACACACCAGATAATTTTTATTGTTAGGCTTATATTGGTTTCAATAAACAATAAACAATTTCTAAACGGTATAAAATAAAAAATATAAATTTCAAAAAATATTATTTTGACCTGTTTTAATATAAGTAATAAAATTTACCCTAATTCAAATAATGAGATATGCTTAAAAAACCCGAAGGCCTATCAATACTGATCTTATCAGCTCCTAACTTAAACATCCTAATTCTTATAATAACCTTAAAATATAAATATAAATTATATTTAAGTAATTATGCATATTAATCCAACCCTCCCAAGAGGGTAGAAAATAAAAAAGGGTCCTGTCGAGACTGGGAGTCAGCAGAAATAAATCTTTGATCCGTGGACTAACTTACATGATCTTTATTAACTCTCGCAATAATTAACGTACTCTACAACTTACTGTACTCTACTGTATTTCCTTACTTACTTACTTCATAATACTTATTAGCACGCCAGAGGTCGTGGGTTCGAATCCCACTGAAGAGCATGGTCGTTTGTGTTGTTCATATAAATATAAATTCATATTCATCTACTCATGAGGCGGCATATGACCATAGTAGTTAGTCCGCCTCTCATCTTCATAATAAAAAAAAAAAAAAACTTATACCTATTACGTGTGTCTGTCTTAAAGGTGTACATAGGAGATTAACATGGGAAATCAGTTTTTTTGTGTGCTGTTACTCGGTGTACAACAATGATTATAGTACCAATCGAAAGATATCATTTTTCTGAATCAAACGATGTACCATACATTACAATTTAATAGTAACTTAAATCAGTAAATTAATTTTAAAGTTATGAAAATTCTCCGATTCATTAAATTTTTATCGAAAATAAATGTAGTCACCTATGACTGTTTTGTTTTGTTATCTTTCAAGCTATCTATTTGACGTTTAAAAATTAATTTACGGAACCAAATTACAACTAAATTGTAATGTACTTTACATCATTTCATTCAGAAAAATGATATCTTTCGATTTATAACACAATCTCAATTGTCCGGTAGAACACCGGGCAACAGCACGCCAAAAACTGATTTCCCATTTTCCCAATTTCTTAATCATTGCGTGAAATATAATGTGCTGACTTAAGACTTGTTACATTAACAATAGAACGTGAACCTTTGTAGCATGAAAATGTAATAATTTATTTTATCAATCTCTTTAAATTTGTAAAATTTTGTAATTATATTTCGGGTTATTTATAGCTGTCAGGTTCACGTGCTAAACCAAACAAAAACAAAAGCAAAATAAAGATAAAACAACGATAAAACTACAAAACAGCAATCAACCTCATTTCGAACGGAAATTTTCTATCTTCCAAATAAAACAAAACGCGATAAAAATCCAAACAGCGAGTGCCCATTGTCCGGAACAAGACGCGATGCAGAACTCTTTCACAAAATCAGGTGTGTTTCACTTCTCAGGTGAAGTGCTCAGCCAGCTGATAATGACAGTTCGAGGACAAAACAATAACACACGCAAGCGCAGAACCAGACTCCATCAGCTGTGCGCGAGCGCGATACGCGAGCAGTCCGACTCCAGCCGTTGTATGTTGTTTAATCGCGAGTTGTTTACGACGTAATTTCTACGTAAACTACGCCATGCCCTTCATCTCCAAAGACTGGCGATCACCTGGAGAAGCCTGGGTGAAAACCGAAGAAGGCTGGGAGAAGAAAAAAGTCCTGGAACTGTCCAGGAACACAAGGTTCGTACGAAATATTGATCCGCGAACTTTCTCTAGTTTCTTTGTTCTCATGTCGTTTTTATTTCCTGGTTCGCACGATTTTAACTAGTGGATTTTTTGTTTTATCGGTTTACGTAATAGTTTCATCATGTGTTGATTGTCACTTGTCAGCTGTGTGTTATCATCGCGCAGCGGATACGAACAAAGACGGTGTATTTTGCTGGTGTGATGCGGACCGCTTAAGTTCAATACACTGATGCGAAGTTGCGGGCAGGTCAGTACGTTTGATGTAGGCGATTTAGACGATGGTGGACGTATTTTTAGATGCGGGATTCCACGGAGGCCATGAAATGTTAGGGTTCACTTGCGCTAGTAGCCAGCAGTGCATAGTGTGAATCAGACTTTCCATAAATTTATGTTTATGTGCTATGAATTGGCTTTGTTTATTTCATAGCCGACTAACTCTTACTTCTTATCTCTTACCTTTTACTTTTATGGCTTTACTGTAATTGCAAACTGTAATAATTTTTTCTGCTAATTGCGTATTTTCACTCATAATTGCCACCTTTTCATATTTTATGTAGAATTATTCAACCGTACACACATTAATCCAATTTAAACAATATTCCTTTTGAAATAATATTCATTCCAACAATTAAATTATAATTTAAGTTAAATCAGTATTTGTTTTAATTACGAATTATCAACGACGTTAGAATAAAATACTGAATTTAACAGCGCGATTTAGGGTCCCCTTAATAAAATTTCACTATTTTTATGATATCTGTGTGTAGTGTAATCTAATCTAACTCCATAATTATTTACTGAGATATGCTCAGTTATTGGCCTTCAAGTAAACTTCCACTTCCGGTTGATGGATTGCTACTTATATTTAAGGTCAACTATACGGGCTGAAGATATCTCAACATGAACATGACTTTTTTGAAACAATATATCATTATTATAATAAATGAAACATACAATGTTTTATACCTACATTTGTAGATAAAAGTCCAAAGTTTTGTAATAAATTAAAAAAATATTGCAAAATTTATTTGCCAGTGCAGCAATGAACAAATCTATATTAATTCGAGAGTCTAAAAAATTATTTCTTAGATCTAGTGTTCCGCGTGTGCGGCAGTATAAATGCGCAACACTTTTAGAGCAAAGCAATTAATGAATTATTTTGAAAACAAGTTTATAAATAGAATATCTTTTATTTGCGCATCACATTTATCACAAGGCAACATCTTTGAAATTGAATAAGATTTTTGTTTGCAGAAGTCGAGAATCAAGTACAAGCAGTGCAGATGGCGAAGGAACGGAAGAAAATGAAACGGCTTTGCAACCGCATTGCCACATAACTATTAAGTGCACGAAAGAAGTAGGTATAGTATTAAAAACTTACTTTCAAAACTTATTTTTATATTTTATACAATTATTTACATAGGTTTTACTTCTGTATTTACTACAGTTTTTGTTGTCATCATTTAAAAACTCTAGCATATAATAAATCTTTTTGTAATTTTACTCGTACATTTATAAATAAAACGTATTTTGAAAATACATAAAAATTATAATTACCTAGTTGTAAATTTACTGTTATAAACACCTCTTTTAAAAATATATGTACATACTTTATATTTTTAAAAAAGGTTCATTTAAAAAAATATGTATTAAAGAACGTGTGTCTTTTCTCCTTTTATGCATTCTAATTTTTAAAAAATCGTATTTGAATTACTATGGATATCAGCTATACACCATACTGTTCCAGATAAATTGTAACATAGATTGTGAATGTTAGTTGAAATTGTCACCATAATTTACAGATTTATAAACAAATATTAAACATTTTCCAAACTATATTAACAATTATATGAAGTAGGTAACCATTCGAATATATTATTGCTCTATTAGTTAACATCTCTAAATTATGGTGACATTTAACATTGTCAGTATGATTCAGTGGTTAGTACGATTATCAGCAATACTTTCTGTCAATCTTTTGTTACTCGTTACTGAACAAAAACAAAAAAAAAAACAAACAACTATAGTACAGTTTAAACTTGATAATATAAAAAGGAAGCACATATTTATATATTTTAAAATTAAAACTCTTGGAAATGAATGCAAACACAATACTTGATATTCTGCTGCGGTAAAATGGCGGCCAAAAACGAACCAATAAGAATGTTGCAGCAGTGGTAATCTAAACAAATATGGGCCTAGATAAACAATAACCATATGCCTACCACACACTTTCAAGAACAATATATCCGAGCACTGTTCTCATTGGTGCAATTTTCTTATCCGCCATTATATTGAACTAATGTTACTCAATATTTTTATATATTTAGTTTTTGCTACTTGCGTTGGTTTAGATTAATATTTCACCACTTGTCTTTTTTAGGAGGAGAATTTTTCAAAAACTATTACACAACATTTAAAAGAAAAATAATAGTAATTTATTGTACTTGTGTTGAATGCGATATATTAGTAACGGAAGAAATAGTTTTTCTTGAGTGACTATTATGCATTCCACACGGGTGCAATACAACGTTTTATCCAACACCACTCTTAAAAACGTCTTAAATCGTTTGTATATTTTCGTTATTTGTTTAACACTGATAAGACATTTGATGACATTTCATATGCTATTTATAAAATAAAGAAATTACAAAGTAGCCATGGGATGATTGTTTCTGATCTGTCATTGTAAAATGTAAACGCGAAAAAAGATAAAAAAAAATAGATGAAAATGTGGAAATACCTCTAAGTATATTTAATTCCGAAGAAGTCCAGAGACATTTACGAAGAATTTCGTGAATTTAATCAGTAATTATTTTCTATAACATTGTTTTGGAAACTACGCATTCAACAACTAAAAATTGTATTGGAATAATTATCATTCCATACGCCGAGTATGGAATAAATTCGACGAATCAGAGCCGCACATTAGCGCAATATATAAAGTATCTTGATTTAGTTACTATGGTTATGTCTGTTTGTTTTAATTTTATTTTAGACGTTTTCAACAGCTTTGTATTTGTATTTTTTGAATAATTTCCATAATCTTTTTGCTCGTGTGGAATAAGTTCCATTCCATTACTTGTTGTAGAATATACTATGCTCCATGACCTCTATTATTCTCATTAGAGTGAGGAATGTTGGACATTATTTATTTATATAGTATAAATTAATATGGATAATAAACACAGATGAGTATAATATACCTATGAGTATAGGCAATATTTTTAATAACGTTTTAAATATTATTTTGTTTAATTTCATCTAACTATGTTATGTATTTATTAATGTTTTTATTTTTTAAATTTTTGACGAAGAGATTAATCTGTGTTTGTTGTCCATATTTATTTGTATATTTATTGTTTTCTTAACAATAAACCTTTGGATGAAATCCAAGAATTTCATTCATGATTATCCTGCCAAAAAATAGTCCTTATCAAAATTGTATTGTTCTTAGAAAATATTTCCATATTTCACAACAATTAATATCTTAACCAAACCTATAATTCAGTACCAGGGTATTATTATTATTGTTAATTTCTTTCGCTTGAAACCTTTTTATCCATAGCTGATTCTGTTAATAGAATTTATTTTTTTGTGTCGCCAGTAAACTTGCACTAATTTTGTACATTATTATGAAACTCATAAACATTAATTACAGTTTCGTTAAAAAAAAACTAATTGTAAATTACCCAATATCAAATAAATAAATTATTTGAAAATGTGTGAGAACGAACATGCAGTCACACAAGCGGTCGTTTTATCTAATTTTACATGTAGCAAATTTTTATTAAAATGTTTACCCAACATCATTTATGTCATGAATCGACGACCTTGTGACCTATCATTGCATATTTTCTTCGAAAAAATTCCATACTACACATAAATATTTAAGGTTCATCTATTCATTCATGATTTTTTTGGCTTGTATACCGTGCAGTTTACGTAAAAACATACTTGTTATTTATTTTGCTAGAATTTAAAAAATCTATATTTAGAATTAAAAATAAACTAGTAACCTTTTCTTTCAATTTTTATATAAACTGTAATGATCGTAAAATAAAAATGTCAAGCAAAAAATTAACTCATAAACTGGTATTAACGAGAAACAATTAGCGCACAAAAAACTTTAAAGTTTCTAAATATAAACTATACATTTGTTTAAAAATTAGTTTCCGTTTTCCTTCCCTATTAAAATAATAACGGAACTTTTTCGTAAATAATAAACGGATATTTGGTTTAATAAAGATGTCAACGCCGGATTTTGTAAACATATTTTCGTACAAAAACTGGTAAATTTTCGGTAATCATTTTGCTTATAATAAACACTATCATAAAAAGAACACGTTTCTATTGGAGTTATTTTTATTGAAGAAAAACTGTAATATATTTCATATACTTATTTTGCAGTTTAGAAATTGGCAATGTAACAAGAATGAATTGCCATTTCGATTAATTTTTGCACAAATTACTAAATATTGTTGATTAATTCTACATGATTATAATTTATTGGTAACATTAAATAGACGATAGTGATATCTTCCTCCCTAAATTGTTGTTTGGAAAATATCACAATAGAAAAATAAAATTTTTGCTTTTTTATGGAGGTATATGAATCATGCAAAAAATTTGGTAGTGAGTTTTCAGTTAATGAGCACGTTTTAGGGTACCTAGAATACGATTTTAATAATTTCGCGATGATGTCTGTTTCTCAAAATTTTCTTAACTGAAAATTATGATATTTTGTATACCTACATCAATTGTATCCACTTGATAAGAGCTGATTAGTTTTTGGTGATAATACAATAACCGGAATTGGTACTTTATTTGAAGTTCTATCAAGTTATTTTGAAATATCATATTAGTATATTAAAATAATGAATAATGTTTTAAATATTATTATTTGAAACATTTTTCTTTTACTGTCACCGTTTACAAATTACAACACGTTTAAAGAAAAATTATATTTTGACATTTTCATTTAAATCTATACTTTTTGAAAAAAATAAAACATCACTTGAAAAATGTCAATATCAATTTTTAACACATCATAATTGAAAACCTTGAAAACTAAATAAAATAATCATATATCAAAACTATATTTCAATACTTAATTGTTAATTAAAATTTTGTAATTTATGCAATAAATTCTCGATATAATTTGTTATTATTCTAATTACTTACATTAGTGGGCAATGAATTTTTATTTTAATAATGTAGAGTATTTATATGATCTATTTACCTTTAAGATCGCCGGCTTCAATGAACTCGACGAAGCAGTGAAACGCCTGGACTTCAGGAACGCCGTTAAAGACGTCCGTCGCTTTAACTATATCTGCGCATTGCTGGACCTGCTGGTTGGACAGCAGATGACTGCCCTTTCCGGCTGTGCCCAGAAAGTTCTTCTAGCGATGCTTGAAGAAGTTGCGTCGTACGTTAGTGCTAGTCAATACAACCCCCGAGGACTGAGAAGGCTGCTTACCAAACTAAGGTGAGAAAAAAAAAACACGAAATAATTAACACACTAATTGGAAAGAAATAATATTCATTAATTTATTCTAATCTCAGTTGACTGTTTCGTAATTGTATATTTTATGATCAAAATAATAAATAAAAAATAAAATAAAAGAAATATGTTACAACTATCTATTGCTGACATGACAACAATGCCCTGATTACAACAATGCATTGCTTATAGCAATGCACTGATTATACCAATGTATTAATTACAATAATGAAAAGAATTGTGATCTCGAGAAACAAAAATGCCTTTATCAAACTGGAATTTAACGAGTTTTCGGGGCAAAGAAAATTACAAATTGTGGATGATATGTCCCATAAAGACAAAGGGGATTTTTATACACTGAAAAATTTTTAAAAACCACAAAGCTTTTCATGTGGCGAAAGTCTTTTATTAGAATAAAGTAGAATTTGAAAACGAAGCAAATGACGACTTAAAAATCACATGGTGCTGATTTTATATTCATGTAGCGTAGAGACCAATAAAATACTGACAATAATGTTAAGCCTTGTACCGATAATTTCAGTTAAGATACTGTTCCATATTAAATGCAATATAGGATGTCAACAAGTTAAAAGTTATCAAAATTCATGTATATGTATTTTAATCCAATATTTCCCAACATTTTTGTAGCTTCAAAAATAGTTATTTATTTAACTAGGCACCAAACATAGATTTATAGCTTCGGCAGTATTTTGCATAGTCATTTCAAAACGAAACAGATGAAATACTTCTAAATAACATCTATCTTTTGTATTTATGCTACTTACTGAATATATTCCTTCCCATATTAATTATTTTGTAGCACTATACAATTTAATTTCACTGCTTATTCTGCAACTGTTATGAGCAACACTGATTGAGTTTAAACGAAGTGTAAAAATGTACTAACCTTACTTTTTGTTTATGACAGACAGCTAAGCGCAGCGGAGCGTGCAGCATGTTGGGGCGGCCCTCTAGGTTCACAACTATTGTGGCGTACTCACGCCACCACCATCGACAGGATTCTACAGATTGCAGGAGAGATCCAAATCAGAGAGCCGGCTCCAGATACCTGGCCACTTCTTCAGCAGCTTCCCGAGGAGTGTCTCCGTGAAGTCGCGCTCAGGTAGACACTGAAATTGAATTGAGAATTAAATAATATAACAATGCAGATAGTATGTTTGTAGTGTCTTAAAAATATGTGGAACTGGTGTAATTTGGCACCAAATGGATGGGAAAAATAAAAAAGTACGGTTTAAGCTAAATTAAAATTTCATTAAAACATTTTTATTTCAACCCGCTGAAAGTACTTTTTTCGCGACTAAAATGCGGACTAAGTCACGAAAACGTTCTGTTATCCTCACGCTGTTACTAAATTATCTGTAATGGTTTTATAAAGAATAAAAATAAAAATCCGGCTCGAAGGACCAAATGTTGTTTGTAAATTTCCTGTACTTTTTTCGCGTCTTAAATGAGGACTAAGTCACGAAAACGTTCTGTTACCCTCACGCTGTTACTAAATTATCAGTAATGGTTTTATAAAGAATAAAAATGAAAATCCAGCTCGAAGGACCAAATGTTGTTTGTAAATTTCCTGTACTTTTTTCGCGTCTTAAATGAGGACTAAGTCACGAAAACGTTCTGTTACCCTCACGCTGTTACTAAATTATCTGTAATGGTTTTATAAAGAATAAAAATAAAAATCCGGCTCGAAGGACCAAATGTTGTTTGTAAATTTCCTGTACTTTTTTCGCGTCTTAAATGAGGACTAAGTCACGAAAACGTTCAGTTACCCTCACGCTGTTACTAAATTATCTGTAATGGTTTTATAAAGAATAAAAATAAAAATCCGGCTCGAAGGACCAAATGTTGTTTGTAAATTTCCTGTACTTTTTTCGCGTTTTAAATGAGGACTAAGTCACGAAAACGTTCTGTTACCCCCACGCTGTTATTAAATTATCAGTAATGGTTTTATAAAGAATAAAAATAAAAATCCGGCTCGAAGGACCAAATGTTGTTTGTAAATTTCCTGTACTTTTTTCGCGTCTTAAATGAGGACTAAGTCACGAAAACGTTCTGTTACCCCCACGCTGTTATTAAATTATCAGTAATGGTTTTATAAAGAATAAAAATAAAAATCCGGCTCGAAGGACCAAATGTAGTTTGTAAATTTCCTGTACTTTTTTCGCGCCTTAAATGAGGACTAAGTCACGAAAACGTTCTGTTACCCCCACGCTGTTATTAAATTATCAGTAATGGTTTTATAAAGAATAAAAATAAAATCCGGCTCGAAGGACCAAATGTAGTTTGTAAATTTCCTGTAGTTTTTTCGCGTCTTAAATGAGGACTAAGTCACGAAAACGTTCTGTTACCCCCACGCTGTTATTAAATTATCAGTAATGGTTTTATAAAGAATAAAAATAAAAATCCGGCTCGAAGGACCAAATGTTGTTTGTAAATTACCTGTACTTTTTTCGCGTCTAAAATGCGGACTACAATAAAACTGTTTAAAATTTTCTACGGTTGCACAAAAAATAGTGTGTACATCTTGGCCGCGAAATCCTTCATCGCCCTCGAGATTGTCACCGAAGCCGCGAATACCTTCATCGTCCTCGAGATTGTTGCCGAGGTCGCTTGCGGCAAGCGGCCTCTCGGTACACTAAAGAGTGATTTCGCGGTCTTGGTATACAAATAACTATTAAAATACTATAAATACCTCAACCTGATGAAATGAATCACATATTGTATTTTTTTCTTATATAATATAACCTTTGAAATTAATAAATCAAATTCTGCAGATATGATAATAAAATATAAATACCAGTTCTATGACTCATATTGAATATCTGATTCATCGGTTGGGAATTGCAAGTTTCACATAAGTTGCAATATTTACTAATCTGTCATAAATGTTTGCTATCAAAACTTTGAAAATCAAAACAACAATTAAATAGTTGTTCGTAGCAAAGTGCTCCTTGGTTTGTTAGATATTTATCTGTTTAGTTTATTGTATAGTATACCTAACGGTTTTTTTTATTTGTGCAGACTTTCGGACCACCACGATTTGACAGCTAGTGCGCAAGCGTGCGAAGAACTTGCTGCAGTGTGCAGTGAACAAAGAATATGGAGAGAACTGACCCGATTTCATTTCACTCCACAACAGATTGAAGTTGTTTCGAGCCAAGACGAACCCATGGATTGGGAGAAAATTTATCATGCCTTAAGACGGTTAGTCAGAAATTAGATTATTATTATAATTTAATTTAGATAAACAAATAAAAAAGGCCTATAATAGTAAAGTATATATTCGTAATTAGTAATCAAGATTCACATTGCAAATCTGTTACAAATAAATCTCATTTAAATGCATGATGATGCTAATTATTTATTTCCTTTACTTAAACAGTAAAACAGTACTTTCAGAATGATAACTTTGGGTATACCGATTTATAGACGTCCTTGATATTTGCTATTATTAGATATTTTTTATATTAGTACGTTTTCTGGAAATTCGCCTAATTAAATATTTGGAAAATCTTAGAAAAAGTATGTTTGAATTCCATACTATTATTATTTAATAATTTGCATATTATAAAAATGTCATGGGATTTACGATACAGAATCATTTCTAATACTTCATCGGAAATACTTGTTTTAATAACACATAAAAGCAGTTTTATGATGATATGGTAATATATTACAATTTATTTGCTTTTATAAATAAATTACCTTGACTGGATTATAATTTATAGTTATATTTTCTTTCTCTGAATTTAATATGCATTTATAAAAACGTATTCATCAAAACTAAGCAGTTTTAAACATTTACAAATTTAAAAAATCATTTACAGTGTTTCAATTTAGAGGTTCATCATTGGGATCTCCAGAACAGTACGATATACGACTTGGGTTAAATAAGACTAAAGTTGCTATACTCGTAAGGTAATCATACTCATATTTTTTTATACGGCTCATATTTGAGAAACAATACCTTCAATGAAACAAATAGTAAAAAAGTTTATTTTTTCTGATTTGAACGATGTAATACTTTATACACTTTTAATATTTTGCGTGAAAATAATTAAATACTAATTTTTGTTCGTCTGACGATGACTTTATGAATTATTTTTCCGCGTGAAGTGCGGTTATTAACCATCTACTCACGACCTCCAAATATACTAAGTTCGAGTTTGATTCACAGAATTTTGTGTTCTATTTTTTTTTTTTCATCTCGCAAAAAGGAGCTCTATAATTATCGCAGGGATGTGTAAAATGTAACAACAAAAAAAGTATTACCTTACAGGTGATGGTTTTCACTCTTTTCATTTTCATTTCCAGAGCGTACGGGCTGCAAGAAGAGCGCCAATACGCCGAAATGCTCTCCTTATGTCGGCACTGCAGGTGCCTCTTCTGGCGATCCATGGGCCATCCATGTATCGCTGACCAGAATCCCGACTACAGAGCTCGACTGCAAGAAGCTGGTGGAATCCAACCTCCGAGTCCGGTGCCGCCTTCTGCCTTCCTCAAGTTCTTCTCGTTGTAGCCCATCGACTCCTAGAGCCGTTGTTCGAACTGAAATGAATTGTCCGATTGTAAGAATCTTGTTCTTTGCTGTTAGGTGTTGTGGAGGAAATGTCTGATATTTTTATAGAGTTTTGGCTTTTGCATTAGTGGAAGTGAAAATTGTAAGACTATTTATTTAATACTCGTTGTTATTACCTGTGCATACAATAAAAATAAGGGAAACTTTAATCAAAATGAAACAACTTACGGTTTACTTAGGTTAGAAACACCAAATAGCTATTAAATAAAGGTGTTTTAGATAAAATATACTAAATACCTAAATATTTTGCCAATTTCCTTTAAAAAAACATTAATAATTAGTAAGTTTTGAAACTAATTATAATATTAGACCCCTATTCAGTCAAATCTTTAGATCTTGCCTATTTATGATCATTAGAGAACGGATTATATGCACGGAAAAACTGAATTATATGCGCCTATATATGCACTGATTTTTTGGGAAATATGTACTATATATGCACAAATATGATAATATAATACAGCAAATATACAAAAAAAATCTTAAATTATTAGATAATTAGTATAAATGAATGCATTATGAATTTTATTGCATAATACAGTCTTAATCTTGATTCACAATTAACAATTAAACTACTAATATACATATAAACTAAGTCTAGCAAGTATTATAAGATTATGACATACATACATAATTACAATAATAAATTTATCAAAATTTTATATAAAAAAAAAGAGAAACATAAGTAAAAGATATATATCCAGCTGAGAATTCTCGGTCTTATATTCATTGTACCCACTTTAACCAGCATTCGTGTATACAATGAATACCTACCGTTACCAATAAAGGGATTTCCTTATAAAAATTAGAGTTTATTTGTTTGTGTATTTGCTTATTGTATTGTTTATTGCTTTTTCCGTTGTATCTATTTATTGCGGCCTCCTCCAATATTTGGGAATTATTAATGTGCATTACCAGAAATTTCAGAATGTTTATCACTAAACAATGTCTTTAAAATATTGAAATATACAATTGTGTAATTCGTCCAGAAAATTGATTTTATTTTAAGATATGCAAAAATTAAAGTATATACACTTTGCATATAATCCGCTCTCTAATGATAATAATGTATCTATGAATTTATGTGAATTCAACGTAAATCCTAGATTGATCAATACGTTTACATGTTTCAAAAAATTGTTTATGACCATAAATAAATATGGAAGAGTATGCATGGGTAATAATTGAACTTTAACACTATCTTTCATTAGCAATTTGAAAATGTAAATTAAATTTTAAGGAATAATATTCTATATTATGTAACTGGTGATGCGTATTTCCAAGAAATATTTTAGTTGTGATACTACCTTGAAAGTTTGAAGGTATCCATTGAATTTTGATGTTACGGTGATAGATACTATAGTTTTAGTTAGCGTATTAAAGTACTACAATTAATTTAGAGTATAACATTCAAAATTACTCTAATTTAATTGTTTTACTTACTACTGGCAGTTTCGGTATAATACGATTTTTCATTATTTGTGAATAATAAATAACGTAATTTGAAATTTATTGTCCTACTAACGTGAAACTAATTTCTCTTTGCTTTTTCACCGAATGTACGCGAATTATGACGAAATATAAAAATTGTCATATTTTTATGTTATTTATTAACTGTTCACTCATTTTGTTGTAATATTGTATGCACTGATTAATATTATTAACTTTATTAAATTATAGAATTATTGCCAAATTTTATATGGAACTGATTGAACTCTGTTTTACTGTATAGCTGTAATAATATTTGAGCACTACTATTTAAAGTAAATCTTGATTGTTTAGGCTTAACAACATTTTACAGTAAATAAGTTTGCTACGAGGTTTGCAAATTTTAAGCAATAATGGACTTCCAACTAAATGCGATTAATTAGTGACCAAATACTGTTCTTAAATTATTTACAAATATCTCCATTGTAATCCTGTATAAATTAAAAGGGTACACTTGACAGAAAGTAATTTGCGATAATTTAAAAGAAAAATATTGAACCATTTAAATTAGAAACATTGATTACAATAATTTATAACCTTACATTTGTGTCAAATAAAGGAACCATTTTTTAAAATACTAAGGTATGAATTGAAAACTGTTTTATTTACTGAGGCTTACAATGGAGTAGATAATTTATGAACATATTCATATTTTCGCAGTTAAACGTTTCCAAAATAATTTAATAACATATTCAAATTAATTATTCTGAAAAATTATGTTTTATGATTGGCTCCAATATAAACTCGCTCTCGCTCTTAGATACTCAAAATAACAGTTTTAATTACTTTTGACAAGAATATAAAAATATTTACTGAATTAAATATCTTGTTGTATCAAGATCTATTTAAAATGAACCTACCAAAGAAATATGGACCCTTATTTCACTCGCACGAAACGTATTAGAACCCCTGGTGCCCACAGCCGATAGGTATTAAGTGCAGCTTGTCAACTTGTGATATTTCGATGTATTTTTCTTTGAAAGTTTCTCCGTGAATAGAGATGCTGCTAAATGTTTATAAATGTATAAGAAGCGAAATCTGTTTAGTCTATATTAGTAACAATAAATATTTTTACTTAAAACTTGTGTGTTTATTTTATTTAGTACAATATTAGCTTCGAAGAATAGATATTGAGTAGCAGGTAATTATACATTTTAACTATATGCCTGTTTTATTAATAAATGTAAAAAATACAATTCTTTTAATATTATAAGATACACACTACATCTTATTTTATTATTACAATTAATACAAATATTCCAGCTAACTTATATTAATCAAATCATAATTTATTTTAAATATTTCCAACAATAAATGTTATGCAAAGCTGTATTTTTCTAAGCTAACTAGTTACGTAAGTTATTTGTATTTTCAAATTGATTAATTATTAAAAGTCTACTCAGCACCATAGATAAACTTTAATGTATTAGCTATCCATGTGTAGAAAACAGCTAACAAGTAAATAAAATTATTTTTATTTCTTATATAAGCATTTAAATTCTTGAGGTAATAAATTGAAGAAAAAAAAATCTGATGTGACAGCACATAACCTCCCGCTTAAAACTTGAAAAATATAAAAATAATTTTCAAAGGAAACACAAATAAGTATACTTATTTATTATTGTAATCAGTAGATGCATTATTGTAATCAATACACAGTACATTACTGTAATCAAATATAAATGTATTAATTACAATAATGCGCCGATTACAAAAATACACTGATTACAACAATGTACCTATTGATTACAAAAATTAAAGTAATTGTAATCACAAGCCACCTAAAAATACGCTCATCAAATTGGAATTAATACAACTAGTTCTTAATTTGAACATGCAAGGTATAAATATTAAGTTAGAAAATGATATTGTATTAGAACACATAACTTCCCAAAAATTTTAATTTCAAAACGGTGCAAAATAAAGAAAAAAGTTTCAAATAAAAATTGTAGCCAATGATTTACACGAACTATTCATATAACGTCATGTCAGCTTCTATCTCTTGGGTGGTTTAAAGCTACCACAGTTGTTTTTATTTCATAGAGCTAGCTCCATATCGTGACTTTGACATTTGTGACACTTTATTCTACGAAAGCATTTGGTGTTTGATGGTTGATGTCACTTTAATTTTTTGATTTTATTTCTTCTGCTCAAATAAAATTGCCAACTTAAAAATTATGAAAACATTGACATACCAAAATTATTAGGACATAAACACCGTCCTTATTCTAAACATAAAAACAGCCACTGTTGCTTGACGTCGTCGTTTTAGAGCTAGCCCTTGGATCTATTTTACAGAATAGGTACCCCGATCATAAATGTTTAAAAATAAAAAAATTTAAATATATAAAAAAGGGGCCCTAAAATGAGAACTAAACACACTGCCCCTTGGAGCGCTGCAGTCGAATTCTGGATTTTTTTTTACAAAACAGGGGATTCCCGGTCTGCTTTACTAAGGAATGGTTTTACGCTTATCAATTTTAGTCATATGAAGATTATAAAACGAAAATAAATATAACGTAATATAAATATTTAAGTGGAAATCGCATACTTTGAAACGGCGCCATTTGAAGAGTTGACGTAGAACACATTAGAAGCTGACTGCGGTTTTAAGCAACGCTATGTTAAATATTTTTGCAATATTAATATTAAATTTGAAATTGAATACATTCAAACATTGTCATTTGATTAGTTGATGACGAAGATCACATTAGAATTGATGCCCTGATTAACGCATAATTGAAGGTTATGTTTTGGTACATTCTGCACATGAAAACGTTGAACAAAATATCAAGTTAGTTCACTGCTTGTACATACTGTACATAATTGTATTTTCTTCAAAACATTGGCTTATAGTTTATTATTAAATGCTTTCAGTTCTTTTTTAAACAACTTTTAGGTCCTCGGCCTATTTAGTTTCTGAATAAATAAATAATTACAGGGTTAATGTTACGTAAATATGCATGTTACTTTGTTTAAACTAAACCGTTAAAACAATATAAACAGCAAGTAAATATAACATGATTCACAATACGAATACGAAAATATTTAACTTATCGGACGTAAATTTCTTTGTGATCTATAATTTTACACTTATCGAGCTAACAGTTCATATGATTTAAATATTAAATTTGTTTATACACATGAAAATTATTATGAAAAGTTGTAAATTTTATTCTTATGATTGACGTTACCTATTTTACATTTTACTATCTAAATAGTGCAACTCTTTTGTTTATAGCTGTCACTAAAGTCCAGATAGAAATTAAATCTTGTTATCCCTAACTATGAGTTGCAGATATTACGGATTATTTATTTCTAAAGTCGGTTCAACACTGGCATCCAACAAGCACTGTTGGTTGCTAACTATAATTTATTATACTATTTGTTTTGCGTGGAGCTGGATAATTTAAGGTGAATCACAGAGTATGAAGTAAGCAACAGTTAACCTCTGCAACCTTAATTGAAATAAAATAAAATAATTAAAATATGAATATAAATATATATTTTGTAGTCAAACAAGTTATATAATACTTAATTATCCCTTATAGTTTAACTGATGATGAAAACTTTAGGGTTTCTTTTTTATTAAACTATTCATCAGTCTAATGCCCGGTTTTATAAAGAAATGGGTAAAAAAACACCATCCTACAATTATAGAATTACTTAATAGAAAAAAATTGTATCAAAACTCGTTTCTTATAGCTTGATATTGCACCTGTCCTTTGTAAAATTTGGAAGAGATTGGGGTCAATAATTTTAAAATTTCCGAACGGATAGTCTCAAAATGCTGAATAATGAATTTTCCAATGTTTACGGGTGTGTTTAAAGGTGAACCCGCTCTATGGTTGAGTGAATTTTAGCTAATTTTAAATTGTGATTTTATGATAAACCTCATTAGTCAATTGTAATTATAATAATTAAGTGTAAGTAAAGTACTGCCAATGGACTGTTACTTTCCCATATTATCTACCCTTTAATTACTAAAATTTACTGAATATCTTTGCACAGATATATTTTAAATATAAATTGGATCATAAAAAAATGATAAATTAAAATAAAGCACGAAAAAAGTCAATACGAAAACAATTGTATTATTCCAGAACATGTGAAATATATAAAATGATTAAGTTCTACGTCATGCATATATTTTTGAAATATGTTTGTTTATAGTTTGCTTCTTTTGTAGCCAGTAGCGAAGACAATAACCATACTTGTACTATGTGAATCCCAGTAAATTTTTATTATTTGTTTTCATTTGTTTTTAAACTTTTATACAGACATACATTTATGTTAACATTTATTCAAATTATCATCTACTGGTTTGCTAATAATTTACGTATTCTTAAAATTATTTATAGATATAATATCACTTTAATTAATATTTTAAATCGATAATTTAAAGATGCTCCAATTGATTACTATTTATAAGTGAAAATTGTAATCAATATGAATTGCTCTGAATGCAGTTTTAAATCTTAAAAACGGAGCCGTGAACAGACCACCGCCAAGGAACCCAACAAAATCTTAAATCATTCTAGTTTATACAACACGCGCTTCTATCCTGTCCCTAGAATCCTGTTCAACAATGAAGAAATTTTCCTGGACTATTTATTGCAATACACAAATAGTGATATAATAGGTTAGCATTCGCAAGATTTGACGTACAACAACTCATATTGTTTTTAACTTATCAGGAAAATTCGTATCCTGTTAGGAACTTCATTCGCGGTTTGGAGAGTTCTTGTTAAGATTTTCATTTCTTTGTAGTCCGCGCTAAAAATATAAATGTTAATAATGTTTTTAGTCTATAAATGAAATGAAATAGATGTCGTCAGTATAATGCGCATAAAAAGTGATTCTAAAATATTTACTTAATGTTATACAAGACAATCCACAGAAAAATAAACGTAGGCGTATAATATGGGAAATGATTTTAATAAGTTGAACACAATTTCATTTTGAATCCAAATTAGGCAACTATTTGAATTTTGTATAATTAATTATTAGTAAATGGATATTCACTTTTAATTTATATCATAAATGATATTAATATTTTATATTCTTTGGCTGGTACCACGTGCTTTGCTTTTGGGTGTTTTAAGAGAAGTGTTTTAGCCTCGGCTTTAAAAAAATACTTTTAATAGAAGTGGTAGCTACCTAAAAACAGTGCTCGTGGTATCAGCCAATGTGTGATTTTTTATTTTAAAAAATAAATATAATTTAAGATTTAAGTAAATTTATATTTATATTTTAAATATGACTTCATAATTATATGTTAGTTACACCATTAAATACAGAAAATTGTAAAATTAAAATAAATATCCATTATTATCGAAAAAACTGGCAATTCTTCATTGAATTGGGAAATCTATCCCAAGGAGAATACTGATTTTCATCTAGGTTTATATGGTATGTCATAAATTTTACAGGAATTGAAAAATATCAATTCACCAATATTTATCGGAGAAATTGAAAACTGGAATCTAGTAGGTATCACAAAATGAACCCAATAGAAAACTAACCTTCTCCATAATTTAACAAAAAAAAAAAAAAATTAACAAAATATGTTTCCAACTCGAACTAAGATTACTCTAAACTCTACAAAAAATGTGATAATATCGAATTAGAATGCTTAATTAACAATTATTTCGTGGTAAAACATGTATATACCTGTCGCTATGGCAGGTAGATTTTCCCCGTTTCGCCGCCATTTTATTGTTGTCCGACCTGTCTTCTACGTTCAGGTTTTTTTTTCAAAATTCCGTCTGAAATTTTTCTATCTGCCCAGAAATACATGAGTAGCAGAATATTATACATGCAACACTTTTAAAAATACAAAATAAAGTTTGCGGTTTATAATTAATATTTAAATCATTAGGAATGTAAACCGTTGATATTATTTTTAGTTTTACCTTGCCTGTACAGGTATGACGTCAGATATACCGTCATATTATCTGCTAAATGCTTTTCATTAATAATTCATAAGAATGACAATTTTAAAGGAAGTGTAAATATTTATTACTTTTGCAGAAATGTGGAATCAGAAAAACAATTTCTTATCTATTATTATAATGTTTGTTACATAATGATCCAAGGCAATTGAACAAACTTATATTAGCAACTGAAATCGCTGATGGCGGCAGCACTGTGCCTATAAAATGGCTACTAAAAGGAGTAATCGGAGTTGGTGGGTAACATGTGCAATATAGGAAAGTGAATCAAAAAATTTAATTAATTTTGAATAGACGGAGTTTTGAATTTTAATATTCTATATAGGGGAGTATGGTTGCATATTTTTTGCGTCGAGTACAGTTTTAACACCCTTTTTGTTTTTATTTTTAAGTATTAAGGTTAGCGGTGGGAACTAGTTCATCACTTTTGGAATTTTTTTTTATATAAAATGTTTGTATATATTGCATAGTATATTACAAATTACCTTCAAACGAGTCACTTTATTATTAAAATGGTTTATTTCTTACTATATCCTTTAGGTACGGGTGTGAGTCAAAAATATAAAACATATAAATAATGGTTTGTATTGATATAACTAACAATACATTAAAAAATACATTTTTGTATTAAAAATATTCAATTTCACTGCTTAAATAACTCATTCCAAAAACTTATCCTCACTGAAAATTGATGACGAAAGGTTAGGTTAGGTATCGCACAAGCTAATATAAAAAATCTAGTAATATAAAATTCTCATATACTTGGTCAATTCAAGTTCTCCATATTTGATTAATATTTACACTTTACTTGCACCCTTTCTTGGAAATAAATGGAAAATAAATCACATATTCTTGCTAGCACGAAAATGGCAGCCATGTATGTACACTGCAGTTTTTGTTGTGATTTTTTCTTGATTGGGGAACTCATTATAAAACAAATATAGGTGAAGAACAAATAAATGAGAAAATAAATTAAATGGAATTAAATTGCACTAAACAACTACACAAAGATCACTTTCATTAACATTGCGCTAAACGCGTCATACACGCCATTACTCCTCATAGCAGTTTATATTTTTACCACCAGATGGATACGGGTCCACTTCAGTTGCGAATAGTTATCGTTACTGATTTCTATACTTCTGGAAAGGCCTTTGCATCTAAAAAATTGAGGGCGATTTCAATGAGGTGTCAGCCTAATTGCGGAGGTCTGAATTTGATCGAAATAGTAACGCCAAACAAAAAGTTTTGAAGCGCGGTATCGTTGAAAATGATAGTGAATATGTAGATTATGGAAAGGCACTATAGATACGAATTACTTTATTCGTATTTCGATATATCGTGCTGCATTGGACTAGATTCATACAAAAGCCTATCAGAGGTCTCAGTGTGTTGTGTGTTTCAATTCCGAGGCTCACCCTTTGGATCTCGAGAACTATACGAGCTACGACTTCGGTTACGGAGTGCCACACCCATAATGGGTAAAAGGCGTGTACATGATGCATTTTTATTTATTGTGCACAGTTTTCTTAATAAATATTAAATTTTATCTGATTGATATATCTTGGATTACTAATATTTGGGTTACCAAATTGGACTTATTGCATTTCATTTTTAAATTCTGAGCAACTTTTGTATTTACTCTTTGGATTTAAAGAGAATAGGTAAAATTTAAATCAATATCAAAAAATAGCCTTGAAATCCCTAAACGTTACATTTCAATTCTACTACCTACATGTGACGGAAAGAAAATGCTCTACAGCTATGGTGTATATATCATATATCAACTATTCTCTTATAATAAATTATTGTATCTACGAGTACAGTTCACTGATGAACTTAAAGTAATAAATAATCAAGTACACTTACGTTTTGGTGATTTTGCAGTAGGAATTCTCCATTGACACAGCACACTACACGAATCACTGCGATGATCGACGGATTATTATCTGCAAACAAAAATTGTCTTGTATTCTTCAGCGTCATTGCTAATAGGTTTGAAACAAGTTAATAGACTGCACGAATAAATGGTTATTTATACAATAAAGTATTCTTTTTACGTATTATTATAGAAGTTCTCAAAATTTTATCTATTATAATTATAAAATATTTTTTCTAGGATCACTACCGAAAATTACACTTTCCCTACACTAAACAATGCTTGTAAAGTGTACATTTTGCAGAGTCGTGTGGAATAGCGTGCGCAATTATTCCACACGCAAGTGTGACCAACTTACTAATAACATAATACTATATGATATTAATATGTCAAGTATTGTTACATTTGTATATCATAGGAAACAACGCTTTATGCAATCGGGCAAAATTTGTCAAATCAAGACCGAGAACTATAATTTTTAGTTTTTATTATTATAATTTAAAAAAAAATGAAGATTATTCCTCTTAATTAATAGTTACCTACTTTTTATTAAGTACACATTAATGCTATTGGTGCGTGGAAATGTTACTTAAAAAAGTAATTTGAATATTTTAATGTATCTAATATAAATTGCATGGGAAATACGTTTTGGAAACATTATCAAGGTAACAATAAACACACACTTTTCATGTTAATTGATTCAAAAATTCTAGTTTTTTAACGACTATAAAAATACACATTTCATCTTGCAGCCACATTTTGCAATATTCACATAACTTTATGCAGTTTTAAAATAATTGCGCAATATGATAAAACGGTTGAAGAAAAAACATTCGTCTAGAATGTTTATTTAGGCACCATGATCGTCTAATGTTGAAGATTCTGTATAAATTAGTATTTTCATATTCATTCGTTGTTTTTGTTGCATTTGTTCTCGAGAACATGTAACACATGTCGGTTTACTTAACCACAGCTATTTGTTGCTCTGATGCATAGCATAGAGTATTTTTTGATAACTTAAGAATTGACAAATTGTTTCATAAATTATAGAATTATAAATTCGCGATCATATTAATTTCAATTACTTTTTTTTCTCTGAAATTAAACGGTTCGACTTCTATGGTCATTACCGCTGTAAAAAAATAATTTTAGCCAACCAAAATTAAATAAATAAATAATGGTGGTAAGAAAACAAAAGAAAGAAATTAACTATAAAATGTCATTTATCAGTCCGGTGGAATGGATAAACTTTAAAAGTTTCTCAACACTATCAGTCTCATTGGAGAGAACTGACGAAAGAGTATTTGCAAAGTTGAGAAGGTTTCTGACGTTGTGATATTTAGCACAATGCAGAAGAAGATGAAAAACAGAAATGAGAGTATCACATACATCGCACATAGGTACGGGGTCCCGAACAAGAAGATAAAGATGAGTAGCTTTAATGTGACCTATTCTCAAGCGCGTAATCGCTACTTGCTCCTTCCTCGTAACAGAAATAGGTAGCTTCCACTTTTGAACGCTAGGTTAAATGGATCTAAGTTTGTCAGTGGAGTGATTCCACTCGTCCTGCCAAGAAGTTAAACAAAATGAAGATATACGTTGAAGCATATCGTCTGGCCTGAGAGAGTGCGTTCTAACATAATGAAGCAGAGCAGCTTCACGTGCAGCATAATCAGCCCTGTGATTACCAGCGATACCGATATGTCCAGGAATCCACAAAAAAGTAACACGGATTTGCGTAGATGAAAGTAGGCAAAGACTATACCTAATTGTTGCAATATTTAATATATTTAATATATTTATTGAGGTACAAGTAAACCTAATATGCCTTCGAGTAATCAACTATTTCCTGTTTATGAATATAATCTCAAAATGACATTTTCATACTCAGATATAAGCATGAAAACAGGGAAAGCATATTCCAGATTCCATGGACTCCAGAATGTACTTATCATAAAAATAATTCCTATCAAATTGTGGTGGGAGATAAAAAAAATGTCAGAAAAGTCAAACAAAGACATATTTTCATCAATATTTTTAGATTTATTTAAATGTCATAACGAAATCTGAAATTATGAACTAAATAGTCCTGTTGCGGACACGTGAACAATTTGGAGAAATTCTGAACCAACATTTCTATGGGGTAGAAAAAAAATTGAGCAGATTATTACTTCACTTAAAAAGCACAGTGAAAATTTGACATTTTCTATTTTTCAAACAAACCGGGTGTAGAATTGAAATGTGGAATATGGAAATATCAATGCTATTTTTTTGATATTGCTGAAAATTTTACTTTTTCACTTCACAAAAGTGTAACTACAAAAGTTTTTCAGAATTTTAAAATGCATGCAATTAGTATTTCATTATATATGTATCAAATTAAAATCAATATTTATTAGGAAAATTGTAATACGGCCATAGGAAATTAAACAAAACTTAAACAGTTATTAAGAGTGTTGTAAGTCATTTACCATGTCCGGTCATGTCACTTATTTGGTCAGGTAAAATAAATATATGACCGGTCATTTTTTATTATTATTCATACGAAACGACACGTAGTAAACATAACTCTCAAAAATCAAAAACTTGACTGAACGATTGTTAAAAGTATTATTGTATTATTCAATTATTAACGTTGCTGTTATTCTTATATTGGGTTTAAGGTGACAAACTGATACTAAATTATTAACAATAATTGGATAATTTAATAATAATTTTAGCAAACGTCAAGTTAAACCTGATTTTTGAGGTTACAGGTGCCATCTCTTAAAATATATAACAATTCATCTGTACACTACGCATGTGAGGTCAGTTATAATAATGACCGGTCATTTATTTATTTTACCTGACCAAATTACCTGGCCGGTCATAGTAAATGACCTACAGTACATTCCAGTTAATAGATTGCACCCAAGTTTGTAACTTGAACATTCATATTGAAAATATATAATAGGAGTTGTCGGGTTACAATTATTTTATATGTATAAACAAATAAAATTTTAAAATGATACTACATATATACATTCACAAAAAAACATCCTGAAAATGGAGATGTATTCTAGGGATCCGGAAACGTGCCTATCAAAATTGAACACGTTTTAATAAATTTCTCCGGGGGGTAAACCATAGGTCCCAGTTATGGTTAGTATATTTATTCTTTCCACTGGATTGCATAAAATCTTGAATTATTGCATAAAGAATAAAATATTTTTCATGTAAAATAAAAATAAAAAAATTAGTTACAAAATTATTCATTTTTTTATTCATAATGTATGGGAAAACAATTTTGAATTAGAGTGTGAATATGCGGTTGAACTTTTTGTAACTGGAAAATATTTGATTGGCGATTATAAAAAGTTATACAAAAATTTAAAATTTTATTGATAATTTATAAAAAGTTTCCCAACTGTTGGCACTTTTTCCAGCCTGTACAATTATAAAAAACAATACAATTTTAGAAAATATTTTGTTGTTTTAAATAACAAATAATGGGAAGCCCGATTAGCAAGTATTTTTAATCGCATAAATCATATATTTACACACATTTCCTTGAATTTCCTATAAACAGACAGCAATGCTTTTATCATCTGTGGTTTAAATTGGAAGCCAAGTTAAAAATACGTAAATAGTTTTTCGTTAACGTATTTTGTTATCAGTAAAATTATTCAGAAACACCACCCCCACAAGGAAATGTATTGTTTTTATATGTTTTTAATTGTTAAGGATTTGATAATTAGGAAAATTATAAGATGTAGAATTCATCATAAATATATATTTATTGTTGAATAACAATATAACTGTCATATATTCTTGCAACATGCATAAATTATGAACATTTATAAAATTTATAAAATCACAATAGTCATCTTAATATAAAATAAGTTTCTTGACATTTATTACATGGGAATACCTCACATTATCTGAGAATAAATTATATTTTCTAAATTTAATATAAATAAATTAAATAAATTACATAAATAATTATTAACCTAATATGGCATTTTGTAGCTACTAGTGTAGTTTAAAGCTTTGAGACATATAAATAAATTAAAATTGCGAACTAAATCACAAATATAAATAGTTATGAATTAAAACATTAAATAAATTAAAACTAATATGGAATGATATTTGGATCAAACTGCACTCAATATGAGCAGTATTGCTTACTTATAATTAATCATCTTGCCCGCTTTCTTCAAAATCTTGTCTTTTTGGACACAAGCACAACCATATTTGAACTCCTCCACTGTTGACTGTTGCAGATAGTCGTACTTCACTTCGATTTTGGTTCGCAGTTGAACACACTGCGCTGTTGAGTCCGAAGACGTCTGGCAGGAACAGTTTTCTGGCTGACAGATGACTTCGGTGATCACCCTCGGTGTCCTGGAGTCGTTTCTGTTGGGGTGCACGATGTAGTTGCACGTGGTGATGTTCTCGTAATCTTCCAGGTTCACTAGCATTGGCGTTACTGGCGATGTTACCACTAGCGCCAAGAAGACAACGACGATGATCATCAGCGGAAGGAGAGACATCTTGGCACACTGAGATTGTCTGATGCAGTTGAAGTCTTCGAGACGTTTTATATTCTTAATATGACGTCATGAATAGGCGGAGCTTACCATCACAGTTTACTATATTCACAATATGTCATGTCTAAACATCGTGGTTGTTATTATTAAAATAAATATATAATAAATAATTTTATAACTAGAATCACATTTTTTCTGCCTTTTTGGTTTTTGCTTGTCTTTCTGTGTTACTTTATCACAGCACTTTGCACTCCTCACCACCCTTTCTAATAGGTGGTTGCCTTTGCTTCCATGTTTTGTAAATTAGATGGTTTCGCAATACATCCTACATTCAGCGTCTGTGTCACATAGGCTGTTATATTTCCATTTATGATTTCCGGTAATGCGATATCAATTTGAAGCTGGACGCACTTATAAGCACAGTTGGCGACATCACAATCGTAATGGGTAAGCTTTGTGGGATAGAGATTTTCAGCGGTTGGTCTCTCATTTGCCACAATTTTACATTCGGTAGAATTGATCTGCGACATGGTCTTAGTTGTACATTTGGTCCCACTGTCTCGCTTCACAACCCCAGCGTTGGTAAAGACTGCCAGACAGACAGCCACCAAAAATACTTTCATTAAAGTTGTACCTTCCATTTTCACTGACAAATTTTCTGATTAATAAGGCACTGAAGCTTTTGCACTGTCGTTGACTAGTGTTTGTTGGTTGTTTATTGTTGAACTGATGACAATAGTTGGACAGACATCGGACTTTATAGTAGCCTCCTCTTGACGTAAGCATAGCGTGCCAACGTGCGGTGTAGAAAATCCGCAACATAGCGGGCGAATCGTGAATCTTTTCCTGCTTGACTTCGGTGTCCAGTGGCGGTGAGTGGACACCGCGCGCCGGGGACCGCCTACTACGCGAGGCTCGAGCGTCGAGCGCGCCAAAGGGAAAACTTTTACAATATTACACTCACTGTCTTTACGATCTTCCTAACCATTTCTTGAGAACTTAATCGTAATCAGTTATTCATTTAAAGTAATTGTATACCATTGAGAAATTTAAGAAAACATGACTTTAGATACTTTCTAGTGTTATCGGCTCGTGCATACTTCTTGTGATCAATTATTAACTGACAATAATTGTAACAGCTATTAGGTCTCAGAAATATACAAGGAACATTAAAGAAATTAGTAAGTAATTTAATTTAGTGATGTAGGTACCATGATCGGACAGTTCACTTATTTGATCAGGTAAAATAAATAAATGACCGGTCACTTTTAAAACTGACCACGCATGCGTAGTATGTAGGTGAATTATTCTATACGAAACGGCACGTAAACATAACCCTCAAAAACTAGAGTAGACTGAACGATTCTTAAAATTATTATAGAATTATTAAATTATTGTTAATAATTTAGTGTCAATGTGTCATGAAAAACGGAAAGGTTATTATGGAATTATTATCAAAATATCAAGATTGATGAATGCATATTTTTTACATTTTTTATTTATAAAAAGATATATAAGTACTTCTTCCGTAAGGATATTTGTACATATGTTTCCACTAACAGTTACGAAAATAAAGGTAAAGGTGTGTTTGTTTGTAATTTATTTTTATTTAACTATTTTGTGACAGCATATAGAGTATAATATCTCATTTTAGTAATGGAATAATCAGGAGTATGAATTTAAATGAATTTGTAAATTTTTATAAATGTCTGGTCAGTGGCCGGTCATTTGTAATGGACACTTACCGAAAATAAATGACCGGTCATTTAACATCACTAATCTAATTATAGTAACTGTATTCTTTTCAAATTTGTGGTAAACGAGAATAAGAAATTATAAGATATTTATGTACCAGGTGTAGAATTGAAATGTGGTATAAGGAGTTCAATGCTATTTTTTTGATATTGCTTTACCTATTGACTTGCAGTAAAAGAGTAAATATAAAAGTTTTTTAGAATTAAAAAAAATAAAGCCCATTTAGTTAACATATTGAAAAATATTTGACGTTTCAGAAAACAGATTTAGATTTATTTATTAATGTTGTATAATTTTTTGTCCAAATTACATAGAAGATTTTATCGATAGAATACCGAATTTGAGAATTCATTTCTTTTTGTTAAATGAATAAATCTAAAACTATTTTATAAAATGTCTAATATTTTTTGTTTTTGTTTAATTTTGCATGGACGTATTACAGTTTTCCTAATAAATATTACCTTATTACATGCACTTTTAAATTTTGAACAACTTTTGTATTTATACTTTTGATGTAAAGTATATAAGTACAAATTTACAGCAACTCAAAAAAAAGTATTGGAATCCCCATACGCTACATTTCAATGCTACACCCTGTATAGAAGAATTTTATTATACGCTAAAATAAAAGGTTACAAAGTACATACATAATGGAAAATACGTACTGAATTAATTTAGTCTCTAGTATTTTTAACTTTAAAACAAAAAACCT
The DNA here is from genome assembly GCA_963942605.1 of Poecilus cupreus. Lineage (NCBI taxonomy): Eukaryota > Metazoa > Arthropoda > Insecta > Coleoptera > Carabidae > Poecilus > Poecilus cupreus. Next base: position 10,821,500 of record OZ012732.1, read on the forward strand.
AAATATTAATTTATGATATTTAATGACATAACTCTATCTACTGTGATTACATGCGTTGAAATTTTGTATTCACATTTACAGTAATTTGTCCAAAATGTCTTCTTCTTCTTTATATGTTTTTACCCATTTTACGTACCTCATTCATTTTGAAAGGATAAGTTGTAACTTAGTAAGATAAGCTATACAGAGTTCTTATCGTTAAAATGATATTACACAATTTTTTATTAATATTATAATATTTTTTGTCGAGCTTTTGCTTCATTATCGCTCTAAGATTATAGCTTACGTACGTACGTACGTAAAATTGTATTTTGAAATATTTAATAATACTTTCGTCTTAATTATATTGCTTTGAACACTATCGCATATTTTTTCTAATTTATATTAAAGAATAATTTGTTTATGCTAAAAAAACACCCAATTACCTAAATCCAGTCAATTTGAAATATAACTCAGTTGTTCTTCCCATACAAGGGTCATTTTAAAATGTGAACAATCGAATTTAAAAACATACATATTTGATTTATTTTTGTTTGTGTATATAAATAATAATAATATGTATTTATTATACTTAAAAACTAAATATATGTAAGTAACTGTATGTGATAATAACATAATTCATATATAATTTATCTGATCTCGATGTCCCAGTGGTTGTATCACTAGCCCAGTACGTCAGAGGTCGTGGGTTCGATGCTCACTGACGAACATGGTCATTTCTATTGCTCACTTAAATTCACAATCATCCACTCATTAATCGGCATATGACCTATAGTAGTTAGTCCGCTTGCTATTTTCATTAAGAATTATAATAATTATTATAATTGGGTTGTACACCAAAAGTCGTGGGTTCGAATCCCACTGAAGAGCATTGTCGTTTGTGTTCAAATAAATTCACAATCATCCACTCATGAGGTGGCATATGTCCAAAGTAGTTAGTCCGTTTCCCATATTCGTAAAAATATAGTTTTAGTTATTTAAAATTAAACACAAAAAAAAACTTTTGGGCAGGTTCTTTTTAAACAATTTTATATTTGCAAAGTTTACAAATTAGGGTTAAGATTTTTGTAATTAATAATAAAGGTTGGTTAATTTGTTGGTTAGATGACGAAATATTACCGAAAAATATAAGTAAAATAGATCCCTCCCAACATCGTCCCACTTGATAATATTGCGAAATTATGAAATGTTGTTTTGTTCGTTATTATCTAACAACATTTTAGTAAAAAAAGAATCCAGGATTTTCTGGGATCTAAAAATAAACAAAAAAACCTACAAAAACAATCCTAAAATATCCAAACCTTTCAGCGGGAATCTCTCAAATTCCAAACCAGAATCCGTCCCGCCACCGCCACCAACGCCTCCGGTGTTAAACTTTGTTAACCACAATAGAGCGGGGGCATGAATCACGGTAATTGCAGGCGTGTGCCAGCGCGCGAGTAACCGAGACTCCCCACTCCGCGAGTGTGCAACCGAACCGGACGGATACGCCGTGAGGTCACAACCATGGCGTTGTGCCGGCGCAGCCACGTCATATGCAAGGAAAACGCGATGCCGATTGATGACGATAATAGATAACAGTTGTAGCTGATAGCCACGGCGAGCTGTGACTCGCGGAGAAATTGATTAATAGATACTTGAAATGGATCGCTTACTGACGTTGAAAATGAGAGCAGAGAGAAGCGGGCAATATGTGGACAACTTGTCTTTATCGTAAAGGTAGGTTAAAAAAATGGAGATGTTAAATGACAGCAAAAGTATAAAATAATTTAAAAATAAATATATCATCACGCCTTTTACCCCTTATGGGTGTGGCACTCTGCTTACGCAGATCTCGCTAAGTGATATATTTTTGCGTATGAAGTGCGGTTACCAGCCGTCAAATCATAGCCCCAAATATGTTAGTGGAGGGGTAAATTTAAATTGGCAACTGTCAGTTGTAGCATACGAAGTGAGGATCTCACGATCCACAATCCGACACGTTACCACGGAGCTATTTATTTATGATACAAATTGTACAATACTTAAGTCTGATGTAATATAAATAAAAAGATATTTAAATTTTGCTTTAAAAAAAACTAAAACATAATTAATTTTATTACTAATTAAATTATACTGTGATATTTTGATTCCATTAAGCTATAATCTCCGAGTCAAAATTATGCAAATGTACAACACATAAAATTATTACAATATTAGTAAACAATTGTGTAATATCATTTTAAAAATAAGAACTGTGCATAATTAATCTTATTTTTTAACTTTAAATTGAATGGGTAAATTCATACATCGCATAAGAGCAGAGTCCCGGGTTCAAGTCTTACTTACTCCAACTTGTAACCAAAAACAGGAGTACAATCTACAAAAAGGTGTCTTGTACACAGTACAAGTAATTGTGAAGTACATTTTGATGTACAGAATAATAAATTAATTATTGTGAAATGAAATAATTAAGTAAAGATAGAAGCACATGTAGAAGTAAGTAAAAGGGGAAGACCGAGAAAATTTGAGAAGCAAGAATAAAAGAACTAGAGAACAAGAACAGTAAAGGTCCGAAGAAAATAATGAAAGAGATAAAAGATATAAAAATGGAAGAAATGAATTACAATTTAAACTTTCAAAATGAATGAGGTACCTAAAATAGGTTAAAACATATGAAGAAGAAGAAGTCAAGACAAATTACTGTAAATCATAATTTGATAAGAATATAGTAACTATAATTAAATTAGTGATGTTAAATGACCGGTTAAAAATTTTTCGGTAAGTGACCATTATAAATGACCGGTCACTGACTGCGGGTTATGTTTACGTGCCGTTTCGTATTGAATATTCACTTAACACACTACACATTCGTGGTCAGTTTTAAAAAATGACCGCCCAGTTATTTATTTTACCTGACCAAATAAATGACCTGACCGGTCATGTTAGCTGACCAACATCACTAGAAAAATGTAGAAAGAAATTCAGAAAAATAAGTAATGACTAAAAATCGGTTGTAGTTTATTGACAAGGCAAAGCCTAAGCAGTAAAACTGTCAAGTTTAATGTGAATCGGCAGACAAAATTAATTATTTTACCGGTAAATAGACCCAAATTGTGAATTTTCCTTTGCTTCTATACTGCGAAGGATATCGATTTGATTAATATAATTTAGGTTTATTAGATGCAGTTTTTCTTGCTAAACATTTTAATATTATTTACACTCTTTCATTGTATTATATTTCCTAAGTAACATAAAAAAAGTTACCACCACATGTGCCATTTTGATAGTCGCTCTTTAAAAGTCGCCTTTATTATAAGTAAAGCGCTCTCAAGATTCTTGCTTTCAAGAGCTTATTACAGATATATTTTTCCTATTTAAAACAACTTTATTTCCTCTATTTCTGCGATTTTTTTTTTATTAAAATATTTTGTTTCTGTTGTTTTCAAAATTCGTCCAAATCACAATTCAAAAAATATATTTCTCTTTCCAGAAATATGAACGGCAGGGAAGACAGGGAAACTGTTGAAAATTCTATACTTTAAGGTTTAGAACCTCAAAATCCTAAATCCGTCCCGGCTTCACACGAAGGTATTGAAGTGCTGAATCATCTGCTTCACTTTTGGTACATTAGCTGTATGACGATACATAATGACATAAACATATAATGCAGGCAGCATACTAATGCAAAATGTTGTTATTGATATCCCTACATGGCATTAAACTCTGAGGTTCAGCTTCTTAAATTAACCAATTGTCCCAGTGACGAAAGGGACGTGTAGTGGATTATTATGTGTGTGTATTCATTTTATTAATGCAGGATAAGTTAATAAGAGTATACTGCTTACTAACTCTTCCTTCCAATGACTGAGCAGGTGTAAAAAAAATTAAATTTTAATGGTTAGCAAAATTTTTCTGTTTTTACCAATTATTGGATATAAACAATAATAGAACTTATTAGATTCAAATTATTTAATCATCATTAGCTTGAATATTTTTTTTAAAGAGTGTTGTCTACTACATGAGCTGGGAATTGGAAATTACGTTTTTCTAAAATAGTATGCGTATGCGTATGATAACCTAACTTTTGACGTGTCAGTTGTGTATTTTAGAAACATGTCGTTGGTTAGCGCTAATCCCTTTTATGAATCTGCCTGTATTTGAATAGATTTTCAAGTGTGCAACCCTTTAATAATTTACTTTATTTAAATAGAACCTTAATTTTTTTTATTTTCGTCTATATCTAATAACTTACACTTACCTACAACGTAATTGTAATAAACTATTATTTCATCAAATTTTAATCGTATTTGGTAACTGTTACGAGAAATTTAATTGAAAGAAATAACTAAATAAAGCTAACATGAACATGTTACAAATTTTTGTACGAAAACCAATTGCATTTAATAAAGATAATGTAGTCATATTAAATGTCATAAAACAATTGTAATCGAGAATAAATTCCTGTTCTGCAAAATATTAAATACATCAGTAATATAATACAGAGGTTCATTTAAAAAAAATGTTATGAATGAAAATTATCAATGAACTTGTACTCACGCAAACCGTTACGTTACTTGAAATTATCATATCCTTATAGTGCTTTTTCCTGATGTAGTATCCTTCAGTAAAGGCGTATCTGTTTTTCATTCATTCAACGTAAAAGCACTCTTGTTGTGCCTTGTTAGCCACAAACATACACCTACTATCAGACAGGTTGTTATCGAAAGCCGGAACTGAATTCGACAAATATACGATTATTGGAATTTGATTTAGTTTTCCTAAAATGCTTTCTATTTATATACCAGGCAAATATACCATATTTATTAATAAAGCTTTTCCAAAATTGAAACTATGTTAATAATCTTAAAATTTGATCATTAATTTATATTTGCAAAATGTATAGATTCTTCTAAGTTTCCATAACTTCATCATAATTTACCTGAGATTAATTATAAGAGAATCTAATTATGGATCTTATAATCCATCATATTCCGATGCATTACCACCCCCCATAATACTAAAAAACTAGTCTAATTTAGGAAATATTGGTCAGCGTTTTGCTTTATTATATTTTAATAGGGGTTCATCAATCGTTGTGATTTAACATTACTTCATAAGATGAAAATGTTAGGAAGCAGGCGAACAAGGAAAAGTTCTATGATTAAAAGAATCGATGACACATTGTCTGTATAGTTCTAGATGTATTTAAATTAAATAGATTAGTAATAGTCATAATTTTAAATTATTTCTCACGAATATTTTCATGAAAATCAATATTATGTTAATTATTATTTGTGAATTTTGTTAGTTTTGTATTTTTGTATCCCGCACATTTTTGTAAGGGAGGTATTGTGACGGATTAAAAATATCAATAGTGAGTACTTAGAAAACGATGTCACGTATGTGTGTGTGTATACAAAATACATATTTATGCAATGTAGGAAATATAATGTTAATTTTTTCATATATCCCCCATCGATACTTCAAACGAACCTTTTGGATAATTGAATTCTGCATCTAAAACACTTTACACCTTTGGTAACGTAAAATTAAGTTTAAAAATTTATAAAAATACTAATTTTAGTGATAGCCATGCAAGTTAAACGAAAATACAAACATAATAATTAAAATCTAATGACGATACCACTCTCAAATTTCATATTAAGAATTTAAATATTGAAGCTTCTAGTTGATTTGATTTAGGTATCAATCCATAAAACGGAACAACTAGTTCACTTGAAAGCTTTGCGAGCATATCTCAAAAAATAATTCTATAATTTTCACAGAAATGTAGAATGTAGAATGTAAAAACCTCTGTGTTGTCATTCTAATTTTAGCCAACTACGAATGGAGAGTGCACACAACTACATGACCTAATCAGATATAATTCAAGTTCAACAGGACAAATTTATACCTAAGTGTAAGTATATATTAAAGACATTGAACTTAGGCTATATTTAGTATGTTATCTATCTCGTATATCAAACGGAAACATAATATGTTATGTAGTAAGATATATGTTTCATTATCACTTTATTTAATAATAATACATAAATTATATAAATCAAATTCAAATTTATCCCCTAAGCCTTAAAGTTATAAAGAAATCTAAATACGTATTCCGATAACTAAGTTATCATCAGTAGAACATACTAAAATCTGCTCAAACCAAAAACCCAAAAACCAAATTTAGATTAGCATCAACTAACGTAGCCACAACATAACATCATAAAAAGCTCTCTGTCACAAAAAATCTTGGGGTGACATCGACTTTTGCACAATAAATAAATAGATTACATGTCAGGAAAACACATTACACACGTCATCAAATTACATTATACGGTAAAGTCAAAGAAATGGGCGACTACGCTATTTTGAAAATTATATCTATGATCTTATGGCATAAATGCTCATGTGTATTGGAGTTATTGCCCACATCCAGACACCAACTTAACTGCATAGTACATAACCTAAAAACCTTGAAAAATAATGTGAATTCATGCTGAGCTTTTTTGTAAATAAATAAATTAAGTTTTAATACTGACTGTGTAGTAGAAAGAGAATTTTCTGCAACTGCAGTATGGATAATAGTTTGGGGATGTAGGCTAGATTGAAAAATATCTTTCAAACTAATTTATAAATGAAATTCAATGGCGGATGTCAAAAAATGCCCTAATATGGAATACCGAAGGGAATGATAATGTGGAATATATTTATTTATTTATTTAATGCAATCTATCCGAATTTTCTTATACTGTGAAAGTAAGTACGGTTAAGTGGAATGAATTCCATTTTAATGCTCCATGGTATACCACATTGCCGTACCTTTTTCAACAGATGTGAAAATGGTACTATTGAAGAAAATCGCCCTTGCAAGCGAATTCCTCTATATAATAACCATGAAAGTATTACTGTTTCGTAAAGTAAATTTTAGATGACCTATATGAAAAATTTGAAGATTAACCGACATCTTGAAATAAAAACGGTATTCTATTGATCGACCTTACTAAAAACTCGATCTTTCGACACACCGTTGCTTTCATCAGGGTAAATTAGTAATGAATGTAATGTTTTTAATTATACATAATAAATTCAAAAAGCAATTTTTTACTTCACAATTCCTACTAATTTACCCTTATGAATACACAAGCATAAGGATGTGTCGAACCATCGGTGTCTTAGTAAATAAATAATATTGACTGCAGTCTTGATTATTGACTTCCTTATTTAATACAACCAATCGACTATTCCAATTTAAGTCTTGGTTTTGTCTGACGATAAACATTATTTAATTATGAATTGTATACATATTACTGTTACTATAATGTCAAAGTTCCTTCCATTGAAATATGCGAATCGAAGTAGGCATAGAGGAAAAAACAATTCAATTGTCAATTAAGTATAATGTACATCATATATTATTAATATTTCTTGTGATCAATGTTCAAACATACCGATGACGTTATTTACGGAAATTACCGGAAGTGAAAAATTAGAGGGTTATATTTAGATGACGTGTATTTAAAATTTTATAATTATATTTTGAATAAAGGAAATTATGACAATAAAATATTTGTAGATTACCTTTCAACAAAGCAAAACAAAACACCGCATTTTTAAACAATCATTAATTTAAAATATTACATTCCTGACATGTTTTAATTTAGAAGATTAAAAGTGTAGTAAACGTCACGCATTCAAAACAATAAAATTTGGTAAATAAAAACGGGAAGTACTTCCGAATAAATAAACTAATCAGTTTAAAAGTGTGGCCAACTAACAACACGAATCAAATTTATTTTTTTACTTGTTTTGAATAAAACTAATTTTCGGAAATACCCCTATCTCAAATCGGAAGTGGGAGTCCTAATCGAAGAAAACCGTAACTACAGATAAAAATACTAAAAACAGGCGTTCTATTTTTACATACTTCTTTAGTTGTTTACGACAAATTTTACGAATTTCTTATATTTTTATCACAATTGCACACGTATATATGTTATTTTAAATGCATTTAAATTGAGCGCTTTTGCGTTTGGTGAATAAATTTAAAAAAAAACTAATGTAAAATAAAATTAAAATTTCTCGATATAAGTTCAGTTTACTATATTAGATTTAAGTACATAAATATATAATGTAAATGTGACAACTTATACTCTTTTGTACAATGTTTCTATGCTTCTAACAAAATAAACGATCATTATTATTATTATTGTACACGTTTGAAATATTTTCAAGTTGCAAATTTAATGGATACAATAGTTTCTTAGCCTGAACTTGAAATAAATTTGTTTAAAAAATGAAAGAAAAAAGTTATGAATGTAGATACTAATTTTAATATTAAAAGGCATGTAGTTATAAAGATATGATTTTTTGAAATGGGCATCTCATTTCAAATTTTTCGCTCGTGACGTCAGCATGTTATACTACTACAAAACACGCTCTAGCGGAGAAAGAGGAACTACACCTACTGTCAAATTGACTGTTATCAGTCATTGTTATTTACTGAGAGGTTTTTACAAATGTAGTTTATTCACATTACCTGGGCAAATTAATATAATAAATATACTAAACATAAGTTTAATTTGAAAATCGTTGTTAACTGCAACATATAACTTGAGATGACAGATGTGATAATGAGACTACCGACATTACCGACCAGCGACAAGATATAATACAACAAAGCATTTTGTTTTAACACGTCCTAAACTCTGTGACTAAAAATGTTATAATTAACGAATATCTAATTTAATTTATTGGAGTATTAATTCTAATAATAATAAGTAATTATTGCAACACTGAAAAGCAAGTTTTTATTTGTTATCAACCCCTCTTTCGCCTTGCCATGCTTTACATTCTATTACAGAATGACGTCATGATTTTGCAACCGCGAAACTTCAGAAAGGAAATTATGAATGAAAAGTTGAAAAATTATAAGAAATATTGAATAATATGTGACTGAAATGATCTAAATTTTTATGATTTGTAAAAAAACACAACTTTTTTTTAAAAGTGTATGACCCCATTGTGTGGTATAGTTTTTCGGTTCTGATCTAAAATCATAAGAAGTAATCTGATATCATTTTTAGTATCATCTTTTAACGTGGCATCCAAATATACATTTTTATTCAATATTAGTTAAGATTACACAAGGCCACGTTGCATGGCAGGTGACAGGTTAGGTAGGGATATACCAAAAATATAAACCGCAAGCTCAAATAATATGCAGATTTTTTGGCTTTTTTTTCTGAGGTCAGTGAACACTCTTACTATCAGAAAGAAAAATAAATTCAATTTGGTCGAAAGTAAAAGAAACTATATGGAAAAGATAAATGGTGAAACCAAAAGGTAAACAACTAAATTTAAAAAAAAGGACCAGTTTGTCATGGTTTTTACAAATTGTAGAAAAATTAATTCAAATATCGGCCCTTAATATAATAAATATAAATTTTTCTTAGGGCCGGCCTTTCTATATACGAATAAACTTCCGAATAACTTATTCGCCGGATGAATAAAAAAAGACGCATCAAATAATGACAGCTAGAACAATAAGAAACATTTGAGCAATGATTTCGATGCGCCAATTTTCATTAATTCAGCAAGTAATTTATTCGGTACTTTATTCGTGGGTGGAAATATCGACCCTTATTAAAATAATAGTTACTTACTTTACAAGTGGGCAAAGTAACAAATTACCCACGGCTTCGTGTGATATAGAAGTATAACGTTTCATCCAACATCTCTTAATAAATGCAAAATTTATTAAAGAAATATTATTTGACATATGCTTTAAATTTTTGAAATTAAAATGTCAATCGATGTGATTACAAAGGTGTTGTATATGTTATTATTATTGTTATAAATAAAAAACTATTCACTAGTGACTTTTCTCAAAATTATACCCACTAGTGGGTAATCTGTTACTTTCCTTTTTTTAAATCGCCATAGTTCTAGAGCATTTATTGAGAGGTGTTGGATAAAATATTAAATTTTTAACGATTTAATCTTTATTGTACAAGCAAAAGAAAATTTAATTTGCGAAATATTGCTCCATAAGAATGACGTACTTCAACAAACGTTCTACAAAATACATTGCAATTTTTTTATGATCGTCTGCACAATGTTTCACAAGAGAGCACAATCGTTCTGAATGAAAAATTATAGTGAAGTTGCTAGCACTGGGTTTAGACAAGAAATTAGCATATACATCAAATGCGAGTGCCAGGGAATACCCTCCACTTGCGCAAAAGTTCTCCTACAGCGCCTCTGAAGAGTGTAATGTCAACTCTCAGCCAATGAACGCACAAGATTCTGGCTTACATTCATGGGAAGTACGGAAGAAAAAAGTATACTCTTAATTGGCCATGCAAAACACATCTGAGTTTATTTATAGATGACTTCTATGCTCCTCGTATAAAAATAGAATAGTTATATTGTTTTTGTCGCGATTTAGGATGACTTACGCACGCGGGAAACACAATTTATATAAAAACTAAATAATAATACACAGCAATTTAGAAACACATATCTCAGATTTTTTATCAAAGCAAAAGAAATTATACGCTCGTGCTAATTATATGATATAATTGAATTTTACAATCAGGTGTATATGTTGGAATTCCCAGCATTTACAAATTCAATTTTCATTCATAAAACGAGTCGTCTCAAGGCCGAAGCTATAATTTTATTTTGCTGCCAGCTATTTCTTCAGAAACTGTATATTGCTGGATTGCAGTAACTTCGGCGATGTTAAATAGCAAAAAAAAAAATCTTTAATTATTAATAATTATTTTTATTCTTGTAATAGTAAATATTCAAAGATTTGATAGTTCATAGACAAATGGTATTGAGCTTCCAAATTATCAAGAAATAGCGCTGATCACAAATCGCGAAAGATACTTGTCTGTTATAGCGAAAACCGTATGCTCGTCCTGCCATTTCCGGTATTGTCCGGGAATATATCATGTTTCCTACTAGATACACAATATACTATTTATATAATTTTATTTATTGAGGTAATTTTATAATTCCGTTAGATTTTTAAAAATTTGTCTTTTTTATCAGCTGCATTGGTAATGCTTCACAAATAAAAATTCATTGTTGATTCATAAAACAATTATTTTTTTTTTCTTTCAACAAGACGTGTAGTGCATTAACAGTCTTATTGGAACATCGATATAGAAAAAAATATTTACAGGATGGTTTTGAAATTGATATCATAAATTTAAGGGAAAGTAGTATGATATGTGTAGATTACGGAAGAACTTTTTTTTAAGTTCGAAAAAAAGTCGACCTTTCTTTTAAGGAAACTTATTTTTACCACTTCTTAAATTAATATTTCATTAAAAATATTATTATCAAAAATACAATTAAAATTAGTTGTATATTATAATTAAATTATTTATAATTTAATTCTTAATAATTAAATTAAATAGGATTTATAACGAATATAATTGTGTAATAGATTCTTTTTTGACGATTATCAAAACCAATGAAATACACTATTTTCATTAATTTTATTAATGGAACCACTCCCAAAACGTAAATTATCACACATTTTTTGGCAAAAAAACACTGACGTTTAAGTGAAAAAATTATTTATTTAAAAAAATATTATGGTAACGGGATATACTGCTAGGACCCATATATTCAAGGGTAATACCACTAGAGGTGAATATTATTTGATTTTTTTTGTTTTTGCAAATTATTACGTCAAAATTTCGCGATTCAAAAATTTCGTATAAAACACAACGAGAGCGAAGGTCGGGTGGTATTTGAGAAATATTTGATAAGCGAAAATTGTAATAATTTGCAAGACGACACAAAAAATTTTCTAAAAAAGAAATACTTACCTCGAGTGGTATTTGAATAGATTATTCAACAAAATACAGTATTTTCATCAATTTTATTAGTGGAACCACTTCCAAAATGTATATTATCACACATTTTGCAAAAAATGGCACTGTCGTTTAAGTGAAATTATTATTTATTTAAAAAATTGTCATGGTAACGGGATATACTGCTGGGACCCGTACATTCTCTGATATACAGCTGTGGTTGGTCAAAATAGATGACCTGGAAGACTCTTATTGGCTTATTTACTATGGCGTTGAATAATCAGTAATAATATAACAAGAGGGTGAGAATAAATTGAAAATATTTTGACAGATCTTTCGAAAACTTGTAGCCAGGCAATAGCCACGAAAGCCCGTAGGGCTTGAGTGGCTATTGCCAAATGGCGACAAGTTTGAGAAAGATACTGGAGAATTATTTTCTAATTTATCGAACTCTCGAGTTATATTTAATTAGATTATTTTTTGATTTCATCATCAGGCACGTCACTAAATCTTACTTTTTTGCTCATTTTTACTTGTGTTGATGATAACTATGTGACATCTGACATCTGTCAACAAAAACAAAAAAGCTACAGAGAAAATTGCCGGGAATAATCACAAGAGCATTATTCTCAGTATAATAATGACAGGATTGGTTAAAACGCAGACACGTGACATACAATAAAGCATTTGATTGGTTTAGAGAAACGTCAAAAAATAATCAAGGGTAATACCACTAGAGGTGAATATTTAAAAAAAAATATTTCATGTTTTTGCAAATTACGACAAAATTTCTGGATTAAAAAATTTCGTTAAAAACACCACGAGACCGAAGGTCGGGTGGTATTTGAGATATTTTTGATGAGCGAAATTTGTAATAAGTTGCAAGTCAACACAAACTAAGAAAAATTGAGCTATCTGATTCGTCTATTTTCCTATGAGTTGCCTAGTCTAATTAAATATAAATCGAGAGTTCGATAAATTATAAAATATTTCTATGGACTTTCGTGACTATTGCCTGGTAACAAGTTTTCGAATGGTCTGTCAAATTATTTTCAATTTATTCTCGCTCTTGTTATATTGCTACTACTGATAAAATATTGCTAGTAGTCCAGTGGTACCAGAAATGTTAGTTTCATAAAAACTACCCTTAAATATTCGAATTAAAAAAAATTGTTTCGTAATCTACACATGTCATACTACCTACCCTTAAATAATTTATGACATTAACTTCAAAACCACCCTGTATATTGAATTTAATCAATTCATCCTATGTCAAATCTGCAATCGCAGTATAAATTAATAATTAATTATAATTATAAATATAATATGTTCCAAATGTGGATTTCCCAGAACTGGAGGTGTGTCGTCACGTACGTGGGAGGTGTGTGAGAAAAGTACCTATACAGTCGATGCTTATACGTAATCAATTATATTTTAATATTGTTTGCGTATATTGTGACATTATAACTGACCCCGAGGCCCTCTTCTTGAAGTCATACGTCTACGAACGTATATATTTCGAAACGCACGTTTCAAAAAATCGTACTCGCGTACGTAATAAGCGCTGAAAGTAAGAGTGCTTAAAATGCATGAAATAAATACATAATCACTCCAATTATCAATTTGTGGACGAAAACTTCAATATGATATAGGTTGACAAACCATTTTGCATCCTTGAGAGGTGTGGCTTTACTCATATGAACTGCACAAAATATTCTAATTCAAATAAATAAATAAATTTGCTAAAGTATAATAGAAACATTGTAATCAATAGGTACATTGTTGTAATCAGTGTATTTTTGTAATCAGCGCATTTTGTGATCAATACATTTATGTCATTAATATATCTTTGTATATAACCGAAACGTCGGTTATGTAAGAAGAATAAATGCTGTATGATTGAGTGACTGAGATTTGGAGTATTTTGTTATATTTAAAAAATGAGCCTCATTGCTGAATAAATTTAAATAAATTTTCAAGCGTAGTTTTGGCTTAAAAAATATGCATTTGGGTTTGAATATTTCAAACCTATTATTAATATCATGTAAATTAACAATTAATAATTTTGTATATTTAATTTAATAACTAAAAAAACAAACTCAATTAAATAATATTTGTAAATATAATAACTTTATTTTTAATTCAAAAACAATATATGATTACACATAATCTATAATTATATTTATCCGCAATAATATAGACAGATGTGTAGCAATTTCAGAGAAATTGTATACATAATATTAATATTTGTTTGATTTTTACTTTATATAGAATAAAGTTAGGTCGTCGGATTAAAAACAATATCAGCTGTTGCGATTATATCGCACTGAATCATTTTCCAATGTATAAATATTATTTAATTTTCTTCTTTGCTTTACGTGTTCTTTGGACTATAGACGTTTCTTTTCCGTTTTCAATAATTTACGTTATTTTAAAAGTAGTAGAATATTTAATTTTACATGTGTTTTGATTACACTAATTTTATTAATTGTCATTAGATTTAGAGATAATAAAATATAAAAAAATAGATTTCATAAATCCTGCATTTCTTGTACACCATGAAAACATTTAAAAATTTTCAATTTTTTACGAAATATGACACATGTTATCGTGATTGTGAAGCTGTTTTCTTAGTGCAATATATTTTAAAAAATTAAATAAATATACTAAATAAAATTTAATTTCTCAAATATTAATAGATAATAAACAAATAAGAAGGTATGTTTCTGTATCATCAAATACTTTTTTGTATGGTTTAAAAGTAGTATTGGGCGGGAGGTTATGTGCTGGAACAACATTATTTTTTTTTGAATCTGTCAACTCTTTTGTATCCTCTTCCTCTTCTTAGAAATTACATTTAATGCATCTGAATACTAATGTAATGAAAACAGCATGTAACAGGTACAATCATATACATATTTATAGAAAATAATTAAAAAAGTTGACAATTTTGCAATGGATGCATTTGTAGGTATCAATATTGCTTTTCTTTGAGTCACTTATTCATTCTATATTTATTGTAGAATTTACATTTTAAATTTCAATTCATTATTACACGATTCTACAGATTTTACCTTAAAATTCGTACACGAACAAAAAGTACAGTAGAATTAAGAAACTAAACAGATCATTTACTAAGCAATTAGAATTTACCAAAAAGGTTAGAAAATATTTAGAAAATGCATCTTATATCGTCAGTTTACCGAACTATTTACGTGTACAAATAGTTTAACTATTTGGCATGTTTAATTTAAAATAAATAATTTATTTAACTTTTCATTTATAAATTACATTTCAATGAGCTACTTATTGAAGATATAAAGTTATTTGCAATACAACAAATTAATATTAAATATCAAATGAATTCAATAATAAATACTAAAACTTTTTTTATTTTAAATAAAGAAAAATATTTACTTTTATTTCCCGCCAAACGCCAGCGCGCCGAGTCAACGCTCAACGACTGTACGAGTATTATAACTGAACGCACCCCAAGTTAGTATCTTAGCAACAGCTTTGCAAACAAAATTCCAAACAGTATTATCTGTCATTATTGTCATTTCTACACGCATGTGTTGTGCAATGTTTCTAAAATGACAATGAGATAAAATAATTAAATGTTTTATTAAAGTTTAAAGTGTTTTTGTGGTAGTAACAATTAGTAACAAGATGCAATTAAAATACTTGGAAACCCTCATACCTGCGCAGGTAGGATTATAATTAATATATCAATACTATTAAAAAAAATAAATAAATAATAAAAAAATTGGTAGAAATCTGGAAGAATTGAGGAGTATTTGTTTACTTCGAGTACTGCATGCGGTTTTTTTCGCACATTTATTGCAAATACGGTTTTAAAACGGCAAAAATAAAAAGACTAGTTAACTTAATCAATTCAAGGTAATTTGTCATACTCGTAGTTTTTGCTGCTTTAAAAATCTGTTGTGGGCACCACAATACCTCCCGCCATTGATTTCTCATCGAACAATAAAGGAACACGGACCACCACTATCAAAAAACACTCATCCCTTCAAAAAATTACGACACATGTCAAAAAATGATATTTTAACCGTTGATTTGTTTTTTTAAAAAACAGGTTAGCAGATTTATACGAAAATATCAAAATATACTTATTCTTTAACGTGTTGTAATTCATAAATGGTGACAGTAAAATATTTCAAACATAAATTGTAGATAATAATATTTAAAAAATTATTCTAGTAACATAATTTTCATTAAACAATATTTTAAAATAATTTGATAGGGCTTCATGTAAACTACCACTTCAGGTTATTGGATTATTACCAAAAATTAATCAGCTCTTCCAAAGGGTATACAATTGATATATACAAAATATCAAAATTTTCAGTTTAGTAGTTTTTGAGAAACCGTAACTGCAGAGATCCACATAGATCGACAGACACACACCCACATACATCACCGCGAAACAATTAAAATCTTATTCTAGGGACCCTAAAACGTGTTCACCCAATGAAAACACACTACTGAATTTTTTAGCATGATTATCATACCTCCTTTACAGGTATGAGACGCGATGCACAAATAAAATTATGCGAATAACACTAAAACAGATACTGTAAATGTTATTTGAATAAAATAACTTCTTATCAAACAAAATTCGAAGTAAACCATGAAACTTTCTTTTTGCAATACCTGTACTGTAAGTTATCCATTAATAACAAAATTTAAACACAGTAAGTAGAACTTTTATTGCACAATTGGTTTTCATGGTTACATCATTTACTTACCGTCCACGGTGGATGGTAAGTGAAACTTACCGTTCATGGTGGATGGTAAGTAAATACATATCATTCAAATTTTATTCTTAACCTCAATCTTACAGCTGTTAATTTTGATACCTATTTTTCTTTTTCTATTATTTACATAGGTATTGCAACAAATATCTTACTAACCTCGAACTGTAAGTGATTTTTTAGGTCTCGAATGTTTAGGAAATCTCGACCCTACGGGTCTCGACATCCCAAACCACATTCTCGACCTAAAAACTATCATTTACAGTTCACGGTACGTAATATACTATTTCAGGATCACGAATTCAAAGTAACAGCTCTAGCATGGTCGCCTAACAACCTAAAGCTTGCAGTTGCTACATCGGATCGACAGGTGTTGTTTTTCGACGAAGCTGGTAAAAAACGAGATAAATTTTCAACGAAACCTGCAGATTCCGAGGCTGGTAAGAAGTCGTACATTATCAAAAGCATTGCGTTCAGCCCAGACTCCACGAAAATAGCTGTTGCGCAGACCGATTGTATTGTCTATGTCTACAAGATTGGCGAGAACTTCGGCGAGAAAAAGGTGAGTAAAGTGAGAATTTAATTTTATTATTTCCGTCAGTATTTGGTTTGAATGATATGGTTGGCATGTGACTTGAGATATGGTGCTAGTCGGTACCATGAACATTTTCCGAGAATTTGCAAGATATGAGACTAATATATCTTCCGTATGATAGGTACATTACCACGAAGATAATTATTGAATAAATACTTACAGTTCATATTTATTCATATAGTTATTTTTATATCGAATAATAATTCACCTACACACTACGCATGCGAAATCAGTTTTTTTTAAATTTTGTATTTTCGGGATTAAATGTCTTAATTTATTCTGCCTTCCCGTGGACTGAAGTGTTAGTTTTAATCTCGAAGGGATTAACTATCAAAATTTAATCCCAAGGGATATTGTAACATGGTTTGAGTTTTTCAATGCCAATGTTATACTCTCCTCTACCACCAAAAATCTAAACAAGAATGTCACTGCTTTTTTGAGGTCTTTATTGCGTCCGAACTATTTTACACCCAAAAATTCCTTTAGTTACTTATGCTAAATCGTTCTTTACTTTATGGACGACCCTCGTATACATACATAATATATCCCACTTGGTAATGTGCTTAACAATTAAACAGTAGATTTTTGATAACTAAGACTGGTTTGTACTAAATTTAATGTACAAATTTAGATTTTAAATTTATGATCTACCTTTTTGGATAATAATGAATTTATTAAATATTAAATCTGTCAATATAGATTATTAATATGTAAACTTCTTGACTGGGATTGTATTAAAAATAAAAACAATTTCTGGAATACAGTCACAATTATAAAATTTTTATTTGTACCTCTACCTGTTTCTACCCCACATGGTAGAGGTAGAAATAAAATTTTTATAATTGTATCTGCAACCCAGAAATTGTTTTTATTTTTAATATAGATTATGTTTCAGATTTTTGACAAAAAATAACAACTTGGTTTTATGTTCTTCAGTCGAACATGTTAAATTAATATATTTAACACTCAATCAATCAGTTTAACTGGCAATACATCGTCACCTGAGAATTATAATGTTCTATCTGCACTTGTACTACAGAACAAATAGAAACATTTTAATTCTTAGGTGACGATATATTCTGTTTCCCAATCAAATTGTGATTGGTTGGATGTAGAAATTTAGGTTTAAAATATGAAATAGTTGATCCCTACTTTAAATGCAAATTTTTAATATTAAAATTTGTAAATCTAGCATAATTTATTATTCTGTAAATTAAATTTTTAAATCTAAATTTATACATTAAGTACAATATAAACCAGCGTGTGTGAGATAAAAAGGGACAATTTAAGAAATTGAAGGAGTATTTCTTTTGTGATGACAATTAAAATTAAAACTGTTAATAATAATATCATTTTCATTGCAAATAGGCGTATGGTATTTCAGAATTACCATACATATTAGCAGATAAAAATAACAATGTAAATTTGAATAAATTTGTAATTAATTTTACATGGTTATATAGTAACGTAAACAAAATATTTCTTGTATAATGTTTATTATAAACATATTCCGATAACAGTGTTTTGTGCAACCACTTCAAATAATTAATTATGTACGTGAGTCAGTATATGTGCTGTTTTCTGATTGGCTACTATGACATCATGAGTAGCCAATGGCAGACCTTTATATGAAGGATTACCCTCAACATGGCTGTCCAACTTTTACTAAGCTTAAGTTAAAATATGCGAAAGAATGAAAAATATTTTTTCTTGCTATTCATCAGTAAGTTGTCATTTTAAGCTAATATATGTTTGAAAGTTGAAGAGATCTAATACAAATCTGCATCTGAATCAGTAATTAGAATTAAATTTTTATTTCAGACAATTTGTAACAAATTCCCGCAACCCGTGCCTCTATCTCGCCTGTTATGGCTAAGTACCGGGCTGCTAGTATGCGGATTAGTAGACGGCAAAGTTCGCGCTTTGCAACCGCGCTCCAATAAAGCACACAGCTTGTACGCGGCCGACAGCCTCGTGGTGGCCCTCGCACCCAACGTGCGGGGCACTGGCTTTCTCAGTGGACATGCCGATGGGAACATCATCAGGTGAGACACTCATTTTACTCATCTAACAGGTTTGTTGGCACCAAGAGGTAACAGACATACGAAAGGGTTTTAGCAAGGGTAGCGTAGTCACTGGGCACCATGGAATATTTTAACTCGATTCCGAAGAGTATTTAGGAAAAGATTTCCGATCAAATGGCGGGAAATTATGCGCGTATGCAGGAATAAAAACACGTATTCAACAATAACAAAATTATATAATAAAGTGAACAAAATTGACGTAATCTGTCATACAGCATTTATTCTTCTTACATAATTGACGTTTCGGTTTACACTTAAACTTTCTTCAGAGTTGGTAGGATCTTACAAAAATAATCAACAATCATTAAATTTTTTTAAGTTATCATTACTGGAAAATGAAATGTTTTTTTAGCGATACTAAAACAATGATGCACAAATTTTGTTTATATGGAATTTATGTCTAGGTAAGCTTGCTTCGTTCGCAATTTTCCCAAACAAACCTTAAGCCTACACAACTTACGCTCGACAAACTCCAATCATAGTACTCATTTTTAGTGGAATTTATTTGAAGATAACTTCGCTTCAACGTTTCACGTTGAATGAATAAATAGATCCATTAAACTATGTTTTCAAGATCATTTTTGTCCGACTGCCAATTAATACCATTTTTCCTTTAACCCTCTATTGCATATTGCTCTCGTTCGAGAACAAAAAATTTAAAGTTCTTATTTTCTTTTCTTATGCAGTATACATTCATGGCAATCATGTTATAACCATTTGGGAACATTATATTACTTTGTCAATTGCCAATTAGGTCATTCCTCCTAATTTGCTCAACATAAAAAAAAGTTGAAGTGGAAAAGGAAAATTACAGAAACTGAGTTAGTAAATGTAAAATTTGAAGGAAGCAGCTTATTACCTGCTGATACATTACACCTTACATAATTTAATTTTTTTTTTTTATCTGATGTAGGTATTCATAGAAGAGGTTGTTCATCAAACAATTTTGTATAGTACGCAAACACGACCCGATAGAGCAAAATTCTATTGCAAGTTGAATTTGTTCATAATGTTCTCAATAGTGAACAATATTTAAACTTTTTTTATTATTTTAAGAAAAAAATTTATTTAACACACATATATTTTTAATATATGAATATTTCTTTTTTAAGAAATAGTTTTTTGTGCCCTTATTTAAAAAATAATAATTCATGCAATAGAGGGTTTATTGGGAGAAAGTCAATCAAAAGAGAACATCCAAATGAAGTAGCACATCGAAACGTTTCTCGACAAAATATTATACTGTATACATTTTCTCGAAATATTTTAAAAAAATTCAATTTACATTAGGATGCTGAAGACAAAGACATATGTTTTCTTAAGTTATTTCATGTATCATTCTGTGCAACCCCCAAATGAAGTTCTATGTTACTCTATGTAAAATTATGTGTTCTACGCAAACTATAAATTTAACTCTTGTACCCGCCTCGCGTACAAAACCAAATAGCCAACTTCAAAGTCCAAAGTTGTCATTTCCACCGTAAAAGCTGCTAGTCACGATAACGAATAAATGTTTCAGTCGCCACCGATAACAAAATGGCGCGCCGACGTTCCCAGTCACACAGAATACATGTTTATTAACGCAATAATATTACTCATAGCGTAAATATTACAAAGCAAAAGCGTGACAAAGGAAATTAGTAACTGTCTACACAGCAGCTACAATTAAGAATACAGATTAATTTCTGTTTTCCAAGAAATATATGTATAAATGCGCGCAATTGATTGTCGTTGGGAAATCAATTATAATGACAAATAATTTACATGTTATACATAAATACCTACACGTGTTTATAAATATATTTATAAATCAGTAATTAATATTAAATTATTATTAAATTATCCCGAAAAATCATATTGAAAGTAATTTTTGTTTTAAATATTTAAAAATCGTAATGAAAGTAACATCTCTTTGAAGATCATTTAAAATAGATTTGAATATTATTTCTGTTGCATGTAGTTAATATTAAACTGGAAAGAGACACAAAACTGTATTTATGGTTTTATGTACATATTATAAAAAAACTAAATGGTTTACTCACCTTAGATTCATCATCTTCCAGTTTTGAAGGTGACATGATATCTAGCAAGGTGAATAATACCTGAAAAAAAAAAGAATTGTTAAACTTATCAGTTTAAACAATAAAAAGTTTTCGGGAAGCCCAAAGACTATACTGAATATACATGGAGAAACGAAGAATTTTGTATAAATTTACTAGAACTCTACAATTTGAGTCATAGTTGCCTCTTGGAAACTTAAAAATTAGTGAGATTATCGGATATTTTCAAACAAAATTTCCTTGATGATATAATGTTGAACAGACTAAGCTATGTTTATATAATCGTTACTACTCAACATCATATTTATAGTTCGATATCTATATAAATCTCAGACCAAATATCTATTCAAATAATTTATATAGGATTCAATCCAATTTCAAAATGGTGTGAGTATTTTCGGGACTATTTTAAATTGATAGATCAGATTTTATACATGATTTTATTAGAATTTGTAATGTAATCTGTAGCACAAAAGTAGAGGTTTGAATAAGAATTGGATATTAATCATACAAGTGCATACTAATGACGCACCTAAATAGCACTCTAATTCTGTAAACACCGAAAAGATATCTCAAATATAATTCATAAAACATTTCTGTAATTTTGAACATCATTTAATCTGTTGGTGTTTGAAAATTTAAAAATCCGCCAAAAATATTCAGTAATTTGTGACTGATGTTTACTTTTTACTTTCTTATACCAAGTATAAGGAAATATTGGAATAACGAAAAAAATTGCTGACGAGATTTTTGCGGAAATACATATTACACACAGACGCATGCACACACACACATACATATATACATACAGACATCATCGCGAAAATAGTAAAATCGTATTGTCGGTACCCTAAAACGTGCTTATTCATTGAAAGCTCACTACCCAACTTTTTGACCAAAAACAATACCTCCCTCACCCAGAGGTAAGCAGGAGGTAAAAACAGTATGTAATAAAAAGTTGTCAAAAAATATAATTTTAAAGTTTTAAGTTTTGTAAAAAAGAATCTGCTGAGGTGATTTGTATACGGGTAGTGTTCTAATTTACCTCCATTCCAGAAACATTTGGCGACCGTGACAGGAGTGTTTTGCGTTGTGCGGAGTGGAATGAATTTTTTCATAGTGAAACAGGACTGTTCGCGCAGCCAGTGTATTTCGGCGGAATAAACTTTGACATTTTAAATTTTTCGATTATGGATACATTAAAAAGGCGTCGTACGACTCTTCGTAAAGCGTTCAACAAGATAACAAACCAGTTGGATACTCTATTAATTTCCGAAAATATAAAGATTTGAAAGAAATAGAAACAAAGTTTGAATTGTTACAAAAGAAGCACGAAGCTTTGAAGATTGTTAACGAAGAGATTTTCGAAAAACTTCTTGAATCTACAGCATATGTACCTGTAAACATGTATTTTAAGTATTATTTTATACAATATATTTTGTTATTTACAATTCTGTGTTTCCTTTTCTATTCACTTTAAAGAATATAAAAACATTTAAAAATTCATAGTAGGCGCGCTTGCCGCGCATTAGCATCAGCGCCGCGTAGCGACGTGGATGGCGATAATCTGACGGTTCGGTCTATTTCACGTATAAGTGAAGCTTCCTCTAGTATCTTCCTTGGTTCCCATTTAAGATTTCAAAGTGGCTCCCAGTGCTACCCCAGGGGTTGGCGGTGGGGGACTGTGCTTGGTGACAAGATAGGTTTTTGAAAAATATTAAACACGAGTTTTATTGTTTTTTGATTCGATGTGTATTTCTCGAAATATTTCACCGTCGCGAAACTTTTTGAACATATTAATTTTTTGTAGATACTACGTCACGGACGACCCTTCCGACTCCACCGAACCCCCAGGTCGAGTCTGCACCCACCCAGTCTCCCCATACGCCCTAGCGTGGCCACTCCCAGGCCCGGTAGCCGGGGGCTCCGACCGTCGCCTCACCATGTACACATCCTCGGGGAAAGTCCAACGCATCTTCGACGCCGGGGGCACGGGCGACCTGACCGCGGCCTGCTGCGGGCCTGGCGGGCACAGCGTGGCCGTGGCCGGCTGGGACGTGCTCCACGTGTACGCCTGGAGCCCTCGCCGCGAGCAGTGGAGCCCCCAGCCGGACAAGACGATCGCGGGATGGTACAGCGTTACCGCTTTAGCTTGGAAGAGGGATGGCAGCAGGCTGGCGGTGGGGTGTCTCACTGGAGCGGTTATGGTGTTTGAGTCAGGTGAGGAATGTTGGTAATAAGGAAAATTCAGGAAATTTATAGGATTTTCGCTCAGGGATTCACATTGAAAGAAGAAACTGATTCATTGATACTGAGTTTGATGGTTTTTTTGACGTCATTTACTGATTTAATTAAAACTATATACGTATTTCATTCCATCTACATATTAAATAATCTGATGTTTCCAAGAAATAATCTACCCTAAAAACAACTTTAAAACAGCACAATTTTTTTTTTTCATTTTTATGGCTACCTATTTTTCAACCCTTTGGGGAGGAAAAAGAATAATCGAAATCGGATACCTCAATAATAAGTTATGCGCGGTAGAATCAGTTAACAGATAAAAATTCTATCTTCCTACATGATTCCATATTTATTTGAAATTAATTTATTGTTTTATTACCATGGCACATATAATTATAAAGAGTCGTTATTTTATGTATTCTTGTTCATAATTTATTGCATATACGTATACATATTAAGAGAGCAATTATTATTCATGGTTCTGTACATAAGTGTTTAAGAAAGTAAAAAGCAATATTTTATTTAAGCCCAGCAAACGTATCCACGTTATTTTCCTCTATACTAAGATGACTTGAAAAAAATAATGGTTTTAATTAATTGCTTAGCTAAATTATGCGTTGAGTAACTACTATGCTGGAATTCACATTTTCAGCTCATCTTTAAAAAATTTAAAATGAATCATTTTAACTATATTAGCATAAATTTTTTACAAAAATTAAATTTTCCTCATAACCACAGCACTAGCATATTCGTTTATTATAACAGACAGAAAATATAATTTCATCTTTTTTAATGTAATAATTTTTAATTTATCTCCATTATTTACTGAGATATAATAAAATAATTCTAGTTCAAGGCACCGTAGCGCCCAAGTGTCCACCTAGTGGACCCAGCTGATGGTCACTACACGCCTTCTACTAGCCTAACCAACATATTTACAAAATATGAACGATGTTAGAATGATAGCCTATTTGTGACTAAGGAATAAGGACTATTCTGTTTTCTGTAGTTCTGCGAAGGACAGTGTGGAAGGACAAGTTCGAGCTGACATACGTGGGCCCCAGCCAGGTGCTGGTGCGCCCCCTGGACGCAGAAGCAGGACGCGGTGTAGTGTTGCGTTCACAACTTGGGCGAGAGATCGACGATGTAAGAATCATGGGCCGGGATAGATATTTATTGGCGAGGACCGATGATACCTTGCTTATTGGAGATCTGCAGCAGAATCTGCTAAGCGAGGTAAGTGTAAAAACACAAAACGACGTAAAAGAAGTATTATTTTTATACTGGTAACATCGCTAAGAAGCAGCACCTTCATATTATGACCCTATTACTCTTACTTCTTCCGAAGACAGTAAGGTTTAACTTTTATCTCTATCTGCTACCTTCAAGATCCCAGAGCTTAGGTTCGCTCAAATTGCAGCGATTTTTGTTTCCCGGAAGATCACTTCTGAATTTACCAAGTTCATAAAACTTATCGATGCTTTAAGTCCTCAATACAACAGCGAAGTAAGAAATATTTTCGTCGCTTCTGCAACAGAAAAACCTTTTTCTACAGTTAAGGCAGCCTTAAGTTTTCATTATCTGAACTACCAATTTGTTGAATTAAGGCTGTTTTAATTGTAGAATAAGGTTTATATGTTACTTAAAACATCGATAAGTTTTGTTATGTTTTGCGGTATTTATAAGTTTAAACATTTGCAATTTAATGGGGTTGTATAGGGTTCGTGTAGTATTTTAGAAGTATTTCATTGATTTATAGAAAACTTCAATATAATGTAATATAAAAAAATATAATTAATTATTTTTTAATAATTACTGTCTCAATGGTAATTAAATTACAATCGTCAAATTACATTATTTTACGATCAAAATTTAATTAATTAGTGAAATTACCTGCAAAAAAATTAATTATATAATAAGAAAAACCTCATTTCTTACATTTTTTTATTTTGCAACTTTATAGTTAAAAAAAGTAAAATATTAATAAAGGCAAAATGTAGGAACATAAAATTATTATTATTATTAAAATATTTTAAAAAATATATATATTCTTATGCCAAACTAACTATATTAAAACAAAAAACGTGACTTTTAAACTTGTATTACAAAATTTCATATATTTACCTATGATAATTCCATGCATTGATACACATGCAAATTAAATTATTTTATCCAACACCTCTCAATAAATGCTCTATAACTATGGCGATTTTAAACAAGCAAAGTAACAGATTATCCACTAGTGGGTATAATTTTGAGGAAAGTCACTAGTGAGTATTTTTTTATTTATAACAATAATAATAACACACAACACCTTGGTAACTACTTCGATTGACATTTTCATTTAAAAATTTAAAGCATATGCCACTGTCAAATATTATTTCTTTAATAAATTTTTCATTTATTAAGAAGTGTTGGATAAAACGTTATACTTCACACGTGGGCAAAGTGAAATTACCCACTCGATAAAATTATCTCACTCAGCCTTCGGCTTCGTGTGCTAAAATTTCTCTCGTGGGTAATTCCTTACTTTGCCCACTTGTAAAATAAATAACTATTAATTATTAACTTTAATCAATATATTTTTATAAATCATAATTTCGGATGCTAAACTCAATATGTTAAAACCAAAAACGCGACTTTTAAACTCGTATTACAATACTTCATGTATTTACATATAATAAATCCATATACTTAAACCCACGCAAATTAATATTTTTAAATTATGGAAGAGAAACCACAGAGTTAAATTTAAAATGGTAAGTGTCATCTGTGGGATTCGAACAGGGGATTTCACGATCTACAGTCCGATGCGTTCAACACGGAGCTATTTACCCCATAAAAATAAAAATTGAAAGATACAATAATATACATATTTCTGATTTTCAGGTACCGTGGAACAGTTCCGGCCGTCACGAGAAATTCTACTTTGACAATCCAACAGTATGCTTGGTGTTTAATGCTGGCGAGCTCTCCCTCATCGAATACGGCGAGAACTCAATCTTAGCTTCCGTTCGAACGGAGTTCGCAAACCCTCACCTGATGAGCGTTCGTCTCAACGAACGTTCCCAAAGCTTTGACAACAAGAAACTCGCCTATCTACTAGACCTAAAAACGATATGCATCGTGGATTTAATAACGGGCATCACGATTGGTCAAGTGACGCATGACTCGAAGATTGATTGGCTGGAGTTGAGTGAAACGGCGCATAAGTTGCTTTTTCGGGACAAGAAGCAGCGCTTGATGCTGGTTGACACAGCTTCAGGTATATTTCATCATGTCATATAGCCATTTTAGGTGTAACACTCTGATAAGAGCAAATCTTGGTATGCGATATACCTTTGAGGCAACAATATATACTTTAAATACTTATTGCGGGAAAAAATATTCTGGGGTAAAACGAAATACATTTTGATGTAGTTTTAAATAATAAGTAAGTACTCAAAGTATAATATATCTAAAAACGACAAAAATGTGTTTTTTTTTTCATACTTTCACAGCTTAGCAAAAAACATGAAAAAAAAAAATGAAATGATAGGCAATTCAAAAACCCTCATTTTGGTCAAGAACCTGACCTGCAACTTTCACCGTATAAAATATATGATCTTTTTTCCTGTTTTTACCTCCCTCCTACCTCTAGTAAAAGAGGTATTGTTTTTGGTCAAAAACTTAGGTAGTGAGTTTTAGAGTCCCTACAAGACGATTTTACTATTTTCGCCATGATGTCTGGATGTATGTATGTGTGTGGTATGCGTCGATTTTTTCGTCTTTTCAATTTTTATTCAGTGACTTCTGTTGTCATTGGTTATAACATTTAACAGGCCGTTAAAAATTAACAGGTAAGTTACAGAATAGGCTCCGTAGTTATATAAATTGTTTGCTAATTTAACTAATCTCGTAACTCTTATAGTTCACCAAATAGCAATGGTGGCACACTTAAATTTAATAGACTAATATTGAAAATTTAACAGATGCTATTAAGAAGAATTGCGATTATATGAACTTAATTAATTTTTATCTAGATTAAATATAAACACAATATTAATTATAGGTAGTTTATTACTTATCTATTTATCAAACTGTTTTTATATTTGTATATTGAATTATATATTTATATAGCTAAATTAGTTTGGATTTTGAAATTACAGATGCAGATCTATCTTTTCTCGCAATATACAAATTACTTTCTAAATAGAATTATTTACTTTTTCATTGTAGAATATGTATTGTTTTTATTAAAATGATTGGTTCTGGGTATAAAATGAAGTACATACTCTTTGCAAGTGAATTCAAAGCGGAAAAAATATCAAATACCTACACAAATGATAAGAATTGCACCATTTAATGAAATTCAAAATTAATGTAATATATAAATATATATAGAAATAATCATTCGGAAATAAATTTTCTTATCAAAAACAATTTCCGTATTTCACAATATATTGAAAGACCTTATCAAACAGATAAATCTAGTAGGTAGCGATTATTATTTCACAATATTTTGTAGCTGTTTGTTTTCATCTTGTAATACAAATTCTACAAAACATTTAATTATCGGTAGAGGCAGAGACAATCACAAACCACTGCCCGAGCAGCCCACACGCCTGAAACCGCAAAACGTCATGCAATAAATTAACTAACTACACATTATATGTGGTTATATTCTGTTTATAATTATCAGACATAGACAGAGTAGAAATTTAGATTTTAAATAAATTAACGTATACTTACAGAACTTTATCGACAAAAACATCCACAACATCGACATCGTCTTATTTCGAAGCACATGGCTTATTATTCTAAACGGGAGAATTAAAATGTTCCTTATAATATGTAACATATGAATTATTGTACATGATTATAAAGCAAATTTGAAGTACTTTTCAAAGTAAAAGGATAGTAGGTTCCATTTCAAATTTTACAGTTGACATTAATTACTAGTAAACCGGAAATGACATCATAAATGCACGTCATCTATTAATATGTTGTGTTATATGTTGTATAAATCATGTTATGTGAAATACATTGCTAAATTGATAAATAAGCGAAATATTTTCTGGTCTTATTTGAATATAACAGATCAGTGATCTATCTGTCTTATGTCCATTTGCACCAACGTTAGTTAAATTTTAATCTTGGTTAAATAAATAAAAGCTTCATCAATGCTTTTATTTATTTAAAGCAAGTTTAAAATTTAACTAACAACATTCTTCTCAATCTCGCACTCACCATACACCAATGTATTCCGTATACGATCATGTCTCGTATACCCACATACTCCTCTCAAATATCTCATTGCTACAGCGTTCCAGTATTACTACATTTCAGGTATCTGTATATTCCAGGAGAGAAACTCTGCATGTTCAGCGGCGTGACCTACGTCCAGTGGGTGCCAGGTTCCGACGTCGCCGTAGCTCAGTCCGGCACCAGCCTGGTGGTGTGGTACAACATAGACCTGCCCGAGCACCCGTCCGTGCTGCCCGTGCGCGGCGAGGTACAAGACGTGGTGCGCGAAGCCGGCCGGACCGAGGCCGTGGCGCTGGACGGCCACCACACCGTCACCGTGGAGCTGGACGAGGGCCTGGTGGAGTTCGGCACGGCGGTGCATGATAATGACTATGGAAGAGCTGTGCTGTTCTTGGAAACCATTGGGGAGAAACCGGAAGCAGAGGCCATGTGGCATAATCTGGCTAATATTGCTCTAGGTGAGTGCATAGGGAATGAAGACTTTTCACATTGAAATAATGCATAACAACAGTAGGTACCTGTTGTTGAATGTCGATAAATGTAAAGTATTGGTCTTTGAGAAGATTGAAAGGCGGGTGTCTGCAGGGTGCAAGGTATTGGGTGCTCTGGGTACATTTACTCGAAACGTGAATGTATCTAGAGATGCTCGATTGAGTGTGTTAGTGCCTATATTGATATACGGTTCTAAATGTTGGGTGTGGATGAAGAAGCATGAACGACGTATAACTGCTGTAGAAATGAGATATTTGAGATGAGTATGTGGATATACGATACGTGATCGTATACGGAATACATTGGTGTATGGTGAGTGTAAGATTGAGAAGAATGTTGTAAAGAGGTGAATTGATCATGTTAAGCGAATGTCGGATGAAAGGTTGGTGAAACTAATATATGTATGTGGGTGAGATTAAAGGTGAACGATTGCGAGGGCGTCCGAGGAATAACTAGTTGAGTATGATTCATGGTTTGTTGACCAACAACAAATTTATATCCATAATCTATAATATTTATGCGTTTGCATATTAAAGTCTTGGGCAGCTGACAAATTAAAATGAGCTATATTCTGTTTCATGAAGTATGATTTTTTTAAAGCATCTGTGTTTTAATGTGGTATGAATGAGTTGTGGACTTATGAGAAACCTCGTAGTTTGCGCTGCGACACTGGGACCCGAAAATATACGGTTGTTAGAATAAAGGATGAGCACCAAGGGGCGAACTAACCTAATATTAATAAAATAAAGTAATAATGAATAATTACACATAGATTATACGTTAAAATAAACATTTAGCAAAATTTAAGTCCGACCATTGATGGAACCATCACAAAATGCAAATGGCGAACGACAACCGTTGACAAATCAAAGTCGCTCAATGTTCCCAAAAACTATAAATAAGAAAGTGAAAATGCCACTATTATTTCATAATGTCTGGCTTCAATGCATCTTCATTAACACAGTAAAAAGTTCGATAAAAGGAATGCAGACATACTGACTCATAGCTCATAGTACACCAGAGTACCAGAGAACTTATTTCCGCGGAGAACTGATATTACATAAATTCTTACTCATCAGCAAAAACGACCTTACCAAGTTCATCCAAGAATTCCTGCTGTCTGTGGAAGATTTCGTCGATATTTCTTTAAATTAACATTTTCCTTACGTGGAATTAAAAAACTGTATTCACATTTTATTGTTGTATATCAACATCGGGCATCCACTGTGAGTCATATTTGTAGTGATAAAGAAGAATTGTGCTGTTTTTTGTTAAGGTGCACCATATACTACGAAGATAGGTGCACTTCACCCTTCGATTATTATTTGTTTTAAATAACCCCACCCTCTAGCTATACTTTCAATCTTCCAAACCAATCTTTCAAATAAAAATAATCTTCAAAATAATAAAAATATAAACTTAAAGAAAAGCTACAAGAACAGAGATAAAGCCAAAACATTGTGAACCTTTCCCAAGAAATCTTTGGATCAACAGTTGTGAATCCCCTGATTCAAATTAAGTCGGGTCTGGTTCGTAAATATTTGGCAATTTTCTAAACCAGTTTGCAAAATTTAGGTGAAAAAATACTACTACTACTACACAGATTTATTTATGTATGCTAATCAGTAGCTAGAATCAAGCAACAATAACTTACAGATGATGAGTAATCTTCATAGTTTACAAATTAATTTCGCTAACTCAGACAAGGAAAACAGTATATGAATAAGGCTTCAATACTTTCAAGTTCATTGCTATATAATTTTATATCTTAGAATTGTGAGGTGTGATTCATATACAAGTAGTTAGAAACAGTAAATTGTTTATAAATTATAACAGGTTGTGGAATAGAAAGAAAAATATAAACACGTCAAGGTAAACATTTATGTAAATATGTTCTTTCTCAAAATTGAAGAAACGCAATTGAATACGAGGTATAGCACACTGGTGGCCTATACATAACCTGGAAATTTTATTTTCCAAACAGTACAAAATGTATAAAAATTTCAAATAAAAATTGTTCCCAATATTGTCTTACATCTTTTTAAATATAACTAATTTATTTACTGAGCCATGTCCAAAACCGAATAGGCTTTCTAGTAACAACCACAACCACTTTGGATTCAGTAAGAACCATACAGTAAATAACCACACATTTGTTCAACCTAGCCGGCAAAATAAATGTATCCGTATATTGGCATCCATACAAATATGCTATAAATAAATAATAAATAAAGTTGGACAGGCAAGGTTTTTTCTGTTAAACTAACAAAACTATCAGAACTAACAGTTAATATAGTTTTCCGATTTTTACATGTTATGATTTTGATTTTTCAAACGACTCTTGCCGCATCTTTTTTTGTTGCCTTCTGCACGAATCTTGCCGCATCCCTTACAATGAAATTGTTTTTGGAAGATTTGTTTAACAGAAAGAAATGGTCTTCAACGAAATTTCTGCAGAAAATAATACTTATTACTTGATCAATATCACGAGTCGATGCCATGATCGAACTTATTAAAAACTACAAAAAATGCAAACAGTTCCTGGAATACTACTCAACCACAAAAACGATGTGCAATAAACAAACGAACAAATATATAAACATATATCCCCGAAAACGGCAAAAACGATTCCGCTGACGCTATATTTAGATTAGCAGCAAACTTCAAAGTGATACGCTAAATATAGACTAGATTCTGACACTGGTTGTGCTGCGGAAGTGAAAAAACGAATTTAATTTATAATAAATTGTTTAAAGTCAGATAAAAACTGTATTTAATTATCTACCCAATACACAAAATTCTACGAACGAATCTTCTTCGTTCATTCATAATTTTTTTTATGTACGTGAATGTTTACGTTGCATTATAAAATTAAACAAGCGATTATGGCAAGTTTAGTATAGAAACGAATATCTAAGCAATTGGTCTCAAACTTTTTTAAACCTTTTTGGCTGGTATCTTAATTTTTTCAAGCAAATAATTTTGTATTTTGAAAATGTACCCTATTCAAGTATTTACCTACACATATACGTTACTTTTTTATTTAAAACATGTTTCACAAAATACTCTTACTTACAAATTATTTAAGTTAGAAAAAATCGACCAACTGCAGTTTTTCACCATTATCTACATAGTAATCCCTCGAGTAACCTAGTATGAATATTAGAAATTTGATGAAAACTAATCCTAAACATTGTTGTATTTTTTGTATAAACTGAAGATGTACAGACGTCATCAAAGTAAGATGAAAGAGCTTCTATTCGCATACGTAAATAATAAACAGGTTTTCTAAAAGTAGATACAAATACAATACGTCCGTACTCTATAAATATACACTAATAAATATTATTCAATTCTCCATACTCTATAAATAAACACTAATAAATATTATCCAATTTGTTATTTTTTCTTTGTTGCTTATGAATTTTAATTTTTTGAATTAGAAAAAGTTGCCACATTTGCAATTTCATTTATTGATCTACGCCATTAAAACAACTTTTAATAGTAAATTATATAGTAGTGTACATGTGTAGAAAGCACGTGTAACAACATTATAATAATTTGTAATGTCCAGTAATCGCGCATAATTGAGTTTTTTTTTCGATTACTTTAATAGCATATTATAAAACCAAAGAGAGAAAAATATTTTTGTCTTGAGGATTAAAATTGAAGCAGGCGAGGACGGTAATACGATTAGGGAAAAATTCGTTTGGCTTCTCTCTATCCTTAAAAAAATTATTTTCCTATCTTCAGGACAGACTCCTATTCGTAGAATACTCTGGTCATACTTCTATTCAATTTCGAGCAACGCCAGGGGTACCGCAAGGCTCAAACCTAGGCCCACTGTTAGTCTTTATCTTTATAAACGACATAACTAACGTAGTCAACAATAAGATACTCATGTTTGCTGATGACATAAAAATATAGTACCTCACATGTAATAAACTATTAACCCTTATAAATAAATGTAAGTACTTATTTAAATAACTGAAATAATTAATGTAATGTTTAATAGTTACAATCGAATTAGTTTTCCTCATATAATAACTACGAGCCATTAAAATAGTTATTTATGATATAATTATTGTAATGTAATATTACAATACGTTTATCTACACCTATCATTCATTTCATCGGCGCTAAACAATCAACGAACGCCAACTCAAAATTAGTTACATTAAGTTTATTTTATTTTTCGCATTTCACTTTCTTTTTGACTTTATTATCCAAAGTATAAGTTCAACTCAACTCATTCAATATACAAGAGAATCTTCACAGGAAAAAATTTCCCCGCATACGGCCCCCATCATCAGAACATTTAAACCAGTTGTAATGAATAGAATTATCAATAAAAAAATACTTGTTGTTTCCCAACAATTAGAATAACTTTTCAATAAACGTACACGTGTTTCTCATCAATGTAAATCTAATGTAATTATTTTCAAAAAACACAATAAAACATATAAGAATTATAGTTGATGTCAATTCCGGTAAAACCAAACATACAAATGGGACTTTTAAGTTCAAAGGCAATTTAATTTAATCAACTAATCCAACACTTACATAAAATCTTGCCATTGGTGCTTATTTTCATTATTTATATAATGTCTTAAAATTCGGTAGAATTCAAATATTAGCACATTGACTTGTTTAGGATTGTGACGGGAAAATATTTCTATGAAAGTAGTATTTACAAATTTCTATAAAATATTTTACTCGTCACAATCCGAAAAAGTCAATGTGCTAATATTTGAATTCTGCCGAATTTTTTGACACTCCTACACAAGTTATAGATATACCGGGTGTCGACATTTTTTGATCTACAGGAAATACAATGTTAATATTTTAATTTCGTTTTTAGCTATTAATTTTAGAGCAAAAGTGTAAATAGGTAAAATGTTCAGAATTATAAACTGCACTAAATGAGCCTAAATTTATTGATGTGATTCATTTCTGTCTTGAGATAGACGGAAAATAAAATGTACAATTTGTAGCTTTTGCTTTAAAATTAATACGCACAAATTTAAAGCGTAATTAAAATATTAACATTGTATTCCCTATAGCTTAGAAAAAAGTAAACACTCGGTATGTACATATAATCGAAAGTTTTAAATTTGAATAATGTTAAACTTTGCAAAAAAAATTAAAATAAAAAAGACTGCAATAAAAAACCTGTTTTCTATTATGAGCTCTATGTTATATATCATATTGATGAATTTTCCTAAGAAATAGTTTGACATTTTATAATTATTATGTAGGGATTCCCCGCAACGGTAACCTTGAAATCGAGACACCGAAAGCCAGCATATTAAAAATTTACATACTTTTATTAAAGATGCAATTAATTAAAAATTAAATAATATTTATTGCCGGGCAAAATACAGGGTAACTCATAACGTACGGAAAAGAAAATGTAGAAGGATAATCCAATAGTTATTTGTGTATCAAGTGCGGATAGAGCATTGTTTGTTGCACGCGGCGAGAAATTGTTGATCGAGGCGAAGCCGAGATCAACAACTCGACAAGTGCACCGAACAAGCTCTATCCGACGAGATACACACAATATTTTTTCTACAATCGTTGCACAATATCGATATTGTTATTCCATTTTTAGTTAGGAAATGTTCAAAATTGTCGCTCTAGGGCGACAAAGTGACATATTGCCGCACTAGTGCGACAAAAATAAAACAAAAATAAATTAGATAAAAGTAAATGATGCATTGGATTTTTCTGGTAATAACCTTGCTATTGCAAATACAGTTGGCATATACGTACATACACTTCAACTTAATCACCATAAACGTATTCACTCTGTAGACTTTATGTCAAATGTACTCCATATGTCAAATGTACTCCATGTGTCAAATTATGATTTCTTTGAAAATTTTTATTTTGTTTATAAACGTTGTCATGATTACGGTGACATGGGTAACTACAATTTTACTGAATTGTTATAGGCGTGACCAAAGATAATATTGAAAATTAATTTTTTTCTACAGCTTGACATTGTTCAACGATTGTAGAAAAAATATTGTGTGTATCTCGTCGGATAGAGCTTGTTCGGTGCACTTGTCGAGTTGTTGATCTCGGCTTCGCCTCGATCAACAATTTCTCGCCGCGTGCAACAAACAATGCTCTATCCGCACTTGATACACAAATAACTATTTTCTACAATCGTTGAACAATGTCAAGCTGTGGAAAAATCTAATTTTCAAAAGTATCTTTGGTCACGCCTATAACAATTCAGTAAAATTGTAGTTACCCATGTCACCGTAATCATGACAACGTTTATGAACAAAATAAAAATTTTCAAAGAAATCATAATTTGACACATGGAGTACATTTGACATAAAGTCTACAGAGTGAATACGTTTATGGTGATTAAGTTGAAGTGTATGTACGTATATGCCAGCTGTATTTGCTATAGCAAGGTCATTACCAGAAAAATCCAATGCATCATTTACTTTTATCTAATTTATTTTTGTTTTATTTTTGTCGCACTATTGCGACAATATGTCACTTTGTCGCCCTAGAGCGACAATTTTGAACATTTCCTAACTAAAAATGGAATAACAATGTCGATATTGTGCAACGATTGTAGAAAAAATATTGTCTTTTGACAAAAACTGATGTACAAAAAAGTTTCAGCAAATTAAGGTTTTTTTTTTAAATTAATGCCCACTTACTAAATACCAATAAATTGATAATCTATGAAAAGGAACCAACACCAAGAAGTAATTTAAAAAATAATGTTTCTAGGCATATAAAATGATTATGACTGCAATGTAACGTAAAGTGGCAAATAATTTCTTCTCAGTCACAACTTGAGGAATTTGTACAGGTTTATCTTTCGATTTCAGTGCTCTTCTTATCTGCACTTTCTGTAACAATTTTTCAAGAAAACCATCTAAATACTCAATTTCTTCTTGAAGTATACTGGGATGACATAAAGTTGAAGCTCTCTGGTATAATATTTTAATCGTACAAGCTTCAACTTTATTTTGCACAGTCAGTAGCTAAATGTTCACCACATGAAATAACTCTTATGACATCACCCTATCTCCTTGGAGTCGAGATTTGATTGCTGTTAACCGCATTTTACGCGTAAAAATACATATATCGCATACACATATCAGTCATTACAGAATTGCCTGGGTCAGGAATGGATAAAAGGACGATGAGCTATTGTATTTTTGTTTACTTTAAAAATCCGTATTTCATTCCCAGAATTGTACGCACGCAATACTGCTCTTATTTCAGTTGTAGAGATATCCGCCATTCTTCGTCATTGTCATGGTTAACCAACGAAACTAGATATAGGTTACGAGTGCTTGACCAAACGAAGATCCCTATAAACATTAGTTTCTACCAGAAACGGAACTATGTACAAATAGTAAACAAAACAATACGCAGGCGGTACTTCGTATTTGTCATAAAAACGTTTCGCATTGACGCAAAAAATTGTTTGTCCAGATAGCGAATTACGTGCGAACATAACCTCAGTTAACCGTTTATTTTATTCATGACCCTCATGATTAATTTTCGATGTAATCACAAATGTATCATACGATCTAAAGGCGATTTCGACTGGCACTGGTTACTTGCCGGTTACGTGTTTGGTTGGTTTCAAATAAGGACGTCACACTGACCGAACGTTACTGAATACGCGGGATAGATTTTGACATTAATCAAATTTGACAGAAAACATACAAAATATGATATCGTACTAGTTTTTAATCGTAACAAGTGAAATTTAAGCAGTCAAAATACTAACCGTTGGACAAACCGAGCTCTCTGCCGGTTACGTGTTTGGTTGGTTTCAAATAAAGACGTCACACTGACCGAACGTTACTGAATACGCGGGATAGATTTTGACATTAATCAAATTTGACAGAAAACATACAAAATATGATATCGTACTAGTTTTAAATCGTAACAAGTGAAATTTAAGCAATCAAAATACTAACCGTTGGACGAACCGAGCTCTCGAGCATGTTACTGATTTGGCATACCAAAATTGTCACCGTTTACATAAATCACTTGGTTACTATATTTACTAACCATTCCTGTGACCAAGTACTAACCAGTGCCTGTCGAAATCGCCTAATTGGTTACTCTATTTACTAACCATTCCTGTGACCAAGTACTAACCGGTGCCAGTCGAAATCGCCTTAAGTGATACAAAAAAATATTAAAATAATAACGTGGCAATTTACCACTAACTTCTTGGGGTAAATATATCGGTAACGCATCGAATGTGGATCATTAGATCATCTGTCCAATTCCAACAGTCGACCAATATTCGAAAATTGACACTACATAAAGTTAATCGTTGCGGCTTTCATTTAAATTTTGGAAACTAGTGCCTGAATCAAAATATTTAACCTTAAAATCCAAAAAAGCTGATTGACT
Organism: Poecilus cupreus; assembly: GCA_963942605.1. Classification (NCBI taxonomy): domain Eukaryota; kingdom Metazoa; phylum Arthropoda; class Insecta; order Coleoptera; family Carabidae; genus Poecilus; species Poecilus cupreus. The sequence goes on from OZ012732.1 coordinate 10,859,228, forward strand.
GGGTAGTGAGTTTTCAGTGGATGAGCAAGTTTCAGGGTCCCTAGAATACGATTTTAATAGTTACGGTTTCTCAAAAACAACAACTGAAAATTTTGATATTTTGTATATATCAATTGTATCCTCTTTAGAAGACCTGATTAGTTTTGGTGATAATCCAATAACCGGAAGTGGTAGTTTACTTGAAGCCCTATCAAGTTATTTTAAAATATCTCAGTAAATTATGGTTTAGTGAAAATTTTGGTATTAGAATATTGTTTCATATATTATTATCCACCATTATTGTTTGAAACATTTTCCTATCACCGTTTATAAATTACAACACGTTAAAGAAAAATTATATTTTGATATTTTGCATAAATCTGCTAACCTGTGTTTTTTTAAAGAAATAAAAAACGATTGAAGGGATGAGCGTTTCTTGATAGTGGTGGTCCGTGTTCCTGTTAACCTTTTTTACTTTACAATGAAGTTGTAAGTCGAAATTTAGTGTGTCCCAATTAACGTACGAATGCATTGGGATCTCGAGAACCGTAAGAGATACGAGGTTCGTTAAATTAGGGCCGGTCTTTCCATCTACGAATAAACTTCCGAATAAGTTATTCGTCGAATAAATAAAAAAATACGCATCAAAAAATGACAGCTAGAACAATAAGTATCATTTGAGCTATGGTTTCGATGCGATATTTTTCAGTTATTCGGCGAATAATTTATTCGGTACTTTATTCGTAGATGGAAATATCGGCCCTTAGACGAAAGTTGCCTAATTGAACATGTATTTGTTTTTCCAATTGAATGAATAGGCCACTAGATATTGGCTAAAATGTAAATTTAGCGATTTTCTTTTTCTGCTGATAACTTTGTTATATGACATAATACCCGATCCTAGTTTGCACTTTCGTATGACACTTTTTAATGATGAAAATATTGCACAAGTCCTTAAAATATTTTTATATCTACACATTTACGAGTTCCTGGTATCAACTTTTATTTTTCATACGGAGATCATAGTAAGCCATGATACTTTTGAATAAAGATTTGTTTGCTCTACAACAATATAATACAGTAATAAAAAATAAACAAAAATTGTTATTTATAAAAAAAAATTGAAATAAAAAAGTTAATCGTAGGATGCTATGGAAATATTTAATGAAAATAAATACGTGTACTATGCAGCGAAGTTTGCACATTTGTTCACAGCTTACGATAAGAAATAACCCGTTTCATCATTCATTTTATTTACCAAGTCATTTAATACGTATTATTGCGAAATTATTGAAATTACTGAAGATGTTATGAAAATTGAGGAAAATGTGAACTTTTCAAATGCCAATCAGTGCTTCTGTTTTATCTATAATCGATTAAATAGTTTGCAACAGGAACTGTTTGCCGTCATACTTACTAAGGAAGAAACATATTACGCAATATTTATTTACAATTTTTTTTTATCCGCATTCGGTAACCTTTTCTTTTCCTGGTACATTGCTCAAAACAAATATTTATCGGTTTATTTGTGTAGTGTATTTATTTCAAATTATAAGATCGTTAACTTGTTTGGTATGTTACTAATATTATATTTCTATTTATATTTACTGAAATTCTATTATTCTAGAATTCAAAAGTTAGGTTATCATACGCAAGTGCTGCCAATGTAGCAATCTAAATTAAAGTTGGCAAATTGTGATTAAATTTACTGCCTTACCAAATTATTTTAAGGCCCCAAATGTGATTTGGGACAAAAAAGTATAAACTCAAAGTCTACCGGCTTGTAACTCAAAAACCAAGCGAGATATTGAGTCGCGCTCAACGGCATTATACTTTCCACGCCTCAAATATCCCATAAACAAATTTACAAAAAATTTCAAAAAAAAATTTTTTCAAAATTTTTTCAAAATCCAAAAATTTTGATTATTAATAACTCAAAATCTAAGCAAGATACGAGGTTGCGGAGTACACCGTTAGATCGGGCTCGTCGAGTTACATAAGTGTGCAAAATTTCATAAAAATATATTGACGGGTTAACATTTTACAGGGAAAATTCAAAAAACGCCAAATTTTCCAATGCTAATGCCTTCAAAATTTTGGACCCTAAAATTCAAAAGTCTCAGAATTGGATGAAAATTTGGTTGTTGGGTAATTTAAGCATGGAGATTTCAGAACTTGTAGTTATTTTGAGATATCTCGTTTAGTTTCCAAGATATCGAGTAGCGTTTTCAAAAATTTTACCTATCTTGACCTTTTCTTAGAACTTTTGCTCTAACTATTTTTGTTGCCAATTTTATAAAATAAAATTACACAAGCTTGTGGAGAAATCCCTGCTGAATCTAACGGTGAAGTCCGCAAGGCCAACACTAGTCCAATTTTTGACCTACAGTTGAATTTGTCCAGACATTTTTGACAAAAGTTGAGAATATACCCAAAAACTAAAATGTTTCAGAATTGGATGCAAATTTTTTTATTGGGTAATTAAGAGATGGGGATTTCAGAACTAGAACCTATTTTACGATATCTCTTGTAATTCTTGAGATATCGTCTTGGAGATTTAAGATCATTTCGAATTTTTTTGTTTTCCTCACTATTTCAGGTTTTCTGGCATGTCGTGAAAAAATAACATATTCTAACCTCAAACTTTGCTGTAAAGATAGCAGCGCTGTCTATTGATATATTTTAGTACTTACATTGGTGTTCTGTTTTCGAAACAGCCCCAATATTGTCCCAGTAACTTAATGTCCCAATAATAAATTAATACCAGACTTGCTCTTTCAAATATACGTTTCATGCATTCATTTATACTTTTTGTCTAATAATTTGTGCATATATAGTACATATTTCCCAAAAAATCAGTGCATATATACGCGTATATAATTCAGTTTTTTCATATATAATCCGCTCTTTAATTATCACACATGAACAGATGGAATTTATAAGTTTTATTTTCGTTCATAACTGTCAAATTTTAAGATACAGTGGAATAGACAATACAATACAATGTCGAATGATCTGCAAGATTATGACTTAAGACAATCTACAAAATATATCTTCACTAATCATTAAAATCTCCTGAATCTCTCCGCCTTCCAGAACAGCAGAACCTCCCGCTGGCCGAGCGGTGCTACGCTGCTTTGGGGGATGCAGCGCGGACCCACTTCCTGCGGGAAACCGCCCGATTGGCCGAGGAATATGACCGTGTCCACGGGCCAGACGCTGGAGCCTGCCCCGAGGTGTGGGCGAGGCTAGCGCTGCTGCACAACGACCTCGTCACCGCAGAGAACATCTACCTGGAGCAGGCGGATCTACCAGCGGCCATCAACATGTACAAGGTGCTGCATCGGTGGGACGATGCGCTCAGGTTAGTGGGGAACCGTGGTATGATAAAGCAGCGTTCTGTCTATATGACAATTCTGCCTCTGCAGTAAAGTTTGAAGTTTGATTTAGATTCTTAAAACTTGTGAAACTTTTATTAGTAGTTATGACGGGTACAATTTGCTGCATGCCGGCTTGTAAAAATAATTCAAAGCGGAACAAAAACATTTCCTTTCATTCTTTTCCTAATAATATAAATATAAAAGGAGAACATGGAACCAAAAAAATATGACAAAAAAGGGTGGTATTTGTTACGTTTTTAAAATTTCTGCTAAAATTTTTTATTTTTAGTAGAATGTTCTTTAGATAAATCAGTGTTTTTCATTGGATACGAGACTCGTCGCTACGCTCCTCGCCTCGCACAACCTTATTTCGTTTTGATAAACACTTAATCTTTTTAATTTCCATGGTAACTACAATTATTTGTATCTATAGATACATTGTAAGAACATATGTTTCCATGGTAATGATAGTAGGTATAAGGTCGTTGTCATAGGAAAAATTGAAAATTCAATGAGAATATTATTTTTGAAACAAATGTTTGTTTTATTTATTTTTCTTATTATAAGTTGGATACGAGGCTCGTCGCTACGCTCCTCGCCTCGCATAACCTTATTTCTAAATATTTCATTACTTTGTCTATTCATCCGTTTCTTTATCTCTTCAATCAGTCAATACAGGAACCCCCCTCATGTCATAGTGCAGAAGCTATCAGCAATGAACGTGATTCATACAAAATCGTAGAACTTTACATTTAACATTTACCGTGTGAATTTGTAAATGCAGTAAATCCTATTATTTGTTGCTCCTAATGTAAACATTTGTCGCGGTCGCATCCGGAATAAGGCGGTTCACACTCTATTTGCATTTATCAAAAATAAACTACATAAATAAAAACATTGACTCACGAAAATTCCAAGAAATCATTATTAATTGCATATAATTAAATTGAAGAACTTTTGCGGTTTTAGAATTGTAGTCATTGGGATCACAGGAACTATAAGAGCCACGACTTTAGTTGAATTAGGCAAAAGTTGTCACACTGTTAGTCCAATTTAATGATGCATGGGTCACTAGATATGGACAATAAACCTATTTTCGTAAACACACACACACACACACAGACATCATCGCGAAGATATTAAAAAAATTAATTACTGAAATTTTAATATGGTTCCTATGATTAGTATTTAGAATATTAGAAACAAGACAAGGGTATAAATTTAGCAATGCTAATTATGTTGCTATATATTTCTCATCATGAATTTGTCTGAGTAATAAGAATATACAAAAGTATGACATTTTATCAATGGATTTACTCTTTACATTTAAGTACGTAGACCTATAAAATTTTCTCTGTAAATCACAGAACGTGAACTGAATTTTTGTTCTGCATATGACGCTTACGAAGAACCCACATTTAAATTCAGGTGCGTATTTTTTTTTAACAATATAAAGTACGTCTACGGCCTCTCCCTTTTCTACCAAAATCTCACATTAATTTGGGCCGATTTGCAATTAATATTAATTTAGTGAATATTTAAAAATAAAAGTTCTATTGTAAGTTGAATTTATTCATAATGTTTCCAATAGTGAACGAAACTTAAATTTTTTTTTATTTTAAGAAAAAAATTTATGTAACACTTATTTTAAATACATGAATATTTCCTTTGTAAAAAATAATTTTTTGTACCCTTATTTTAAAAAAAATTCATGCAATAGAGGGTTCAGATTTTTTAATATTGGAAAATAGTTACTTTTTTAAAAATCGGTTATAAAGATTTGAATTTATGATAAACATTTAACGAAAAACAGTTATCTTTTCATGCCAATGTTTTATGACTAAAAAATTTGAATTGCTTGCCTACAAAAATCTAAACAATACAGTATATTTTTCATATATTACAGTTATAGCAATTTCATTTCAAATAAATTATGGGCGTAATGATCAACTGTTGCTAACTGAATGGTATAGATCAGGGGTGGGCAACCTTTTGTTTAACAGGGGCCAGAATAAGATTTAAATTTCGTACGCGGGCCGTAGTTGGTAATTGACACATTTTTGTTACTTATTACTTTTTCTGAAAATATGAAAAACAATAATAAAACAAAATTAACTAAGTACTACAATTATTTCTTAATTTAAACTAGACGAATTATATCGAAAATTAAACTGTAAATCTCCCTTTTTTCTTTATGTTGGGTTAAACCTAATTTAAAACTTTTGTTTTTGAAAATATTTATTTATTATTTCTTCTAAAGATCTCGCGGGCCGGATTGGAACATTACGCGGGCCGGAGTTGGCCCGCGGGCCGGAGGTTGCCCACCCCTGGTATAGATGTACAATTTGAAACTAATATGAAAAAAATGGGATAAATTCGACTGCAAAATTTTCTCATATATGGTAAAACATTAACCTTGGAAAACCATTTTAAAAACCCATATTGTATAAGTCAACAAAACAAATTATACAACAATTACGTCAACTAAATTTTTGCCAACAAATAAATAAATCCAATAATTACATCTCGAGCGAGAGCAAAGGGAACTTCCCAAATGTCTGCGGTGCGAAATACCGACAATATTTTCCCTTTTGGCGGCATTTTTCCTCTGTGAGATGTTTCTCATCTCATTTACCAGCGCCGAACTCAAAGTTCACGGCTCGGTCAAGAGCATTTCTCCGCTGACGTACTCGCGTAGAGTAATTGTTTATTAAACGTACAATTCCCGCGGTTGCGTTTTGCGTTGGCGTATTGTAATATACGCATTGAAATATAGTAATACTGGAACGCGTACTATTCTCTCCTTGTATAGAAAAAGCGAGCCGAGAGAAAAAGTTCGCAACGGGTATCTCCATAATTATTTGACACTTGTATGCTTGGATAACTATATTTACGTTACGTTCAGACTGATACAAAAATTAGTCTTTGTTTATGTTCCAAGAAACTGTGCTTTAGGCATTTTTATGTAAATGGTACAATCATTATTTTTAATAATAGAAATAGTTACGAAAAGCTTTGCAAAGGTGTGTGGCAAACAAATATGCAATTATCCTTTTTAGGTACATAATAAATATTTTTACCGGTTTCTGGAGATTAAACCTATGTTTACATGCATAAAAGTATGCAGGGTAAGTATGTCATAACTATAGGTTGTACGGTAATATTACCATACTGACCTATCAAAACAATCAAGAAAATGAAAATAAAACAATGATAATATAACGCTATTTATTCATACACACGGAATTAAGCTGTTCAGAGATTCACCTGCTGCGTTCCAAATATTTTCAGGCAATTCAGCATCGCCAAAATCCAATTTTTATCTAACCATTATGAACACATTTAACGTATAATTTAAAAAATATTTATAAATATGTTACGAAACAAGTGTAACCATGGTGTTAAATAAAAACAAACAGACTTACTCGATCACCTTCTAAAATTATGACAGACGTTATTCATAAAAGAATTAAAAAAATTAATATTTATTAATGACATTAACGTCTTCATATTCTGAAACCGGTAAACTATTGAACAAACCACGTATGTTATGAGCCACAACGGGCCTTAGATGTCTTAAAATCCTTGCTCTATGAGCTCGGATTTCAAACTGACATCTGCGGCTGTTATTATACTCATAACATCGCTAGGAATGTTAGTAGCTATAACCTAAAACTTTTGACATTTGTTGAATCATTTCATTTAATGTAACATTATAGTGTATTTCACATTACAGTCATTAAAGTGTATATAAATTAGGATGTCCGTAAAAATAAATTCAGTACCTCCTAAAAGGATCTTAAATTTTATAAAAGTAAGGAAAACCAAATTAATTTGTCAATTAAAAGGGGGTTAATGAAACCGCAAGAGCGAGACTATCATAATCCCTCATTATTTGAACGTATTATACTACAGGAATAGAGATACCCGTGTTAGTGCGCGTTCCAGTATTACTACACTTCAGTGGATGTACACGTTTGGATTATTAAGTTTGTGGGTGCATAAAAATTCAGATCACAATCAGATAATCCCGGAACGTAATGTACTTAGGTATTTTACTTCATAAGTGAGAGTGTCACTGACGTTTAACCACAATGTCCTTTTTATTTATAGTAGGTCTGTACTTTTGCACAGCAGATATTTCTGTTCTTTTTATAGAATGATAAGCTATCTAAAAATACCACATATTTGGGATAAATCAGTGCAATGGAATTTTTATTCCTGTAAAAATGTGGACTAAAATATCTTATTTTTATGACATAATACATCGTTCAAACTAGTTGAGGTTGTTTTTTTTTTTAATAAACAGTGGTTGATATCTTTTACTATCATTCATTATCTTGCCAATAAAGTCCTTTTAGTATTATTTATGTTTAATTAAATATTTCATTCATAAAGTAGACATAACAACAGGTCTAGAGTCCAGAGTATTTTGCGTACATTAATTACCATTTTATAACTGGAGGGTAATTATAAAGCAATTTGTTGTAAAATTATTATGTTATAAATTACATAATAATACATTATATTCTAAACCTATAAATAGCTAAAATTCCCAGAACGTTTATTGAAAATACGTAAATAAATAAAACGTTTAGCATATAAATAAAAATAAACAAAAAACAATGATGTTTATTACATACATGTATAGTTAATATATGTGAGTACCTACGTAATGTGATTGTTTTTTCTAAATAGTTATTTATGTATTAAAAACTATAAGTGTTTCCTACCGATTGAGGATGAGTTGCTGTTATCATATTTTTTGTTGCGCGATCGGCGCAAAGTTAAGAAATATTTAATAATTATTTTGATGCTTTTAATCCAAGAGTTGTCATTTTCAAAGTACATTTTAATCTTTACCATACTATTATTTACTATTAATAAAAACATAGATATGCTACAGCTTAATTGAATGATCAAGAAGGCAATATGTGTAAAACAAAAAGTATGCACTTACTACTTGTTGAATGTCTGGATTTCAGCAGCTTCCATCTGCTGAAAGAGAAAACAAAGAATTAGTAAAAGTACAATTACAATATAATCATCTACCGATCAGTAATTTGAAGTAGTATATTACTTGCAAAGCTTAGATTAGTGAAATGACAATTATTTAACCCCCCCAACATATACTGGATGTAACATAAAAACCTGGACAAAGGTGTAATATGGAAAATCGGTTTATCCTTGCTCAAAAGTGGCCGGTTCAATTTAAACAAAAGTATCTTAGTAAATAATTGAATTAGATTAAATTGTATATTCAAAAAGATGTGGAAAACTTTTGTTCTTTTTATTATTTGAAACATTGTTCTGTATTTTGTACTGTTTAATTGAATTGAATTGACCATCAGCAAATTAAAACGTAAGTAAAACATTCGGCCAATGAAACCTGTGGAATTTTGGCTCTATGCTCCACGATAGGAGAAACAGTAACTTATAATTAATGATATATTTTAATAATCATATAGGTACTATGAGAACAAATAATGTCTGTAGTTGGTACCTCGAACTCTGTTTTTGGGTGTTTTAGCCCTCAGTTTTAGTACGGTACAATGTTCTAAAATTATTTTGTAAAAAAATGTTACAATTCAAAATTTCAGAAAAACATATCTACCATTTTTAATTGAACTAAAACACCTCTTTTAAAACACCCAAAAACAGAGCTCGTGGTACTAATCTATGGGTCCACTGTCAATCAAATTTAGATTTGTATATTTAAGAAATTAGTAAGGCGACAACACCAATTTTTTAAATTGTCCTCAATATTTTCTAATATTTTGCAATCAAATTGTATTCTCTATCTTTTCTTTTTTGTAATTTGATAATAACCCGGCTTCCTTAAGATCATTTTGAAAAACCCCACATCTATTTAAAGACAGCCCACCCTCGAATCAAATCATCAAATTATTCACCGAGCAAAAAATTTGTTTTGCAAGTATTATCTACTATCCGGCTTCCTTAAGAAAACATCACCCACATGTGCGAAAATATCCACCACAACCACCTTCTTCCACATAATAAACATGTTATCAAAGATCCTGTTTCCTGAAGAAATTTTCACACACACCCACATCATCGACATTGACAGCCACATCCAATTGTGGAATTTATCTACGTTGGTAAGTGAACAATACCGAGTTAATTTGCGAATTGTTTCCTCAAATTGCGGCTAGAATCTACGCTAGAGTAGAAGAATCCCGAGTTCTGATAATCGTGTGTGATGATTCAAACTCTGGGCTCCAAGCCGTCTGGCGGTTCTGCCTCTGCACAGCCGCGAACAGCCTTGCAAGTATCACTATGTTCACATAGAGTTGCAAATCGGTTTCAGGAGGTTTCCGATTATAATCCTACCCAGAGCTGGGAGTATCTTCATAAAAAGATATTCGACAGTATCTAAGATACTAAAAGTATCTAAGATACATTATATTTTATGTAAAATATATTTTTTATTTAAATACTTTTTAGAAGTATCTGTATCTTTTATCTTAAAAAATGTCTTATATCTTAAAAAGTATCTTTCATCTTATAAAGTATCTTTTATCTTACAAAAAGTATCTTTTGTCTTAAAAAGTATCTTTTATCTTAAAAAGTATCTTTTATTTAAAAAAAGTATCTTATTTGCAAATATTTAAGATATGTGCCAGTGAAATATTTTGAAATATCTGATATATTTTTTATGTTTAAGCTTACAGTTAGTATAAATATTTAAAATTTACTCAGATATTTCTTAAAAGTACCTAACTAAGATATTTTAAAATATTTAAGATATTTAAAAATACCTAAAACATCTAAAAGTATCTAAGATATTAAAAAGTATCTAAAATATTTAAAAGTATCTCAAGTATTTATATTAGATACTTTTAAGAAATATTTGTATCTTAAGAAACTTAGAATAAAAAGTATCTAGATACTTAAGTATCTATTACAAATTTATGTAAGTATCTTAGAAAAGTATCTAGATATTTATTAAAAGTATCTTTCCCAGCTATGATCCTACCACAGTATTAATACAGTAAAACACGACAATCTCGGTAGCATAGTGTCACTAGCCTAGTACGCCAGAGACCGTGGGTTCGAATCCCACTGAAGATTATGGTCGTTTATGTTCATATACCGTGTGTCTCAAGTAAATGTTGGCATAGGCAATTAACATGTAAAATCAGTTTTTTGTAAATTATAAAGTGTCCAGCAAAAAATTATGCATCTAAATTTTATTTCACAATACTGCCAATATCCCTACATCTTATTTAATACAGTTTAATTTATTTTGATACCGCAATTTAATGAAATTAATATTAATAATTCTTAATTTTCCGCCTACTCTTTTTATTGTTACTGACGTATAGTGCTTGCAATTTGTTTTCAATATTTTCATCTGTCACTGTCATCATGAATATATTAAAAAATGTCGAGAACCGTGTAAATATTATTAGAATGTTAGTTATAAGGTTATAAGGTTTTTAATAATTACATTAAATTCTCATTTATAATATTAAGGAGCTTTTTATAGTAAATTTATAAACTTTCTTTTTTAAATATTAAATTAAATTTTATTAGGAACCTCTAATATTATATTTTTTGTCTACACGTTTAAATGTATGTAAACAGTATTTAATTGAATAAATTTATTCCTTAAATTTATTGTTATAATTTCGAAATAATAAAAATACATTTAAATAAACAGTATCAAGGAGGCTAAAAAGCAATCTTCTATCCTTCTATTGTCGTCCTTGTCTAATTATAGTAGCACACCACTCCCATGCGGGTGCAGCACTTATGCACAAGTCTCGTAACCATGGAGTTGGCGATCTGATTATGTTTCTAATTTGTGGAATGTATTATGGGAGGCGAAGTGTAAGATGTGGGGATGTTGGCAGTGTTGTGGATGCATAATTTTTTACCGGAAACTTTTTATTTACAAAAAACTGATTTTACATGTTAACTGCCTAAGCCAACATTTTCTCCATTTTGTACTGCTTTAAAATTGAGCAGGAAAATAGATCAAATTTTTTTTTGAAACTTCATGTAAACGTAGTCTGAAGATAGACTAGATTTCCCAGTATTTGCGGTTGTTCGTAGCTATTTAGAGAAATCGAACATTAAAAACTGGTAGCTGTGTGCTTATGCTTTATTATCCATAGAATTCTTAGAATTATTTTATTAATACAGAAATTCAATATTCGCTTCACAATATTACACAACTGGATGATCCAGCTGAAGACTGCTTCAGGTTCAAAATAAATATCTACAGTGTTCACAAACATTACAACTAGTCTTGCATTTGTTATTGAAATAGATTATGACTTCATCTACAATAGACTTTAATTTTGTAGTGAATATTTGTAAATAGTTCTACTATTTATTTACATCTATTATTTCATAATAAAGTTTAATAAACAAATATATATTCAACTTGTGCAACAAACATTTAATAATTTTTGGATTGTGGAGATAATATTGAAAAACAATTAATAGTAAATACGATAAATAGTAATAAATACAATAGGAAGTGATAGTTAACTGGGTACACAAAGCAACAAATTCAATTTAACTAAATTATATATAAAATAAATTTTCAATAATTGCTATAAGATGAAACAAACCATTTTTGTAAAGTATAAGTATAATACATTTAAATTAAGATGTATATGTATAAGAAACTCACGCAACTCTAGCAGATTTTTTGTATGAAGATATATTTTGTATACAACATGAACTCTTCTGAAAATAAGCTTGTTAAGAAAAGAATATAAATATCTTATCATTCTGTGAAATTTATTATAAAATAAATTATTGAATAACCTGCTCGCAGACAAAATATTTAAAGAAACGCAATTTTTAACATGTATTTATAAACTTAAATAAACGATTCAAAATATTTTCTTATCTTTTCCTTTCAGAGAATTTGACTGACATTATGGAGATGTATAATATTACAGTAAATATTTGATTTTTTACTTGTGAAAATATAAAATAATATCCAACATAAATTAATTTTGCATTATACAAATAATTTTTAGCACAGTCCTGCTATATGCACTTGCAGCCATTGTTGATATATCATGTAAATATGTAAATTTAATGTACTACACCTCAAGAAGTTTCTATGACAACCTACAGTTATTTTCTAATTCTAACTAGTATGGTAAAATCCAAATAAAATTTGAAACCTAGATCTACTTTAAAATAAGTTTCCGACTTTGGTATTTTTTATATATTTGTAATTTTTATTTATGTAATAATTATGTGAATTTCTAAAAGTAAAAGTTTTAAAATATATTGAAGACATAATTATTTATGATTGAAAATGATATTGCACTTTTGTTATAGCATGTTAAAATATGCCCAGTTTTATTGAAATAACAAACAAATACGTTATTATTTTAATTAAGTGCACTTAACGTGCCTCTGCGGTTTTGTGTGATTTTTCACTGAAAAATAAATAGATAATAAAATGCTGATAGAAGACTCATTAAAATTTTTAATGAACAAATGACAATTAATTCCGTATTTTATTAGACTGTTTGTCTCAAAGAACAAAAATGCTAAGAATAGTTATTTATAATATAAGTGTTAAAAGTGACATTTTGTATATGTAGGAACATATAATTTAAAATATATAAAATAATTAAAGGCTAGAAATCTAAAACAAAAACAAAACGTTCTGCCTAATATTTTGGATTATGGTTATTTATAGAGGTGCTTTAAAATTAGTAATTTCTCAAAGAGAATTTGATAATCTACGGCGCCTTGGATTTAAAATAAGGAATGAAAATAATCTTTCAACAGAAGCTGAGGAAGGCAAAATACCGTTATACTTAGGAATGATTGGATTGATATTTGCAAACTAAAAAAAACCAACAAATTTCGATCTGTTGAAATTGAAACGGAATTTTCGATTTCATCTCATTTAAAAAAAAAAGTAAAAACTGGTCATTTTGTTCATGAAGAAAAACAAAGTAATTTGCAATGTATTTGTAATAACAATGAAAAAGTGCTAGAATTGCTAATGACCTGCATAAATAATATAATTAATTACTGAACTTTCTATTACAGAGCGAATGTAATTGAAAATTTAAATTCCCAATAACTTTTCTGAAAAATGTAATTAATTATGTAATTTATTTACTTGTAATTAATTACTGCCCATCTCTGCGGTATACATATACATAATGTATTGATTAATTTTATAAATATCAATAACGTTATATAAAAAGACTAATAATATAAAATATGAAATTTATTGGGAGTGTAGCTCGGCGGGTTGTTGACTGAAACTTAAGGTTTTGACAAATAAATCACACAATCACTATTAAGAATGATAAAAAATGGTATTTAATGAAATGATAAAACGGTGAATTCTACAATTTTAGAAACAAATACAAATATTAACAACGACGACAACGAATGAATATGTTAACTTAGTTGCATTTAACAAAACATATTAACAAACTAATTTTTCTTAAATTTCTACATTTTTGTAGAGCACAGCAGACGTGAGATCACGTCTGCTCATTTCAAGAACCAACAACTAACTCCCTGTCTTGTGCTGGTCAAACATATGCATCTACCCCATAAGCGGGTCCGCGGGGCAGGGAAGGAAACGTTTCTCACAGAACTACCACAGAAATTACCTAAAAACTAAAACCTAATCTAGGGTTCGACCAGGATCTGTAAATCTGTCAACCCCGGATGACATTTCAAGCCGATGTTTCAGAATATTTGCCGCGATAAACTCAAATGACTATTTATGATAACTAAAATTCTATCACACATGTGTAGCAATAAATTAAACTCAAGAAAGCAAGAACTCCTGTCAAGGCGATTTTCGATGCGTTCAAGTCCCAACGCAGTTTGAAACTTGATATTTTAAAATCGTTTTGACAGTAAAAACAATAAATCGTATTCTGAATGTTCGCCTTGTTACATGAGTAACTGCATTATCGCGTAAAAAAACCTTACGTATATCAACACGTTCCCTACTTCAAGGACAGAAAAACAATTCAGATCATATCTACCAAATAACTCATGAAAAATCATAACCACATCTTAAAAATCTCGCCGAAAATCCACTTATATCTTAAAAACATTGCTTCCACCAACGCAATGCAGCATTTTCCTACGCAAATCCTAACCACCCACAAGTGGACGTCAATGGATCACTACCGGCTCGACTCGTTCCAGGTATTCCGACGATATCACCCGCGCGAGAGCTTACACGTCCGACATCCGGTGTCTGTTCGGATGTGGTTATGGTTAGGTTAGTATCGGTAGCCAAGTGGCGTGCTGCCATGAATTATGTGAAAAGAATCTGGTTTGCTCATGGCTCATGAAATTGATATTTGTATTGGTATTTATAAAATAAATCAGAACAGGATGTGTATAATTGTTTAATCTATTAATTGATAATGAGTATCATGGTACACCCCTAAGGGCAATTAGTGAAATCCTCTGTAGAGTAGATTAATTCAATTAGAAATTCGAGGCAACGGCTGGTAGCACGAGCTCTGTTTTTGGGTATTTTAAGAGAAGTGTTCTAAACTTATTTTATTAAAAAAAAAACTTTAAATAAAAGTGGTAGATAACATATTTCTCTGTAACTTCTATTCGAAACGTTTTTTTAATAAAATAAATTTGGAACATTGTACAGCACGAAAACCAGAGCTAAAACATTTATCTTAAAACACCCAAAAACAGAGCTCATGGTACCAGCCAATAAATCTAAATTTTTCAACAGCACATTATAGGGTCCGTGATCTTAAGCGAATTTAAAGTAACAAATTATAAAATAAGTAAATTAACTTTTATATAAAAGAACAGGATACATAATTGTTTATTTATTTTTTGAGAAGAAAGTTTGGGTTATGGCGCGCTAACTCATCAATTTAAAGTAGTTAAAAAAAGTTTATATCCTTTGTAACAACTTAATTTGTTATAATAACTATGATTTATTGTTCTGCTTCTATATAATTAGTAAAATATTTAATCAAAAATAAATGTTAATAATAACTGTATTCACAAATATATTTTGTTACGAAATACACAATAGTTATTTACTTTAAAAGTGGGTAATTTTACTTTGCCAACGTGTGAAGTATAACGTTTTATCCAACACCTCGTAATAATTTCAAAATTTATTAAAGAAATATTACTTGACAGAGGCATATGTTTAAATTTTCTAAATCAAAATGCCAATCGAAGGGTTGTGTGTTATTATTATTGTTATAAATAGAAAATTACTCATTAGTGACTTTTCTAAAAATTATACCCAATAGTCTGTTACTTTCCTTGTTTAAAATTGCCATAGTTATAGAGCATTTATTGAAAGGTGTTGGTTAAAAATAATATATTACTTGCTTAACAAATTTGAAACTTGTTAAATTAACAAAAAATAACAGTGGATCGTCTGGGACTAAAAATTTTGTTAAAATAATATTAATTTTGACTATAAATTTTTTACTATGCATGTGTTTTGGATAATGTCAAATTTATCCAAATAATATCGACATTATCCGATTTCAGAATTTATACGTAACATATGTAAGTAAGTGGTATGTAAAAACATAAAGGAACACTGATTTAAAATATGAATTTTGGTGCAACGGCGCACCCATGTAAAATTGTAGAAACATACGTAGTTGTTGCAATCAATTAATTACTACTTTTTATAGTTGTTTTTAGCTTTATATTTATTGCGTTGGCGGTCGCAATATTCCTAATGCAAATTTCAGACTTGCGGTTAAATATTTTTGAATGAGTGTTACCTTCAACGTAAGTTCGTATTCAGCCTTATTTTTGTTTTCTTTTTAGGTTTAAGGAAATAGCATGTGTTGGCGGATGTAGTGTTTTAACGTAAATTTTTACGCGCGAATTGGATTATGTGGTTTCATGTTTTTAAATGAATATAAAATTCAAAGTAAATTATAATGACTTATTTTTTATTATTGAGGTTTAAGGATGTAATGAATTTACGTAGGTAGGTAGATCTATTATTATCCTTTACTCCTACACAGTACACATACATTTCTTTTTTAGTTGAAATCTCAAAAAAATATGAGCGTCATCAACTAGGATATTTCTATATGTATACTCATTGTATAATACAGAATAAGATTAACAAGTGCTTTATAACAGGCCGAGAAACCGAGAAACAACAATAAGACGAGAAAAATTTTTTTTCAATTCAGATACTCTAATGATCTAGATATATTTTAAGCAGGACTTGCTGATAAGTATTTTGATATGTACTTGGAGAAAACTCAGTGCCAAATTATTTTATCCAACACCTCTCAATAAATGCTCTATAACTATGGCGATTTTAAACAAGCAAAGTAACAGATTATCCACTAGTGGGTATAATTTTGAGGAAAGCCACTAGTGGGTATTTTTTTATTTATAACAATAATAATAACACACAACACCTTGGTTACCACTTCGATTGACACTTTAATTTTGACAATTTAAAGCATATGTCACTGTCAAAAAATATTTCTTTAATAAATTTTTCATTTATCAAGAGGTGTTGGATAAAACGTTATACCTCACACGTGAGCAAAGTGGAATTACCCACTCGATAAAATTATCACACTCAGCCTTCGGCTTCGTGTGCTAAAATTTCTCTCGTGAGTAATTCCTTACTTTGCCCACTTGTAAAGTAAATAACTATTACGGCCCCAAATGTGATTTGGGACAAAAAGGTATAAACTCAAAGTTTACCGGCTTGTAACTCAAAAACCAAGCGAAATATTGAGTCGCTTTCAACGGCATTCTACTTCCCACGCCCCAAATACCCCATAAACAAATTTACAAAAAATTTCGAAAAAAATTTTTTTTCATAAATTTTTCAAAATTCAAAATTTTGATTATCAATAACTCAAAATCTAAGGAAGATACGAAGCTACGGAGCACACCGTTAGATCGGGCTCGTCGAGTTACATAAGTGTGCCAAATTTCATTAAAATATTTTGACGGGTTAGTATTTTACAGGGAAAATTCAATAAACGCCAAATTTTCCAATGCTAATGCCTTCAAAATTTTGGACCCTAAAATTCAAAAGTCTCAGAATTGGATGAAAATTTGGTCTTTGGGTAATTTGAGCATGGAGATTTCAGATCTGGTAGCCGTTTTGAGATATCTCGTTTAGTTTCCAAGATATCGAGTAGCGTTTTTAAACATTTTACCTGTTTTGACCTTTTCTAAGAACTTTTGCTCTAACTATAGTTGCTGCCAACTTAATAAAATAAAATTACACAAGTTTGTGCAGAAATCCCTGCTGAATCTAACGGTGAAGTCTGCAAGGCCAACACTAGTCCAGTTTTTGACCTACAGTTGAATTTGTCCAGACATTTTTGACAAAAGTTGAGATTATGCCCCAAAAATAAAATGTTTCAGAATGGGATGCAAAATTTGGTTATGGGGTAATTAAGAGATGGGAATTTCAGAACTGGAACCTATTTTACGATATCTCTTGTAATTCTTGGGATATCGTCTTGGAGATTTAAGATCATGTCGAATTTTTTTGTTTTTTTAGTTTTATTCATAAATTAACACTTGAAATCTCTAGAGAGAAAAACACGTTTTGCTTACTATTTCACGAGAAGAAATGTGAGGTTTTCTGGCATGTCGTGAAAATATATTCTAACCTCAAACTTTGCTGAAAAGACACCAGCGCTGTCTATTGATATATTTTAGTACTTACATTGGTGTTTTGTTTTCGAAACAGCTTCAATATTGTCCCAGTAACTTTATGTCCCAATAATACACTGATAAGATTGGTTCTTTACATATACGTTTCCTAATATATATATATATATATATATATATATATATATATATATATATATATATATATATATATATATATATATATATATATATATATAATAGCTACCTACAATTTTAATTGAAACTATTTTTCTATTTTGTACCGTTTAAAAGTTGTTACAGGTTATGTGTGTTTTCATATTTTGATATTCGAGTTTTCCAGTTAACATATGATATAAGTGATTTCATTTTCTGCGGTTTCATAATTTTTGTTTTTATTCTACAGTATGTAAATTTCCCATGATTCCAAAATTAAATTTAAACACTGCATATGTTGTGGTTTGTTTTTGTAGTAAAAAATTATTTTTCCATATTAACCATATTTTGAAGTATCTATTTTTGACATACAGATGATTTTAAATACATTTCATATTATTTTTAACCTACGTATTTATATTTTCTTTAAGGTACAAAATTACAGTTCAAAACTATTTGTTTTCAAATATTTTGAACATAAATATTTTGCTGAAACAAAAACAATATTTTATTACTTTTTTATACATAATATGAGGAAGTGCAGAAATACAAATAAACAATAGAGTACAAGATTTTCGCGGAAATACGTTTTTGAGGTTTCCTGAAGACCATTGCCACAACGTCTGTGTGGATGGATGTGTTTCTGTATAAACAAATAAATGAAACAATCATTTTAAGTACCAAGGGTCTCTATTTTGAAATTCAGATTTATTATAAAGTCGCGTGGTGTCCACATTAGATTTTTTCATGTGGTTTTAATATCAGCTCAACATGATTACAGTTAAAACAGTAGTTTTATTTTTATTTTTCATTTTACCTCGGTTACAGTATTTCTATGACTTAATTATTTTTCTCATTGTTTATGTAATAATGATAAAAAATAGCGCTGTTCTTTTGTGCGGTTCAAGTCCCTCTATATTTTTGATAACACAATAACAAAATGATGTAGTTTTCAAAATAACAGTTGACATCAGCTGAATGTATTTCAGTGAGGGTTACGTGTTTTAATATTTTCATGTTCTGAGTTTCGTTTTGAGAAATGTTATTCTCTGTGGTTTGCACATTTTTGAAAGATTTCCTTAAAAACAAATGTATCATTAGACATTTTCCATAATTATTTGAAAGGATCATTTCTTATCAACAATACGACATATCATTGTCGAATCATAAATTTACCTAAATGAATATAAAACTGGAATGTAATGTTTGTGGTTTATCTTAAAGAATTAATTATTAGGTGTGCAATTGAAAATTTACGTCACATGTTCATATTCTACAATAATCGCTTAACTAGATAACGTATAATAATCGAAGAAGGAAAGATAATTATCGATTTGAATTTACGTAAGTAAAATGTTTTCCTTTGTATATCTTAACGCCTACTAAATGTATGTCAATGATGTATGTCAGTGATGTCAACTAATAATAATTTATAACTGGAAAAATAAACAAATCGCCTCGGAAAATAAATTTAGCGCCTTAATTGTGATGTTTTACAGTATAATTAAAAAACTTTTTGAAAAACCTTTTTCTTTAATCACAAATAGTTGGATTTACGATGTAATCAATTTCATCAAAAAACTACATCTATCAAAGTTACAGAAATCATTCCCTATTTTAAAATTATTTTTCCGAGAAACATATCCATTAGTTAATAATTAAAAAAGAAATTACAATGAACAGAAAATTTTGTTCTCCAATCAATAACATTAGTAAAACCACCTAGAAAATTTTCAATGAAAGCTTGAAGAATACACGTTATCAACGAAACTTTTCAATTAATGTCCAGAGATTATTTTAGAAGAATTTAACTGTTTCTTTTGATATACTCCTTTTAATTTAATCAGAAATGAATGATTCCAACAACGATGCAATTGCAAAGTCTTTTTCTTGCTTCTTTTACAGAAACTGAATTTCTCACTTATTAAATTCAAAATTAAGAATAAAAGAGCAAGTGGTCCAGAAAAACTCCCTATCAACTGGCGTGCACACTTGACTTGACATATTGTTAAGTTACAACAACAACAATGTGACGATGCTCTTGCAAAGTCTTTTTCTTGCTTGTTTTACAGAAACGGAATTTCTCACTTACTAAATTCAAAATTAAGAATAAAAGATCAAGTGGTCCAGAAAAACTCTCTATTAACTGGCGTGCACACTTGACTTGACATATTGTTAAGTTAGTCAATTTTGTAAAAGTATTTACAAATCACTTTGTATGAACGAAAAACTAAAATGCCAGATTTTTTTAAATAATAGACACCAAATCTCAAAGCTCTCTATTAGTGAATCTGCTTACAACCCAGTTAATTAGTTCTTCAATTCTTAAACTCTTTTCAGATTGGCTGAAAGGCGAGGTTACAACCAACTATCTACCTTAAAAGAAGAATACATGTCTTTGCTTCTACGCACTGGGCAAAACGACAAAGCCGGCCAAATTCTCGAAGATCGCGGTGACTATGAGCAAGCCATCAACCTCTACCTAAAATCCAACCGTCCAGTCAGGGCTGCCAACCTCATCAACCAACATTCAGACTTGCTGAACAATGAAACACTGGTGGCTACAGTTATTAAAAAGTTGCTGAAAAGCGAACTATTTGAACCAGCTGCTGAAATATATGACAAGCTGAATAAGTCTGAGTTGGCGTTGGAATGTTTCCGGAAAGGGAAGGTTTGGTCTAAGGCGGTTGATCTCGCCAGGGTTATTTCACCAGATAGGTAGCTAATTCAATTGTCTTCATCGTATTTTCCACTTAAATAATTTAAGAACATTTGGCAGAGTATAATTAAGTTAATATTTTCAATGTAACCACCATTCTTACGGAAACATATTTGCAGACGGTTTATGAATAAGTAATTTACTCTTCGCAATATATTTGCGTCGACAGTTTCAAAACAGTTACGAATTCGCATCATACTTTTTTGAAAATCATATTAACGGACAAAATTACTGTGAATTTTTACAAACTGATCTTCTAAACGATTTAGAAAAATTATCTCTCAATATTATCCGGAAATTGTGGTTCCAACATGATGGTGCACCGGCTCACAGCAGTCTTCAGGTTAGACATTATATAAATGAAAAATTTCCTAAAAGATGGATTCGATAATATGGTCCAAGAATTTGGCCCGTTAGATCTTCGGATCTTACAAACTTACTTTTTTTCTTTTGAAAATATGTAGGAGTTTATCAGACAGCACTAACTACACGAGAAGATTTGATGGAGCGAATTCATAACTGTCAACGCAAATATACTGCGAAGAGTAAATTACTCATTTATAAACTGTCTGCATTATGTTTCCGTAAAAATGGCGGTTACATTGGATATGTTTTGTAAATTAAAAAACAATAATTCCCATTGTAAACTAGATTTAATTTTTAATTCACTAAATTAATTTAGTGAAAAATGGTAAAAATGAAACTCAGAAATTATTGGTTTTAGGCATAGGATACCCTTAATAATAAATGAAGGTAATACAAAATGGCACACAACAGAATAATAAAATATAGGTTGTTCCATTTGTAGTAGAGTAAATTGAAGAAAGACTCCGAAATAATATTATTATTATTATTATTGTGCAGCTTTTAAAAACATAAGATATGGGCAAACTGATATAAATTTGAACTCGTGCGTGTATGACGAGCACCAGATAACATATTGTAGAAATCTTACTGCTCTGCGATATCTAAATATGCTATAAAGTCAGCAGTTATTAATTTAATTGATTCTTTCAGGGTGGTGGTGTTGGAAGAAGAATGGGGCGACCATCTCGTGGAGGGCAGACAACTAGACGCAGCAATCAACCACTACATCGAAGCTGGACGTACCAGGAAAGCCTTGGACGCGGCTGTTGGTGCCAAGCAGTGGAAGAAAGCTGTACACATCATACAAGTCATCGATGATGTTCAGTCGGTTGAAAAATACTACGAAGTACTTGCACAGCATTTCGCTTCCGTTAAGGTAAAACTATCCAGATAAGTCGTATCTTGAAGTTACATTCTTAGTATAGCATTTCAAGCTATAGACAAACCGGGTGTCTACTGTTAATTTCAGAACAAAATTTTACGTATATAACATTAACGGTCTGTTTATAAGTTAGAACACGGTTCGTTTATTAGTTTAATTATTTGTATCTATTAATTTATTGTTTGTTCTGTTTTGTTACTTTGCTTGTTTGTTGATAAACTGAGAAGAAAACAGTGAGAAACCATAAGCTTTTTGTTTTTCTTAAAACATGTTTATAATATAATGAGGGGAAGCGGGGTTTTTTGTCCTAGGTGCTAAAAGTAAATACGCAATAACATATATGTGCAATAGATCAGATTTCAAGCAAATTCATAGGTTACGTTATGTAATGAATTCCCGAATTCTGTTCCAAATTCAAAATAAATAAAAATTATTCAAAATATTTATTAAATTGTTTCCTATTAAAAAAAGACGTCACTCAAACTATTTTTACAATCAATAGGTAATAAATAATTTATTTTATCAATACATAATACTACATACTTTTGAACGATCTATTTATTGTGAATAAACCACACACTTCCGTTTTTAAATATTACATTTGCGCTCAACTCATTTAAAATGACATACATTTACTGTTTCCTATTTTAAAAACATATTTTAATAATTTGTTTCAGTAACAAATTATCATGCCCGCACATACATATTATTTATTTTCAATATAATAATGATAAATGAAATGTTTTCTATTAAGTAAAACCAAAGATTATGAATCAAGTTTTATAATTTGTATTTAAATTGATACCGATACTGAAAACTTGATAAGCAATATTTTAAATATGAATAATTCTATTGAAAACATTTTCTATAAAATAATCTGGGAAAGAAAGTCTCTTTTCCTACATTTACCCCGCATATTTAATAATTTTCAATGTGCATTTTATATTCAGGTTGTAAACAGAGTTAAGGAAATATTTAAAGAAATAGGAGGAAAGTAGAATATATGAAAAACAAAAATAATAGCCGGAACTTCTCCAAGTCCGGAATATTGCAAAAAATATTTTTAATAGATAGTATATTGTTTTTTTATTACAAAAGACGTCATTCTAACTGATTTCGTTCCACAACACTTGATAATTACCTTAGGCAATACTACCTACTCTTTAATGAATTATTTACTACAAAAACCGCAACTTCCTGTTTCAAAACATTTTATTTTGAACTTTACTTTCTTATACACAGTATAAGTATTGTAAGAATCATGACCTTTATTTAATGACGTCTGGAGAAATGGATGGATTTGTGTCCGTATATGCAATACCACATGAAATATAAATTTCATAATAACGCGCAGAGCTGATTAGATTTTAATCAAAATTTTTAAACTTTAGGTGGAAGTTAACTGGACACAAAATTATAATTTTAATTTAGTTTAAATGGAGAATCAGCTGTTAAAAAAATTCCAAACAAGATGTTAGCAGTATTATATGAAAATAATATTTGCAGCTTTGATGTATTTGATTCTCACTTTGGTAAAAACTAAAATCTTTCCACATACGAATAAACTTCCGAATAAGTAAAAATTACATAAAAAATTAACGCTAGAACAATTACTATCATTAGAGCTATGATTTAGATGCGACATTTTTCATCTAGGTATTCGACGAATAATTTATTCGGTATTTTATTCATAGATGGAAAGATCGGCCCTGCGAGTTTATTTTATTTAGGGCCGGTATATCGCTGTCATCTTTAATACGATATTATTGTTTATTCCACTGATAAATTTATCCTCTTGTTTATCTAAGGAAGGTACAATAAATGTATCTTTAACCTTATCTTTTATAGGACTATGCAACGGCAGAACGTCTCTACACAAGCGTCGAAAAATACCACGAGGCAGTAGACATGTACAACGCCTCCGGCCAATGGGAAAAAGCCCACAAACTCGCTTCCAAGTATCTCGATCAGAACGAAGTCTCAGATATGTACATCCAACAAGCACAAACCCTCGAAACCGCTGGCAAGTACCGCGAAGCCGAAAAGCTGTACTTGTCCATCAGCGAACCTGATCTAGCCATTGCTATGTACAAGAAACATGACCAATTTGAGAGCATGATCAGATTGGTAGAGAGGTTTCATCCAGATCTGCTGCAAACGACGCATTTGCATCTTGGGCAGCAGTTGGAAGCTCAAGGAAAACACAGAGCGGCAGAAGTGCATTTCTTGGCTGCTGATGAGTGGAAGGCTGCTCTGAATATGTATAGGTAAACAATGTTTTATTTCAGCTGCTAACAACCTTATTTGTGAGCAATTGGCTATTTAGATCAAGTCGGTCGGTAGAAACCGAAAGTTCACCGACAACACTTACTTACGCCTACTATTAGCAAACCCTAACCTCCGAATTATTCAAACTTATTTAATACAAATATGCCATTATAATTTCCATTCAAACTGGCATCAGAACGGTATAATACATACCTTAAACTTATTCATTTGTTTTTTACGATTTATGTGAATATAACTCATTATTTACGATTATGTATTTTAACCGGCTGCAGAAATGTGAAATCTCGTATTCTCACACGTGAAGTTGTCTACTTAAAATGTCCTTTTTAAATTTTAGCTACAAGATGGTAGCACATTGTCTGTAGATTTGAAAAATTCTAACGCACGACCATTCAAAGATCGAAACTAGTGTTAGTTTTATGTTTTTATTTACATATTGCCGGTCCGACTTTATTTATTATTTATTTATTTGTATGAATGCCAATATATGAATCTGCAAGTTTTTTTTTTCTGTTAATCTAACAAAACTATTAAAACAAACAGCTAATATAGTTCTTCGATTATTACATGTTATGATTTTGATTTTTTAAAGTTAATTTCAACTTGTCTTATTAAAATGGTATCACTTTTTTTTAGTCTTCTACACGACTCTTGCCGCATCCCTTACAATGAAATTGTTTTTGAAAGATAATAAATATACATTGAAAAACCTTGGGAGGTGTGTTTTCATATGCTATAACGTCGCCTATTTCGCGTATTTAAATTAGATTAAACGAGAAATAATAATTTCAACAAATCGTTAAAAATACTGCCAAAATAACGTCAACATTGTTAATTTTATTTGTATTGTACTATTTGAATTTGTACAAGACAAATAGAAATTAACGCCATTCGTTTTGTATGTACTTGAGTGGGCAAAGTTTACTTCTGTTTTTGGTGATATTCAATAACCGGAAGTGGTAGTTTACTTGAAGCCCTATCGAGTTATTTTGAAATATCTCAGTAAATTATGGTTTAATGAAAATTTTGTTACTAGAATCATGTTTCAAATATTATTATCTACAATTATTGTTTAAAACATTTTGCTCTTATTGTCACCATTTACGAATTACAACACGTTAAAGAAAAATTATATTTTGATTGAAAAATATCAGTTTTTGACATTTTTGAAGGGAAGCGCGTTTCTTAATAGTAGTGGTCCGTTTTTCCGAATTGTTCGATAAGAAATCTATGGCGGGAGTTATTGTGGTGCCCACAACAGTAATTATTTACCTTAACTTATCAAAAATGCGTAGAAATAGATATTTAAAAATTTTAAGCTTCTCAAACATCAAACGTCAACATTTAATTTGGTAACATCCAAACAAAGTTAGCAACTTGAATGAAAAAATGGGACATAATGCATTTCTCCATTATAGTTTTCTATTTGATTTTTCGTCCAAGTTGATAATGTCCAAGATCCAATATATCGATTTAAAAACTATTTCGGAGAACTCGGATCTATTTCTAGCTTCGTGGACACAGGCCTTAAGTGGCGAGATTAATTTATTTAATTTGACGACAAATAAGTTTTCAAAACCGTACGTCCTGTTTTTAAATTTCGTCTTTTCGCTACAATTTAATAGAAAAATGTTCTGAACGCTTTGTATTAAAAAAAAATATATGTTTCAAATTGTAGAGGTGCATCAATGTGGGAGGAAGCCTACCGAGTAGCCAAACAAAATGGCGGTCAAGCCGCAGCCAACCAGGTCGCTTTCCTGTGGGCCCGCAGCCTCCCCATCGACCCAGCCATCAAACTCCTGAATAAATATGGCCTCTTGGAGTCCTGCATCGACTACGCTTGCGAGACCTACCAGTTCGACTTTGCGTTCCAGCTCTGCAAGAACCTCTCCTCCAAGTCTGCCGACGTGCACTACAAATACGCGATGGCTCTCGAAGACGACGGGAAGTTTCAAGAAGCCGAAGCGGAGTTTATCTTAGGAGGAAAACCGAAAGAAGCGGTGTTGATGTATACTCATGGACATGACTGGGTGAATGCGCTAAGAATTGCGGAAACTAAGATACCGGAAGCGGTGCCAGAGGTTCTTCAAGCACAAGCAGAGCAATGTTTCACGGAGAAACAGTTTTCGGAGTATGAGACGTTGTTGTTGAGGGCGCAGGTCCCGGAGCAGATTGTGCAGAGATATAAAAGTGCAGGTATATTTTTATTTTGTATTGTAGTATTTACCATGGTGTCCTTAGTTTCTCTTCATACTTCATTGCTCTCTTACTTGTTTCTGTCTTAATTTGGTACCGTCTTCTTTCTTCTTCTTATAGGTATATTGGGTGTTTGTGTGTTTAACCCAAGTACCCATCTAATGTATTTTGATTGAATTCTTCCTATTTTGTCTTGTTCTCTCCATCCCCAATAACATTATAATGCTCACAATCAATTTATCAAAAAGTAACATACTTAGTTTTAAATATTGTATGGGATCAAAATTTTCGATAGTGTTTTACTCTTTTCACGATGAATATTGCAGTAATATTATATTTTAATTTTTTATAGGAATGTGGGTAGACGCTCTGCGAGTGTGCAAAAACTACCTTCCAACTCTACTACCGTCCTTACAAGCAGAATACAGTCGTTCTGAGCACAGCAAAGGCTCAACCACCGACCTAGAAACCCTTCTTTCCCGATCCAACGAATGGACCCAAGCCGGTCAATACCGCCAGGCCATCGACTGTCTCCTCCAGGTTAACAATGAGATCGCTGATCCATCTATAGTACGCCGAGCTCTTCTCCGAGCCGCTGACTTAGTCAACAAGTTCCTGGTTGATCAGCAGGCTCTGGAAGTCACTAAGATTCTAGCTCCGAGGCTACTAGAGATTCAAGAGAATACAACTGCAGCGCAACTGTTTCTGAGTGTGGATATGATGAAGGAAGCGATTGATTCGTTTATCATGGTTGAAGATTGGAATCGAGCGAGGAAAATTGCGAGGGAATTGGAACCAGCGTATGAGAGCTATGTGGAGGGGAAGTATAAAGACAGTTTGAAGAAGGAGGGAAATGTGGAACAACTTGCCGATATCGGTAAGAAAATTATTTGTTCGCTACTATTTATATAGGATTAAAACAAGTCAGATTTTTTTAAACAAATAGCCATGTAAATTTAAATTTAAAAAGTTATATGAGAAAATAATAGTATAATGAATTACTTTAGTGCCAATTTTGGCGTTCTTTAGTGCGGATTTCAAATAAAAGTAATTTTTTATTCAAGAATTATTATCACTGTTTAAAATAAAAATGTTAATTAACTTGATTAACTTGATCAAAGAATCGTTCTACCTGAAGCTTATCACCACTTCTCCGAACACTATTAACACAAGATTCGTCAAATAGAATATAAAAGCTAGTAATGAACAAAAATTACGATTGTGATAATCATTATTGGCCTGCGACTTGTGCCAGGTACAATAAATGATTGTCTTCTCAACCTTATATAGGTACTATTATTCCGTCCGTAACATCAAATCTACATACATGTGATAATGATAACCTTAATAATTATGTACCGTTTTTAAATTACGAGTATTTTCAACTTTTTCCTCTTAGTGTCTAAATTTATTTTTAAGAGCAACAAATTAAAGTAAGTCAAAATAAATTACTCTCAGACCTCGTTCATACCGGCGGTCAATGCTTCTTAGCCAGGTTTTTTTCTCAAATTTTTTGTCTGAAATTTCCAGGAACGTCAATTAAAATCATAAAAAAATCGGTTTATTTTTGCCTACATCTGGGTGATACTGATAAACTATCTTTGCATTGTCAAATGTTTCTAATTTTTTACAGCCTTTTTTCTTTAAATATTTAGATTAATTTTTGACACCGAAAAAATACCTTAATTACCGCAATGCATCTTTAATTACGGTTTTTCTTAATTTTTTATTGAAAATTTCCAGAAACGTCAGTGAAAATTGGTTGTCTTTTACCCACACTTTTTTTGAAAATATGATACAACGCCTTTAAAAATGAATGGAGCAATATAGAATTTTTTTGTTAAAAAAGAACAATTTCACGTTTATGTTAACAAAATAAAAACATAATACTTGTCGCGCCCAATAATTAACTTATTTAATTTGGTTGTTATCATTATTTTTCTGTAGTTAACTTATTAGTAAAACTGGTCTAATTTATTCATCATATTAAAATGAGTCATAGTTGCGCAGATTTTAATTTATTTGCGCAATAATTTGTAATAACAAAGATGGTTGTTCAAATACACGGAAAAATCTATTGAAAAATTAAAAAATACAATTATCTATTATTAGTGTTTTCATTTATTGAAAATTATCACGATTAAAAATATTTCTTTTGACAAAACACTTTTATTTTCAAAATATTTAAACGCGTTTTCCTCAAATGAACTAATTACTCTTCTAAATATTATTTTATCTATTTTACAGATATAATTGGGGCATTAGATTTACTAGCAGAGCAAGGGCAATGGGCAAGATGTCTGGAGAAGGCAAAATCTCACAGCGCACCAGTTTTACACAAATACGTGGCTCTAAACGCGTCACAATTATTGAAAGATGGCTACACTTTGGAAGCTCTAGCACTTTATGTGGAACATGGAGCTCCTGCCACTTCCCAAAATTTCAACATTTACACGAGAATTGCCCTGGATATTTTCGCTATGCCTGACATAGCGGACAACTACAGCATTTGGGCTCAACTACGGAGAGTCATCTTCGAACTTGTAAGAATAATACCACAACAATAATAATAATAAGCTGTAGACGCACTTCTCGGCATTTTTGCAACATAGCACTTTGACCTTAAATATATTAACGCCAATAATTTTGTATTCTAAAAGATTAAATGGTAACCTATTGGGCTTCCAATATTAAAATACGCTAACTAGCGGCAGAATTCCGAACTACGTCTCGCGGTACATTGTGTTTTTGTAATTTTTTTCTAAATTTATATCAACAGTAGTGACTATAGAAGTATTACATTTATCTATGACGTATTATTTAAATAAGTACTACATTTAATTTGTAGATTAGAGGTTAAGATGGAGTTTTCTCTAAGAAAACCTGTTAAAAACAGAAAAATTTGCATTGTTTATGACTGCAGTTCTTATGCTAATAAAAGTCGAACAGTTTGCTTTCATTCATTCTCAAAAAAAGGTGAAAGACTAGTTTGTGTGAAGAATAAATGGGGTGTCACAGTGATGTGTGACAGTGTGCCAAATTAAAGGCATGGAAAAGAGCATTGAAAATTGCGATGATATTGTTGATGTACTTCCACATAACATTATGTGGCCACTATTTATTATTTGCTGGCCTTCTACCATGCTTCCAGAAGATAAAGAGCAACGTGCGAACTTACATATACTATCTAAATCTAAGCAAATAAATGAATCCATACTACTATCTAAACTAAAAGTAAAATAAAACTACTGAAAACAACAACAAATAACTACAAAAATATTACTATTAAATACTACTAGAAAATATATACAACTAAAAACTAATATCAACAAAGAAAAATGATAACCTATCTTAAACAAAATAATGCTACAGTTAATAACTACTTACATACAATAAAAAACTACAAAACAACTAATGGCTAATGTAAATATAACTATAGTCTATAATTAATAATAAGAAAATCTAAACAAATCTACCAAATACACTAATAAAACACAAATTACCGCAACTAGAACACGCATTCGCCATAGAAGACCATACAAAATGAATCTGACATGTATCGTTAGAGATTTGTGATCAGCGCCATCTCTTGATAGTTTGGAAGCCCATGAATTTAGAATTAGATCCTCAATTCAAGAAAAATAATTCCTTTGCAAATACGTGCGACCCTCACTAATATTTACTTGAATACTTTAAATAATATGAATTATATCAACAAATTTACTATTGGATACATGCGAAGCATTGTTGAAATTTATTCCACAAAAGATTTAAATAATCTAACAAATTTTATTAGAAATGAACAGAGTTCATTATGTTTACTATAATATTTAATATTCTAGTCAAGATTTTACGAATGATTTTAATTAAATAAAACTGTGATCATATTTTGTTGGTAAATAATATACGAAATACTAGATTTTTATTAATTTATTTCTGCCATTTAAAAAACGTCATGCTTTTCGTTTAAACCAAGTGTAAAGGATTTTTTTTTTGTTTTAAAGTCCCGAACAGATTGGCAATTTAACAATTTAAAATAATTTCGGTAGATTACTTGTTTTGTATCGTGTATTAAATACTGGAACAAATTCTATTACAAATGTCTTGCTATCTACATTTAGATTGGTTTCTGTATTACAATTACACAAATATCTATCATATTACAATATTTTTGTTAATTCATTTAGGCTGTGAAATAGGAAATTACAGCAGAGAACCCTACAATTTTTAGGTGGATTGTGGATTCGGATTCAGCAAAGAAATTTGTTGACTGTTCTAATTTAAAAATGAAAAGATATATTTTAATTTGGTTTATAAATTCGAACTCCTTGTAGATTTAATTATAATATCATTATATTTTAATCCAAATTTATTGTTGCATAAGAATCTAATTAAAGAACATATAATGTAATACCTATCAGTATCATTAATTTCAATTTATAATAATTTCAAAACACTTGAGTTCATTTCGAATTCCCATATATTATTATAACTATAGTGCCTATCATCTTAATGTTAGAAAAATATAAACTACACTTACATTTTGATGTTCTCCAACAATCCCGATTGAATCTCCAACCTGAAGAAAAATATCCATGATAAGTCAACTCACACACAATAAAACACTGCATTATTCTATTATTCATCACTAAATACACAAAACTTAATTTACACATATTATAAACAGTACATCACTAGCCAAATGTCCACTCACAACTAAAGACAAAAGTCCATCCATTCAAGTTCATATCTGAAAATGTACCCATCTTGATTCAACGAGTTTAGCATTAGTAATCTGTATAACTGTGCTCATTATTCGTTGGCTTGTTGCGCCACTCAATGCAATACTGATTTAAATTAGAAAAAGATTTTATTTCTCGCAGTCATTAGCATCCTCATTACCGGACAAATGTTTTTGTAGGGCCAATTGTATCGTTAATCAACAATTAATTTTGAATTGAAGTATAAATACGTGTGACTAATAAAGGAAAGCCTAATAAAATTCTTTGTAATTTCTTGATATATGGTGTTAAGATTTTATATTTGCAATACTTAGAAGAGTCGAATTTATTTTATAAATTAGGAGTAGTTATTTAAAAGTATTAAAATTCGTTTTAACGATATTAAATAAAATTAGCACTATTAAGCAATCAAAATTTTATTTAAATAATTTAATGTCCAAGTTGTCAAATTAAATATTAATAATTTAATATTAGAATTCTACAATAAAAAAAAAATTTCCTTTATTCATTGTTGGGTGTAGCACTCTACTTATAACAAATACGTGACACGAATTTCAGTTACCAACCCTCAAAATACAACTCTACCCCATAATAATATTATAAACAAAATATAAATTAATATATCATTATGCCATTTGTGTATTAATAAATGTGGCACTCTGGCTTTCATAGATCTTGATGATTGATAATTTCTTGTACATGAAATGCGGTGATTAACCGTCAATTAGAAACCTGAAGTAGGTAAATGGACAGGGAGTCACAGGAGTAACTTTAATGTGATGACAATTTTTGTCGACCGTGAAAATTGAACAAAGGCTATGATGCGTTACCAGAGAGTTATTTATTATTATATATTATTTAAGTACCCGATTCCAAAATCCATGTTCAATGTATCTGTTCTTTATCACCTTTCATGTTTCAATATTATTGTAATAAAATTATTTCTCATAAGATTAACAAATAATCTCATAACAGTATGAAGCCGATCTCGGTGGCGTAGTGGCTATGTCACTAGCCTAGCACGCCAGGGGTCGTGGGTTCGAATCCCACTGAAGAGCATGGTCGTTTGTATTGTTCGCATACTTTCATAATCATCCAGTCATGAGGCGGCATATGACCATAGTAGTTAGTCCGCCTCCCATCTTCATCAAAAAAAAAAAAAAATTTTTAAAATAAACAGTATGAAATAATAATTGTAACTACAATATTTTACACCTTTATTTTTATAACAAAATTTACTGAAATATGCCCAAAATACATTATAGGCCTTCGAGTAAACTATTTCTTCTGGTTGATGGATTGTCCTCAAAATCTAATGAGCTTTAATTTTTTAATATGAGAACTTAAAATTATCGTTAGAACTCTCAGAAAATTTTAATTCCTAAACAGTAACAAATATAAAAAAAGTTTCAAATACAAATTGTACAATGGGAAAGTACAATTGTACATCTTTTTTAATATAACAAAATTTATTCTTAACTTATTTGAAACATGTTCAATAAACTTGATAGGCCTTCAAATAAACTAACACTCCGATTCATGGACTGTGCACAAATAAATACGAAGTTTGATACATACAGACGTCATTGTTGACAACACACTACTGAAAATTTTGACCTGTCACAATACCTCCCTTACATAAATGTGCGGGAAGAAATATGACATATATTTCCTAAGTTTAATAATCGGAAAATGATCAGTTCTATTATTTGTACAGTTAATTCTTAAACTTATAACTAGAGAGCGGATTATATGCAAAGTGTATATATTTTAATTTTTCCATATATTGCATATAAAATCAATTTTCTGGACGAATTACATTGATTAGAGTTAATTACTGCTAATTACTAATTGCATATATTGCATATTTGGGCATTCTTATGCATATTTTTACAAAAAATGCTTATAATTGCATATTTTAATATTTTGAAGACCCTGCCTAGTGATATACATTTTGAAATTTCTGGTAATGCACATTGATAATTCCCAAATATTAGAGGAAGCCGCAATAAATAGAAGAATGCAATGGAAAAAGCAATAAGCAAATACACAAACCAATTAACTTTATATTTCTAGGGAAATCCCTGTAATGGTAACGGTAGGTATACAATGTATACACGAATGCTGGTTAAAGTAGGTACAATGAATATAAGACCGAGAATTCTCAGCTGGATATATCTTTTACTTATTTTTCACTTTTTTTTTTGGAAAATTTTCAATAGGTAATTTGTTACTGTAATTATATAAATATATCATAATCTTATAATATCAAGTTTCTACACTTAGTTTATATGTATATTAGTAGTATATTTGTTAATTGTGAATCAGGATTAAGACTGTATTGTGCAAAAAAATTCATAATGCATTCATTTATATTTTAATGTATTTATTGTCATATTTGTGCAGTTTTTTCGTGCATATAATCCGCTCTCTACTTAAACAAATAAACTGCCCATTGTACTGTAATAGAGGTTTACTTCATGTAGTTACGATATCAGATAAATGCTATCAACTAATATTTTTCAGGAAACCGGCCTATCAAGAGCCGATGAAGTCAGCCCCCAAATCAAACACCAATTCCGCACAATCCTCCTCATCACCCACTACTACGCTCTGCGCGCGGCTTGCCGAGAAGTTCAATCTCTCGGTATAATCGGTGTTAAGATCTCCACCGCTTTATTGCGCTATACCGACATCATCCCAGCCGACAAGGGTTTCTACGAGGCTGGAGTTGACTTACGAAGCCAAGGAAGAGAGTCAGAGGCGTTTGTGTTTTTAAATCACTACTTGGATGTTTGTGACGCGATTGAAGAAGGTGAAGCGCAATTGTTGGATCATTCTGATCTAGGGCAGACTGATTTTCCATCGAGTATTCCACTACCTGCCGAATTGTATCTTAAGGATGAACCCAGAGTACATGATGATATAAGGGAGTGGGTACTTGCTGTCAGTATGGACCAGAAAGTTGATCAGGTGAGGGCTTCACTTTAATAATTATTTATTATTTTTATTTTTCTCTTGTTACTGAATAACTATACAGTAAAATGATTTTAATAAAAGATACCGAGTTTGCAATGTACTGGTACATTTTTTTACCTCCCGCCTACCTCTAGGTAAGGGAGGTATTGTTTTTGGTCAAAAAATTGGGTAGTGAGTTTTCAATGAATAAGCACGTTTTAAGGTCCCTACAATACGATTTTACTATTTTCGCGATGATGTCTGTATGTATGTATGTATGTATGTATGTATGTATGTATGTATGTATGTATGTATGTATGTGTGTGTGTGTGTGTGTAGTCTGTGGCAATTTTTTCGTCTCGCATAACTCAAATACTAT
Source organism: Poecilus cupreus (assembly GCA_963942605.1). NCBI lineage: Eukaryota > Metazoa > Arthropoda > Insecta > Coleoptera > Carabidae > Poecilus > Poecilus cupreus. Next base: position 10,893,918 of record OZ012732.1, read on the forward strand.
AACACCAAAAAATACAATTTTGTGAATTATTGCTTCTTATATTTAAATAAAGAGCTGATTAGATTTTGGATAAAATTGGGCAACCGGAAGTAGAAGTTTACTTGAAGCCCTTAACAGTTTTTTTTGTGAAAAACACGGTTAAATTTCCTTATTCAACAATTTATGTTATTTTCAAAGTTGAAGAATATTTAATTTTACATGTGTTTTGATTACACTAATTTTATTAATTTTCATTAGATTTAGAGATAATAAAATATAAAGAAATTAGATTTCACAAATCTTGCATTCCTAGTACACCATGGAAACATTTAAAAATTTTCAATTTTTTCTTCGAAATGTGACACATGTCATTGTGATTGTGAAGCTGTTTTTTTAGTGAAATATATGTCAAAAAATGCAATAAATATACGAAAGAAAATTTAAATTCTCAAATATAAATAGAAAATAAACAAATAAGAAGGTATGTTTTTGTATCAAATACTATTTTGTACTGTTTAAGAGTAGTATTGGGCGGGAGGTTATGTGCTGCCCACATCAGATTTTTTTCTCAAGATTTAAGCATAAGGAAAATAGCCAGACTATTTATTTCTAATCAATGTTAAATGTTACTTGTACTAACTAAAATGAAAACTATGGGTTCCAATTATTCACAGCTATATTTATGTGTGCATTAGGTCCTATGGTATGTACATTTTTATTAGATATTGTTTCCGATGGTCGAAAGAAAAAATAAATTAACCCATTTAGAGCGTGGCACTCTGTTTTCGCAGATCTCGGTAAGTGATATATTTTTACGCATGATGTGCGGTTACCACCCAAGTGCACAAAGGTGTTAATGGAGGGAGAACTACAGAGATAAAGTTAAAATTGTCCACAATTGTCGATTGTAGGATTCGAACTGACGATCTCATGAGTCCGATTCATTACCACGGAGCTTTAACACCACATTGTTTGCCAACTCTACTTCATTCTTAATACACCAATCCCGATAGTCGAAAGAATAAATAAATATACCTATCATGACACTTTTAACCCATGTAGAGTTTGGCACTCTGTTTTCGCAGATCTCGGTAAGTGATATATTTTTGCGCATGATGTGCGGTTATCAGTCATCAAGTGCACAAAGGTGTTAATGGAGGGGGAACTACAGAGATAAAGTTAAAATTGTCCCCAATTGTCGATTGTAGGATTCGAACTGAGGATATCATGAGTCCGATTCATTACCACGGAGCTATTTACCCCATATTGTTTACCAACTCTGCTTCATTCTCAATACACCAATCTTGATGGTAGAAAGATTAAATAAGCATAGGTGTTAATGGAGAGGGAACTACAGAGATAAAGTTAAAATTGTCCACAATTGTCGATTGTAGGATTCGAACTGAGGATTTCATGAGTCCGATTCATTACCACGGAGCTATTTACCCCATATTGTTTGCCAACTCTACTTCATTCTCAATACACCAATCCTGATGGTCGAAAGAATAAACAAAGGTGTTAATGCAGGGGGAACTACAGAGATAAAGTTAAAATTGTCCACAATTGTCGATTGTAGGATTCGAACTGAAGATCTCATGGGTCCGATTCATTACCACGGAGATATTTACCTTATATTGCTTGCCAACTCCACTTCATTCCTAATACACCAATCCCGATGGACGAAAGAATTAATGAATATACCTATCATCACGCTTTACCCATTTTGAATATAGCACCCTCTTTTAGCAGATCTTCGAACTGAGGATCTTATGAGTCCGATTCATTACCACGCAGCTATTTACCCCACATCGTTTGCCAACTCTACTTCATTCTCAACACACCAATCCTCATTAAAAATGCTTAATCTTTTTTAGGTTCTTCCTGTGGACGACCGAGATTTATACGAGTCAAGTTTACTAACAGGCGAAACACCCTGCATAGTAACAGGCTACCCAGTAACTGGACAACAACCAGTAACATTCCAAAAAGCAAATTTAACTTCTAATAGGGACGCTTGGTCCAAGCTGGTCATGGCTGCGAAAATGTCTCCGCAGTCCAACGTTCCGAACGTCTTGTCTTTCATTGAACAGTGGCTTGGCCACGCTAATTCAATGATCAACTAATGTTTAGGCAATGAAATGGAAATGTTCAAATATAATCGTACAGTTTATTCAATAAAACTTGCTAATAATTAAATTATAAAATACATTTGTTTTATTTTTCGAAATAAAGATCAAATCAAACATAATTTATGCAATATTCCAGTATGATGTTCATACAGAATAATCCAATACAACGTACAAAATGAAGTAATACTTTATTTTCTTGCTTATTATCCATTCGTAGAAACCTCAAAAATATGATTTAGGATTGTATTGCATCATAATAAAATTACAATTCAAACAAACTATTCAAAATGGATAATAAATAAGACACACGAGTGAAAAGTGCCCCAAAACAAAAAATAAACTTATAAATGAAATTATTGAATCTTCTTCTTGAGTCGGGTGGATAAAATAACAGCTTTTAGTTCCTACTAAGGCGCATGGGCTCCGGGCGTTTGACGGCGATGGCTGAAGCACGGTCCGTGGTTCATGGTGGTTGTTAATTAGTTAGTTAGGCTGAACAAGTCGCCGGCAGATGGCAATGGCGCCAGCCCGCCGGTCACGTCGGGCATCTGCGTCAAATCTGGCAGGTTTTGAATATGAGACTTCACCTCCTGTTTAACAGCGTATACTTTCTGTAATTTATCTGTATATTCCTGAAACACAAACATTGTTATCAGAGATAAAAAAATATATAAATCTTGGATTTCAACAAATATTTTATTATATATTACCTCGACCGGTTTCGATGCCACATACGTCTTCCTCAGAAGGTTTCATTAATAGAGACTAATACAAAACATGTTAAAATGTGAATAAATAAATAAATATGAACAACACAACATATATAAATTTCTTCGTCAGAATTCAAAACAATAAATAAAATATAGTCAGATAAAAACATATTTTATTTATTATTATGTATTTAGAGATTCATATACGTAGTGTTGTTCATATTTATTTATTCACATTTTAACATGTTTTATATTAGTTTCTCCTAATATCATCTCCCGAGGAAGACGTATGTGGCGTCGAAACTGATCGAGGTAGTATTAAATAAAATATTAGACTGAAATCCAAGAATTTTATTCATATCTATCACCCAGTCAAAAAATAGTCATCAAAAAAATAGTTATACCTGATACTGATACAAATACATGTAACTGAATTTAATTAAGTTAATAATTAAAATTACAATCATTGTGTCTATAACTGAATAGAAATAAGAAAAACATTACATTCATATTTTGAGCTAAAAATAAGAGAAATGATAAAAATTTCATTAATATAAATTCAAAATTATATAACAGTGGCTGCTACTACAGTATTATTATTATATTATCTCAGTATAAGTATTTGTTTTATTTTTACTTTTTTATTTCAGACAAAACTTATCAAATGAAATACCAAAAATTTCCACTTTTCTCAACATTCTAAGCTATTCGGTATTACGCCGAATAGTTGTCAAATAATCGTTGCAAGCCTATTTATCCATAAATGGGTAATTGACCTGTTACATATATTATTTATTTAGAAATCTAGGCTAATATTAAAAGATTAACAGTATAATGGGAAAATAATTTTGTGTAAAAATTGTTATATTTAAATAAATTATATCGATATTCTATATCATATGAAAGTTTTTGTTTGTTGTGCAGCTCTAAATTTCATCTTATTATGAAGTTATCATGGAAAAAATACAACAAAAACCCGATGAACAGTTAAGTAAATCATGAACGAAATATTTTATCAATATTAATCTTGATTCTTATACGCAATGATTCACTATTTCTTTGCTATTATACTGAATTTTTATCGCTTGCAGTTTCAAAATTACAGTAATATAACGTTGTTGTTCAAAAATATTAAAAACAAGTGCCTATTTTCAATACGTGAAGTATGTAATTTTTATGTTCTTTTAGAAAATATAAAAATTATATTTATATAAATTTTGTTTGATCTGTATGGTTAAAAGTAGATAAATATTTCAAGAACTATTTTAACCTGAAAATACTCCCCGAATAGTTTTTTTTTTTTGTAATAGTCCTGCATTACCTTGCATAAAATAATACTTATATTTATAGCACAAAAATCAAAATTATTCAATGTAAACTATAAAATACTATTACGAATTTAAAGATAAGACCAAGGTTAATTCAATAAACTTTATTACAAATAAAAACGAATTATAAAGAACTGTAATATGTAAAACATCTGAGAAAATATAGCAATTCGAAATTAATTATTACGTAATTAATTGAAGCATACATTTTTTTTGTTATATTAAAAAATAAAATAATGTTTTAAATATATAAAATGAAGTCAAAAGTCAGATTGTAATAATTGTTCTAGCTTCCAATGTAGGTTTAGAATTATTGATTATTAGAAAATTAATGTTTTTTCCTTGTTAATGTTAATTTATTTCCATAATAAACGTAATAAAATATATACATAATATCACAGCAAATATAAAATCAAACAAAATCAGTAAATACACACCTCTAGCCTCTGCTCCGCCTGAGCTAAGAGTTCTTTCTGGGCTTGTACGAAGTCGCGCAACATCGTCGCAATTTTCTTCCTACATTCCATTTCGGTGTTCAGTCTATTATTGTAGTCAGTCAGTAATGCTATCGCGTCATTTACTTGCTTACTTAATTTCTCTGCACTTTCTTTGTCTGTGAAAAATATCAGGGTTATTAACTTTCTTCCATTATTTAATTACAGACTTACCTTCTAATTTTGAAAGTAGGGCTACATCAGAAACTTCTATTGGTAGTTTAGCAATCCTTTCCCGAACTGCAGCATCTCCGGAAGCAGAATTTTCCAGGTCTTGCAGAGCTTTTATTAGTTCTTCTGGTTCGGGAGGATCGCCTGCTGGCGTGCGAGGACTTAACGTTACATGTGTCTCAACTTTGCCATCAACCTACGAATTATAATCATGTTAGAATAAGGAAATCAGGCAAGAAATAAACTGTACTTTTAATACCTCTACAGTAACTTCAGTTTCAGTTTTTCTTTTTTCCCGATTACTATGATTCTTTTTATTTTTATTTGGTTTGTCATTGTCTTCGGTTTTTGACGATGCTTTTGATTTTTTACTGGGAGGTTCTGGCGAAGCTTCTGGAAATAATGCAGAATTTAGAGGTTATGTTGCAGTTCTTAGGTGAAAATGCCTTACCAAACGCGTGTTTGAACTCTCCTATTTGTTTAAGATCATAAACACCTCTCTCACCCCAAATATTGAGCACCCTCATCAAACTACCCTTTGTTTTCTCATCATATCCGATTGATGACATATGATCAAATGACTTTTTAAGGACATTTCCAAACTCTTTACCAAATTCTGGTCCCTTTTTCTTACTATTTTGTATCACATCATTAGCCAGGTACATAAATGTAAGTTTTCGACTATCTTTGGCTGTTGAAAATTTAAATATTAGTACATTGGAAAATTCTACCTCGAGTTGTAACTTTTATTATTACCTTTCAATAATTCTCTGTACCATATTTTCACTATTAACTGATGATGTTTTCTGTGATGAATTAACCATAGAGATAATGTTTGTATACTTTGTTGAGATGCATTTAATTCCAAAAGTTTTTTAACTAACGCACTTTCGGTAAAAGCTGACATTTTATTAACCAAACTTCGACACAAACATTAAACGTCAGTCTGCGGCGCCGCCAGCGCCAGCTAGTAGCAAATTCCAGTAAATTTGTTCGATTCGATCCCGGGCGATTTTCTGTACCATTATTATTTCCATATTAGTAATATACACATAAAATTTTGATGATAACTTTTTTTAATTTTTTATGAAATGTATTCCGCTTTCAATTTTAACTGTTTGTACCAAAACAAATGAATAATTTTTCTCGCATGTTATTACGCAACCGCAACACAAGATTGGCAGACAAATTGCATAAAAGTAAGGTACAAAAACGGTTTATGCTTCGTCAGATGAACTGATTATTATGAAATGTTAACAACTATAATAATCGAGAATATTCAACGACAGCGCACTAGGAAAACTAAATTATTACAGTCACAATAATTACATTAATTGGTCAGAGAAAGTCTCATTTCTTGTCTTAATGTTAATATGACAATTTCATGAAAAGTAATAGTGGTTTGTCAACCGCAACGAATATTTAATTTACCAAAAACAATTTAGTTTCATTGCACACAATAGACTATCAAAAATTATTATTTTACTAAACAAACATAACCGCAACAATGGATCAATTCTTTTATCATATTGTTCCAATTTTTAAATTACTATTGTTTCATTTTAAAATATAATTGATTTCCGTGAAATATTTCACCTTTTTTATAATTTAATTATTGAATTAATAAACTGACATGTATAAAATGGAAAGTTGCATGTATTATCAGTGTACGCATTTGAAACTAAAATCCGCAAATATTTTGGATTAAATCAGAAATTAGGTTGAAAGTGAACGTAGTATCAGAAAGAAATCATTGCTACACTACGATAAAAATTATTTGTATCATTACCGCATTACCGTATATTTAATATTCACCCATGAATACTATTTAATAGCACGTAATAATTTTGTGGAACAGCAATTTTATGTTGCTTATAAAAATATTTTCCTTATTCATTTCCGCTAGATAACGATAAAATAATTATTACCGGAAAATGTAAATTGTTTTATATTCCACAACAATTAAAAATATACCGCGTTTTATTCTTTATAAATAAGATTTAATTTGTGTTATATGAACATAAAATATGTTTTTGGAATGTAGAGATTCATCAATCATGTTACCAATGACTAGCATTCTTGAATATGATGAAATATTTAGCAATAAATATTTTTGTAATCAAATACAACTCAGCTATTAATATATTGAGCAATATCTGCAAATTTCAGCTATTCAGAAAATTGTTGCCAGAACGTAACCTCCCGCCAAATGGTTCCCTTTTTAAAATAATTTTTATGATAGATGACAGGTGAATTATACGCTATGAAGATAGTAACAGTTAACAGTAAGACCACAATATTTTCTTCGAACAAAATTAGATATCGTTATTATAATGACTGAAAATTATTGCGTATTATACATATTTTTTTAGCCAAAGAGTTAAAATTTCAAAAAAGCAAAGCTTTGATAATTTTTTTTTTTAATTTTTTATTTAAAGTTATTATCTTTTATGACAATGAATCAATCCTTATAAAACTTTGTATCCTTGTTTATATTTTATAACAAAATAAATTGATTTCTGTACTTCATCCGTAATTAATGTACTTAGGTCTATACGCTCCATTAGCAAATATACGTACATACGGAACGATAAAATCTGTATTTAAATGATCTTATCATACGGTATGAGTTAATTAAGTTAGAAATTTAAGGAATTTGTTGGGTAAATACTTTTGCTTTCATTGAATCTGGATCACTTGGTGCAATAAAATGCACGTACATTTACATGTTAGGTGAAAATTACATTTAAATATTCGTAATTACCATACCGATCAATGTTGTTTTATTTTCTAAATACCTTAACTACGAAATAATTGGCTTTAGTAAATATTTGCACATTGCAGTAAGCAATTTTAAATTTTTACTTTCATAAGAGCAGTAATAATAAGAGGAACCATACGCTAAGACGGTAGGTGCACTTTATATTTTGGCACTAATTTGTTTGAAATAAAATATCATTATTATTATCAAAGAAATATATTATGTATTTTACAAATTTTTGTAGACGAATAATACAGATTGTAGTTTAATAAATCTACTTTCAAAATACCATAACTGGTTTTGAAATAATTTTCAAATATACAAAACTTCAAAGTTGTTTTTGTCGGAATTGTATAATTTATTAGTATTATTTTATTTATCTACAAACTTAATTGGACCTAAAATTGGTAAAAATCAATTAATTTTTTTTTTCCTTAGTTAATGCAATAGAATATATCTAGCGCAAGATATTTGGAAAAGAAGATATGACATTTTCGTCAAAAATCAGATAGCGAAATAAAAAACAAATGAAACAAAATATCATTCTGACAGTTCAGTTCAGTGTTATTGATGTTAATTTTTGTAATCGTTGTTTCTATTATTATAATTCTGCATTAAATATTATAGCATTATGATCTTAATTGATATTTTGTTTTATTTGTTTTTTATTTCCATGGCTATCTGAATTTAGATGAAAATGTCATATTTTATTTTCTAAATATCTGGTGCTAAAGATATTTTATTGCATTGAGTAAAGACTTTTTTTTAAGTAAAACTTAATTTTAAACAACTTTTAATTCTTGTACTTTTGCTCTAAAATGTACAAGAAAGCCAATTATAATTCATTCGAAGAAGATTGTTATTGCTTTCGGCAAATTATCTATAAAATCAAGCACAAATTGAAAATAAATATTTATGTATCATTATTTTCACATTCAATGGTGTGCAACCTTGTATTTTGTATTCTGGCATTTAAATTTCACCCTAATGTAATATAATTAATTATATATTTACTAAAATGTTACATGAAACATCATAATATATCATAACAACAGCAACAACATAATAGTAAGGAAATATGTAAGACATGTACATAAAATAATAACTGAATAATGCCATAAATCAACAATATCCTCAATTATCATAAAATGCAGTTTATCATAGCACAAAGATTACTGCATTTTTCCGTAATAATGAATAAATACACCTGCATTTGTTCTACTGCTCTACATATTTTCTCTTACACAACAAAGAGATATTTTTTGCACCGTTTTAAAAGCAATCTAACAAAAAAACTACAATCGATTATAAAATAATCGTTTGTTTACGCCTTCAAATTCTTAGCAGAAAAAAAAACTTATTGCTGATGCGGTAATCTTGATTCTTGAATCAATTATTATGGTAATGACTTGACTACCGCACTAACAGTACATTTCCACGTACATGGAAAGAATAAATTGATGACACATTTTTAAATGAAGCAATTTGTAATAACTGCTAATTTTAACGGATTATTTAGGCAGCAGTTAAAACATAATATGACGTAATTTTTAAATATTATTGTTCTGTTGTTATACACTTTGAAGAATTTTTTGTTTAACTTAATTTATTGTTGTGAATCACGATAACTGTAAAATATTCTGTTACTTAATCTTCAAAAAACTTAACATAACAATGACAAATAACTATTTAGTAATAACTATAAAAAACAAATGAGTAAAAATACTTAGTGTTTTTTAGTTCCGTCTAAATTGTTTCAATAATAAGATAAATAATTATTGGCTGCTTCTTACTAAGATAAAGTAATAAAGGTAATACCATTTTCTTGTAAATAGAAACAGGTGGACGTTATAACTTTATTTATCACTGCCTGTAACATTTGTGAAAAAAATTTAAACTAGCTAAAATTATTCTACGTCTTTTGAATTTTATAAAAATCTGGTGTGGGCACTACACAACTTTCTTATATATGTAAAACCAACTGAACACGTATGACTTGTTCCTTGCGTATAACTTTATTTTGACAATTATTTGACACATAGATGTTAAATCTGTTTAAATTTTTCTTCCCATTGTAACTATGATTTTATTTTAAAGTAGGCATTAATTAATATCTAGTCTTTAAAACTTTATAACTAATAATACAAATATTTGTTTTATAATATTTCAAACGACACATTTTTGAAACTGCACAATTATTTGACATATAGATGTTAAAAATGTTTTAGTTTTTATTCCCATTATTATCTACTGAAATATATTATTAAATATGTATAAAATTTACTCAAAATTAGAAGCATGTACAAGAAAAGTGCAAATATTTTATGTACCAAATATTTTTGCTAACATCTTTCATTTCAAACATTTTTTCAAAGCTGATTCTATTTTTGAAAAAATGGAATTTATTGTTTTGTGTGTTCAGTAAATTTCCTCTTCCGGTTTGAAACTTAAAAATTCCAAATTTCGTTTTCATATCTTGTCTCGTTCATTAGATATTGCAAACACGGACATCCATCCATCCATTCATCTGTCCATCCTCACACACAGACATCATTGAGAAATTGGTCTTAGCGGATCCAATGGACATCAAAATATGTATTTCCGCAAAAATCTCGTCAGCGATTTTTTTCATGATTCCAATACTTCCTTAAACTTTGTATAAGAAAGTAAGAATTACTCTGAATCAATTATTTTTCTACTCCTGTATAAATATATCCCCATTACTTCAACTTTTTCGATGAATTATAGTACCCATAATTCACGACAGTGAATAGGACAAAAAATAGAGCAGGAACTCATTTTGAGATACCTGTATAAATGCGTACTTGTCTTGCAAGTTTATTTATTGTTAATATTATAACATTTTACTGCACGAGTATTTATAATAATAAAATTCTAGTTTAATAAGCAGCATTTTATGTTATTGCGGTGTATAAATGTAATTGAAAAGTTACAATCAACGCAATTAGCTACTACTGTCATTATTATAGGTGTAAAAATAATAGCTTGTTAAAATACAAATAAAAAATGTGACACCTGTTATTTGTTGCACGCTTCTGTTCACGTCTTTCTATTTTGTGTTGGCGTTTAAATTACCTATGTTTTACTGTTGTATAAAAAAGAAATTGCACCTATTAGTAATGATATCTTGATTGCCTACAATATTCATTACTGAAAAATTGTACAGACATTATAATGAAAGGTTGTATATGAAACTATTCACTTTTAATAGAAATATCAATAATTATTGAAATATTCTATAAAAGCGTTACTCAGTGCTTAGAAGAAATGTTACTCTATGTTCGGCATTGTTCTGCTTTATAAATGTTTCAATATATTTAATTCGATATATTAGGTATACATTTAATATGTACTTTGTTCATATGCAGAATATAATGTGATATTTATTTATTAACACAAAAAACTAATCATCTTTTCCTAAGAGGATACAAATATAAAATACAAAATATAAAAATCAGTCCTGCAGTTTTTGATAAACCGTATAACCTATATCTATTAATCCACACACACAGAAACAAATTAAAATATACCAAAAAACACTCTTTTTTGTATATATTTATTTGTTTCTCAAAAACTGTAAATTCAAATGGAAAATAATCTTAATATATTAAAGAGAAATAAATATTTATATATATCCCCTATTTTTTATTGCAGATTCTGAAAGAGCGTTAAAAATATGTAGGGTTTATTGGGATTCTTTTTTTCAATTTCCAACAGGTGGCGCTGTAATTGTAACCTCCCCGTGGTACACGTTGGGTTACGCTAATGCCGACTGCACGCAAACTCTTTAACGAAAAAAATGATTTTTTGACATTTGGGGCCAAATGGATAACTTCAACAGGTCAAACTTTAACAGTTTAAAGTTATCGATTTGACCCCAAATGTCAAAAAATATTTTTTTTCGTTAAAGAGCTAGCATTAGCGATACCCAATGTGTACCACGGGGAGGTTACGATTACAGCGCCACCTGTTGGAAATTTAATAAAAGTATCCGAATAAACCCTACATATTTTTTAACGCTCTTTCAGAATCTGCAATAAAAAATAGGGGTTTCCATTTAAAATTTTTAAGTTGACCCCCCTCCCGGTCCCCCTTGGGGGGGGGCTAGGGGGGCCATTTTGTCAAAACCATGACGATTATGATTCGACATATTTTTCGGTAAAATGCTTTCATTTCGAGATATTCAAGGATATTATGTAAAATGGGACACTCTGTATTGTTTCAAAAAAATTATGTTCATGTTAAGCTATTTGCAGCCCTCATGGCTCACCTTAAGAACCACTAAGCTAGACCAACAAGCAGTAGAATTTGATGAAGACCTATCAAGAAGTAAAATTTGAAGAAAATAGGAGAGGAAGTCGGGGTAGTTCAACCAACTCAACAACACTTTATACCAAAAGGTATGAAGGTATCGGATTAAGTAAGTAAAATATAATTAGCAAAACTAAACATCTTTTCTCAATGAATTTGTCATTCGTATGATGTTCATAAAAAAACCTGTAATTCACGTTTACCAAAAATGTAAATTCTCTTCAGAATAATTTACAACATCCAATAAAATTTATCGCATTGAAATTTAAACCTAACTGTATTTTCGAAAACCACAACGAATCATCGAAAGAAATGAAAATTTATTAAACATAAAAATTAGACATTTTGCCTGGAGCTAGCGCATCACATTTACAAACTTGAAAATCACACCTAGCCATAAAAACAAACGCACACATTCATCTTCATCGTTCCATCCACACAACATTGGAAAGCTGTTCCACACACACAGTCACAGCGCGCGCAGAGGGAAATGTATCAAAAGTCCGCTTTCATTGCTGCTTTCAGATCGGCCGCGAAGTGATCCAAACACTACAAGCCTTGCACAGCTCTTGGTTGATCGTAAGTGAGTGCACCACGGTTTCGCGGCTCGTATTCGGTCCTTAAGTGTATCACGAGGAGTTCGGGCGAATCCACGAAGCTAAAACCTTGTGAATGACGTGTGTGAGTGTAGTAAGTTTTTCGAAAAGTTCAGTTGCGGGTTTGGCGCGTGACCTGGCGGTGAAGTTACGCGGTTGATACTGACGTGAATGTGAGTGTTTTCCTCGAGATTTTACTCCACATCTTGGACTTGTTGGATTTTTTTTTTTTATTGTGTTAAGAAATTTGTTGTTGTTTGTACTGTAAAAGATTCTGGAGCAAATTATTTAGCTATATTTTGTTTATTTATATCACAACTTTTGTTTCTTCAGCTTCAGCTTTCAATGTTTCAATCAAATGTATTTGGATAGTGTCATAAATATCTAAGCTCAACTTTGGAGCTTTCAACCTCTATTTTGTATATTTATTTGTTTCATTTTAATTCAGATTTCAATTTTACGATTCCATCTAATATCTATAAATCTAGTAATTAAGCAAAACGTGTTGCTGGCAAAATAAAAATAGGACATTTATTTTACGATTATCGTTAAATTTTAATAAAACTGTTGATGATAGTCTGTGAAAAGTTAAAAGACAATAAAATGAAAGTGTTATAATCACAAGTACATACCGAGAGCTAAAAATTTATCGGTAAATTTTCAAATAGTTGTTGCGTGAAAATGGCTGTCGAGTGTCAGAAATGATATAATAATTAGTGTCATTTTTTCAACGAATTTTACCAAATGAATTCGTGGCTCTGGTTACATTTGGTTGATTATTTCCTGAATTGAAATAAAAATAAACAAAATAATTGAATAAATGTCAACATTTTTAATATCAACAAACTTTTTAAAATCTGGTATGGTGAAAATGAAGCATTGTAATGAAGAAAATAACCAAAGAGCATTTTAAGTAAACTAAAATAAAAAATGAAACTTATACAGAATTTAAAAAATCAAAATAAAGTGTCTTATTTATTTGTTTAATTTAAAGAATTTAATGAGTAAAAATATGCTTTCATATTTATTGTGCACGTAATTATTAACATCAGATATTTTCGGAAGAAAAACTATTTTGACAGGAGCCAAAGTTTTATTGTTATGTTACAAAATTTCAAATGATCTCTATAGGGATGTTTCTTTTTTCATTTCGATTTTTAAAAAGCAAAATTTTCATTAGTAATATGCTAAAACATATTTTAAACTGCCTTGAACATTTCGAGATCACAATCTGAATCCTAATTACTTTTATTCTTGTTTTCTTTTAGTCAGAATTATTGTTGTGTTAATTGTTTTTTTCAAGCTGTCATTGATGGTTATACTAAAATTTATTTTGAACTATGAAGTTTTACGTGTATAATAAATGTTCTCCCAATATTTGTTTGTTTTTATTTTGGTTTGTCTTATAATTAGTTGGATTCAAAATTTTGTTGAATTCTTGGGCATCAAATGAATTAATAGTAACAAATATGTATATCTTTTATTTCTACGAGTTATGACACACTTTAAATATAACAGCAATTTTTCATTGTTCTTTCACCTTCAAGGCGTCAAACTACTAATCAGATTTGGTATTAAATTCAGTTCCAGTATTTAAATGCTCTTTCCGGAATATATGTCAAAGATCTCAAAGCACAATTCTAGTTTGTAATGTAATTGTTGTTTCAGAAACATCAAAAAATAAAACATCTGACAAGTGACAAGGTGATTGAATCCACTGTCAATAACTTTCCATTTAAAAAAAGTGTTTAACTTGCTCAACAACAAAAAACTGTAGGATTCAACTAGTGAAATTTGTAATTTCCCGCGCAATTTTGTCAACAATCACAAAAACAAGTGACAATGTTGTTACGTGGCAGAGTGGTAGTGGCATATGTGCTGGCTTCATCTTGCATTTTCATTGCAATCACCAATGGACAACAATTAAGGAATGGCCACAACAAAGATGCTGGTAAGTTTTGAATAATTTGTCTGCGTTTTTTTTTGTGAAATGCTTGAGTTAGTGTGTGCCGAGCAAATGCCAAGGTTGTGGTATTGTGTTTGTGAATTTGATGGCACTGAAAATTCATTGGTGAAAGATTTATTGTTAAATTGTACGGTATAGTAGTAAATAGTGTAACTGTATTATATTGCGTTGTAAAGAAATACTGATTTATAAATATACTTTTTTCTGTACGGTATTCAATGTCACATTATAGGAATAATTAAGTTTTTGTTGTATGCTGTTGATATACATGTTGTACGTTTATTACGTCAGATGTAGATATTGGAATATTTTAATTTTAGCTCGCTAAGTTATTAGAATTTTGATCCCTCACTTGTAAATTAATAAAGAAGATATTTGAAGAATAATAATCAAAAATTATTTATGCTACGCTATAAATTTTAATAAGGCTGCAATTTAATGTAGAGTCAATGCTAATTCTTGAAATGCTATATTAGTTAGTGTTAAGCAGGTTAAGGTGACATATGCGCTGTGTAATTCTAAATAAACTTACTAAAAATATTAAAGCGAGAATCACATAATGAGTTAAAAAAATATATACCGAGAGTTCTTTTTTTATCAGTTTACATAGGAATGTGTCATTATTACCATAGTTACAGTTAAAGTGATAGACAGCAATATATTAAAACGTTTTTCTGCTCCTGTACAAATATGTCCCGATTATTTTAATTTTTCGATGGATTATAGTACCCATAATTCACGAAATAGGAATAATTTACATTAATTATTAATAATTGTTAATCATAATGAAACAAACAATGCAAGTTTAAACAAATCAGAAATGTATTTTAATTGCTTTTGTAATTAAGAAATTAAATTAAATGGGAAAGAATTTTTATTTTTATTTATTGTAAGTTATCCCTATGTTTATTATAAATCTATAATTTCAATATGTAACATTAAATTTAAACTGTGTTCAATGTTTGAATAAAGTAAAATAGGTGTAAAAATTTATATTTATTCATAATATATTCCTAGTAAAGTCAGGAAATCATATTTATCTCAGTGTTAAATTGTAAAGTCATTACTAATTAATTTAGTTTCTAAGTTAAATAAATTATTTACTCAATACTTAAAGAAATATAATTAGCTTTTTGTATAATTTCATTGGCAGTACCTACTAGAGTTTTAGTTCAAGTGCGTAAAATTGATAATAAATACAAGGTAAATAGTTAAGCAATATTAATTTTACATACCAATAATCACCATCCTATATCGTAGTTCATATACATGATAAATTGTCTTTATACCCAAGACCATTCGGAAAAATATAAATTAATGTTGTAAATGCATTAGTTATGACTATAAATTAAAACTACAGTTTCTAGTTATTCGGCTATTAAATTAAATGTATATTCATTAGATATTTAATAATAAAATATTGAAAAATAAAAAAATTTTAGGTGAGTAAATATATTGGACTAAATAATTAATGTGATAAATCAATTAGTTTTTGATACTTTCAAGTGCAATATTGACACTAAACGTCAATTATTTGATTTAAATTATATATATTTATGACAACATAATTAATATTCGTGTTTCAGTGTAGGTGATAATTATTATTATTAAATATTTTTCTAATATCACAACTTGCAAAAACCTAATTTGCTGTTTTTTATTCTTTAAAAACAAGAGAAAGAAAGTATAGATTTAATGACTTTATTTACTATAATTATATAATAATTTAAATTTATTTAGAAACTTTCATTTAAATTAAATAAATAATGAATACGTGAAAATATGAGACATGGTTTCGAGCCGTATACTAGACAGAATCAGAAATATTTGTACTTGCTTACTTATACACTTGTATCATAATATATTATAATGAAATTATACAGCGGTCAAAACACTTATGTTAGAATACCTAAAAATAGTGTTTTATTCGGAGTTTTATTGTTGGCTTATTGCAAAATTTTTGTAAAATGACGAAAATACAAGCAAATGCAATATATTTAATCAATTCAGCACAAACTAACTTTATTTATGACGAAAAACTACTGAAATACAATATAATACTACAGAAATAGTTTACTAATCACCGAAACTCGTACTATAAATATTATTAAACATATAAAATGAATACACTGTTCTTAAAAATAAAGAAGTTGGCTTTTTGTGCAATTCTATTACAGGTTAAAACAACCTGCGTTAAATTTAGTTCTTTTATTTATATTTAAACGACGCTAGATATTTTTTAGATAAGTTATTCGTAAAAGTGAAATCTTTGGTCCATTAACCCACTTGCATTTTTTCAGTCAATTAAGTGAAAATTTCTTAACTCTCCGCGCTATCAAAATTATTAATGATTTATCGTCAACCTCTGTATTATCACCTGGCATTCACAATTTTCTTTGTGTGTTTTCCTTCATTTCCGCTTTGGTTTCCTGAATGAATATGAAATGTGTTTAGGAAATATTTTACGTAACTTTTATCGCATATATTACACGCGAATGTTGTTCGTGCCGTAAAAATGTCACTTTACTAAAATAGAAAATAGTGTTTCATGTTTTACAGGAATTTCAAAACCCACTTAAAAATTCGATGCTCTTGCGTTGCTGAAAATGGATGCTGTGTTATGTTTTAGCTGCAAATTTTGACAGTAACAAATTTTATAATATTAACTTTTTATGTTAAAATAACTCCTAAGTACAGATAACCTCATTTTGAGAAGCAAAAAATTCGGTTAAGTAATTTGAACGAAAACCTGTTTGATGTTTAAAAGTTTAAATGTTTTCAGAGTTTAAATAATTTACATAATAAATATTTATATTTGATACACAAAATTGTGCCAATTTTAATTTGAAAATTATTAGTGAATAGTTTATATTTATTAATTCTTTCTGAATGAAAAATGACAGAGATTGGCAGTGTGGCGAAAAAAATGACAACTTTATAATTTATATCAGGAAATCTGACATGTCTCATATTAATGAGAAAATTAGTAAATAATGAGCCAGTATTTACCAGAAATTTCATACCATATTTAGTCTACTTATTAATTATACTTTCTACATACAATACCAAAAATTTAACTTTCTTTTAATTGATACAGAAAACTGAATTTCTTTGCAAAAGTGACAATTTTTCGCAATAAAATACTGTGTGTTTCATTTTGGATGAATCACTATTGCAACTTTTACTATTAGACTATAATAGCATATTATTCAATGAGCATGTAATGTATACTATTACTCATGAGAATGAAGTTTGCATCACGAGCGAACGCGAGACAGCGCTGGTGTCTTCAGCAAAGTTTGAGGTTAGAATATATTGTTTTTTCACGATATGACAGAAAAGCTCACATTTCTTCTCATGAAATAGTGAGGAAAACGTGTTTTTCCTCTCTAGAGATTTCAAGTGTTAATTTATGAATAAATTAAAAAAAAACAAAAAAATTCGACATGATCTTAAATTTGCAAGACGATATCTCAAGAATTACAAGAGATATCGTAAAATCTCTTAATTACCCAATAACCAAATTTGCATCCCATTCTGAAACATTTTATTTTTTGAGCATAATTTCAACTTTAGTCAAAAATGTCTGGACAAATTCAACTGTAGGTCAAAAACTGGACCAGGGTTGGACTTGCGGACTTCACCGTTAGATTCAGCAGGGATTTCTCCACAAGCTTGTGCAATTTTATTTTATTAAGTTGGCATAAAAAACAGTTAGAGCAAAAGTTCTGAGATAAGGTAAAAATAGGTGAAATTTTTAAAAACGCTACTTGATATCTTGGAAACTAAACGAGATCTCGCAAAACGGTAGCCAATTTTAAAATCAGCATGCCTCAATTACCCAACAACCAAATTTTCATCCAATTCTGAGACTTTTTTATTTTTCGGTCCAAAATTTTGAAGGCATTAGGCTTGGAAAATTTAGCGTTTTTTGAATTTTCCCTGTAAAATGTTAACCCGTCAAAATATTTTAATGAAATTTGGCACACTTATGTAACTCGACGAGCCCGATCTAACGGTGTACTCCGCAACTTCGTATCTTGCTTAGATTTTGAGTTATTGATAATCAAAATTTTTGGATTTTGAAAAATTTGTAAAAAAAATTTTTTTTTCGAATTTTTTGTAAATTTGTTTATAGGGTATTTGGGGCGTGGGAAGTACACTGCCGTTGAGCGCGACTCAATATCTCGCTTGGTTTTTGAGTTACAAGCCGGTAAACTTTGAGTTTATACTTTTTTGTCCCAAATCACATTTGAGCGGTTAAAAAGGTAAGTTTTAATGAAAGCATAATAGAGAACCATTGAATTGGGACACACTGTATATTATGTTTGTACAACAAATAATTTATTAAGCAATATTTGATATAAATCTTGATATTTTTTAGAAAATCCTCATTTATAAATATTTCAAAACCAAGTTAGAAATTTGTGTTACAAAATTTTATTTTAGTTCCTAATTAATTTTGCTATAGAAATTCAATGCGCAGCAAACAGAAAGAATGTAATAATTACATCACGAAAATGCTCTACCTTTCAATTGTACCTAATACGGATCTGCTCTCAATGCAGATAGATTCAACTAAGTAATTCAGTACGCTCGTGACAATATGACGTAACACACACCTGACACAATAAAAATTTTCAAATAAGATCTAATTAAAGATTATCGCATCTTATAGAGCGTTTCCTTTCACAATTACAGCGTAAAAAACACATTGTGAAAAATGTAATGACGCGTTGATAATTTTGCATCCTGGTACACTTTGAAAATGTCTGTCGAAAGTTAACTTATGGTATTAGAAAACGTAAATGTCAGTTAAATGGATATTTATTGTATCGAACGCTTGAAATAAATAAAAGCATTTAATAGACAATTGTGCTTATATTGTTCAATTTATGTCCAGGTCAATTTTCACTTTCATTGCATTCAGTTCTATTTTCTACATACAGGTTGCTTATTTTTCTTGATATTGCTGTAAATTTTCACTTTACTGCAAAGGTGTAAATACAAAAGTTGTTCAGAAATTTAAAATACGAGGGATGGACGTATTGACAGAGAAATTGAAAGGCGGGTGTCTGCAGGGTGCAAGGTATTGGATGCTCTGGGTACATTTGCTCGAAACGTGAATGTATCTAGAGATGCTCGATTGAGTGTTTATAATGTGCATTAGTACCTACATTGATATACGGTTCTAAATGTTGGGTGTAGATGAAGAAGCATGAACGACGTATAACTGCTGTAGAAATGAGATATTTGAGAGGAGTGTGTGGGTATACGAGACGTGACCGTATCCGGAATACATTGGTGTATGGTGAGTGTGAGATTGAGGAGAATGTTGTTAAGGAAGTGGGAGTGAGTCAGTTGAGGTGGTTTGTACATGTTGAGCGAATGTCGAATGAAAGGTTGGTGAAACTAATATATGTGGGTGAGATTGAAGGTTTAACGATTGCGAGGGCGTCCGAGGAATAACTGGTTGGGTATGATTGATGGTTTGTTGCGTGAACGAATGATTCCGAGTGAGAATAGACGAGCATGTATGAATCGCACTATGGATGTGGACGAGGCGAAAGTGGTGGAATATTTGGAGGAGATTGATTGTTGGTTGACTGTATTTCTGGGTTCATGCTATCCCACTAAATGGGATTGTTATGTATGCATGTATGTTAAATGGAACTTCACATATACATTGGTAGCAGATATGATGTTAATTGCTCGTTCAAAAGTTAAACGAAAACTGCATTTTGCAAATTAAAATACATAATAGTACTTTCTATTTCCACAAAGCAAAATTCTAATTGTTAAGTATTTATTATCATGGCCTAGTCATTAAATAGATAGTCATTTTCATTCTTATGTCTCTAAACCTAAATACCTTAGAAATATTATTGTCTACAATAATAGTAATTGTGCATTGATTTATTAGCAATCAAATAAATTTTCTACTCATAAAATAAGCTTTATTTGATAGTAAAATTGTTATAGATCCTTAAGTTGCAAATTTCTATCCTAAACTCCTAGAGAAATTAGATTAACAACGCAATAGATATATTTATTTATGTTTAACTTGTCTGCAAGTATAATACATTTATAATGGACCCAGTACTCGCACTTCGCAGTAGAATCAGAAACCAGAAGGTCCCGAGGCACTGAAAGTTATCGATGTCAGTCACTGAGAACACAGGACTTTCTTGATACGCGGGATGATAAAAAATGTACGTTGTGTGTTATAATGTTAACGTCCATTACCTTTTGCATTTCAAAGGCACTTTATTAGACATTACGTTGATTTTATCAAATTAGAGAAGTGAATGAAATAATTGGATTAAACTAGGAAACATGCTCGGAATAATAATGGTTATAAATGGGAGAAATTTTAAAAATGTAAAAGTTTGGAATTTGTAACAAATGGGTACATGATGTGATGATATATTTTATTACTTATTTTAAGAAATATTACAATGGGGTCTAAGATATGACTAAATTTAGTTTTTTTAATGTGATTTCACATAAGTTTTCGATGCCTATTGATTCCTACACTTCCTTAATCTTTATTTAGGAAAATACAATTACTAATATCTCTGAAATAAAACACTCTATTTCTCGTATTTCATTAGTCCAAATGTCAAGCTTGTAGGAAACGAACTACGAACGTGTTTATCAGTATACATAGGGATGTGCCATTACTATAGTTAAAGTAGTTGACAGCAATGTATTAAAGCGTTTTTCTTATGAGTAAACATCGGGATAATTTACATGGATTATTAATTTACTTAAGTTTTTAATTATTAATCATAGTCAATTATAATAAAACAAACAATGTAAGTTTAAACAAATAATAAATTTATTTTAATTGTTTAAATTGGTAGGAATGATTATTTTGAATTACTGTAAGTTATTCCTATATTTACGCTTTAATAATCATTTTGACTGTAACTATGGTAATGACACATCCTTATGTACACTGGAAAAAAAAAACTTCTGGTATATATGTTTGCGTGTATATGTTAAACTCGGGATTTAGTGTATTACAGGCTATTAAATAAAATAAAAGTTGATAAAATAACCTTGAAAATGAAAGGTTATAACTAAAATATTTAAAATAAAAGAGTCACTATTAATTATGTATTAATAATAGGCTATTGATCCCGGATTTTGTCTTCCATATTCTAACCTTAGACCTGTAACATTTTACATTTTCGCACCTGCTCTACAACACCAAAAATAAAAGAAACAACTGTTCCAAAACGAGTATTTCACAACGAATTCGACAGTAAAACAAGTTGCCATTCCTCATCATAATTTTATAGCTATCAAACTCGTAAACAACCATAAAATTCAATTAAAAATCCATAAATTTTTCTCAACTTTCCGAGATCCAAATCACTGGAGCATCACATCAATGAAGTAAAATAAAAATGGCACATGACATTTAGATCGGCTTGACCGGATGAGTTGGTGAAGTGACTCGTTTGCCTTCACATTCAAACCCTGCTTCGTGTCTCACCCCCCGCCCGACGATCACACACAGAGATGTGTATATGCACATACGGTAGATGCTAACTTATATACTGCAGTGGAATGTGTAGGCAGATGAGAATTCTGCTTTCAGATGGAAGATAGTGAAGGAGTTTATTATAAAGTAGCGTTCTGTTCGGAATTTATTGGATTATGCAGCGTAAATGTGAATGGGTGCACATAAATATGGCAGAGAGGGGATTTGTAGAAAAATATGTTTCCTGGTTTGCTTATCTGATATTCTCACGAAGTATGCTTTGAAAAAATGTTTGCAAACTGTATTGCAGGCCATATTTTTTATTCATATAAATAAAATTTGTGTTAGTGTCGTCTACTACGATCTGAATGGGGTCTGTGAATAAAATCCAATTTAAAGAAACAAATTATGAAATAAATAACCATGTTACCCGGGTGATCCACCGTGAACGTCATATATATATATACATTGAATTTACAAATATTCTATTAAAAGTGAAGAAAATCCACATAATATTTAGTAAATATTCTACATTTTTTTCTTACTGTGAAATAAAATAAAATAATTATAATATAAATTTAAAGAATCAAATGATGAAATAAATAACCATGTGACCCGGGTGATCCACCGTGAACGTTATATATACATTGAATTTACAAATATTCTATTAAAAGTGAAGAAAATCCACATAATATTTAGTAAATATTCTAAAAAATTTTCTTATATAGTTTCTGTGAAATTAAATAAAATTACATACTTTAAAAATTTTGAACTGGATTTATTTAGCGTTTTATGTTTTATTGTTACAGAAACTACTGTGCGTCCACTTTATTTAAAAAAAAATTAAGTTGGCGAATAGAGAAAAACAAAAAAATTTAGAGTGTTTTTAGTATGTCATCCTAATAAGTATTTGACTACATAAAAGTTATAAATATTGCAGATATTAAAAACAATGTAATTTCGTTTAACTCTATTAAATTTTGACATATTCATGTAAGTCAATAAACAGTGTGTGTAATGTATTACAATGTACTTCCTCTTCAAATCATACTTTATTTGGCAATAGCCATTTCTTTTCTTATAGACATCTACTTCCAAAATCAATTTTCCCCTTTAAATATTCAATAAAATTACAAATTTCTACATATTTCTATTTCCTGAATACATTTTCTCTGCTTCGGAAAAGTTTTCTTGTTATGTAAATCCTGACTCGAAATATATTTATATGCATGTGTCAAAAGCATAACGGAAATCAAAGAAGTGTAGACTTCTAAGAACCATCGGAAACGAATCGAGTTGGTATTAGAAAAATTCTTTTCAAATTTATCAACCATTCTCAGCACCCTAAATAGTAAATATGTATGTAAAAGGTTACCAATGTAGTTGGAAAAAAAATATTTTTATAGGCGAAAACTATTCCTAGTTTGATTTTCTGTTATTGTGAAATGCCAAATTTTGTAAAATTTGAACAAATGTTTTATCAATTACCCAAAAAAATTATTTATTTATGGCGACGTTACTCCTATATTTGAAAGGGAGAAAATCATAGGTTATTTAAATTCAAAAGATGTAATGAATCTATGTATACGGAAAATAAAAGTATAAAATAACTGCGATTAAATAAATTAATATCTTCATTTTGAAACACCAGAAGTTTTACTTCAGTTTTTGAAAAAATGTTGTTTCATTTTTATGCAAAAACAACATCAAGATGTTAGAAATTTAGAACTTTCATATAATTTTATTAATGTCCTCTTTGTTCTCTACCCCCTGATCTAAAGTATTTAAAATTTTTCTATTATCGAATAAAATAGACATGGAAATAGTGATTTATATTACCAGATCGTTATTCAGAACTTTACGAGCGAGCATATAAAGTTTAGATTACGATCGAGTATTGTACAATATTTTACGATATAGATACTGAAACATAAGTACTTAAAAAATCTTACATTTATTGGAGCGCGCAACACAATACATTAAAATTAAACTATTCGATCGAAATAGTCATGTATGTTGATAGGTATTAACATAACTGCCCGTAAAAAGTTTCTTTACACTACAGACATAGCTCAATAATAAAAGGTTTATAATTTAGTACATAGTAAATTATTAATAGATTTAAATCAGAAACACAAAACTAAAAATGAATGAATTGTAATTCGTCACAAATTATTAAACAGTGTTGACAACAATTATTGATGACTTATGAATGAAACAAATGAATATATTAAACTTAATGCTTAAAACATGCCACCTACGCTTATTAGTATGTACATAATAATTGTTTATTATCTGTTTATGAAAGAGGAAGCACAAAAATTACAATTACTGCAAATCACACTTGGAAGATGTAACTTATATCCAAGGTTATCCTGCCTGTTTTCAATTAATATTAAATGTATATTTGTAATTATTATTTAGGTTATTAAAGATTACCTTTTAAAGAATCCACTTGTTCAAATGTCGAATTATGCAACGACTAAGATTTCCATATTGTCGTTATGCTAATGTCATCATAATTGCGGCATATCAAAGAAAATTACTTAGTTTTTCTTATCAAATCACAATCTGTCACGATTTACTCCCATTAAATTGTTGTGTAGCCCTTAATCTTTACTCTTAATATCACACAACAACGATTCTCTATTTTCGTAAGTGGTACTTAATTTCCAAGTTTGAGAACTGGTCAAAGTTTTATCTACTCGTTTCTACGAATGAAAGAGTTTTTAGGTGTGCAATGCTGCTATTACGTGGTTATAGCTGCACTTTACATAATTAAAGTTGTATTTAAGGTTTCCATTTTCTAAATAGGTCACTTGGGATGGTGGTATAATGTAATATGACAACTGACTTTTATTAAGAGTATTGAGCCAATTTTACACGAGAAAAATGCTCGTATAAATAGCTCAAATCTGCAATACTCAAAATGTTAATTTTAATAATTTAATTCCAAAAAAGAGCAAAAAAAATTATATGGAATAAATAGCTACGTGGTTAAAACATCGAACTGGCGATTTTGTAAACCTTAGTTCGAATCCCACAGCCCATAGCTGATTTTAACTTTAGCATTTCCCTCCACTAACATCTTTAGGCATGTACTATCTACAGGACAGACTACTATTCGTAGAATACTCTGGTCATACTTCTATTCAATTTCGAGCTACGTCAGGGGTACCGCAAGGTTCAAACCTAGACCCACTGTTATTCTTAATCCTTATAAACGACATAACTTACGTAGTCAACAATAAGATAGGTACTCATGTTTGTTGATCACTTATTGAGATATGCAAAAATAAAAAGCCACATCCAAAATGGGTGAAGCCAGTTTCGGCTATGTAATAATGTAATTGTATATATTAAAAAAATTACTACCATTTAAAAAATAATTATTATTTTATTCATAATCACTACAGTAATATATCTATTCCTAACTTTATAGAGGCAGGGAAATACGTCATTCCTTACTAATATGACGACCTTTTGGGTTGGGAAGTGACAGATTTATCCTATTGGTGGGAAGTGTTTATATAGAATTGCCTAGCAACACAGTCATAAATCTATGAAAGTAAATTGAACAGCGCTGTCAAACATATGACTAAATCCTTATAATTACAATAAATCATCAATAATTACAATATTAATATTGCACAGAAGTACCTTTATTACAAAGTAATATAAAATTCAGTGCATAATTAAAAGCTGCACTAAAGAAGCGAAAATTTATTGATGTCATACATTTCTGTCATGAGATAGACGTAAAATAAAATGTATAATTTTTAACTATTACCAGAGTGCCATGGTAAACGAAACATACACATATTCGTATCTATACAGGTAGTAACATCATATACTAGCTATATTGTTATATTAATTGAGTAAGTCTACAGTTTACTTTATTCAGTATGTACTTAGAGTGCTAAATAATCAAGTGCACTTACATTTTGATGATTCTACTATAGGAATACTGCATTCGAGCACACCACACACGACAAAATCACTGGGAAGGTCCCCGCACTACTAAATACAAACCAAATTTTTCATGGGCTCTGCAGCGGTATTACTAGTTATTTGGTTGAAACAAGTTCACACTTTGCAAGAACAAACGATATTTATAAAATAAAACATTCGTTTTAGGTATTATTCCAGTAGTTCTCAAAATTTTATCTAGTATTATAATTTTTCTATGTTCAGTAAGGAAAATACACATTATACATAATATTATATAGGGGTAGAAGATTGCTTATTTGGTACGACCGTTCAAAATAGAAATATTCCACCTGACTTGACTAAATGGCCAAGAATGCATCTTTTAATCTATATCATGTAAAAATTATAGATTTTCATGATATTATACTGACTGTTAATATATTGTTTCCAAGATATATATTAGAGAATAAACTTATAACTACATATGTAGAGGTAACATTAGTCAGAGTACTAAGTAAAAATAACTAAATTAATTGCTGTTCTTTTCTCAATATTCCTTTTAGATAACAAATGAACTGCCAATTCTTCAAATGTATTTTGCTACCTGCAAAGTCTGTAGTAGATTTGTAATAAACTAAAACATGGTATAATGACTAATAAATCAAAATGGAAAGGTGCATGTAACCTGTAAAACGATTTGGCGTATGGCCTTGTACTACTAGACCGGAAGTTGTCAATGCTAGAGCTCATCAAGTTTGGATAGTCAAAGAAGAAACAATCGTTGTTGAAGATAGAAATCAAACGAAACGTACTATAGGATAATAAAGCAAATACAAGTTTAGAGAATCATAAATTTTACGGGAATAATGAAGTCATTTTGCTTTACAAACTGTAATTATGTTTCAACGGATTTTACAATTTCCTTTCATGTAAAATAGTTCTCTTAACAATGTCACGCATTTTATAGCTGTTTGAAGTTATTGCCACAAGTGAATACAATTTTGTATGAATAAAAATAAAGAATTGATAAATATGTTAAAAATATCAAACATGGGTCAAGAATAATTTATTATTAAACATTCAAATTCAGATGATTCTGTTGTGTATAGTAAAATCGTTTGGTGCCCATACTGGATTAAGTATATTTTCTATGCTACATACACTTTCCATTGTAAAATATCTGAGCTGAAAACGTAGCAAAGAAGGCGGCAGTGAAGACACGAACCAGTGTTGACGTTCAGGAAAGCTCCCCGCCAAATTAGATTAGACCGTATTGAATCGAATGTAAATGATGTCGGCTTGGATTTTGCAAATTTATAGGAGACGACAGAAAGGTAGATTAGATTACGATAAAAAGATAAAATGTGTGTATTGTGTTTTATGCAATATATGAAGTTGCAAACTAATTTTATACAGACTGCGAATTTTATACTGAACTTGAACACTTTTCCATCTGCTTGTCTAAAATACACGTAATTAATTAAAAATAATGAATCTCTGATAGCAATAATAAAAACTATTATTATTCCATATCTATTAGCTGTTAACTAGTTGGAAATGTCAAGAGGGCACTGCACGTTTAATTTCAAACAAATAACCTGATTCTGTCATAAAGACAATAAAACTCCTACCTTGAAAATCCTTTAGGTTTCCCGCTGAGTCACCTCTCCAATCTGTAACAAAGAACCAAAAAATTACAAAAGATAAACAAAAACTTGCATCACGTCAAGCAGGCGAGAAAAACAATTTGCTCTAAATATCGTTGAAATAATTATATGTTTATAAATCAAAGCATAAAAATCGTATTATACATCATTTATATCTACGTAATTTGCATACAATGAAATCATTGCAAACAGAAACCATTATGGATCATGTAACGAAACGGTCTC
The DNA here is from genome assembly GCA_963942605.1 of Poecilus cupreus. Lineage (NCBI taxonomy): Eukaryota > Metazoa > Arthropoda > Insecta > Coleoptera > Carabidae > Poecilus > Poecilus cupreus. The sequence goes on from OZ012732.1 coordinate 10,921,698, forward strand.
CACCTTGAATTCTTTCCAACTCATAGCTCATGCTCTTGTATAAATGCGTGGAACGGCAGCCTTTCCATATGTCTGGAATACTTTATGGATATTGAAGCGGGCATTTGAAATTCTAGAGCAGCGGTAACAGTTGTAACTGGGACAACAATAATTTATATGATATCTTTATTGAATGTTTATAATTATTTTTATGGTTGTTTCATAGTTGCTTGTTGTTTATGATCACATTTAATTAGATCATTGGAAGGTTTCGTTATTTATGTGTAAAAGCAAGACGTTAAATTAAATTGTCGTAATTGATTTTACTTTCTTATACTTCGCATAAGGAGGTATAGGAATCATACAAGAATTGAGATTAATTTTTTTTAATGATGTTTGTGTGGATGGATGAATGAACCTATTTATACCAAGTTCGCGTACTTAAAAACAAAGTGGGATAAGTAAATGTCATTAGCATCAGTTTGGAAATTTCACCCTTTCCAAACAACAGCGGTTCCTTCGACCACTTTAAAGTTAATGCCAACGAATGACTATTGAATAATGGTTACACTAATCTTCTTAAAAAGATGTTATTATTATTATTAGATTTCAAGAAGTTTGAATGCCTCATCGAACTTGTGTACAGCATCCAATATTCACTTGCATTTTGCAAAATACATATACAATACAAATAAATACAACAGCGGTTCCTTCGACCACTTTAAAGTTAATGCCAACGAATGACTATTGAATATTGGTTACACTAATCTTCTTAAAAAGATGTTATTATTATTATTAGATTTCAAGAAGTTTGAATGCCTCATCGAACTTGTGTACAGCATCCAATATTCACTTGCATTTTGCAAAATACATATACAATACAAATAAATACAACAGCGGTTCCTTCGACCACTTTAAAGTTAATGCCAACGAATGACTATTGAATATTGGTTACACTAATCTTCTTAAAAAGATGTTATTATTATTATTAGATTTCAAGAATTTTGAATGTCTCATCGAACTTGTGTACAGCATCCAATATTCACTTGCATTTTGCAAAATATTGTAAGATCAGAAGTGAGAAATTGTATAATACCTGGTTCAGGTAAACAATGGATTATATATCTGTCCTTCATTTCGTATCGTTTATCTTTCTCATTCGACTAGCGAGAACGTTTGTCGGTTTTTAGTTCAGTTTTGGTACCTGTGGAGGGGTTATGGGGCATAACTTCTGAACAATACTGTACATACCTACATACAATAAGTCACGAACCAGAAAAGATAGAGTAACTAAAATTTTATATGGAATTGGACATTAACTTTAGATTTAAAATAAAAAATTCATTTTATTTTAAATTTGTAATAAGCTACGAAAAAGTTTCAATTGAATAAGATAAGAAAAACTAGTCTATGCAAAAGCCTATGGTGGATTATTTCAAAGAATTAATTTTTATTACACTCGTATTTAAATTATCTAATCAACTTACCGATCTATATTTATCATATATCATAAGATACAAGGCCATCCTATTGTTATTTACTAAGATCCTTTATACAGAACCGGTTACTAAAAATTAATATTTAAAATGACTGAAATATTTGTTTACTCATGTTGTTATACAATGACTTTATAAATAAACAATGCTGTTACAGATCATTTCAAATATTTGCATTGACATTATAATACAATTCTATTCTGCTAATGAAACCGCATTGTGTTTCAAATAGTAAAATATCTTTATAATAATTTATAATGTGCAATATCCTCTTTAATGAATCCTAAACATCATAAATTTATTTTTGAATTTAGATCAAGGTGTAAACGATATACAATAATTTTTTTTCACATAAATATTCAGGAAAATTCGTTGCTTCACTTGATCGTTAACAATTTAATTACATAGATAAAGTTATCGCATTCAGTAATACAAATTAAATAATAATAGATAGCTATACATGTTTCAAATGTAATGATGGACTTATTTTATTCAAAATAGTGTATTGTGCAACAAGTATAGGAAGTTGATTCTAGTACTCGACTTAAAATATTGCATATCACATTTCGCATGAAAAAAGTATTTCTGTATAAAATTTATATTCACACTAACACACTATGCATCCTAATGGAGGGTTATACAGAAGTAAATTTTCGTGCTGCCATCTATTGATGTTTTCATGGAACTACGATGCAATTCACGTAGGCGAAATACAAACAAAACGTTGTAAAAATGACAGTTCTTAAAATGATGCTAAATATGAAAAATAAAGTGTGTGTATGGTTTGTGTAATAGTGACTCCTGTTATTATTATAAAGAATATATGACCAGTGTTAAATTTATTAAGTTTCCTAAATATTAAACTACAAAAATAAAAACATAACCTTGTTAAAACACCATATCAAACATCAAAACATGGATGTTTGTGTTATGAACTTCCATCTCAACTTTTACCTCATCTTTCTCTTTCTTGCCTGTGACGTCAAAATCATAACCCTCCATTAGCGATTAAGCATAATTTATTACCTTCCACTCTAAATAAGGGAGGTATTGTGACTGGTCAAAAGATCCGATTTATAAGCAAGATATTGTCATAATCCATACACCTATGTACATACATATATTTAGAATTTGGATTTTTAATTTTAAGCCGATTATGTTTTAGTAGCTATCAACCGTAATTGGTATTTTACTTGAAAGCCTAGGTTTTTCATAGATATAGAATTGAATGGTTTTACTCTCAAATCATATGTCAGATTTTCTGTCAGGTGTTATTCAATTCCAACAGAGATCTGCTCACTTCATACTTAAACGGTTGAAAGCATCAGATAAAATAATAATATTCCAATTTTCCCAGACATCATAATTTGCACCAGCGTCAAAACCATATATTTACACCCACCCTCCAGTATATCCAGCACTCAAACGCAAATTAAAAAAGTAAGAATTACGATCTGAAAGGTTGCACAAGGAAAAAGGGAGAAAAGGGAGCACGCTACAGCATCCCTTCCTGCCGGAGAGAGCGCGACAAAGACATTTTATGAATAGGGGTGGAAAGGGCAGATAGGAAATTAAGAACTGGATATGAAGGGAGGTGATATATCTCAGGGTTAAGGAAAAGGGGCGACGCCTGTGCAAAGGGCGCCAGTCGTTGAATAGGGCGGAAATTTTGAATGAAGGGTGCAAACAGGAAATGAGTCATTGCGAAGTGCTGCAATGGGGATGGGGCTAAATATTGAAGAGTGGAGAAATATTTGCTATCGGAGATTGAAAGACTTGTATCTGAGCTTCTGCGCTCGTGATGAAGATTGCTATTAAGGTGTAATTAATTTACAGAGTAATTGAATTTTTAAGTCGCGATGAAGTAATGAAAAAATTTCAAGGAACTTCTAGGCTTCTTTCTAAGGATTATACAGCGTGCTCAAGTGACGAGACACGTTGGAATTTAGAAGTATATAATGGCAGGTTTTATTACATTTAAGTAACAGATTTTGATATAAAAATTTAATTTAAAAAAGTCTGATGTGTCCAGCACATAACCCAATATTACTTTTAAACGGTACAAAATAGTATTTGATGATACAGAAACATACCTTCTTATTTATTTATTTTCTATTTATATTTGAGAAATTTAATTTAATTTCGTAATTTTATTTAATTTTTTGATATATATGTTTTGAAGGAAGGAAGAAAGAAAGGAAGAAATAAATCAAACTTTCGTTCAAAATGGCAACACAGGTCCGTTAATCATTGTCTTTCACTCGTTTCAAAATTCCTAACTCGACTCCTTCAGCAGGTTGCCTGGAAACAATTAATTTGTAACGTAAAAAATAATTTACTGACCTTACAATAAAAATTACTAGATCAGCCCGAAAAAAGATTCTTTACCACCAAAGAAGTAGAGACAGAGCTCAGTAATGGTAGGTTTACAATTTAGTATCATAAAAATACATATTTAACAATAATCATAGTTATGAACACACTGCATTTCTTATGTATCGTCTCTGCTGTATTATTAGATAAAATTTGTGAACATTTCATTTCTTTAAAGAAAATTGATTATTTTTCAATCTTTATTATATCAATAAAATAAAAGTGCATCGGATTGTAGATTATAAGATCCTTGGTTCGATGTCCGCAGCCCATAAAATTTAATAATATAAAAAATATTACCCCTGAACCCTTGACCTGAATGATCTATAAGTATATTCATTTTATTAAAAAATTGATGCATGAAATATTTATTACAAAATTTCTGAAGGTTTTTCGTATTCGTATCAATATTTGCTTATGTTTCTTTTGTGGACATTATTATATTTATGAAGCTTTTATTGCATAATTATATACAATTAGAAAATAAAATTAAGTGGTTATATTAATAAAAACATAAATTTCAATGTGTACCCCATGACATAATTCAATAACAGCACCTCACGCTGAGGCGGCAATTAATCGTTTTAAGATCTTCATCTCCTAATCTATATACAATACATAATTCATATCAGTCCCTATTTATGAAAAATACATAAAATATGAGCAGAACCAATTATTTATAGCTAGCAATAAATCAAAGACATTACGCTCTCTTGTCATTGTCTTTCAATACAATTTATAAACCTAAATCATTCATTATTCCACGTCTGTTCCATCAAAAACTTTCATTTCCATCTATGAGTACATCAACATCATGCCGCTGCAGCCTTCATCTAACTAAATCATCTTTACTTGACGTCATCGGGCATTTTTCTCACACTATACATTTTTTACTCATCATCATCAGCGATATGATACCCTTGACTCTCAAAAAACGTTACTTTTACTCTACAATAATTAAAATTTACTTCTGTTTTGAACGTTTTACTATAATTGCTGGAACCACGAGAATCATTTTTTACATTGCTCATGGTTCAACAGTCAACGAAGTGCTGTTTTCACTTTTTAATTTCTAGTAATCGAGAAATGATGAAGGCTTTCGCAAAATAAACATTTTCAAAAAATATTCACCGTTAGTGGTATTACCCCTGAATATTTTGTGTATCAAGTATTTGCACAAGTGCGATACCCGAATATTTATAATAATTGTAAACACATGAGGAATAGTTTAATTTCTTCTTTTTAAAAGGACAAAAGGGATAATATCTTCAATTTTTCAATCAATTTCTTCAAAAGAATTACTTTCAAAACGTTGATGACTCATTTTTAACGTAATTTGACAAATGACATTTATCAAAGTGTGATATTTATGTGACACATTAAAATAAATATATGTTCAATAATTTAAAATAATGACTAAAATTCTTCTCGAGAAATATATCCCTCATGCATGGTAAATATTTTCCATGCACTTGGGATATAACTACTGAATATCTTACTCGTGTGGAAAGTAGATACTTTCCGAATTAGCAAGAAAAGTATACAAAATACGATTTGTTAACAATTCATAGACGAATTTTTTCGCATTTGCTATATACGACATTTCTTATGAAATTATGCTTTAGTCAGAATAATTAGAACTTTTAAAATTATTTGGCTAGGTTTAAATAATTTATTTAAAAAATTAATATGTAATATGGGGTAAATAGCTCCGTGGTAACGCATGGGACTGTGAATCGTAAGATCCTCAGTTCGAATCCCACAGTCCACAATCGCCATTTTAATTTACCCCTGCGGTTTTCCTCCATGATCATCTTTGGGGGCAATAACTCGATTCCCAGTAACCGCACTTCATACGCAAAAATATATCACTTACTGTTTTTATCGCGATCTGTGTAAGCAGAGTGCCACACCCATAATGGGTAAAAGGCGTGAAGATATTTTTTTTAAAGCTAAACATCCACTGATCTTGAATTGCAATAGCTGCGGACACGGAAATTCTTCAAAGATCACTCCAAAGATTCCCAACAGTTAGCTTAAACCAGGGAGCAAAGCCTAACCAGGATACATAAATATATCAACACGAATTATGTCTCAAGACGATATTTCCGAATTTTTGCCCGCGGTAGTCGCAAATGACCATTTTTGTAAAATACTAAAAATCTAACAAAAGTAACCAAAAACGTGTAACCACTGTCAAGTCATCACATATAATTTCTCATACTGGGGAGAAGTGTTTTTGCCCTTTTCAAGCCCGTTAGATACGCTACTGAGGAACGTACAAATTGTTGAAAAGTGAAAAGTGGAATAGTTCTCCGACTTATTTATTTCTCTATTTGCCACATAATTTCCTTAAGGAATGTAATAAACTCATTCCTTACTCCAAATGAAAAGTGAGTAGATAATTGTAGAACCGATGTATGTTATTAACATTCTCAACAATCACTTTAGCACCTGATGTCAGTGATTTCAAGCGTGTACTTATAGTCGCAAGTAACAAACACGACGCGAGATTCGAGATAGGAGCGAGCAAGTTAGATGAGTCCCGAGATACCGCTGCCACATTCTGATCCGCAGATTAAGAAAGAAACTTTGCCATGCAGAAACGATGCACAAATACGTAACACAGCACTGGGAGCATATGGCACACTTAACAACCAACGAGGATGCTGAGCGCCAAAAATATTGCCATGATGCGAATATTAGAAAGATGAATGAGTGTAAGATGGCAAATGGGAAGGTTATTCATTTAGTGTGATTAAATCTCTTGTATTCTTTGGGTGTGCAAATTGATGATAAAACACATAATTTTGAGTGTTATTTACGATAACTTCAATTCTCGAGGTTGGCAACACTGCCTGTCAGTTTCAATTGATAACTGACAGATGTATAAACTTAACCTATATTGTAATTTTTTTACAGTTTTTTCGAATTTTAGATTTCAAATAAAACTTATATGTACCTCGGCACTGAAGTTACTTTTTATCACTCACATGGTTTATTTTCCTCGGCTCTACGGGCCTCGACTGTATTCTTGATAAAAAATTTAAATGGGAAAAATATTTAAGAATCATCCGTGCCAGGTGTGCCAAGAGCAGCAAGTGCCAGGCGGTCCAAGAGCAACTAGATGGGTTATAGGACAGCGAGAACTCCCAGACTTACGCTAACATGGAGTCAGAGTGGAGACCAAGAATGGTCTCCTTGATTGAAGCAGATTGCTCAGTTTATATACAAAGATTTCCCTCTCGTTCCCTCAGGAGTCTCAAGGTGGGACGTGAAGTTCGTTTTCCTCCCCCGCTCCATGGTAGTTCTTGACGCCTGTACTGGCTGTTGCGATCCAGCTGTTTTAACCTGCAATAATTCTTTCCACTTAATCGTCTTCGTTTTAAAACTTCGCCTCTGTCTAGTGGGTTTTTTTTTCTAATAGCCTGGTGTCTTGTGCACTCCACCATCGGAGACACTTGAGATTAACGTAAACAAACAACAGTTCCACAGCAGAAAACAGTATTGGTACCAGATACAAAATATTCCTATGGCCATAGAAAACAGTATTAACCTAATTATTTTAATAAATATATTTAGAAATTGTCGTACCGTCTCAATACATAAATAGCTATTATCATGAATGGAATTCTTACTTATTCATCTAATTTTTTCGTCAATTCAAGAATAAGTAGGTTATTCACTTTATTCTAGCTAATTTCATTAAATTGCATCTACGTTCCATGATTATATACCTATACAAATCATCTTATTTATTAAAATTTATCTAATTAATTTGATTCATTTGATTCAATTTAATCAATTCATATAATTCATTACGTTAATTATCATAATTCAATTATTCACTGAGATAATAAGAATAATATGGCAAGTTTTCAAATAAACTACAACTTGAGGTTTATGTATTAGTATTACTACTAAAATTTAATCAGAGCATAATTTGTATATCCAAATAGTGGACGAATAAACCGTAAAACAATAAAAACCTTATTCTAGAGACAAAATATCTTCATCTATTGCAAAATCGAATCGAAAATTGTCACCCATTGCAATACCACCATTAGATACAAATAAGGTGGGGGAAAAGTCGGTCGTCTAATCATAAGCTTGGATAAAGTAAGTGCAGCAAATAATAATTTTCAATGTTTAGAATTTGTTTATAAATATTTGTAATTAATTTGCAATGCATTAACAGTTGAAGCTCAGCATGTTCTCAAGTATGGTAAATAATAACACGAGGTTATATGAGCATAAACACCCAATAAAGTAGGTGTTGGATGCAGTTCTTTGCTTGTAAATATAGTATACTAGAAAATAAATATTACTTTGTATTTACAAATGTTAATAAATAACTATAAAACTGAATTAACTCCACATGTTTCTACTATTAACTGCCAGTTTACCATACGAGTATAACCACAATAAAATTTTGTAGATAATAAATCAACAAAGTAATTTGCTCCCTGCTTAGATTTACTAGAGTAATAAATTTAGTTGACATTATAAAACGGATATCGACAGCATAAATTAATGTACTTATCAATAAACAAAATCTATCTGTAGAAATTGTTAGGGACCGTGTAGTAATTACATTAGTTTTTTTAGTCCCAATATAACTCAAAAACGAAGAATAATTTTAAAATACTTTTTAAATTTTTAACAAATATTTTAGAGCAAAAACAACATACCGCCTTAGAAACAGGCATAGTATGTTGATAAAAAGGACCAATCGTGAAAAATGAATTGTATGTAAATGATAATAAATGACGGAAAACATTCCAAATAGTTTGTTACTCTAATGTCAAATAAATAATTACGGTTTTTTGTTTATTTACAACCACAAGGCAATTATTTTGAGTTCAAGTGTACAGTCAAAATAAATACCAAAACACATGCAGCTCGCGACCTTCCAATCATTCTGATTACACACAGACACACGCACACACGGACAGTGTGAGTGAGCACATGTATTTACTGAACAATATGAAAGAGTGAGAGGTCGACAGTGGTGCATATCTGTTTTCCAATAAAATGTGAGAGTGCGAAACATGGCAGACCAACCTTGGACGTCTTCAAAATTGGAAGGTTAATTATTATTCGCTATTTTTGGAACGTGCCCGCTGGCGATTGGCGAAATATTTTCTTTTCGATTAAAACTGGCATCTCATGAAAAAAATTTAAATTGTGCCGAATTCCAATGAAGGATTTACTTAGTTAAGTTACTTATGAAGCTGTATAATCGTAAATGCAGTAAATTTATAGTTTTCAAATTAAATTTGTAATTACCTTGTTTGTAAATTTATGAAGTGAAACATTATAAATATTTTTCAGCCAATATTAATATCCATATTGATGTTCCTATTTATATATAAAAAAGAAGTGCTTGCAACAAAATATGATTGCTTTTTTGTACCAATAAAACTATGAGAAACATTAAGTTACAATGTGATCACCACATCAATTTACTGTAAACTGCACGTTATGGATTTCAATGTTAAATAATGACACATGTTTCAGCATTATAAACATACTCGATACTCGTAAAATATTTTTTCTACGATCACTTAGAAATCTGCTCATTGTATATTTGTTGTTGCTAGGGATATGAGGTACATTGATAGCATCGTGCGAAATGAATTTGTTTTGTGAGTATTTTAATACAGGTCAGTTTTAATTTAAGTATAGGTGCCATTGCTAGGATACTTATTTAGAATTGTCAAATATTGGAATGGTGCAAGCGGGACAATTTTTTTATTAATATTAAATTAATTAGGAAATAATATCGTGGTCGTAGAAAAAATATAGTGTACAACTCGCACGGAATGTCTATTTCATACTCGTAGGAAATGAGTACCATTCCATGCTCATTGTACAATATACTATTTTCTTCCAAATCACTTGAATCATTTTACGCATCTGATGCTATATTTGAAATGCAATAAATTTGTTGTTTTATAAGTGCACTAAACTTCCACATTATGTTTTGCAATTAATAATAAACTCAATTCAATTATTTCAGTTTTTTTTTTGTTACTATACATACTATAAATAATTTGTATAAATATACGCGTATTTTGTGTCACTGATATTCTGATGATCTCAATTTCCTTATAAAAAAATATCCCATAGATCACGTTAGAGTTATTAAATTTCTAATTCAAAATGCTTAATTACTTCTGAATGCGTTATTTAATATTAAAAAAATATCTTATGATGTGCAGTAGAAAGTATTCATTCACACCACACGCTGCAAGGTTACAAAGCTTTAAAAAAGGAAACAAATTTTCTATTAACATTTGCAACCATCAAATTTTGCAATGAATGATGAGAACATGCTGATGCTGCTTGCTTATTACAAAATAGTTTTGCAAAACGATCCATGACAAATATTTATTTTTGGGTTCATGTATACTTGAAAATTTCACTGCTAGCATGTTGTTAGTAAATTTTTCCACAAATAGTTTTCAAAAGTTTAATTAGCACTTGAAAGTTATAATGATACACGTAACGAAAGTAAATATTAAATTGTACTTGTATTAGAATAAACACAAGTATTCCTATTTTCACTATACAATCAAATAAATATTTCTTTATGAAGACATTTATTGTAAATATACATATTGCTAATTTGAAAGTGAAAATATGTAAATGTACATTCGAATTGAGCTGCAAATTATTGAGATTAATTTCATTGTAAAATACCTTTCATTCTTATATTTTATAAATATTACAGTAAATTATTTGTTCAAAATAATTTAAAACATTGAAACACATTTATTAAAATAGAATTCATGAATAATTAAAATAAAAAATATTTTAACATAGCTTGTTAAATATGAATAATAATTTAAATATATTAATAGGTATTTTAAATAAATATTAAATTTAAACAACTAAAATTTCACAAATTCAGCAATTAAATATTGCTGGTTCAGCACAAATTTGGTAATATCATTAATAAACAAATTTATTAAAGATACTTTGGTTCATTTTTAAACTAACAAAATATATTATCTGTCATCTTAATTAGAAATCAAGGTTACATTAATAAATTAATTAATCGGCATTTCACAACAACACTAATTACTACAATTTCCACTGATAAAATACCTAATAACGCAGCTTGAACTACAATAACTATAAATCGATGTTAGTGAAACAATATTTCATTTATCAATTTTTCTCACATTGTTTCCTCTCACCACAAATCGTGACACAAGTTGATGTGAAATTCATCATTTCATATTGACTTAACCTCCATTGGTTAATTAATACGGTTGAATTGACGCGTTTACCGCATAAATCGCCCTTGTTCAAGACATCCTCCTCAGGTTTGTATTGAAAGATCAAGGTGAAATTCCTGCCATACGGGTTATTTTACAAAATGAGAATTACTTTTATATTTGTATGAAGATACTTTCAATAAGTAGGTAGGTAGTTTACTGACTGCATCCTTCATCTGATAGAATGCAGAAAGTGAATATTATTTCAATACAAATAAAAAGGTAATAAAAAGAAAAAAGTTGTACGTGCTGGATGAGAAAAACCCAGAATCCTAGTGTTCTGAACATCCTTTCCTAGCCAGTGTCCATGAAAAGACACGCATATTATTATTACGCATATCGCTTATAAGAGCTACAGCAACTTCCATAAATTGGACTATATTTGTCTTAATACATTGTACCGAGTAGACAATTTCAGTAAATTTTCGGTTTCTGTTAATAATGTATTAGTCGTTAGAAAAGGTCTGAAATGTAAAAAATAGTATCATTTAAATAATAGTATCAGGACACTAAAGTTTAACTTTTTATCACGAATATATATTCTTTTGCGTACTGTTGAAAAAAGAAATGCTAAGAAATTCTTAACATTGCAAACAAATAATGACATTAATTTATCGGATGTATGTTATAAATATTACAATGCAAACACAAAACAAAGTCATTTCTATTGAAATGTAGATAGATAAATACAATTTTATCTGTAATTGCCATAATTATTTATTGTTATTTATATTACATTATATAGTAAGTTCATCCGTTATACAAATACCAGTTTCAAGGTAAAGTAGCCACTTCCAAATTAGGGAAATGACGTGATGCTATATTTATTTATTGTTTATAATCCTGTCTATAGAGAAACCGCATAACTGAACTAACCTAACTTTATGATCCATTGGAGTATTAGAAATATTTCTGAAAACAAAAAATACAGTAGTATTTCCATAATAAAAGTAATGCTGCCTAAAATAAAACTACAATAGATCAATTAATCATAAATTCAAACACTTGTTTAATACACTACCTACTAAACCAAAACCTGGCCCATTTCACATACCATTGAACTAGTATTAGAGATCAAAGATTAATCTGTCATACTTATTGAAAAACTTGAATGTAGAAAACAAAAAACTGCACATGTCGCCAAATGTTCTAGTGTTGAGCAAGGCCAGCCAACCATACCAAAATAAATTAACTAAATATCTGATGACCATGTGTTTGTGTCTAGTTTTAAAATATAGTGGTTTTGATTTCTTGTTTAGTCAAATTTACTAATTCTATGACTAAAGAATTTGAATGTGTTGGGATTTTTTGTTTTTAACCTTGACAGTGTCTCAATCCAATTCATAACATATATTTGTTTGTGGGTAGAAAAAGAATTTTGGTATTTGCATTTTTTAAACTCAAAATTATATTTTCCGGCGACCACTACGAAAAGTGCAGAAATTCACACGCTAAACTATTATTGAAAGTTGGTCATTGCATATCACTAGCAATGCTGTGTAATTTTATCCTTGTCGTATTGTAATTCTTGCCACACGTCTTGTGTTTAAATTTACTCCGCGGGAAAAATCGTACACTTCTCTTCCTTAATGTATAATATACTATTATATCAAACAATTTGACAATATACTGCTTAAACATAAAATTATAGTAGATATAATTTTATTTATTTTAATTAAAAAGGGGAGTAAATTGACAAATTTGCAGCATTACCGTAGGTTGTTGATTTAATTGTTATAGTTAAATACCCCATTTTTTCAAACAATTAAAATGAAAGGAACATAAATATAATTAATCTTCCCAAGAACAGAAAGCATATTATTATTGCATGTATCATATTATATATTTTATAATTATAACTTAGAAATAAGAACAAAATTATCAAAGAACTTTTCTTGCCGTAGTTGGGAATTTAAACTTTTAAATCTCTACTTATCTGACATTTGAATAAAATAAAAGTTCATGTTGAAAATAATGATACACACTAATGTGTACCTAAATTTAAAGTGCACGCATCATCATTTGCGAGATGGAATGACAGGTGAATAATGCTTCTTCAAGCTTTAATTATTATTATGTTGGTAACGCAACGATTATTAGAAAATTAATGCGGCATCCTTGAATTTTCAAAAATTTATAATGAATAATCCTTCCTGATTTTTATTAATAATAAATAATGAACTGAACATCAATCAGTAAATAATAAACCTCGAAATGAATTAATACTAATAATAGTTTTAGGTTGGTATAATGGTAGTTTCGAATGTTTTCATTTCACACAATATAAAATGAAATATTACACAAGGTTACAACACTATTTCCTTTAATAACTAATCATTTAATTAAAAATCTAATATATTTGTTACAATATTTTGACAAAAATTATTTATATTGCAGTTTTGGAGTAATGTGTTCTAATGACGGGGTTAAAGAAATTAGGGGTCCATTTAAAATAATTGTCTTTAAATATAAATATTATACATGGCTCAAGAACCATGTAATGCAGTTTTAAATTTCTGGTCTATTTTTCAAAAATATATTTTGACCTTACTCTTCACATATAATTGACTTCTTACTATTGTATATATAGTTTAGTTTTTAAAATACTCAGTTAAAAATTTTTCAACTTAACTCTAGTGCAAATGGACATTAGTGACCCACGTGCTAGTACCAAAAGAAATATGAACAAAATTTGATCAACTTCTCAGAAAGGATAGCCATCCCTTATCTATTACATAGGTCAAATATGTGTCAAGTGTAATTATTAAATAAATATATCATCGCGCCGTGCTTTCACAGATGTCTGTAAATGATGTATTTTTGTGCGTGGAGTGCAGTTACCATCCGTCAAATCACAGTCCCAAAATATGTTAGTTGAGGTAAACAAATAGCAACATTACAAGAAAATCACCAGATTTTTTCACTTTCAATTAGTAAATACATTTAGTATGTATGTGTCAAAATTTTAAAGTAATTATGAATTTGGTGTTAAATTTCAGAAGCAATTATATATTTAGCGTTAAAATTTCGAAGCAATTATGCATAATTAATATTGATACATGAAAAGTTTCTAGTTCCATTTACTAAACATGAATTTTGTTCGTTTATAGAATTGTTTAAAATTGCCGAATCAAAGTGTCACATTTAATAGAATAATTAATTCAGCTGTCAAATTATTGATTAATTTTAGCAATTAATCTTGGAAAATCGCCAAAGCGTGCGCCTGTTTGAGTATTTAAACGGTGAGATTATAAACAAATAAAACAAAACTGTAATTAAAAACTAAACAAATATTTATCCAGGCTAATAAACTTGCAAATCTAAAATTTGCACACATTACAAACAAAATAAATATGAATTTACATACGGGCAAGCCGCCAGAGCAAACAAAACATTTCCATCAATCTAGAAGATGGCCGCACCAAATTCGGCAGTCAATATCACGAACAAACATTAGTTTCAACAAATTAACATATTTCGATTTTCATACGCATTGAAGAAAGTCGCAGCTTACATAACTCAAACACCAACCAAACACTTAAGTCCGTCAAAATCTGTCCTTGTTTTCTCTCGAAGTGAAATCTCCAGGCTCCTTTACGCATGCGCCTCTAGTTACACTACCAGCCTGCTTGATTGTCAGCAGAGGCTGAGATTCATTTTTTCTTAGGTTTGTTTAAATGATAAACAAAAACTAAACATGCGGAAGAGGAAATAAACAAAGGATGACATAATGGCTCGGCGTTGGCATTCGCGTGCAGGTTGAACATTTAATGCAGATGTGTGTTTGTTTTACTTATATACCCCAAAGTTGTCTTGAGCAAGATTTATGCTTGTTTGAAGCATGTTACATGATATGGTATTTAGGTAATTGTGGGTAAATAACACAAGATTTAGAATAAGCTTAATGGACTTGAAGATGTTTTCTAATGAAGATGTGGCTATTTAGATATCGACTACTTAACATATGCTTTACTGTTTTCAATTGGTCTTTTATAAACAAATTAAGATTACATAAAATATAATGTAAATAATTGTCGATTAGATGATGTCAAGTACTGCTTTAAACCACATGTCAAATTGCGGTGTATTTACATAAAATACATTTGATTTCTTATACAGTAATTTATATATTTAATATTCTGAAACGTCTAATAAATATTGTAGATTGCTAGAGAAATTTTTTAATGTCTTTATTATAAATACAACACAACACAAACAAACTAATAACCGTGGCTGGTCCTACGAATAGGGTATTCCTGTCTAACTGAACTAGCATAGAATAATAATGGAGTATAGTAGTTTATGTTAAAATATGTCTGGAAAATATAATAAATAAGTTGAAAACATTACTTTTCATTCATAATTTTATATTATAAATCTGCATTTTTTCGTGGCTTTAAAATGCGTGACGTAAATTTGCCTACTACTGCTCATTTCATACAGATTCAGGCTTCAAATGTCAAGTGTGCTACCATCTTGTAATCATCTACCATAGTAGAAACTTAATTATTAAACATTAAATTTAGATGGTGTAAATATCTCCGTGGTAACGCGTTGGACTGTGAATCAGTTCGAATCCCACAGCTGACAGTTGCCAATTTAAATTTACCCCTGTAGCTCCCTCTGCACTAACATCTTTGGGGGCTATGTTTTGGCGGGTGGTAACCGCACTTCATACGTAAAATTATATCACTTACTGATATCTGCGTAAACAGAGTGCCACACCCATAAAGGGTAAAAGGCGTGATGATATATTTATTTATTTATAAATTTAGATTCATTGGTATAAGGAAGTCGTGTTGTATCTACTCTGGGTTCCCTTTTTTTAATAAAATCATATTAACTATTATTATCAATGCAATACAAATAACACTGAAAGAAACCAAACCATTCGGGACCACTGCAGATAGACACAGACGTCGCACCCGTTCAAAAGAAAACCCGTCGTAGTCACCGAGAAAACAAGGAGCGATTTAGAAAGCCGATCAGTGATCAGCGATCAGCAGCAAACACCAGCACCAGCCAATTAGATCGGAATGAGTTTATTTATTCCATGGTGCCTCTGTATCTACACTTACATGTGTGTTGGGTGCCCCGGAGCCTAGGCAAGCTCTTAACTAGGCGGAGTGCTGACTGCTGACTTCCAACTGGCTGCAAGTGTAGCACAACTACTATGGCCAAGTTCAAGTACTAGCAACGTTATAAATTTTAGTTTTATGAACGTAAACAACGGCATTTTTGGCCAATGACACACTTATAAAAACGAACGTTCAATGTAATAGAGTCAGTGAAGATTAGCTAAGGAATTTCGCAACAGGACAACATATTATGCATTTCTTATAAATAAACAAATAAATATATCGTCACATCATTTACCCATATAGGTGTGGCACTTTTCTCAGAGCAGATCTCAACATTGGGACATTTTTGTTTGTGAAGTGCTGTCAGATCACAATCTCTAAGGATAATAATGAAGGAGGAGCCACAGGGTAATTTTATATGGTGAAACTTTTGGATTTTTGTTCTAAAATTTCTCGAAGATCTCATGATTTTCATTCAACAAATAAATATGTCACATCATTTACCCATATAGGTGTGGCACTTTTCTCAGAGCATATCTCAAAATAGGGACATTTTTGTTTGTGAAGTGCTGTCAGATCACAATCTCTAAGGATGATAATGAAGGAGGAGCCACAGGGTAATTTTATATGGTGAAACTTTTGGATTTTTTTTCTAAAATTTGTCGAAGATCTCATGATTTTCATTAAATATCACTAAAATTTAAAGATTGGTGTCAAAGTAAAAGCGTTACTGAAAGCAAAAACCTCCCTTTGACGTACTTTCTAGAAAAATCTGCTGTATCTCCATCGAGTGCAGGTTTATATTTGATGTTAAAATCATGACTTCTTATAAATGAAAATACTGGCATATCTAAATATCCTTCCCTAGGGAAGTACGTCCTTACTTTTATCCCGTCGTTAAAGGCAACCAATATCTTTTCAGTAAAACTAACCTACCTTTCTATAAATTATTAATAGGGCACTTACAAAAATGGGTTTGGAACAGATTTTATCACAATATTTGGCAATTTCATCTACAGCACTACCAATTAGACGAAGTGACAAGTGCCCAATGCCATTTGTGTTTATGTTTTTAATGTGACAAGGGTTTAATTAATAAGAAACTTACACTGGAATTCTTTAGAATTTGGTATAAAAAAAGCTTCATTTATACATTTTGAACTCATTTTCTCAATGCCTCAGTTCGGATCCAACTGCCGACAGTTACCAATTTAAATTTACTCCTGTGGTTCCCCCTCTACTAACAACTTTGGGAGCTACGACTTGGCGGCTGGTAACCGCATTTCATACGCAAAAATATGTTATTTACCGAGATATGCATAAGCAGGGTGCCACACCCGTAATGGGCAAAAGGCGTGATGTTTTTTTTTTCTCAATGCCTTCTGTCTAAATGAATGGATAGACCTATTCTTACAGATCTCGAGATCTGAATAATTTACTAAAAAAATTGTAATTATAGTACTTCTAACCATTAAATTTTAATTGTTGCTAGAAGAAACTTTTATGATCTAGTTTGAATTTCTAATAGTAAAGTTTAACGGCAAGTATAAATATATATATTTCAATTTATTTATTGCTCTATCAGAATGAAATGAACATTTCTCTAATTTCCCAATGATTCTCAATTACTATTAATTATTTTCGGTCAATGTGCGAATTACTACAATTTCTAAACTTCACCTTTTTAGTACCACTGGCACACCTTAAAGAAAGTAAAAACCGCACCAAGTCGGATATGTTAATTATCTTCCAACTCGTTATGAAATCTATGGAATTTTCGGCACCAACTTTAAACGTCAAGACTCGAGAAAGTGCCTAGCTCACAAACAGCAGACAATCACAAGTGGCAGCAGCAGCCGCAAGTCATGGGAGATGTATTCGTTCTGTCGGCGGGATCATCTTTCTCGATGTCAGCCAGTGGTTCCTCTAGCCCCCTTCTCCTCTGAAGAGGAAGCTCCGGGCTTGTGCCACGTTCCCGGAAGTGCTTGTTCCATTGTTTGCGCGTCTTAAGCTTGGAAGAATCCTTGACGTTTTAGGTCAATTTCATCTGATTTGTTGCTACAAGATACAGTGATGGATAACGTGGCTATTTTTTAGAAACTAACGATGAAGCATATTTTTTATTTTGAATAATTTAGAAATATGGATCACAAGGTCCTCAGTTTTTATTCCACAAATAACAGTTGAAATTATAACTTCTATAACTAATCCGCGAAACCTATTTATTTAATGTATTACAAACATGTGAATATCTTTACAACTTTGAATGACATGGAAAAAAACTTGAAACTTATATGACGCAGACTTCTTTCCCTTACATATATTTTACTTTAAAAAACAAATCCTCTGTTACACATACTCGTAAAATGAGGGATAAGGTATGTTCAATTTCTATGTTTTCGTTCAAAATTGCAATCTGTAGAAAAACAAACACGAAAATAAAAAGTCTCTCAAAATAATTTTATAGGTGCAGAAAATATTAGTGTATTGAAAAGTTCCCTGAAAAACTTAACCTTAATAGTATTATAACTCTCTTAATGATATAAGATCGTGATTCAATCACGATTTCCTGAAGCAAATATGCAAAAAGAAAAACGGATTGTAAACAATTTGTTTGTAATTGTAATTGGTAATCTATTTCTTGTGTGTGTCTATTAAAAATTTGTATAGGTCGTACATCATTCGATAGTGGAATTTCAATTAGATAGAATTGTTGGTCATTTTTATAGTATGAACAGGAAAATATCAATTTAAAATTGATTGTAAATATATTTATAAAAACAAAGGGGTAATTTGTTTGAAACATATTCGCTAAAACTATAATATATCAAATACAAATTTAGTGTTCCTATTGGAAATATTGAATTATTTTGGTTTATGGAATATTTATTAACAATAAAATATTAATTGAAAAATCAGTTTACGATTTCACCTAAATTTAAAAATAATATGATTGATACACCAATATTAATACAAATCTGTATGTATTTGAACATGATAAAATAATAAAATGTTATGTTACGGGTTACAAGTATTGCAAAATAAATAAATATTTGCATATTATATTGTTTCACACATTATTTTCTAATAATGATATAACTAATAATCAATTAAATGATCTGAATTTTAATCTCGTTCCTAGGTTGTAATTATGTAATTAATTTTAATTTATATAGTCTTGACAATGAAATGAAAATAGCTTTTAAAAATAGTTTCATTTTCTCGACAGTTCAAAAACAATCCGTTTCTCACCGAATATAGAATACATTCTTCAGAGCGAATTAACCAGTCCACCTTGAGTTATTTTTTATAATATTTGCATTGACATAACTCTAATTTAATTACATAAACTTATCATTAAAGACGATTTTTTTAACTGTAGATTTGTTATTAAAATATGCACATAAACCTGAAACCTACATTCGAAATATACTTCCGTATGACAAAAATTAGATGCGCAAAAAATTGTAAATCACTTTGCAATTAGTGTAGTATCAAATTAAGAATTTAATATTTTGAAATGTCAAAACATATTTTGACATTAGCATAAAGTCGTGCTCGAGAACTATAATTATCGGCCATTTTTATAATCAAAATGAAACTTAAAATGATGTACGTTTCTGCAGATTAATATGAGAAAGTATTCTTCTACAAGGTAGTGCTCGTATATCGCTTTAAACCTATAATTTTTTAAATTCTGCTTGTCTTCTGCAGTATATTTAAAATTTATGAGATGGTTCTGCGTTTCTTACTGCATGCAAGTTGTAAAATGTTTATGATCACTCATGCATTTTATGTATATCAATATTTTGAAAGTGATATTGCCATTTAATATTCTCAAGGACATTTTGGAAAATTGTCGAGATCATCAAATAAATTGTGGGAAACTGAGAAAATGTCATATTTAATGTACTATTTACAAGGCTATTTTCAGTCGTGCACTATTTGAAATATAATTATTTTTAATGTCTAGGGAGTAGGCCAACATTTTATTATATTTAATAAGCGAAATATGTTCTACGTTTTATCTGTATACGCTCCAAGTACAGCTTAACTAAATTTGGTATTTAAAAATGGCAGCAAATAATATGTAAAATTAACCAATTGATATTGAATATTCGATGCAGCTTTGTCAATAAGAGTTTTCAGCCGCACACCAAGATCTGGGACTGCTTCAGTCAGATTGTTTTATTCAAAATATATGGGTTATTTCATTATAATAGTTTATTAAGAAAAGTAAGTTGATCTTCTGTGTTTATTCGGGTATTTACAGTGACCTATCTATTTTAAGTTAAACATGCTAGTAGTTTTCTGGGAATTTCAAATCCAGTGCTTGGCTGACTACTTGGAGTGACCGACATTGCTTAGAATGAATAGAAAACCACATCCATAAAAGACTTCAAAAGTCATCAACTGAACCCTTCCTCCACTATACTAAGGTATGCATTATATCGTTGTATATATTAGGAACGATTTTTAATCTATTTATTAAGCACTAAAAGTAAAAATACATATAATAGTTATTTTCATAAAATTAAATTCTGTTGCTTAGTGAAAATTCCTAATTAATTTAGTACATAAAATGAAGAGTGATGAATATGTTTTAACAAGTTTTAAATCATTTAATTCATAGGATACATATATGTATATATGGAAGATGTAAATTGCGGTTATGTTGATAAAATATAGAAATGTCAAATTGTTATTTCATCATAGCTGCTTGGGGAGTAAAAGTGACTTATTACATTTAATGTCATTCGGCAAAAGAAGAAACATTATGATGTAAATTATGCCAAGATTAGAAAAATGAAAGAAGGAAAATCTATTTAATTGTTTGGATTAGATAATACTTTAATGGAATAATCATAAAATTGTAAACAAAAATGAAGTAGAGAAAGGTTTAAATCTCTTAGTTGATGTCAAAAAATGATTTAGTGAATGGTTGCAATCTTTCAGCGTATAGTGTACGATTGGATAAGAATTATTGGAGCAAATTGTTGGTTGACTGTGTTTTAGGGTTCGTGTTACTCCACTATGTGGGATACAGCATGCTTTTTCATTCACTCCCATCATTCAAGCACTAACACACCATTATAAACACTGAATCGATCATCTCTTAACGTTTCGAGCAAATATACTCAGAGTACCCTATACCTTGCATCCTACAGATACACGCCTTTCAATCTCTCGGTCAAAACGCCCATCCCTCATTATTTTATTTCATTAATAATCGTCGGAAATTTAATTGGATTTAATAAAATAGAAGTGTGCGATTTGTTGGTTAGGTTAAAGAAATTCGTTAGGTCGTTTCTCCCAGAATCGCCCGCCTCACGTTTCGTTTCTTAAGAATCTACAAAACCAGCAGAAATTCTGAATTCCGCTCTGTTGCGTAGCATGGAAGTTGTTTTGCAGTCCCAGTAGGCCAGTCCGATGTGAACAGCGGCAATGTGTGTGTGCTAGTGGTTGTGCAACGACCTAGTGGCAGTGGTCGGTCTGCTCGGCCCCTGCTCCGGAGATCATAAACCACATTGCGGACTGATTTAGGTTTAGGTCAAGGTGTCTCTGCAGGAGAAGCTGGGCTTTGCGTGCCGCAGGACGAACACCTGTCGATATTGGAATCCCATTTAGATGGATTTGCAGTTTTATTCAGTATATTTAAATTTTATTATCTTGATGATAAGTTTAATGCAAAGATGATTTCATTTATGATGCGGTCATTTTGCAACCTTTTGCATAATTATTTTATTATATTTATTTTTGCGGCTCAAACTGATCTGGGGGCAGTTGAAATCGTGATTAAATACTCGTTTTTCAAGCGAGGATTCATGGGTCCAAACCTTTGTTAACTTTGACATACAACCAATATTTATAACAATTCAATAAGTTGCCTCATGGTTTTAAAAAAAAATAAAACAACTGTATACTGTAATTAGGTAATACTTCATTTTATGAAAAATAATATACATATTTGGAACATCTTCCTTACATTTATGTGTAGGATGTAAAAATGGAATACAATTTTTCGAACACATTAATCCATATTTGTATTTTAAGAACTAAAATATCTGGTATCTATAGAAATTCAGGAATCTGAAAGAACAACATCCTAAACCGGAAACCAGATAAGCGGGTATTCGAATGAAATCTAAATTCGTCTGAACTGAAAATAGTTGAGCTATTCATCACCTGTTTATTAATCTGCTTAAATAAATTTGAAACTCATTGTGCTAACTTATATCCGGTTGCATAAAGCTTTGTTAGTTAATCACGTTGTTAATTAAGGAAAAAATGTTGAATTACTCACTTAATAAATGGGAAAATTTTTACTATTCAATATTCAAACTTGAATAAATAAGTTTAATAAAATAAATAAATAAATATATCATCACGCCTTTTACCCATTACGGGTGTGACACTCTGCTTACGCAGATCTCGGTAAATGATATATTTTTTCGTATGAAGTGCGGTTACCAGCCGTCAAATCATAGCCCCCAAGGATGTTAGTGGAGGAGGAACCACAGGGGTAAATTTTAATTTGTAACTGTCGGCAGTGGGATTCGAACAGTCCGACACGTTACCTCGGAGCTATTTACCCCATATTATAAGTTTAATACAAGGTCTAATAATTAATTTTTAGAAACATTAGCGCACTGGGCGCTATTATAGTGTACCTAAAGAGATGGTCTTGGTCCTTGTTTACTTTAAACACATATTATTCATTACTATTAGTAAACAACGTGTTGTGCAACTGATTGAAAGTGTTTCAATCAATAATACTTAATAATCTAGTGAGTCGTTCAAAAATTTGTCAGTTTTTAATCTACAAAATTAAATCCATAAAAATCTTCTCCTATAATGA
The DNA here is from genome assembly GCA_963942605.1 of Poecilus cupreus. Lineage (NCBI taxonomy): Eukaryota > Metazoa > Arthropoda > Insecta > Coleoptera > Carabidae > Poecilus > Poecilus cupreus. Next base: position 10,944,772 of record OZ012732.1, read on the forward strand.
ATGTAATTAGACACGCTGCAGCTACTAATCCCTTAAAGGTACCAGAAATCAATTCGCAAGAGTCCAAAAAGTACAAATCTACAAGTAATCCACGCCACAAATAAATCTCCCAAAAAGACAATCCCACACATTGGCCATAACTCTCTCGAAGTCGTATCGTAGCCCAGATCCGTACTGGCGCATATTCCCAGTCGGTCGTTAAAAATTCAGTGGCGGCTCGTGAAAGGACGTGCCTAGCATGTAGATGGAAGAGACTCCGCCGATTATTTATTGTTCTCGCTGAGACAATGGCCCATCGCCATCGCCAATGCTATCGCCGCCCGTCAAAGACGTGTACATTCGGTTTTTTCGATAATTGCTTTCGACCAAGTGTGCAGAAGTGCGTGGTGTGCACCGTGGACCCGAGGATTGTGGACCACTTACAGAGGTTTTGCTTTTCATTTTGTTTCTTTTTTCGTTTATGTAACGTTGGCATTGTTCGCGGAGAAATGAATATTTAGTGTGAAATCAAGGATGTGGTCGTTCTGCAGATACTAGTTAGCATTTAGCAATGCTATTCATTCAATGAAGCTTAAATTTTCTATGATGGAAAGGATTTCTAAATACCTGCACATGATGAACATATTGTAGTTCCTGTTTAGAGAGAAATTGTAATGAGAACACTACAAATTATAAGTTTATACAGTAATTAATAATATTATTTTAGATGCTGACAAATAGTTAAATAAATAGAGACAAGGCAAACGTTTATAAGTTTTAAAATCTGAGATGTTGTGCCGGCCATATTATGTAGTTCCATAAGGAAATATCTGGAGAAAAGTCGATGATACACAACGTATTAATCGATAAAAATAAGAAAGACCGAAGTTATATAGGAAATGTTTTCTTAAACTCTAGCTTGGTTTCAACTTCAAAATTATATTAAATGAATTATTATACATACAGAGTGATTCACAACATACCTACGGAAAATATTTATAGTGTAACTGGGGTGGCAAAATATTGTCTTTTCTTTAACAAGCTTTTGGAAACAACTAAATAACAAAAAAGTTACAACAAGCTAAAGTTGAATCTATTAATGAGCAATTTAATTATTATAATTTTACAAACTCGGCAATTTAATTATTATAAAAGTTACAGCTATTTAAATTTTCTTTTATTGTTAAAAAATTGCTGTTCACATGATTGAGAGCCACTTAAAAACAAAAAATCAACTGAAAAACAAGGTGCCATTAAAATTCATTTTTTCAACATCAGAGTATAATAAAATATAGTTGAGTACAAAATTGTTGTTACTTTCAGTGACAAACTAGAAGAAAGTAAAAAGGCAATCTATTAGCAAACAAAGTAAATTAAATTATATAATCTGTGAATAAGCAACTATAAATTGTTTACAAATAGTACTTATGCACAATCGTAACATATTAATTCCATCTTTGAAGATGAAAATTAACAATAATCTTTTCCCATCATATTTCTGTAATTCTATTCAATCCAAATCGATGAATCATCTTTTCATGCTAGCTTAAATGTCACAGAACCACAGAACCATTAACTTTCAGTTTGAACAGACGAAAGAATTTATAAAATGCATATTTGCAGACAGGTGGTAAATAGTGAAAATTAAAACTCGTAAACAGAAAATGTTGTATCCTGTATTAAACATTTATCACCAGCGGCAAGCCACACACATTGTATTATAAAAGGCATCTTATAAAAGCTCTTAATTATACCCACCGCTGTCTATCAATTTGAATCTCAACGACAGAGCACTTTCCTGACGCAGCATCTTTAGTTAATTTAGATCATCGTAATTAGTTACAAGCCCCGATCAATTTTGTAGCCCATTTATTATATAATCTCACGTTTTCAAGCAGATTGGATTGCTACAAATTTGTCTACTGATATGTGTCACAAGACAAGAATGTAGTCAAGATACCTGCTCCGAATTTTTGACTCACTTGGTCGCTGGATAGTTCCAATTCGTTTTCGTTTTTGTGCTGTAGTAATCTTGTAATTTGCATATCAGACACAATCACTTTTAAATCTTTGTACTCTTATTCTTCATAACAAATATAAAAACTCAAAGAATTTTATGGATATGCACCTAAGGCTTGAGGCTGAACAGGATAACCATTACATCACCATGTAATTATTAATAACAGTGGACATAATAAACATGTATACCTTATAGTTTTTTAGTTATTTTAAAGATTATATTACAGATTTTAAGGTCAATTCATCCAGTGCATTGATGAATTATCAAGTTTACTTATTAATAAATTGTTAAGAACAAAAATATTGTCGTTCGTTTTACACGGGTTTTCCATCAATTGTGAAATTTTAGTAGTACCAACACGATATCAACTGTCATCTTTGCTTTTAATATTTTATACTATTAATGTTGTTTATATAAAGATTTTCAAATCAAATTGCCCAATTTATTATTTTTATTCAAATGTTCTAGGTGGCTATGAAGAAATTTTTGATATATACCTATACCTAGAACAGAAACTAGAAGAAATATCGCAAAACGGACTCTAGTTCTGAAATCCCCATCTGTTAATTACCCAATAACCAAAGTTTCATCCAATTCTGAAACATCTCATTTTAGAACATAATGTCAAGGTTAAATGAACTTTTGTCAAAAATGTCTGGACAAATTTAACTGTAGGTCAAAAACTGGACTAGTTATGGACTTGCTGACTTCACCATTGGATTCAGCAGGGACTTCTCCATTAGCGCGTGTAATTTTATCGACTTTACTTGGCAGTAAAAATAATTAGAGCAAAAGTTATGACAGTAGGTCAAAATAGGTGAAAATTCTAAAAAACGCTACTCGATATCTTTGAAACTAAACGAGATATCTCAAAACGGCCGCCAGTTCTGAAATCAGCATGCCTCAATTACCCCACAACCAAATTTTTGAGACTTTTGATTTTTCGGTCAAAAATTTTGAAGTCATAAGCATTGGAAAATTTGGCGTTTTTTGAATTTTCCCTGTAAAATATGAACCCGTCAAAATATTTTAATGAAATTTGGTACACTTATGTAACTCGACGAGCCCGATCTAACGGAGTACTCCGCAACTTCGTATCTTTCCTAGATTTTTAGTTATTGGTAATCAAAATTTTTGGATTTTGGGAAATGTACAAAAAAATTTTTTTTTCATGTTTTTCTGAAAATTTGTTTGTAGGATATTTAGGGCGTGGGAATGTCAATGCCGTTAAGCGCGACTCGATATCTCGCTTTGTTTTTGAGTTACAGGGCGGGAAATTTTGAATTTTTCGAGTTTTTTCCCAAATCACATTTGGTGCCCTCAAATAATTTGGAAGAAGCATTAGGTATAGTGAAATGGTTTTTAAGCAAAATAGTGATCGATTAAACTTTATTAAATAAATTAAACTCTTGATTAACATTTGTTTTATTATTTCATGGTACTGATGATTTTAAGAGTACTTATCTATTATATTTTGTCATATTTTGGTTCCAAAATTATTTGTATACGAAGTAAACCATAAGAGTAATAAAAAAATTATTTAGTGGCGATAGAAATAAATAGCATTATGTATTTGTAAAACGTCAGCTAGAACAATGTCACACCTATAAAGGGAAAATGGCGTGTAGATATATTTAGCATATACACCAAGTTATGGGTGTAGCACTCTGCTTTGGCAGATCTCGTACGCGTAGCATTTTCCTGCGTAAAGTCGCCAAAGCTTTCAATGAAGAGTACTTCCAAGATTTTCGCAAAATAACATAAAAATTACTACGTTCGTTCAATTTATTTAAAACTTGATCCTAAATAAATCACACAGACGGTCTTTACACACTATACTTATCTGAATAAATTAGAAAAATTGTCTCTAAACATCAAAGAGCAGCATTGCCTAACAAGACTATTTGCATACACTATACAACATGCGCCAGAATAGGCAGCTAATAAGAACACGAGCGTTGCCTGGCAACGCAACACAACGACAACGGCAACTCGAATGTTACAAAACTTATGCAAATCACCTAAGTGGCATGTGCACTTTGTATCATATTCACCAATCAAACATCTGCAAAGACCAACAGAGACATTCTTCATTCATATAAGAGCTATGCAATGATCAACAAGGTTTTGGAAACCTCATGATGAGTCTGTGGGATTTTTAGGTGATGTTTCAAAATTCGAAGAATTGCTTAAATGAAAGTGTTTTCGAAAAACAAAACCACAAACCCGGTTACTCACCGTTTCAATATTTTTAATACGGACATATTTCCACGGTACATCCCACAGCTGGAGTAGCATGTACCCATAAATAATTTTAACGAACAAAATCCTATATTGGTTATCACTTTATCACTTTCGCCTCGTCTACATTCACAAATATTTCTAAATCTGTTGCAATCTCTAAACAGAACTTCTATCAAAAATCTGGATTATCTAGATTCTAGAAAATATTTTACTGCAAATTAACCAACAGATCTTATTTAATATCTTCCCGGAAAACTGTAGATTAATGAAAATTCTTACAACTGGAACCTAATATGCCTATTTCAAAATTATATTTTTTAATCTCTGGCTTTTGAAAAACCGTATGTAGATAATTGTTGTTGTTGTTCTTAATTCATGATTTACAAAAATATATTACAATTTGCTGAATATTGAATGAATATGGAATTTATTTTAATGTTTGACAATTTGTTATACAATTATAATATGATCCCAGTTTGTAAATATCTAACTGCAAACCTGATCTCAGGTTCAAGCAATTTAATTAATTATCAAGCAACATTTCTAGCATTCAAACTAAAAAACATAGAATTTTCCTCGCAATCTCGTTGAGCAATTTCCCCACTTTATCATAACAATTTTAAATTTTTATTTAACACCAGCATGACGCATACAGAATAATACGCAATAAGAAACTTGTAAACTAGTTTTCTGTTTGAAGTAAGTAGCACACATTTGTAATCCTTCTCTATTATTGTAGCTGCAGCCACAATTAGAACAGAGTTATTTGAAGTCTCTCACTGAGATATGAGCTTTCAAGGTGAGAACGTGACAAAAATTGAAATGAATAAATCAAGCTGTTGTGGAGCAGTGCAAAGATTCTGGCAGGTTCACCACACCTTCTGAGAGTTAACGAGGTGTTGTTGCTGTTAGCTTGTTAACAAGTAACAATACATTGCGCATATTGCTCACTATGCAACTTTTGTTATTCTGTTGCTTGCACGTTTGACGTTTGTGTCTTTTAATTTGTATTAGGCTGAATATTACTTATAATATTTTTCAAGTAAGAGTGTAATTGATAAAAATATCATTGCTATTAATTCGTAAGGGTGTAGTCACGGTAGCAGAATATGCAAGAACGAAATTCTATCGAAAGTGGGTACATAATAGTATTACATACATTAAGGGAGAGAAGTGTATGATTTAATGCACTTCATACCATTTTTTTAACAACCCCAATATTTATAATGGGTACTAGAGAGCGGATTATATGCAAAGTACATATATTTTAATTTTTGTATATCTTTAAATAAAATCAATTTTCTGGACGAATTACATTGATTAGAGTTACTTAATGCTAATTACTAATTCCATATATTGTATATTTGGGTATTCTTATGCATATTTTTACAAAAGTTGCATATAACTGCATATTTCAATATTTTTAAGACCTTGTCTAGTGATAAACAATCTGAAATATCTTGTAATGTACATTGATAATTCCCAAATATTGGAGGAGGCTGGAATAAATAGAAGAATGCAATGGAAAAAGCAATAAACAATAGAATAAGCAAATACACAAACCAATAAACTCTAATATTTCTAGGGAAACCCCTGTAACGGTAACGGTAGGTATTCATTGTATACACGAATGCTGGTAAAAGTGGGTACAATAAATATAAGACCGAGAATTCTCAGCTGGATGTATCTTTTACTTATGTTTCACTTTTTAATTAAAAATTATTAAAAAAACGCTAAAAAAACATCGTCAAAAGCACTGAAACAGTTACAGTGTTGACAGTCTGATGATATTAGGTAACAATGTAAACATATTTTGTTTGCATTTGTAAATATTTTGGGAACGTAGAAACGCTGTTCTATTGTTATTGTTTAATCATAATTTCAATGGGTAGTAAAACACGGGTGTCAAAAAACTATGAATATTTTTCCCAAAATTTGCAGAAAGTACTAATTTGTTGGTTTAAATTCATTGTTCTTCTTGAATAATAACAGATTAGAGTTGCATAAAAGATTAGCACATTTCATACTTTTTTGAAACTAAATTTTCTCAAGTTATGTACACAATTGATGTAAGAAATACATTACATAGTAGATTTTTTTTTGTATAATACGAAAGTATACTCACTCTAATGCTTTAAAAATTATACCTACACAAAACGTTACATTTTCTGTTGATTAATTATAGAATTGTTGTTCGTAATTGTAATTGAATTGATAGAAGCTGTATGTAATTGTTATGTAAATCTGGTTTATGTTGTTTGTTTATACATGATTCTTGTAAAGTTCATACAATTAAAAATAACTGTAATTGATGTTAAGTGTTACTCATTGAACTTTCATAACAATCAATACAATAAATAACATTTATGTATACTGTCATACTAAATCATCAACTCGTCGATTATATGTACTTTTGCCATTAAAATTTTAATTCAAATTTAAATGAGTATATCAAAGTTAATAGTATTTATTCATAAGATATTTTATTTATGACAATAAGAAGATAATTTATAGGTGTTTGTTCGAAAAAGTCATGATTACAAATTATGGAATAATTTTAAATACGTTATTGCACCTATACAGATACAAATGATAAGGGAGATATACGAGTCATGCTAAAAATTCGGGAGTGTGTTTTCAGTGGATGAGGGCGTTTTAAGGTCCTTAGAACTTGATTTTAATAGTTTCGCGATGATGTCTGGATGTGTCTGTCTGTCTGTGTATGTGATATCTGGAGTTATGGTTTCTAAAATCTATTGAACTGAAAATTTATATATTTGATGTATTATATTTATATTCCTTTGGGAAATATAATCCTAAAATTGGAAGTAACAGTTTATTTGAAACCTTGTCAAGTTATTTTGAAATATCTCAGTAAATTATGGTTTAATGACAATTTTTCATTACAAAATATAATTTGTTTTAATCAATTTTTTTATAAACTCACTATACTTAAAAATAACTTTTGTAATTTAAAATTAGAACCTAAAGAAGACTGTAATCATGGCCGAAACGTCGTTGTGTTGAAAATTATATTTTTTTCAAATACATAATTCAAGTGTAAGTCTAGATATCCAATAATATAGAGATTTATTTTCATTTCCTCAACAATTTTTGGCTTAATAACCTTTCACAAAATTATCTATAATTGTAAGAAACATTTTTCAGTACCATTTTTTCTTTAACATTTTGCTGTACCATTTTTTCTTCAACATTTTGCTGTACCATTTTTTCTTCAACATTTTTCTGTGCCATTTTTTCTATAACATTTTTCTGTACCATTTTTCTGTAACATTTTTCTGTACCTTTTTTTGTAACATTTTTCTGTACCATTTTTTCTGTAACATTTTTCTGTAACAGTGTGCTGCAAATATAAAAAAATATTGAAACACACGTTTTAAGGGTAATGGAAGAACTCTTTTAATAAAATTTTAAAATGATCAACACTAAACAACAATATGCCAAACAAATAAAAATATTACAATTGACGCGAACGCCTAAATGTGTAAAATGTTTATTGAATTATAGAAACCTATTAAATCGTTACACACCATATGTGGCACCTGCTGTATTTGAACATTTTTTACACGAATATAAAATTAGTTTATAAACTTAGTGTAATTGGATTAGAGCTTTCAATACAAACACAGACACCGAAAAACTGCAACGTTCTTCTAATCAAACCACTCAATCCCATACTCCCAATCAATTACAATCAGTGATGCTGATTACAACAATGACCAGACAGTCTACCAACACTAAAAATCAAATTCCACCGCTTGCTCAGCAAATGCGCTGTGCAGCTGCACTAGACTGTTCTGTCGGAAATGCGACAGTCACCTTTACCGATTTAGATCGTAGGTATTACCATAAATATTGCAGCGATTGAGAATTCGGTTTGAGGCAAATTGGTTACGCTCCATGTTCTCAAGTTGAAATGTGAAATGCATTGGACTTGCGTGCATCGCTAATGTTATTTACGGTAATGCGAATTTGGAAAATTGCATCGAAATTTGTGGGCGCCCACGAATGGGGCAGTCATTTGAATAAGTAATGTCCTGGCGGAATTGACGATTTTTCTGGATTTTGTAAAACAAAAGCTGTAGACTGGGGATACCTCCCACGATATATTTTACATCTCTGTTCAGACAATTTGATGATTCCATACAGACTACATGATATTTTACCAGATTTATATAGAGACACAATCTGTATGTATCGGGAATGGACATTACATTCTTGATTCGGAATATGATTATATAAATCTAATTTCATCAATAAAATAATTGTTATAAATCTACTTTCAAAACCAACAAGTATTATTTCTTGTGTTTCAATACTAAACTATAAAGACAAGTTTCTTCGCCCCCCCCTTCACTCCCCCTCCCCATATAATACCTCCCTCACTCAGAGGGGTAGGCGGGAGGTAAAAAGAAATATCTAACAAAACTAAAGGAAATTTCCCTACATAAATTCTTTCATTCTCATATTTCTTATTGGTTTTTAAATCACTTTCACATAAATGCATTTCCGACGAACGATAAAACACTAATAATGAAAATAAAACAAAACCAAAATCGATAATTAGAAATGCATAGCACGTCGGGATTATTGATTAATTAAACACAACAAAATGAACAAAACTGCACTTACTTTCTACATATACCCGTAATATAATAATTTCCATAGCAACATAACCTAATACATAACTGTAATTCCAATAGATCATCCATGTTTCTATATCCTAATTTTTGTTGTATTTTTAATTATATTCCACACAATTAAATATTTTTCCTGATTCATATCGTTGATTACATATAAAATACAAATTATTTTTGATAGCCGCCTCTACTGAATTTGGTATAGTCCAACTCAGTATTTATTTCTTGTTGCGAAATGAATTATCGAAAGGAATGATCATTTTCAAAACCAAAGATAGCAATTGGAATTGGCATTTTTAATTACAACTGGATTAATAACGAAGTACACTACCCTGTTAATTGAAACGTTAACGTAAGATTGTTGTGCAATGTCGAATTTAAAGGCTCGTTCAGAAATGAAAGTTGCATGTGGAAATGCATGCAAGGGATATATGACAACATTAATGTCAAACAGAGCGAAGAATAATTTTTACGAGGATATTGCTCTATATCCCGGGTAATTAAAGAATGAAAAAAGGCAATTGAAATTATGTTAATTGAATAGTCGTAATGAAACGTATTTTTGTTCAGCTAAATATAAATTAAATTAGTAAACAACTTTTAAAAGGGTAACTGCAATGGCAGGTTGCGTTGAAGCTGGTTCACTCGATAACGCAAGTTAAGCCGCAGTGCTCTCAGTAAATTGGTTGGATGGGTGACCGCTTTGTGAAAAAACATACCAGCCAACAATGTGTGCCGTTGTCACACCATAGAAACCAAGGTACTCAGGCGACATATATCCTCAGCAATTGAGACCGCTTAAATAATAATAAATTATAAAAACTTGATTTTTGAGTGCACAAAAAGGATTATTCGCTGTGTTTAACAATTATGTGTAAAAGAGACGGGAGAATGAATGATCTATGACGATATTCCTAGAACTTTCTGCACCCTCGCTGTAATTAAATTAAGAATGAAGTAGATTAAATGAAAAATGACATAGAGTTAATTTTCATAACTAAGAGAAAACCGCCGTCTTATACGAAGTCGTTATACAAACATTACTATGCAAATGACTGCGGTTTAAACTTAGATGGGTATATTGCCCCATTTTACATTATCGCTTGAAAGTATAAAGCATGGTACATAAATTGCACTAGACACTAGAATAATACTAGTTTCAGTGAAGCTTTGAAGAATGGATGAATAAAAAAAAAGATTTTAGAAACTTTTCGACAGCTAAATTCATATAATATAAATTTTCTTATATGTAAAACAATATCTATTTTTTTGTGATAGTAAATAGGTACGCAGAATATATTTGAACCACCATAGAGAAAATAAACAAAAGGATGTCAGGAAACCTTAAAATACCCAGGATGTTAATTTCATATATATCATCATTACAACATTAAGATCTATAAGAGCTAGGAGGTAGCTTAAAATAAAAAAAAATACCATTTTGCAATAAGACTATTACAGTTGCGGATCTACAAGCCAGGGTGTAAAGTAAAAGATATTACCAATTATATATTTATTTAATACATAATAATTTTAAAAAAAGTGCATTGCATAATTATTACAACCGGCTTGACATTTCATTTCAAGTACCAGCAAAAACGATAAAATAATTAAAAAAAAAAACAATTATTGAAATTCAATCAAAATAAAAGCAAAGTCAAGTCACCTTTATGTTACCCTGAATTGCTTGTGCCAATTTAATCAATCTGATGCAGACGAAAATACTGCAGTCAGGTTTTGCTGACCTAAAGAAAAAATGCCAAAGTTCGCACAGCAATCTGTCACGTTACGTGTCACCCGCTATCGCCCCCGCCCTTACCGCCACACTTGAAATATTACAAGAGATTTTATTGATAAATTAAATAAATGATGCATTAAATGCTGAACAGGGCATTAGCACTGCACTGCTGTTACCTTTATCGCATGAAATCTAAAAAAGGATTATTAATATTGTTTGCGGTAGTACTTAAATGGGATTTAAAGATTGTAGTATGTTATTATATAATTTGTTCTGTGATTTATTTTGAAAAAAGGTAGGTGTTATTGCTGTATAGATAAACTTTAATTGATAGTGTAGACTGTACATTACTTACTTAAATGGCAATTTAAATGTTTGGTGCAATGTGGTTAGTTTTTAAAACCATATGTTTTGTGTAAAAGATAAATTTCAAGTTACTGAGGTAACAAAATAATGTGATGGTTCAACCACATAACCTATCGTCTAAACAACTATTCAACCGTATAAAATACAGAAAAATTTTAAAATTTTTGTAGATATTATATTACTCTACCACGTCCGGCAGTTGGCAACTTAATAAAAGTGTAACACGGCCAAGGAAAATTAAACAAAAACGAAAAATATTTCACATTTCATAATAATTCTGGGTAATAATTTAACAGAAATTAAATAAAATAATGAAAAAATATCAAACCTCAGATTCGCCATTATATCATTAAAATCTGTAATACTGTAATAAATAAATCTAAATCAGAGCTATTGACCACTTGGTATATTGAATGAAGCTTACAGAAATCATCATATAAATAAAACAATATTCGGTTATAGTTTTATTTAAAAAAATCGACGTTTCATAAGTGAAGTGCTGCTTCATCAAGTAAAATACAAAACAATAAATAATATTCATTTTATATGTAAATAAAAGGAAATATCTATTAATATTTAATTGTGAATATCCTTAAATAATTTGATCAATTCTGTCTTGGTTAGTTTTATAAAGTTTATGCATATTTAAATGGTTAAAATAAAGTGAAATTTTACTTAAGATTTTTTGTAAATAATTAATTCATTCCAACCGCAACAATTACCGACCTCAAAACTAAACAATTGAAGTGAAGCAATGAAATGAAGAAAACACCTAGCATTTTCACAATTTTATACACAAATAAGGTCTTTTTTTAAGGTTTCAGTTCTTTGAACTCGGTCAAGAACAATAATAGAAATTAGAAATGAATCTATTAGTGTAAGACGTTTGCTATAAATAAATTATTTCCTATAATTTACAAATAAATTCTGATTTCTTTTGGTAAGTAGATAATAATTTGTCTGGCGTTACTAGTAATTTTCCGGAGAAAGGAAAATTGATAACATGAAAATTGCTTGAAAAATGTAAGAATTGTGTGGAATGATGGATGTAATGTATGTTTAGAATATAGTATTCTTTATTTGTCTGGAAAAATGTAAATGTTATTTTCAGGGTATGTATTTTCAATATTTTTATTTGGTGATGGAATTAGATTAAGGCTGGTTTATGACGGTGCATTAAGATAAAATCACGACAAAAATTAATTCTTGAATGGTTCATGATCAAAACACCTTCTAAACTAAAATTAAAATCACGATAATTATTGGCAATTATAAGTCTTAATATTCTTTTAATAACCATCTTCATTACTATATCTTATCGATCAACTTCGAAATCGAAATTTACTATTTCAACCTTCAATATCTCAACAATACCAATTAGCCAGAAAAGTTACAAATAATAAAATCATTAAGCGGTAATTAAAATTTCTTCAACGATTTCCAAAATCATTAAAGCATATCGTGACAAGCATTAGCGAGAGGTCAACACTTTTTATAGTGTCCAATAAATTCATTCATTGAACAACAGACAATAGAACGAAAGATATGATAATCATCTGTTTTTTTGTTTAATTTAAAGATCTTATCAAAAACGAAATAATAGAAACAATAGCACATGAGGAAATCATAATATTTGCTCAAGCAATAATCTTGACTAGCAAAAAATATATCGTATAAAAGTAATGAAATTCGTACAAAATGAACCAATTATCGGTTCATTTATATTTAATGGTAGATTTTGTATAATTAGAATTTTTATATTTCCTGGAATTGTTTCAAATCATAATTAAAGCTCTCTAATAAATTGTTGCGGCATTTTTTATTTTAGACATTTCGAGGAAAATGCATATTTCAATGATGAAATCATCCTTTATATATATTTTTCAAAATGTAATTTTACCAAAAATTATAAAACAAAAATACCATAGACTCAAATCAATAAACCACATCTTCAAGTAAACACTCTTAAATTCTTTGATTTCATGACAATATATTCGTTTTAACCGGACCATCCCCTAAATGATTCCAAATAAATAAAAAAAAAGTTCTGGCTTTTATTCTGTTTAATATTAATATTTGACCGCATCTAAATGTATTTTTTTTTAATTATTTAAATAAAATTGGGTTTTGATACAATTTTCCAATTTTCCTAGCAAGGTTCGAAAAATCTGCTCTGTGGTGAAATAGATACTATAATGATCCCAGAATATTTGGGAAAAATTAGGGAACCCAACTCCTAAGAAGATATTTCAAGATTGTCAACTATCACTCAAAAGTTTGAAAACTATATCTTCAAATATCCAAAGAATAATGATTTGAACTTCTATTTTTTCCTAAATATCAGATAATTTTCATTACATATTTCACCAATGAATGGATTTTATTAACCTCCTGTTATCGTGAAAAAAAAATATTTTCAAAAAGTTCCAAAACCCAGTTATTTAAATGCGAAATATCAAATGTTGGGCATGCTTAAATATATAACCCTACTGTAGATACTATTATACTTTTCCTTCCAGTTCTGTATGGGGCAAATCTGCGCTTTAACCAATACACATCAAGATGTTATAGGGGTGCTACGACTACAATCCATAACGTATTAACTATTACCTAGATACATGAAACTCGCAAACAATTAAGACTTCTCATTGTCAATATACTTCCGAATGATTCCCCTCGCGATTATATCTTTCCGGCGCTATCATGAACCAGCATCTCAATCTTAAGCACCTCCTAAACCAGTCTTCCCGTAGGAACCGACGCCAACCAGGACGCTTACGAGCTGGCTCGTCAGAACCGCATCACGCAGCAGATCCTGCAAAACTACCTGGAGAAGAAGTTGTTCCCGCACTTGTCCCGGATGACACGAGTGCCGTCGGTGTGGGAGATACTCCCTACAGGGGCGAAGCGCCCTCCGCCGCCAGTCGTCCACCAGAACAACAACATCCAGGAGGTCATCCGGAGCCTGGAGAGGAATAACACCAGGGAGCACCTGCAGAGTGTAGAGACGGAGCAGGTTTCGGCGTTTTATGACGATGGCGAGGATGATTGGGATGGTTGGTATTTGAGAGAATGATTTTTCTTTATTATTTAAAGGTGACTTAAACTTGAATAGCACATATTACTAAATTATTTTTAATGAACTCTTTCTTTATAAATTTCTTGTAGAGAAATTCAATTCTTAAAGTGATATTCGAAATTATCAATTGTTTCTAAAGTGTGATTGTAAGGGTAAACGAAAATATTTAAATTCCATCGTTGGTTCGTTTTAAAAGCAGGCTTATTTGACAAATGTGATTATCGTATCAGCGAGTCGATCACTCTTATCAAATCATTACATATTTAAATGTACGTAATGTTTATTTATAAGTTATATAATATGGGGTGGTGAATAGAAGGACCCATCCTAGAGATTCCAATGCTATTTTTGAAATGTTTAATTATTTGTAGAGAAAAAAGTTGTGCTACAAACTACACTATCAGCCCCTTAAACCATACTTGTCAGGAACGGATATCTGTTGATCGAGCTATATTTAATAGTATTTTTGCAATACCTGTACTGTAAGTTACCCATTAATAACGAAATTTAAACACAGTAAGTGGAACGTTTATTGCACAATTGGTTTTCATGGTTACATCATATGCTTACCGTCCACGGTGGATGGTAAGTGAAACTTATCGTTCATGGTGGATGGTAAGTAAATATGTATCATCCAAATTTTATTTTTAACCACAATCTGACAGCTGTTAATTTTGATACCTATTTTTCCTTTTCTTATATTTACGCAGGTATTGCAAAAAATATCTTACTAACCTCGAACTGTAAGTGATTTTTTAGGTCTCGAATGTTTAGGAAATCTCGACCCTACGGGTCTCGACATCCCAAACTACATTCTTGTAAGGCAATTTAAAGTATGTACCACTAAATAATGATTTTCAATTAAATTTATAGTTTTTACAATATATTTTTTGTAGAGAGGAAAAATGCACTTTCATTATTATTTCGGGAGAAGAACGGTGGGGTTTCCTGGCATGTCGTGCAAAAACTTTATTTTTTTGCACGCTGTATATAGATATCACATCAGGTATATTCAGATTAGGTTGATTAAATTCAAATTGCTGTGCGCATTAACCGCCTAGCTAACTGTAATGCAATACATCATTTACTTGTCATTAAACCATAACTTCAATATTTACAATTCAACAAAAATTAGAGTGCTCTAATTTTGTGCAATATGCAATTTGTAGTATCAATATCTAAAGTACTATTAAATGACCACCACAACAAATTACTAATTAATACAACTATTCTACCTCAAAGCAGAACGTTTCAAAACGCTAAACGCTCTCTCACACAAACTTAAAAAAACAATAGCACCGTTTACTTTACTTTCAAAACTACAAGTACCGACAATTAGACAACGTTTACAACACAATTATAACATTGGCACAGTTAGCACATTAAAAATTACCGTTCATAATAAGTAATTGTAGATCCCTTAGACAAACAGTTCAACAGTTGCAGCTAATTAGAGATGTCGACAGTTGCATTATTAATAACGGGGGATATCGATGCATGTAGACTTTCTCGAGATTATTGCAGGAGAGGTAAAAATGTACAAGCGGAAAAATTACCGTTTCTGTCACGGTCCAGCGACAATGCATGACTGCAGGTTGGGAACCGCCAACGGTTATTATTTATTTGTCTATAAAACGATCTACATTTGTATTTGAAATGGATATGCAGATTGTAAATAACATGGCAACAATAAATTATAATGTTTTATTCATTGAAAAAAGCTTTCAGGACTCAGTATAATAAATAAACAATAACTGGGTAAATTTCGGCAAAATTTATAAAAAAAAAAACTACGACGTTTCGACAGCAAAGTGCTGCCTTCTTCAGGTAAAATATAAAATATAAAACAATAAATAAATATGTAGTCAAGGATACAAGTTGACAAAATAAAAGCAACATGGATCAAAGTATACAAAAAATAAACAGAAAATTGAGGAAGAACAACAGTTACCCATGACTTATTAAGCTCAAAGCCTGTATATAAATTAAGATTATTTGACGATTTCTTGATTTCAACAGCTTCTATAATTAGTCTTCTCAACCAGTTATTTTCTCATACTAGAATCTTCGTTTTTTAAACTCAATACCATGTAATTCTTGTATGGCATTTTCAGCAACTGCAGATTTATAAGGTTGATTTAATCTAATATGTCATTCGTTAGTTAAACAAATAACTATTAGAATTACAAGTTTGGCAAAATTACAAAATTGTCAATTCCTTAATTTATCATCTTTAATTTTTGAAAAAGAAAAATTTATTCATTCAGGAATACAAACAAAAAATGTTGTTTTTAAAATATTTAAGCAAGATAAATAAAACATTTAATTACAATTAATTACATGAACAAAAACGAAACATGTTTCGATGATAATGCAACACTTTGATCCAATTTTACCTATTTATCTAATAAAATAAAATAATAAATAAAATAATGGGGTAAATAGCTCCGTGGTAACGTGTCGGACTGTAGATCGTGAGATCCTCAGTTCGAATCCCACTACCGACAGTTGCCAATTTAAATTTACCCCTGTGGTTCCCCCTCCACCAACAACCTTGGGGGCTATGACTTGACGGCTGGTAACCGCATTTCATACGCAAAAATATATCACCTACCGAGATCTGCGTTAGCAGAGTGCCACACCCTTAATGGGTAAAAGGTGTGATGATATATATTTATTTTATTTATTTATCTAATAAAATTCCAATTACAAATATGTATCTACTGATGTATATGCATGAGTGAAACGATTATTTACGTATTACCGAATTAATGTGTTAATAAATAGGGAACTGTATAATGGTTCAATGATTTCCATGAGAAGTTATATTCATTTAACATGTAAATTATATTAACTTTGCAATTTGTAATTTAATTTGGAAAGTAGGTTGATATATTTTTGCAACAAATAAACATTTTCCTTTATTTTGAATAGATTTAAGGTTTACTGGTAATAAACCAATTATTGTATAATTTCATAATTAATTATTAAAACCAGAAAATTACATATAATTAACTAAATATTAATTGATAAATAATAAATTTGTAATGAAATATCGTGAGAAATAAAAGTTCCAGAACATATAGTAGGTACCTATTGAAAATAATAATATGATTTTGCTTAACCTTCCAATACTAGAACAAGAGTTGTTGCGAAGAAATTGAATGTTGTAAATTGTGTTAATAACCTGTGTTAAATTTAAAATTCAAATAATTGCTAACCTATTCTCGAATCTAATCAAACTGATAATATTGCTATAGCAAATTTATTTAGCAGAAGCAAAGAATAATAATTCAACAAAATTATTAGGTATACCATAAAAATTTTCAACGTGCATCATGTTTTGCAAGATAATAAAATACCGCAAACATATTTTATAGTTTTAGTAAATATACTTGATAATTTCTTCCATTCCAAGAATTGTTGTTATTTGCTTAATTTATTAGCAGTAAATAATATATTATAAACTTGACTCACCATTTGAAAACCTTATTTGGAATTCGATTTCCCTCGTAAGGATGTGTTCTGAAACAATAAAAAAAAGTAATATAAATTTTTGAATAAATATAATTTTGTTATTGCCTGGCGGCAATAGTGAGTATGCTGCTTTATTGAGCATTCAAATCTCTCTCGTCTCACAACAAATATTCCAGAATTAAATTGTATTATTATCTTTAAAATTATAATTACATAATTTATTAAAAACAAAAATATACTTATGATATAATCACAGTATAAGCAACGCTCATGAGGAAATTCGAGCACGAATGATAGAAGAGTTTTTCTCTTGTGTTAGACACAACATTTTTTCACGACATGTTTCTAAAATACACTTTGACAACACAACACAAAACTGACATTTGTTGCCAATATATCAATCTAAATAAAAGTTGGCCAATTGTGATTTAATTTACTGCCTTACCAAATTACTTAAGGACCCTAAATATGATTTGGGACAAAAAAGTAAAAACTCAAAGTTTCCCGGCCTGTAACTCAAAAACCAAGCGAGATATCGAGTCGCGCTCAACGGCATTGAACTTCCCACGCCCCAAATACCTTATTTACAAAAAATTTCGAAAAATTTTTTTTTTTGAAATTTTCAAAATCCAAAAATTTTGATTACCAATAACTCACAATCTAAGCAAGATACGAAGTTGCGGAGCACACCATTAGATCGGGCTCATCGAGTTACATAAGTGTACCAAATTTCATTGAAATATTTTGACGGGTTAATATTTTACAGGGAAAATTCAAAAAACGCCAAATTTTCCAAGCCTAATGCCTTCAAAATTTCAGACCGAAAAAACCAAAAGTCTCAAAAAATGGATGAAAATTTGATTGTGGGGTAATTGAGGCATGCTGATTTCAGAACTGGCGGCCGTTTTGGGATATCTCGTTTAGTTTAAAAGATATTGAGTAGCGTTTTTTCTAATTTCACCTATTTTGAGCTACTGTCATAAATTTTGCTCTAATTATTTTTACTGCCAAGTAAAGTCGATAAAATTACACCCGCTTATGGAGAAATCCCTGCTGAATCCAACGGTGATGTTTACAAGTCCATAACTAGTCTAGTTCTTTAGCTACAGTTAAATTTGTCCAGACATTTTTGACAAAAGTTAATTTATTTTTGAGATTATGCAAAAAAAATAAAATGTTTCAGAATTGGATGTAAATTTGGTTATTGGGTAATTAACAGATGGGGATTTCAGAACTGGAACTTATTTTACGATATCTCTTGTAATTCTTGAGATATCGTCTTGGAGATTTAAGATCATGTTGAAATATTTTGTTTTTTTCAATTTATTCATAAATTAAACACCGCTGGTGTCTTTACAGCAAAGTTTGAAGTTAGAATACATTGTTTTTTCAGGACATGCCAGAAAACCCCACATTTCTTCTCGTGAAATAGTGAGGAAAACGTGTTTTTCCTCTCTGGAGATTTCAAGTGTAAACAAAGCCAGAGAAAACCGACTAATAAAAATTACTAGAAATTAAAATCCATCCAACAAGCTGTCCCCAGGATCTTCCACAAAATGTTGGAGAGAAAGCTGGATTACTATATCCGCGGACACCATAAGAATGCAAAGAAACAACTAGCAACAGCCTAACCAAGGAAAACGAAGAATTACTTTAAAATTTCAGCAGAAAAGCTATCGGAATCGATCAATCTAAAAGATATATTTCAATGAAGATATAACAACAAATTAGAAAATTAATAATCTTGAAGTAAACACTGGTTCCACTAATGACTTTGCTTATATTGTAAGGTTACTGCAACTTTCTCTCAATACGTTACGATGTCCATACATACATAACCCAGTCATAAACATTTCCACGGCGGTTTCTGCATTCTTGTTATATTAACCACGCGCGTATCAATGCGTGTAATAGTTATCGACACGTGATGTCAAAAATGTGGTTAGGTATTTCATTTTTAATACAGGTTGTTATTACTTTTGTTTATGTTCATGCTTCGTTGCTTTCTGAAGTTTATTGTGTCGCTATTTTAAGTTTAATCAGTAGGTTTTTTTTTGTTGATTTTGATATTTTTATAACCTATATACCTAGTTATTAAAACTGTTTGCTTTTGTTATATTGATAATTATTCATTCATAATTGTTGAGGGTGCCACTCATGGCCAGACTTACTGTTTAATAGCTGTTTAGATTTTTCATCGACTATAAATAGAAATGTGGCGGAAATTTATTATTAAATCGTTAAATTTTGCTTTACAAATTAGGATTAGGCTGTCCAAAGCCGAAAAATATTAAACAATTTATTGAATGCATATTTACTATGTATTCACAAACCTATCTTAAATTGAAATTAAAGTTGTCAAATTGTGATTTAATTTAGAAAAATAGAAATATAAGACATAATTGTAAGATAATAAGGATTTTCAATAAAATTAGGATATTTTTATATTATTTACAAATAAGATTCATATTGGTAATACTTATATATTTTCCTCTCTGGAGCGAAAAACACATTTTCCTCACTATCTAATTGAGAACCATTTTAATTAAATGTAAAAATTTGAGGACGACTTCACAATAGGAATATATTTGTAGTAATGTGAAAACGTGGGCACTAATTTTTATTTGTCGCTCCTAATATTTATATTATTTTGCGATCATTTTGAACTGCTATTAAAAATTATTGGAATACAAATTTGTCCAGTGAAATGAGATATTAAACATGTACGTAGACTAGTTTTGCTATTTAAGGAAAAATATTGAATATAATAAATATATTAGAATATTGACATTTGATATCCCTTCTATATGGCCTATAATTTTAACAAAATGTGAGAACCATTTTAACTAAAAGAGCTAATAAATAGTACAGTAAAGTTAAATGATTTAAAATGATCAATTATTTTAATTGAAATTGAAGGAGACAATTGATATTCATGGTTTTAAATAAAAATATACGTTGTGCTAATTAGTAAAAATGTAAGTGGTAAAATTTTGTGAAGAAAAATTGTAAACTGTATCGAAACTATAAACAAGACATTAGCAATTCGTAATACTAATTGAAAAATAATTTAAAAGTTGAGCTGGTATGACATCACTTCCGTTCTCTAAGTTGTTTTCAAAATGAAATATTTGGGCGGTTCCCAAATAAAATTAACATATTTTTTTGTTAATGATGTGTTGAACCGCTAATAACATATCCTATATAATGAAGATTTTTCGAGACGACGTTTTGATTCCAAAATTAAAATGTGTCAAGTATAAAAATTCTAATTATATATCAAATGAATTAAATTATGCGGTAATTAAGTATGTCAATATTACGCCATAATTCTTGAAATATTTTCCTGTAACTCGACACACGGAGGTAGTGGACTCACGTGTCAGTAAATTTATGTACACTGGCGTCCATAAAAAACAAATAAATTTTATTTTCTCAAGAATTCTACACAGCTACTATAATAAGATTATTTTTAAATAACTGTTGTATGCAGACAATTTAATCTAGATTAATTGAAGGCAGAAATGTTGGGTTTATTGCGGAAGTAATATGTGAATGCCCTTTAGAATTGTATGTGCACGCCTATGATAACTCGATTACTGAAATATGTTACAGATCACGTACTTTCTACCGTGAAGTCTGCGATTTTGCCGTTGGACATGTCGCAAATAATTAAAAAGAAATGGAATGAAATATCCGACAATTAAAATCTCACTAAACGTATTTATCTTTTTATAATAAAACAAGCAAAAACAATGGACGAGCGCAACAAAAAATGGACAAATTAAATAAATGTGCCTTGAACATTTAACTGTTTTTCAAACTTTAAGTAGTTGTATGTAAGTGTAATTATAATCATCCGAATTTTAGATTGTACAGGAATATATACTGGATGTTTGTCATCGTCACGTTAATGGTACATAACAAAACTATTGTTATACAATACATTGTAACTTATACATTTACAAAGCTTTTAATACAAAAAATAAAAAAACATTTGTTTCAAAAATAATATTCTCATTGAATTTGCAGTTGGTTTTATGACAACGAACTTATACCTATATCATTATCATGGAAACATATGTTCTTTGAATGTATCCATAGATACAAATAATTGTGGTTACCAAGGAAATTAAAAAGATTAAGTATTTACCAATACGAAATAAGGTTATGCGAGGCGAGGAGCGTAGCGACGAGCCTCGTATCCAACTTATATATTTACAAAGCTTTAAATACAAAAAATAAAAAAAAACATTTGTTTCAAAAATAATATTTTAATTGAATTTTCAGTTTCTTTCATGACAACAAACTTATACCTACATCATTACTATGGAAACATATGTTCTTACAATGTATCCATAGATACAAATAATTGTGGTTACCATGGAAATTAAAAAGATTAAGTATTTACCAATACGAAATAAGGTTATGCGAGGCGAAGAGCGTAGCGACGAGCCTCGTATCCAACTTATACATTTACAAAGCTTTAAATACAAAAAATAAAAAAAACATTTGTTTCAAAAATAATTTTCTCATTGAATTTTCAGTTTTCTCTATGACAACGATCTTATACCTATATCACTACCATGGAAACATAAGTTCTTACAATGTATTGTATACAATATATTGTATATTGTATACAACTTTGAATTTACGAATGGAATAGTTGTTTTTGTAAATTTTGAGTAAGATCTCTTTGAAAATGTTTATTTATTTATAAACTAACAATTTCCTTTATATAAATTACGAGACGGAAATATATAACCACTTAGAAAAATTTAATTAAATATATTTCACAGTTGTTCTATGTACACTATAAAATATTTAAAATTTCTTTACTATATTTTTACATAAAATATATAAAACTTTCTCATTAACTGTGAATATGTTATAAGTACGGTAACATAACACATACATGTTGTAGGTATGTACCATGTCCAAGACCAATGTGACATACCAACAATATAATTTTACGCTCTCTCAATAGATGTCCGACATGGTATGTGTATATTACGTTTTTAGTACGTGTATAAATGATATACTACTTAGGTTTCAGATATTACATACCAGGTACATCAATGTTACAGCTGTGTTTGCTGGGAATAATTGTACTTTTCTAACAGTATTTCTGAGTTTCACAATAAATGATTTATTTGCTTCAAAGTCATTCTAATCAAATAAAAACGTCAAATAAACTTGATTTCCAATAATAGAAATAATTGCAAACTACATTAATTGCTTCAATGATCAATTAATCATATGTAGCAATTTTACGCGCGAATTTCAAGCAAAACAACCTAACCTAAAAATTGATTTGGTCAATAGATAACTGCTCGTGGTCAATAAAAAAATCGAACTGCGGATACAATGACATATTTGGGCGTGACGCTTACTGGGTGTTATACTTCGTTCAATGCCACAAGTTCTGCGGAATTCTCAGCATCTAGTAAGATATGACGCAAGCTATCCGCGAATTCCAAAGTCGATTACTTGATAATTTATTGTTATTAATTTCTTTGTTATGTGGAGCGTAATAATAATTATACTCGGCCTTTTCTTTACATCCTGCGTGTGAGTGTATGAGTTGAATGTTGTTTAAGATTAAGGTTTATTGGTTTATGTGGTTGTAAGTGAATGAATTGTTGACTAATAGTTATAGTAATAGAACAGATGTGAGGTTATGTCGCCTGGTGACACAATATTTGTTTGGGTGGGTTTATTCATTGCATGGTGGACTATTTATTTTGAGCTGAAGTCTGAAGTACGCCCTCCTTTCCATTGAAAAATGGTTCTAAAATTGTCTGCCTATAAATATAAGTAGTAGGACGTGCTACAGCATAAATTTTATTCATGAACTCGGTAAAAGGAATCTTATTTTATAGGAGGTACTTGAATTTTATCTATAGTTTTTTGACGGCGCATACATTCTTAAAGTAGATACTTCAATTACTCGTACCAAGTAATGAGTCTAGTAAATTTATCTGCCCAATAAACTGAAAATAGCGGTTGAAAAATAACAAATAATTAAGTGAACTAATTTATGATTTCAAGTTAAGTAAAGGAGGTATTGTGATAGGTGAAAATTTTTGATTGTGAGTTATCATTTAGTGTCCATAGAATACGATTTCGCTATTTTCAAGGAGACGTCTCTCTCTGTGAGGCGATTTTGCGTCCATGATAACTTCAAATTTAATAAAGCTATCAAAATCAAATTTAAAATTTATATTTTAGATATTCATGTTACGATTTGAACAGATTTTGAGAGCATTCCATTATAGGAAGCGATAGTTTATTTGAAGACCTATCATGTACTTTGGGCGTATCTTAGTAAATAAATTTTTTATTTAACCCTCTATTGCATGAATTATTATTTCTTTTAAATAAGGGCTCAAAAACATTATTTTTTACAAAAGAAATATTCATATATGTAAAATAAGTGTGTTATATAATTTTTTTTCCAAAAATAAAAAATAAATTTTTTTTTTAATTTTGTTCACTATTGGGAACATTATGAACAAATTCAACTTACAATAGAACTTTGGTCTATTGGGTCGTCTTTGTGTACTATACAAAATTGTTTGATAAACAACCCCTTCTAGGGAAACATCAGATAAAAATTTTTTTTGGAAATTTTGTAAAGGTGTATTTAGCTGTAATATATCAGCAGGTAATAAGCTGCTTCCTTCAAATTTTACATTTTCTATCTCAGTTTCTGTAATTATCCTTTTTCCAGTTAAATTTTTTTTTATCTTGGTCAAATTGGGAGGAATGACCTAATTGGCAATTAACAAAGTGTATATAATGTTCCCAAATGTTACAACATGATTGCCATGAATGTAAACTGCATAAGAAAAGAAAAAAAAAATTTTTAATTTTATGTTCCCGTTCGGGAACAGTATGCAATAGAGGGTTAATACATTTTTCTATATAAATATTTAGAAATTTTCGGGGAAATTATATGGTGCACAAGTTCCGTGAAATTGACCCTACATAAATATGTTTTACTAAAAAAATATATGTGTAAATAATGTACACTTCTGTACCATCAAAAATAATTTTTATACATCTTATAATTTCTAGTAATTGATAAAACTAATTTATGTAGGGCCAACTTCACGGTGCCCTACATTTATTTCATAAACAAATAAACTATACATGTACAGCAAATATACATTTTTGTTATTTTTTAATGTCTTTTTAGTCTTCATTGAAAACGTAAAATTAAATTAGTTAATTGATTCAGGATTCAGATGCAGATATTAAATATCTTCAACTTCAATTCGAAACATTTTTCTCTAATGATTTTGGAATTATTTAATATGTAAAACGTCTATCCTAAATATTGAATGATTGCATCAGATATTGGTATTGCACCTAACTTTTTAAACTTATTTAACTTTATAATATTGTATCTAGAACAAAATTTGATGATTTCTGTTACGCTTCATTTAAATTTGGAATTGTGAATACGTATTATTTTGCAAAATAAAAACTCAGCTAGTTCACCGGATGACAGTTATTTTTAGCATTTTAACCTTCCGTATCCTTTAATAGAATATTTTATAATTGGTTAGCTAGTTTGCATTTATTGCTATTACTTATATGAAATTCAAATAGCTCTATTTACATAATTTTCAAATTTACTACTTGTAATTTGTTCTACACAATTTGAAGTTTTATTTTAAAAGTTCAGGAAAGTATTTTAACATTGCAATGAAAATTATATTGAAGACTATTTATTATTAAGCCAGGCACGGAACCTAACTTAACAATTAATGAATAATAATGTTTATATCTCGTAAAAATCCTATTTTTATTTAATTTGAAACCGATACAATAAATTCCTACAAATGTGTAGTTGCCACTCAGTAATGTCAATGCTACTACACATATTTCTAAATATAAACAACATGATTATTATTCAAACCTTTGAATTCGACACGTGGAAAGAAAAACACTTCTGTCCCTGAATTAGATCTGTCAACTCTTACAACTGTCAAGCGCGCCTGCATTCGGATCAAACAGATCCCTCTCTAATTGCTGGCATTAAGCCATTCATAAATTAAATTCACTTCTATCTGATTCACTTGATCACCTGTTATAATGAAATTATTATCCAGATGGCTTGAATGACCATTATTATGTTTTATTTATCTGTCGGTCGTTAATCTCTATTATCTGTTTATGTAAATAAAATATAATTGATGATATCTTATTATTAGAACTTAAAGTGCATATTTTTTTCTTATAATAGATTAATAATGCAAATTAAAAACAGCTAGTGGAACTGTAATAATTTGAGGTAATTTCTTAATTAAATATGTTTACATTTCAATAAGGGACTATACTTATTTTTAGTTTCAAAAATAAAATTTTAAGTTATATTTGAATTAAATAGCTACATGGTAACGCATCCAAGAAATCCTCAGTTCGATTTTCGCAAATGAAAAAAATTGCTTAACATTTACCCTTCACTACTTTCTTTGGGGGAAATAATTTTAATTCCGGTAACTACATATCAAGGGCAAAATTATATAACTTATTGATACATACGTTCCGAGAAAATAGGTTAATGGCAAGATGATATTTTTATTTATTTTTTAAAACTATATAGGGAATAGGGGTTTCAATGCTATTATTGCTGTTTATCAATTAAATTAGAATTCAGAGGTCGTGAGTTCGAATCCTACTGAAGAGCATTGTCGTTTGTGATGTTCATATAATTCATCTATTCATGAGGTGGCATAAGACTAAAGCAAAAAAAAAATAATGATAGAAAAATTGTAATACGGCCAGGAAAAATTTAACAAAAAAGCTAAATATTTGAAAATTCATAAAAAAGATATTGCTGTATTATTGTCTGGTAATGGACCTTATTGCATGTATTTTTGATATTCTAAACAACTTTATTTACACTTCTTCTTTAAATTGAATATGTACAAAATAAGGTAATATAAAAAAGCATCGAAAATATAAACGTCAGTTAAATGAAATAAATTTAAAAAAATCAGAATCAGATTTTTCAGCTTACTGAAACATATGTTTTGTATAGTTTCATATACAATATATTACAGTAATACATATAATTAAAACATCAATTTCAGTTTATATGAATCTCCAAATGGTATTTCATTTTGTTTCCAAACAATTTTATAATTACCTGAATTGCGTAATGTGTTTTTCTCATATTGTATTATGAAGTCACTATTATTAGTGTTACAAACTTAAATATATAAAAATAGAATTTATTTATGTAATTGAATCATTATTGAAGTTATTGAATTTTTAAGTTCTGAGTCTATCAGTTGGGAGTGACTGATGATATCAATTATTGAGCAACGAAATTACTTAGCAACTAATGAGAGATATTTTTATAATTCAAGGCTAAATGAAATGAAAAAATATTGTATTAGACTGCATAACTAATTTAATTTGTGATTATTGAAATTATTACTGCTATTCAAACACTATAAATTTAACTGAGCCGAATAATAAATAAATTTGCAATAATTTATTTAAAATCCACCTACTACATATTTTGAAGACGATTATATTAAGATGTTTTCAAAAAACAAATTATAAATGATTCATGAATTTTTTGCTGAGCCAAAGAAGGAAAATTTAGTATATTTTTCGTATTCTGAAAAATGCAATTCGCCTTGAACATATTTTGGTATCGTGCTCATTTTCATTAAACAAGTTATTCCTCTTTGACATTAGCATTTTTTCCCATAAGACAAGTGTCTGACTCGGCTGTTACCAGCAAAAAGTATGCAACACAGCTACCGTTAAATGTCAAGTTCAAACATTATTTCACAATTAAATTTCGTGCAGTTGGCCATGCGAAAAGCTTGTAATTACTGCTAATTGATATTAGGCCATATTTAGGGAAGACACATTTAATTATTCTTTCCTCGTGACCTCTTTTTCCTTGATTTTAATAAGCACTCACAGAAGTATGAAACATTCAGTCTCCAAACGAAATCTTAATTAGTAATTAGTTATTATCTGGTAGTAGGTATGTTTTCGAGGGATGGATGTATTGACTAGGAGATTTTAATGCGGGTCTTCATTGCCACGGCTTGTAAATCTGGTATTTTGGTGCCTGCTTAGTAAAGTTTAATTTTAAGGAAGGGTGGTGCAACTGGGTATAAGCATTACTTATTACTAAGGAATCCTTATATCTTACGTTTGTTACGTTGAATTTAGACATTGCTTAGCTAGTCATTACTTAACTCTACATTCTGTATCAAAAACTAGAGATATAAACTGAATTTTTAAAACTAAGTAGAATCTTCGGAAACTTAACATTAAAATGTCCTGAATGTCTGGGACTAAGAACATTTTAAATTGTATAAACGGTCATTTTGACCTGTCCGGGTATTCTAATGTTAACGAAATTTTTATTTTCTAATGTTAGAATCTAGTAAGTTTAATATAAACTATCAAGAAGATATGTTAATTGTTTGTGACATTTTAAACGTTCAGGAAATTCATTAATTTATTCAGAAGGATTACCAAGTTAATAAATTTGTAATAATATTATTTAGTGATATTAGCAATCACAGAAATACGATTCTAGTATTTTTTGTTAAACGAAATCGTTCCAAAAATTGTCAATCCGACAAATTATAAAATGATTAGCTCATTCATATATTATTCTCGGACGATGATTCAAAAATCGATGATCTTCCAAATCATCCATATCGTAATCGTCGTAATCAATATCATAATAATTTAACATTCTTCCTCGCCACAAATACAAATACTTGACAGTTTCTTTGCTAAGCAGACGTTAAGTGGCCAATGTCGGACACTTAATTTAAGGATTCCTTAAATCAATTAATCAATTTAAGTGCTGAAATTTGGCTGGTACAACGAAATTTTTATATTTAAGGATTACTTAGAATTTTAAGGCACTCTTAACGTTTAAGTGAGAGTTGTGCAACTGGGCATAAGTGGACATTTAATTTAAGGATTCCTTAAGTAAATTTAAGTGCTAAATTTTGGCGAGTGCAATAAAATTTTTATATTTAAGGATTACTTAGAATTTTAAGAAACTTTTAACTGGGAATTAGTTGTTCAGTATTAAAAAATAAATGCAATTAGATCCATTCAACTAAAAATATTCAACATTGTCATAAATAAATCTAAGTTTGCTTTCTGAAATGTTAAATATTTTTTGATTAATTTTTCATGACCGTGTTACAAAAATAGAGAGATGGCTTTCTAGGAACCTAAATACGTGCTTATCTATTGAAAACTTACTATATTATTTCTATATGTTTGTCACAAATTAAAAACCGATAACACAAATTCAATACGGAGAACATCTCAATTCTCCGGGGCAAAATCCCATTAACAAAATTCCGGAAAATATAAAGACACTTCCAGTCGTAAACAGATACTACATTTCTCAATTAGCGCCAAGGTAATAATTAAACTGCGTGATCGATTCTAATTAACGGTATGCGTGTACGTTTTTGCCACTGGCCGCTGCGCGATTCCGTTTGTTGGCTGTTGAACTTGCAAGGACGCCAGCAGGATCGAGAAGGCTGATGTAGGATCTCATACACTCGCCTTTGGAATATTGCCGACGTGACATTCCATTTGATATTGGGATTTTGTTGTATTTATAGACTGGTGATTGGAGTTGGGAAGAAGATTCAAGGACAGAGACGTGATCGACGATTTTTTGTGATATACTAGTTTTTGTACGGTTTTTATTTAATTGGCCGACGATGGCAAACTGTAAAAATGTATGTTGATGGTATTAAGGATCTCAGAAAAAAGCACAGTTATATTTTACATCCCGAACATATATGTAAGGGAGGTATTGTAACAGGTCAAGTTTTTGACACTTTTAGGGTTCCTAAAATATGATTTCACTATTTTCACGATAATTCTATGTGGACGTGTGTGTGACAATATTTCATCAACGATTATTCAAAAACTAATAGTGATACCCTTTTAAATTTTTTTTATTTAGTATTTGAATGTTAAAGTTACTTATGAACTTTAGTGGCAATTCGTCTAACAGAATTGGTAGTTTATTTAAAAGCCTATATACTTTTTACCTCCCCGAATTCTAACGAGTCAAAATTTTGTTAATCAATCAGATGATATTGGTGTTGATGTGTGTACCTTTTTTTGTCTACGATAAATCAAAATATAACGACGATGTCATTTTGAAATTATATATTTAGAATTAGGAAGTTCTAGTTACCAATTGGTTTAGAATTTTATAGTAACCCGTCAATCGAAAGTAGTAGTTTACTTGAAGCCTATCCAAATTTTTGATATATTTCCGTAAAAAATTGAGTAGATTTTGTTATATTCATTTGTTATATTCAAATAGGTGCCGATTATTATCGGGTACAATTTTTATTTGAAACCTTTTTCCATATTTTACACCGTCCTGAAATTAATATTTACACATCATATTTTCGTTCAATTCTAAAATTGGTTCATTTATGAGAAAACCATTCACGAATTATTGGATTTTTAGAAATTGTTTACTCCAACTAATTACATTTTTAAGTATATAAAACTTTATATTTTTTGCCACAAAAATAGTACAGTATAGCGTCAATAATCCGGATTCGATTTTTTATATTATTTAGTTTAGACTTACAGTACAATAGAATAAAACGTAAAATTTTATTAATAATGAATAGTTTCATTTATTTTCTTCTCTTCTTTAAACATCACAATGATTTATGACCGATTGCAGCTAATATTTTGTGTTGAAGACACTCAAAAAGTATTTTATTGGTTCATTTCGAAAATCCGGACAAAACAAAAATCCGGGCACAGCCCGGTCTCAAATGATCCGGATTATTGACGCTGTGTACTATACACATAAGTTTCAATCGTTCTAATAATAGTAGTATGGTTAACTATTGCCACCTTCGCAGCATAAGATTTACCTTAAGTTCTTTGAACATGCGTACGGTATTTTTCTAAAGAGAAAACAAAAAAATCTGTAAAATTATAATACAGTAGTATTCATCGCGGTATTATATTACATGTTCTGGTTTTCACATATTTTTCTCTGTAGGAAAATATAAGTAAGGCAATCTCTGTAACTAGTATTTACTTTCTGTGTGTTCATAATCATACACTGTAAACGCTAAGCATCATATTAAATAACGAACATGTTTTACGCATTATACACATAAAGTGGTTAACTGCAAACTTTAAACTAACAATGCCGAGCATACAACTTTAGATTTTACAATTATACTAATTGTGAATATTTTTCCATGCACATTATTCATATATTGTAATCATACATAAATAGTAAACAGCACTATTTGTAATGGGCATATACAAGACTATCTGATATGTTAAACTCAAGATAACTAAATCTTTAAAATATTGATGAAAAAGTATTGAAATTATAACAGCAATCCCTCGATTCACATCCACTAATTTGACTAGTTTTAGTTTAATCTGCAAAATTTTTCCTGCCATATCTTAAAATTCTTTAAGACAATTGAATTATTATATACAATCTATCTTCTCATCACTGATTACTTCAAGTTTACTTTTTATTTAAATTGTCTTGCTATTTAGAGGTATTTATTTATGAAAGAAGGTTGGATTTAACAAAGCAAAACTTTCTTTAGGGACTTCGGTTGTTAGCCGCCAGTAGAGTAGAGAATGCCTTTCATGGAAGCTCTAGGAAATTCTAATCAGGTGCTGGTAATCCTGCCACTGCTTTATTTCTTTTTCGAACAGTTAATGGGATTAGCAATCTTAATTAGATAATGAAATGAATTAGGTCGTTTTGTCTGCTCGCCTAAATTAAATTGAATAATTTACTTCAGTCAATATTGGACAAGACGGAATGTTGTGTACATGGTGTTAAGGAAATTGTTTCATCAATTAGTCGGACTTGTTATTGAAAGATCAACTATTGCTGTTCTACTAATACAACTGAATTAGGAAATTAAACTGCAGAGTATTATTAAATAAAACGTAAATAGTAACTATATAGTAAAATAAATGATTTTTAATTAAATATCTGTATAATTCTTATTACTTAACGTAAATCTTCATCGCGCCTGATGAAATGTTCTATTTTAATAAAACTTACAGAACTTCAACAAATAAATCAATATTTTATTTTACGTAAACATTAACGTGTCTCATGTCCGGTATTATAATAGTTATTTATGATATAAGTGTTAAAAGTGACATGTACTCAGTCGTCATTATATATTTTTATTTTGACGTTTTTCAACGTATGTTTTCAACGAATTTCGATCATTTTCAAAAGTGATTCCCGAGTTTACAGGAATAGAAAATGTATGGTATTATACACTCAGATGATTTTTGCATCACTCGCTTTCGGTACGTGACGTAAACTTTATCTTCGTGAATAATGACCATAATTTAATCATATTCCCTCATATAATTTTAGGACTGGGATGTTGAAGAACGTATTGATAACCCATCTTTATATCAAATCAGTACGATTGGCAATTGTTTTTCCCGAAATTACTATAAACCTAGCTTGTGGAATATTGAATGTAATATTTCAGAAACAGAGAGTTGAATAAGTAATGACGAACGTTTTTATCACAAACAATCGGGCAATTGTTTTTATAGAAATTACTAGAAACCTAAGTTATGGGGTATTAAATGAACAATTTTAGATAGTAAAAGGAAGGAAGGAAGGAATTGATGAACTATCCTCGCCGATGTAGTGACTTGTAAGGAAGAAACAAAGCGAGGAACGAAGTGACGAGTTTTCCTCGACAATGTACATACATGAGGAACGAAGAGACGAGCTTTCTTTTACAATTGTTTGGTATCAAATAGAAGATATTTAAGAAAACTCAATTTATTTTTCTATTCTATTCGTTGAAATCTTCTTCATTGTCGTGGATATTGATAATTTGGTTTCATTTTACCGCACCATTTTTGTAAAATGAACCCAAATTATCAATGTTTTTATTTTGTTAAAAAGTATCTGCATTTGTTCAGAAGTGCCTCAAGTATCACATAATATGAGGAATCATAGAGATTATTTCCGAAAGTAGAACAGTTTCAACGCTTCTCTTGCACTTTTGACCTCACCTGAATTGAAATAATTATTAATTGAATCACTATAATCATGACAGTAAACCTACAGTAGATCTATTGAATGAACCGTATCATGTCATAAGTGAAAACGAGTGCAAGATGCTTGGAATACTTTTCTATCTCGATCCAGAATCTACGCTGTCCCCTGCAGCTACATTGCTCTTGCTACCGAGGTGCGGCTGTTCCATGACATCACTTGTTCATTCTACATCCTTATTTCTGCGCGTGCAGAAATGAAATTGTATCGAAGATTTATTTTCTAGTCTGTCAAACAACAAGCAATGCAGCCTTAAGTCTTTCAAGTAGAAATATAATAGGGGATTTGAATTTTGTATTGTAAAGTGCTTATATGGATGAGGGAAAGTCTATAGAGAAGTGACTGTGAATAATTGCAAGTACCCAAGAAGTATTCTAGATTTGGTATGTTAAATACATAAAAAATAAATATACCATCACGCCTCCTTCAGCACCTTTTACCACATTACTTATCCCGCATTTTTTAAATGACATCACAAACTTTTTAAGCGGCGTACTGAAGAGATTATTGCAATAGTTACATCACGTAAAACTTAAGTCTTCACTTTCATTATACCATCCGTTTCTTGTCTCATTGTATTATGGAATGTAAGTATCACTTTGACCCATTAGTAAATTCTTTGAAATACATTCTAAATCATAATTACTTCTGTATTATACATAAACATCAGTGAATTATGTTTTTCATAATGAGATAAGAACAGTTTATGTGTATATCCACATTATAGGAAAATTACAGTTTTTGGATAACAATTAGAACTTGTTTTTGATTTAATTCAACCTGCTTTTATTTTATTTGTCAGTAAATATTTTCAAACATACATTTGGGACGTATTAAGAGATAACTCTTCTTAAAAGATAACTCAAGGATTGCAAAAACTTAAGCTTGAACCAGGGTTTGACATAAGCTAGCCCGGACACATAAACATACCACCACAAACAAAATTTCAGAATATTAGCTGCATTAATTTCAAATGAGTTCGCTCCTGTGAAAAAATTATCATGTGTGACAGTATATTGAAACCTACATTATAATGCTTGCATCTTTCCAAGCCGTTTTGACAGTAAATCAATGAACTGTTCAATGAAAAAAGGGTCGTTCAACAAATACGTACACAAAAATCGTATTTTTATTTCTAATGTTCAGAATGTGTTACTGTATCAATAACTTTTCCTGTTGCTCCTGATCAATGCATGGAGCAATGAAACCGTCTTAGATTAAATAAAGCACTGGTATTTTTCTCGCTAGAATATATATCTGGTATCACCAGTTCATAAACTACATTTTTGCGAGTGCGAATATATTTTGAGAGATCGAGACACTGAAGAAAACCAAAACTGAAAGCCAGTTGATACCAACCCTAATATTATAAAAGTGAAAAAGTCTCTAGTTGTTGCCATTCCAAGCCAGAAATAAGCAGTTTCTGGACGATTTTGATATGTGCAAAGCTAGTGTTTTTGAACGGGGACACGAAAACGTCTTTTTGAGATACTTTTTGTATCTATTCTACCCAATGCCTTCAAATGGGACAGTGTACAATTTTTATTTTTTCTACTTACTCATCGTACAATTTCTTAAAAAAAAATAATTACAAACTCCCTCCATGAAAATGTACGTATTTCGTAAATTACCCCATCTCACCGTATAACATCGTCATACACCAAAAATTAAATATAATTTATAAATACTAGTGAATACCTTTCGCATAAATCTGATCAAATAGCGAAATAAGTATGAGCTATAGCCAAAATATGTGAGAACAGAGAATTTGTTCATCAACTTGAATAGATATTATTGAATTGTAAATCTGGACACAAGTATGGCTTTTTAAATAAATATATCATCACGCTATTTACCCATTCCTAGGTGTAACACTCTCTTCAATGCAGATCTCGGTATTACCGTAAATTATCGTTACCAGTACTCTAATCACGATGTTCAAGGATGTTGTGGTAGAAAAGCCACAGGGATAATTTTATAATAATAATAATTTGTTCCTGTTTGTCCTATGGTGGAGTATAGGTTCGAAATTCTACCGGTTTTAATGACCGAATGTTTTACTTGGATTAGCGAAGTAGCTGATGGTCAGTCAACAGAAAACTGCAAGGGACCGTTGGCTTATGGTGACGTCCGAATCACTCAGACCCATCTGTAGCCATTAGTTAGGACTCTTACCCTCTTCACAACCAATACCAATGGCTGTACAGGGGTAATTTAATGTGAAATTATTTTCGAAAATTTATCTGTTGTGAGGTTCGAACCGAAGATCCTATGATTCACAGTCTAAGCACTCATAAATGTGTAATAATATTTTAACGAGTCCGAATAAGAAATTTGTACAATACTAACACCACGTAGACCGTTGAATACTCCCACATGATTATTATGACAGACAACTGCAAGGGACCGATTATGGTGACATCCGAATCACTCAGACCCATCTGTAGCCATTAGTTAGGGCTCTTACCCTCTTCACCACCAATACCAATGGCTGAACAGGGGTAATTTTATGTGGCAATTATTTTCGAAAATTTATCTGCTGTGAGGATCGAACCGAGGATCTTATGATTCACAGTCTAAGCACTAAAAAATGGTAATTGTTGTAATAATATTTTTAACGAGTCCGGTTGGGAAATTTGAACAATACTGATACCACGTGGACCGTTGAGTACTCCCACATGATTTTTATATGATTAATGACAGTAGCAGCTCAATAAATATTCTTGTTTGGCACACCCTCCTTTTTCCGGTAAACAAGTAAACATTTATATAGCCATAACTGCAACAAATCTTCATATTTTATATCGTCATACAAGTCAATAAATTCCACGACTACAAATATCTCACCGCAACACCAAAAATAACCTGCAATCCACAATAACTTTCAAATAGCATTCTTCGTCGAAAATCGCCCGAGTCCCCAAAAATTTCCACCAACAAAGCAACGAATCATCACCATCCTCGCGAAAACGAAGAGTGTTAACAACAACTCCAAACCACTTTCTCCAGACCTCGCCAAGGTCGGCGGCTGCTGCGGCCACCAGGAGACTTCGAGACTTGGCCAACAGCGAGTCGCCAGTCGGTGTCGAGGAGGCAGCCAGCGCGCAGTGTTGGGTTATTGTTGTTGTTGTTGGTTGTTGTGTTGTGCGATGGCGCGGTGGTCGGATTGTGTGCTCGTCCTGCTGGGTTGCGTGACGCTCGTGACGGCGGTCGCGTCGCCGAATATCAGGAGCGCGTCGTCGTTGGCTTCAGCGTTGTCAGGTTAGAATGAGGATTTTTGGGCGAGGATGGCGGAAAGATTGATTGAAGTCTTTAGCGATTTTCAGTAAATTTGAGTAGATTTATATATGATCTTATTGCTGAATACATACTTATTCGAAATTAGGAAATTGTGAACCATCTATTTTTAAAACTAGTACATATATTTTCTTTACAAATTACCTGTCAATTACTGTGATGATTGATGACTGTATGTTTCAAGTACATTATACAAAAACGAAAATATTTGCCACTGTATCAACAAAACTTAAATTATATATAGAGAGAAATAGTGAAAGAGAATTAAATTCTACGTTCATATAAATCTTTATTAATTACTGCAAGAACTAAATTTGAATACTACTATTAATGTATGTTAAAACGATGCATATTTATTTCGATTTAAGCTGATTTCATGGCTAACTACTTTAAAATAGCAAATTTGGACAATTTTTAAACCAAATTCAATTAATAAATAAAATGCATGGCTTCTTTACGACTTGATAAATATATGAATTGTTTTATTTTCAAAATTACAAAAAAAAACATCTAATATATCAAATCTAATCCCTAAGTCATAAAATAATAAATAAATATATCATCACGCCTTTTACTCATTATGGGTGTGGCACTCTGCTTACGCAGATCTCGGTAGGTAATATATTTTTGAGTATGAAGTGCGGTTACAAGCCGTCAAGTCATAGTCCCCAAAATTGTTAGTGGAGGGCGAACCACAAGAGTAAATTTAAATTGGCTACTGTCGGCTGTAGGATTCGAACTGAGGATCTGACGATCCACAGTCCGATGCGTTATCACGGAGCTATTTACCCCATTTTAATAATTAAGTTATTATCATGAGAAGATGCAAGAAGAATGGAATCAAGGCTCCTAGAAATTCATATTTGACCACTGACTTGGTTCTTAAGTTGAGAATTCTTGATGTTATCCTTTTTGTATCTACTGATATTGATAACTTAATTATCGAAATATGTATTTAGATATTTTCTCTTCACTTATGGCTTTAGGGCTTAGAGGTTAGATTAAATTTTTAGATTGCTCTTAGCCCTAGTATTTTACAATTTATTTTATGAAAAATTGTTTAAATTGTGTTATAAATACCATAATTATACAATTCTACAAGTTTTCCAATAAAAAAGTATGATATATTTTTACGCACCAAATCATAAATTATTCCTTCAAAGAAAGCAATAAAAAAGGAACCGCAAGGTTAAATTTTAAATGAAGATCTAATGATCTACAGTTACAGTCCGATGTGTTACCACGGAACTATTTACCTAGAGAATAAGAGAGTTTCTGACAATCATAACCATAAGTCGTTCATCTTGAACTCGAACTCTAATATAATAATCCCAACATAAAGATTTAAGATTTTTAACGTAAACAGGTTTTAAGAAAGTAAAAAAGAATTATCATTATAAAGTAAAAAGATTTGAAATTTATACATTAAAATGTACAAAAATAAGTGCTGAATAAAGTGAAAAGAAACAAGAATTTCTCAATAATGCACTATGCACCGAATACTGAATTAAATATGTAGTTATGATTACGACATTCATGTTAATAATTAACATTCTAGTCATGTACCACATACAATTGTATACAGCACAATTATAAGAAATATCAGATTTCTACATAATATCAGATCTGTAACTATTCTACTAAACATCATTTAAAATTCATTGCATACCACACAGATACACCGTTATGATGCAAGATCCACCGTTTTAGAAACGCTGACTAAGGAAATTACATTCATCTGATACAAGTTCAGCAGGATTTCGCTTTCAATTTCAATTTCATTTTGCTTTTCTCAATCTCACCGTGTATTAAACATACATTAAACAATTTTAATACACAGATTATATTACTGTGTATAGGCTGACCAAGAATTACATAGGCGATAAACATGGGAAATAATTAAAAGATGTTGATTGCTTTTCTAGAGAATATAGATTGAAATAAATTTAGTTCCACATTAACTTTTATACTTAAAACAATTAACATACAGCATATTCTTTATTTAATTACTATTAAAATTTAGCACAGTTGATATCGTTTAACTAAAATATGAAAGTTGACGCTTTAACTATTTTATGACTCTAGTCCTAGTCTATACTGTAGCTGCAAGATAAAAAATAAGATTCTAGATACTGTAGTAAGTCATGTATTTTAATTAAGACATATTGATGTTTTTCTGGTATTTGCAAAGTCCAGAAAAAACGAAAGCATAAAATAATGTCAATGTCAATTTTAACTATATAAGTACATTTATAACAATTTCATGGGTAGCTACTTGAAAAATAGACATTGGCAAATTTGAAGCAAAATATTGACAAATAAATAAATATTAATAATTAACTTACCTTATTGACTCTACTTCCTCTAACCCGTAATATTTTTTAATAAGAAATAAAATTAGTAATCGAAAATAAACCATTTAAGAAAATTCAACAACAACAACTTTAACAATGAAACATAACCTCAACGTATATGTGTATGTAATTTCTGCATGTAATAATTAAAACTGTATGAGTTTAATGTTTAATGTAACACTTTATCATTTTAAATGCACAGTTAGTACACGCCTACGCCTCGTTTCCAATAAATCGATTTCAACTTCATTTTCTTTATTTGTGATTGCAATGCGGTGGAGACGGAATTATTTTCTCTTCTATTCTGTCAACGGATATTAAGACATGTCCTAGATACTCGTGTGGAAATCGAGAAATACTGAGAACTGCCAAATGAGCATCTTCATATTATAATGAATAAATTATTGGATACTGCTTTCAGCAATTATTTTTAGAAATATTGAATTGAATTTAGCACTCTTTTACAAAGAAAAAATCGAGATTATTTCGAGCAGAATATGCAAGTCCCGATTCATAAAATTGCATAGTTAAACACTCGGTTAAACACGAACAGCTTTTTAAAAACATTTATAACTTCTTGATAAATTAACCATGTTTAATATAAATATTCACCTGCATAAATTACAAAAACAAAATTGTAATAACTAACCCATTTAATGATCTGTTAATTGCTTTAAATTAACATATCATTTGGACTCAAAGCAACTGTAATTATTAAATATTTTTAAATCTATAACTTAGATTTCCTTGCAACTTAAAACAGAGTCAAGAATATTTTTTGTTCCAGTGACTATTTCTTCTTCATCTTTCAGTACGTGTTCAGTAAACTTCCAGTTTAGGTTTTTCATTGAAATCATTTCACATTCTCTATTATTTTCAATAATATCAATTCGGGTTTGCGCATTCTTATTAAAGTTATAATTATGAAATTTTGTTATTACCTCCCGCCTACCTCTAGGTAAGGGAGGTATTGTTTTTGGTCAAAAAATTGGGTAGTGAGTTTTTAATGAATAAGCACGTTTTAGGGTCCCTACAATACGATTTTACTATTTTCGCGATGATGTCTGTATGTATGTATGTATGTATGTATGTATGTATGTATGTATGTATGTATGTATGTATGTATGTATGTATGTATGTATGTATGTATGTGTGTGTGTGTGTAGTCTGTGGCAATTTTTTCGTCTCGCATAACTCAAATACTATAATACCAAAAAATACAATTTTGTGAATTATTGCTTCTTATATTAAAATGAAGAGCTGATTAGATTTTGGATAAAATTGGTCAACCGGAAGTAGCAGTTTGCTTGAAGCCCTTAACAGTTTTTCGTGAAAAACACGGTTAAATTTCCTTTTTCAACAATTTATGTTATTTTGAAAGTTGAAGATTAATTAATTTTACATGTTTTTTGATTACACTAATTTTATTAATTTTCATTAGATTTAGAGATAGTAAAATATAAAGAAATTAGATTTTACAAATTTTGCATTCCTAGTACACCATGAAAACATTTAAAAATTTTCAATTTTTTACGAAATGTGACACATGTCATTGTGATTGTGAAGCTGTTTTCTTAGTGAAATATATGTCATAAAATTAAATAAATATACAAAAGAAAATTAAAATTCTCAAATATAAAGATAATAAACAAATAAGAAGGTATGTTTCTGTATCATCAAATACTATTTTGTACCGTTTAAGAGCAGTATTGGGCGGGAGGTTATGTGCTGGCCACATCAGATTTTTTTTTCTTGTTCAGTTATTATACAAACAGAAACTCAGACATCATCATGAAATCGGATTCCGGGGACTTCAATACATGAATATCAACTGAAATCTCATAATCGATTTTTATTCATCCCTCTACTTTAGTATGCTATATACAAGAAAATAAAAAGGGTACTACAATTAAATTATTTATTATTATATCAGTAAAGAAATGAGAATTTAATTATGTTTCCTTTTGATAGTGTCTTGGTAAAACTAAAGTTTGTGAAATTTCGGATATTTTGAAAGAATTGTGTAGTAGTTTGTACATAATTTGTTAAATTTCATTTAAATGTATAATTTTATCACATAATTTGCTTGTTTGCTTATTTAAATGCATGTTTAAAAAGCGTAAAATTTAAATATTATATGTAGATAGAATAACTGCATAATAATGTTGGAGTGTTGTTCTAATATTATGTTATACAAATGACATAAAAAACTGATTAAAGTATAAACTTAACAAATTTAATTGAATTGCATTATATATGAAACTAATAAAGGTAAAGCATTTTGGGCAGGGCCTTGTCCTCGAATTCCCACTGATATGATTTATAAAAACATATTTTATATTCATATCATGATATATTTATATATTTATTTATTTATCATTTCCACATGGTACAAAAATACATTAGACAGTTGTAGGTACCACATAAACAAAAAAATCTACATATTTGACATTTTTTCACCAATTTTACCTTATTATACGTAGTATAAGGAAGTATACGACTTATGAAAAAATTTATAAAGCAAGATTTTCGAAGAAAACATATTGAGTTCCTGAATCCTGAATAATGTCTGTATGTGTATGGATGGATGAACGGATCAGAAACGTATACTCTTTACAAATACATGTGTCAAGTGACTCAAGTGTAATTATTCTAAAAGTATAGTGTATAAGAAAGTTGTGTAGTAGCCACAGCAGGTATTTTTATATTAATATTTAAACAAATTATTATAAATTTGGGGGTGGTAATATGATGGCCAATAATCACACTGTACAAGAAAAATATCTAAATAGTCCAAAATAAAATCCAAATATTCCAATTCTTCACCTAATAAGATTCGAATTTACTAATTTGTATTCTGAATTAAATTTGACATTAGGACTATTTGGAGAACAAAATAAGGCTGTGGTTAAATTTAAAGTTACTATTAGTTGTTCGTCATACAGGTTAACCAACATAGATTACACTTTGCAAGTATTAGTGCGAGAAATAAACAAATTCATGCTGATCTCTAGCCTAGTCCACCAGAGGTCTTGGGTTCAAATCCCACTGAAGGACATGGACGTTGTCGTTTGTGTTGTTCACTTAAATTCACAACTATCTATGTAAAATAATCCATATGTTACATTAGAAAGATATTTGCTGAATCTATTTGAAAATTACAACCTGTATGTGTAAGAGACAAGCACCAGGTAGATAAGGTTTTTCAATCATATCTCAATAAATAATTGAGTCATGTAAATTTTTCTTATAGATAATTAAAATATTTATATAATATTGGTTACAATTTTTATTTGAAACATTGTCTCTGTTTCGTATCGTTTATAAGTTTATAATTTTGAAGGATATGCGCAGGTAACATTAAAATATTTTATTTTATTGTACTTATACTACATCAATGCTTTTAATGATTACTATGTTCTGTGGAAAGGTCTGTTGATAAGTAGCAAATAAAGTTTCCTAGAAATTTTCTTTTCTTTTAAATTAAAGTTTGTGGTTTCGCCTACAGCATTCAATTTATTTTTAACACTTTAAACACGCTATCTGCAAGGAAAATAAAAAACTTGTTTGACTTAAAAGTCTGGCTTTACTATTATATCAATACATCTAATCTATGTATCATAATATTTGCATATAATTTATACATTAATGGCTGTAGCTCCAAAGAGTGTATTATAAATAAAACAAATATAAGATTAAATAATGATAGTGTAGATTGTACTGTGGTGAATAGAAACATCATCTTAATTGAATCGAACAACAAGTAAATAAAGTTTTAAATCAATAGTCAGGAGTGTTGATATATCCAATATCTCCAGTCTATTGGTAAAAGACATATTGCCAATCATATTAGCAATTAGGTTAGAGATACTTTCTTTCATAACTGTTTGCTTGTATCAATTTTGAAACAAATTAGCATACAGCACAATAGCACCCAAGATTGAGGTTACGTTTTCATCTGTAAGAGAGTACGTATGTTTTTTATTTGTTGATTTGTTTAAGATGATTGTAGAAAAGGTGTACGATGATTTCTTGATGACATCATGAAATAATGAAAGTGAATGTCGTATTTCTTTATTAAATAATCATATTACAACACTTTTATACTTGGAAATTAACTCTATGACTGCAAGAGTATGTAAGATTGCAAATTGAAATTTTGATAAAAACTCTGTAAAGTTGAAACTTCCTTGATGATTTTTTGTTGTGGTAATTTGTCAGTATATTGCGTGTGTGTGAGTAATTAATTAGTCAATTTATGTGGTGAAAAATTGATTGGATTAAAACTGACATTTCCAAAAGCATCAATTATTTGAAGTGCTGCACTTTAAATTATAAAAACAGCTACCTTAATGTAAAGTATCCAATTATGTATCTCTTTTCATAACTACAAAATTCTTTAGGATTGATGGTGTTAATTAACATTTAAGTAAAGTTAAATTGAAATTATAACAAGAAATAAATTAATTTGTTTTTATTAATTGAATTTTAATGAGATAAATAGCTCCTTGACTCCTTTTTATTGGATTGTGGATCATGAGATCCTCAGTTCGAATCCCTCTGCCGTCAGCTGTCATTTTAACTTTGCTCCACTGTAATTGACATATTTAGACGGCATAGCAGAACGACTGGTAGCCATACTTTACGAGCAAAATTATTAAATAGTGTAATGATTGTATTTAATGTTTACCATTTTGTTCTAGATTGCCCAAATTGCGTTGATGAGCCCAGCAGTCCACCTACTCGTTGGACAATGCCACTTCTTAAATTAGGAGAGAAAAGATATTACTTAGGAATTTTCTTTAGAGTAAGTTCGTATTTAAATTATATATAAATATTGAAATCCAGAAAAATTGATAAAGTATATTTTATGGCTAAATTTTATTCCTTGTTGGTCATATATTAAAAAATATCCAACATTTAGAACGCTACCCCTATGGCTTCGTACCCTAATTTTGATTTTAAGGGTTGAAAAATGCTCTTTTTTGAATAATTGCGGTTTCCACGTTTCCGTTTAAGTTTAGAGGGCAAAGTTGTAGAGAGAGATCGATGTGATATTAAAAAAAATCTATGCGAAGCCGAAAACTGAGTATAACTTTATCAAGTGGGTAATTTCACTTTGCACACGTGTGAAGTATAACTTTTTATTCAACATCTCTAAATAAAAGCAAAATTTATTAAAGAAATATTATTTGACAGTGACATATGCTTTAAATTTTCTAAATTAAAATGACAATCAAAGTAGTTACCAAAGTGTCCTGTGTTGTTATTATTGTCATAAATAGAAACATTCTCACCTTGACTTTTATCAAAATTATACCCATTAGTGGGTAATCTGTTACTTTCCTTGTTTAAAATTACCATAGTTATAGAGAATTTATTGACAGGTGTTGGATAAAATTTATTATTTTTAAAATTTCAAATATATCTATTTAATTCAAAGGGTACGTAATTATGTTATGAACATATTAAATATGTAGAATTAAATGCAACTACTCAAGCATTGCTTAATTAAATTTTCCACCTGTCCAAGTTTAAATATAATTATAATGCAAGTAAAAATGTCACTAGAACCAGAATTTTACGGTAGTGTTATTTAACCAAGTTTACTTTTTATACTTATATAACGTCATGCAGATGTAGCTTGTATGCTTGTAACATGCAATAACTCTTAGGAACAC
This sequence comes from Poecilus cupreus, assembly GCA_963942605.1. Lineage (NCBI taxonomy): Eukaryota > Metazoa > Arthropoda > Insecta > Coleoptera > Carabidae > Poecilus > Poecilus cupreus. Next base: position 10,988,798 of record OZ012732.1, read on the forward strand.
CTTCAATATTGGGTTTATATTATGCAGACAACAAGTATTTATTATAACAAAACCGGCTTCGTTGAAAATGAAATGTACCGCGACGCAGCATCTTCCTTCACGCAGATTAACGAGAGAAAGTTCGCGGACACACAAACACACGCACTCACACACACCTATTTAAAAGTGCACCTGTAGACTTGTTCTTCAGCAAGAAAACAGTTATATTAGTTCTCTCAGAGATGTATGGTTTTGACTCTGATGCAGTATTAGATTATTCGTCATATTTATAAATAATTTTCGTAGTTATTTTGAAATAAATTGTTGATATTGCAATTTAACTTAAAACTATTTAATATTATTAATTTTCGCAAATTTAACTTCACCCCTGCTGTTCCCCCTCTGCTAATATGTTAAAGGTAGTGTAATTTGACAGTTGGTATCCACCCTTTACATATATAAAAAACTTTTTAACAAAAAATTAAACACTAATGTATGTAACTAACAATCAACAAACGTCGACTTAAAATTAATTACCTACATTAGTATAGGAGTTTAGTGGTGGTGTTCGCGATAATTGTGAAATGACGGTTCAGCTCGAAGCTCGTTCACAGAGAATTTTTGCGATTTTAGAAGACTTTAATGGCGGAGTGTTTCCTTTGATTTAAAACAACCAGCGAGGTGAGGAGCGTAGCGACGAACCGAGTACATAATCCATACATTTACGAGCTGAGGAGCGAAGCGACGAACCGAGAATATAACTTAACCATGTATATAACCTATATATAACGAACCGAGTACATAATCTATGTATTTGCGAGGTAATGAGCGTAGTTACCAGCTGAGTTTTCATTCCATATATACATAATATACGAGAATGCGGTCCACCTAAAAATGCGTTCTACCTACGATAAATGACCCATTCAACTGGTTACTTCAGTCAGTACTATAATAATATATTATCACGCCATTTATCAAATTTCGTATGTGGTGATAACCGAAATAATGATCTGATGTTCCACAGTGTCAAGTGTTACAACGCTGTTTTTTTAAGTAAGATATACCAAATTAACTTTACTAAAAAAAAACCTTTTTTACAGGCTAACTGGTTTAGAGCATCTCAGTACTGCCGGTTCCACGGAATGCATTTAGCCAGCATTGGCTCACAAGAAGAAAATGACAAATTAGAAAAACACATCAAAGAATTCGGTAAGTGCTTTTTTCAACAATAAATCATCAAATTATTCTTTTAAAATAATATAGTGCATATGGAATTATTGTCAATTATAATACAGTAATAAAAGAGTTTAAAAAATAACTACGATTGCAATTTAACTTGCAAGATCTACACAGAAAAACTGTGAAAAATAAATCAATCAAATACACTTAATTTATAAGTAACGTAATTTATTTTTCCTAATTAAAATGTCAAGAATATCTCTGAGTTCCATTTCAATTGGAATTAAAACGTAACAATTTTTTGCGCTGTCGCTAATAATATGGCAGTTATAAAGCAAATAAATGAATTATGTGAGACGTCAAAATTTCTCATGAAGCTGACATTAAACATTTATGACAACTCGGAATAAGTAAAAACTTGTCTGCTTTTTACAGCAAACAAATAAAAAAACTTAGATAATTCTCCTGTTATTATATTTACAAAAAGTGTATGAAAATATTACGTGCAGCAAAAACAGTTAAGTTTGAAACGTACAGTGAACTTTTTGATTGAACATTTCACCGAGAAAAAGAAATGAAAATCAGACAGACGGAGATAATAAGAGAAATATCGATGAAAATACGTCGACGTACACAACTCAATACCAAATAAACTATTGCGCCTTACCCACTGTTAGACGCAACGTGCATGAAAGGATGTGCAGCTGGTCACCACGGATTTTCAAGATGAAGTCAAAAGCCACAAAAAAAAATTGTAATAATTAATTTAGAATTGGAAATAAATAAAAAAATAAGCATAAGATATTATCACTAGTAAAAGAACAAAAAATAGTTTAATCTTTATCCACCCGGCCTGTCAGCAAATATTAACCGGCCCGCTAAGTGGTCCAGATTGAATCCTGACCACTAACCTGGTTTACAAGTTGTGTAATCTTGATTTTATCACTTTTTATTTTTATTTCTACTTAGTTATGAATAAAATTCAGTAAAATTATATATCTTGTCATTCTATTGTTCGTAATTTTATTAGTTATAATTCACTTCTTTATTTATCCGGCCCGCTAAAATTAATTGGCCCTAGAATATGAAAACTTTGGGCATCACTTTTCTACAGTATAGACCTAAAAATAAAGCCAAATATTAAATTTTATGAAGCTACGCAGTAATATATTTACTAGTACAAATTTGTCCTATCGTTTACGCACGAATGTTCCTTATATGAAGTTCAATCCGATTCCCTTGTTTGCCGATTTGACATTATGTCAAGCTGTCAATCAAGTTCGTAAATATTGTTCTATCATTACCAATAACAAATAAACTTTAATAGTTATTTGAACAGTCGATCTATTTATACTTTTCAACTGTTTGCTCAAAATAACATGTTAACCAAGAGGAAATGCTGTCTAGGGCGTTCGTTTCAAAATTGGATTGATTTTTATTCGTACAATACCTTTTAAAAATTAACAGCTAATAGATAATATACTTCTTAAGAAAAAATGGAACACAAATTTTAATAAACTATTGCCGATAGTCTATAAAAAAGTTGAATACAGAAAACTGAAAGTGTTAAAGTCAAGAAACAACATTATTTTTATTAATAAACATAAACTCATGTCAAAAATGAAACTTCTACAAAATGATAAAGTGATGAAAAAATTGATCAATCTTTCAAATTATAGTTTATCTATGATTAATGTCACAAAACGTGTTTTTGAACTGTGAAAAACGTTTTCAAAAACGTGAAAAAAGCTTGTTCGTTGTTATGGTAACATGAAATTTTGATATATTTATAGAAAAAAAGTTTTATCGAATAAAGTTTTATTAAAAACATGATTTTATCTAGTGTCAAATTCATGTACCTATAGCAAACATTTTCCGGGGAAAACTTCTCAGTACTGTGCACAAGTTCCACTTTAACTAAATACATTTACCAACTTACCCTGCGAAATCTATTACCGCTAATATCAACCAACTAAATCAGAACCGTAACCAGAAAATTTATGTCGATGATCGTGAATGATAAACCCCATTGAACCCATAACCTTCCCACTTTACAACACTTTCTCCCGTGGGGAGTGTGCGTGCGGGCTTGTGTGTGCGAATACGCAGGTGCTACCCAACGTAAGCGCCCTTTGCAAACCGGGAGGGGGTGTGTTTATGCTACAAACGGGCACAGTTTACATTCGGCATAAATAATACAGGGTGGAAGGTGAAAGTGTTGCTGCTACTTTGTTTATATGATGATCTAAACCTAACTATGAATTTAGTTACTTGTTGTTTGAATACATGGGTGAGTAGGTACTATTCACGATCAGATTATAATTTAATAACTGTATAAATCTTATGAGTAGTTTAAAATCTGAGCTGATCTTCAGAGCTATAAAGATTCAAATTTTCCGATAAAATCGCAGGCACTGGGAGCTAAATTTACAAGTCGGATTTTATGGTTAACATTCAAGATATAATTAACAGTTTTTTATGCAGCAAGTTTAATACGTTCTCGAATGCTTTGTCGCTTTTGACATTAGTTGCATATATCTACTTTTTACAAAAAAAAAAAAAAACAATCCAATTTCAACTACAATATTTTATTTTTAAATAATTGTTTATAGTATTTTTAAGCACAGTATTTATATATTATGGTAAGTTGCACAAAGAAAACTTAAATTATACACTAGATTTAAATAAATAAAAGCAATTAAAGTTACATGCTATATGGAATAATTGAAATTGCTGTGAAACATTCGATTTGTTTTTGTACAATTAATTCAAGTACATTTGTAATTTCTTCACTAATACATTTGGGGACTATGATTTGACGGCTAGTAACTTCAATTCATGTACAAATATCATACTAAAATCTGCTCTAAACAAAGCGTTACATCAAAGAATGGGTAAATGACTATAATGATAATTGACGAATCCCCGAAATAAGGAGCTAGGATGTACCCTATATTCTTCTACCTTATTTGAAACAAAAAACTATTTTAAAATTTTTCTACTCTTGTTTTGTTTAATTTTTTTTAACATACATTTGTCAGCCCTTTAATTATAACAAAATACGGTTATAAAATTATACTCCTAGCTTTTATTTTTTACCATGTGAACATGGTATGTCGTGAGTCCAATGTCTAGCATGTCTGGATGCGTATGCCGCGCGGCATTTGCGGGCTACTTGATGCGGGGGGGGGGGGAGGTTGTGAGGAGTGAAGGGTTAGTTTACGCACACGTCACGATACGCAACCGGAAACGGCGCTACGGAGACGCATAAAACATCCGAGGTGGCTTGGCGCGGTGACCTTCTTCAGTAAGCGAGGGTACACTCTTGGGAAAAAGTGCGGTGAATTTTGGGGTCATTTTGTCAGTCGGGGTTATCTGCGTACGTCTTTTGTTACAACATTTTTCTCCCTGATAAACGGTTGATAAATATTTTTGTGAAAACCTACACTTTGAATTATTTCATACGTTAATATACTTGCTTCACTGTCTTACATTTTTTTTTTTTTTGAGGACGCCCGTTTCTTTTTCAGATAAAATATGGTACTCACTATGTAATTTACGGCTCGATATCTTTTTCAAATTTCTATACTAATTTTTTATAGATCTCTGTTTTGAATTGACCGGTATTATGAGCTCTATTTTTCGGTGTTTTAGCGGTGTTAAATGTTCTAAAATCCTTTTAAAAAAAAATTCTTTTATAAAATAATTAAAAACATTGATTATTAACTTATCGAAGCAAAGTTTTTCAACCGAATAGGTTGCAACATTTTCGATTAAAACATGTAAATTATAATTAAAACAGCCCATAACTCACAAACTACATTAATTTTATAAATTGAGGTTATGTGTCAAACAACTGTCCAAACAGAACAATTGATATCTGATTTGATTTTGTCCTGAAATCGAAGTATCACTGAATAATAAATGAGTTTAACGCCCTTCGTAACAGAAATAAATTTCACAACACAGAAAAAATATTTCAAAATGATAAAAGCAATCAAACGTTATTTTCAGCCTATATATCAACTGACAATATTTTGAGGTTATATAAATACATCCCCACGTTAAATACTAATAAAGCAAATTGAAATCCTATTTTCATTGCACAGCACACTAACCTCAATTCTCAAATGCCATTATCACGCCCATAAAAACAATAAAAAGCCTCATAATAACCCATAATCACTCATTTCCCATAAACCGTTTACATCTTCAACATAACCTACATTTCAGACCATCACCTTCTTAAAATATTATCTCAGCTACGACTTGCATCACCGGATCCGCCGGTTTCTTACAAAATGGAAAGTGTGGGCTACGTGCTGCGTTATGCTATGTTTTGATGTGTTATGTTGCGAGAAGATGCGTTGTGAACCGTGCAATAGTCGTATAACCTTTCGCGTGGCAAAAAGCCAACGTCATTACGCGTGAGTCAAGAATTTTTGTACGAAAATAAAATCTAGAAGTTGTAAATTTCATTTTATGTGGTTGATAAATTGTAGGTTAATTATCAGATGTGGGTTTATCGCAAATATATAACAGTTCCGTGAAAAATTTAACGCCAAGTTCAAGATTTTTATTTATGAAATATGTTTTAAAATAAAATCATATATTTTTGCAGAAATACATATTAAGGGTTACTAAAACTACACTAGAAATAACATTAAAAGTTGAACTTAAGCCATCATCTTGGAATATTAAAATAAAATTATTTTATATATTCAGTACAGTTAGCTAATTTTAATACACAAAATAAGTTATTTCTTTGCGATTAAAAGAAAAATCAACGTTCTTTTTTATTATACTATATCAGGGGTGGACAACCTTTTGTATAACAGGGTCCAGAATAAGATTTACGTTTCGTACGCGGGCCCTAGTAGTTCATTGACACATTTTTGTTACTTATAATTTTTTTCTGAAAATATAAAAATTAATAGAAAAAAAAACAAAATTACCTAAGTACTACATTTAATTCTTAATTTAAACAAAATGAAATTTTATCGAAAATTAAATCTCTCCTTTTCCTTTATGTTCGGTACTAACATAATTTAAAATTTTGGTTTTGATAATATATGTTTATTATTTCTTTTAAAGATCTCGCGGGTCGGATTGGAACTTTAAGTGGGCTGGAAATGGCCCACCCCTGCTCTATACAATGGAAATATAAAAATACTATTTGTACATTGCGCGACATGTGTTTAGTTCTCTAGATTAATTTCACTCTCAATGCACTAAACAGAATTTTCAATCATGACACTAAAATATCCATTACATTTTTCTGTTAATAAAATATGCAGTAAATAGCTCTTCCCTAAAATGTTACCCTTCTTCTAACTTTAACTCTATGGTTGCCCCCCTCTAATATTTTTTGCGAAATCAAAGTGCCATACCCTAAATGAGTAAATAGTGCGATAATATTTTCGAGTATATATTTTTAAATAATTTATTTTTACCAATGTGGACTGGTTTGACTTATTTCTGTAAAAATAATTCAAAAATTCATTATCAGTTGAACACAAATTTGTATTTCTTTACTCGCATTTTTCTCATTATTTTTATTATGTATTATGCTAGTACACTTTATCATTGCATTAAAAAAAATACTGAATCGAATTCCCAAATAAAAAATGGTAACTTTCAATTTAAAATAATGATGATGTTTCCCTCATTTTTGAAATTGTTTACTAATTTAACCAACTTCGTATCTCTTATAGTTCTCGAGATAGCAATAGTGCCCCACTTATATTGAAAATCCTGTATTTTTATTTCGTTTTAAAAATAAAATAAAAAATTTGAATGTGGCTTGCTATTTCTTAAAGAATAACAAATTGTAGTTGGAATACAGCATCAATTTTTATTTTTAGTATGTTGTTGAAGCCTCCTAATAACCATATTAGCATGAGTCTATATAGTCTATAGTTACTCGCATGTTATAAAAGCCTTACAATGACAATATTGTAAGTATAAATAATTGAATAACTACTTTCTATATAAAGTAATTTCCTTAATCTCTTTGCTAAATCTGCATTCGACATTCGACAAACATAAATACGACGACTGTAACTGTGAATGCGTTACGAAAATATTCCATTGTCATTCCATTCCATTCAGGATATTTACGAGCTTGCGTATTGGACAGCGTTGAGTACACAATCTAAAACATTTGTTAATTTTATTGTTTGTTTCGTGTTTGACAAAAGCCAATTTATAGTCCGACAACTGTTCCAGTTTAATTCTTTGCTCTATTACATAAGAATTATAAAGTTACGCTCAGAGTGACTCAATTATCAATAATAATAATAATAATAATAATAATAATTACAAGTTATAGCGTCTTAAAACTTTCGATTTAAAATATTAATTCTAAGATTTATACTTAGATTGATTATTTAGTGGAAGTGATATCAAAAAAATATAAATAATTTCATTTGTAGTAATAAGTAAAGTAGTAATTACATTGGCCAAACTGGTAGGACTGTTGCTACAAAATTAAAAGAACACGAACGACATATTAGAATAAATCTGCAGTTGCTGAACATACCATTCAAGAATTACATAGTATTGTTTTGAAAAAAACGAAGGTAAAGTAAAAGAAAATAACTGGTTGAAAACTTGGCTACATATTTATTATTTATTGTTTTATATTTTACCTGAAGAATGCAGCACTTTTCTGTCAAACCGTCGTGATTTTAATAAATATTTAATTAAGATCATTTGACGATTTCTTGATTTCAATAGTCCGAGCTCGATTGACTCGTCGATCAACGAAATTAGGTTGGACCGCTTGAGGCTCTGGCCGACTGGCGCCCACAACAACTACAACCGTCGACTCATCCCATCTTCACTCAGTCTAGCCGAGGTTCAACCCATAAGATCCGGGTTCGATATAATAACGGTGGCACGCCGAGTGCATACGTTGCATTTTCTAATTAGTCTTCTCAACCAGTTATTTTATTTTACTAAAATCTTCGTTTTTTCAAAATCTATACCATCAATGACATGTTGAGCAACTGCATATCATAACCAAGCACATTGATAAGTAAAACTCGTTTATTTGTCAAAAGTTTTGCATGAACAATTTTAACATGCAAAAGTAGCAAATCCAGCAATAAACAAGCATTCATTCATTACAGAAAATCGTGTGATTCTGTAAGTTATCAGCGGCGTCCGTCACGACTTCAGGACTGCGCATTTCATTCGAAACCAACACGTGTATCAGATAACGCGGTGCATGTTCAAAGCCGCTTACTGGAGCAATTAAATAAATATCATCAGTGTGCACTCCTGCAGTGTACAGTGTATGTACATACTCTTAACTTTATACATGAAACCTATTCCCGGTCGATGTCGTCTGAGGAGCAGGCAAATAAACGCTGAGAATGTGAACGGAGAAGAGATAAAAGACACGTGAAATGATTAAATGAATATTTATTTATTATTGTACTTGTATATTATTTCATGATACCAATCTGGAATTATCTATATTTGTCTCGACAAATCAAGCCACTTCAAACATTAATCGTTTAATTTGTTATTTTTTTGACATTTACAGTAAAGCAAATTGTAAAGAACGATGGGAATAATTTTGAAATTTATATAATGATTCAAAATAAATCAGTAATATATTTCAAATAAAAGTAAAAACTAATAAGATATTATAGCTCCATTCCATATAGATAACCTGCGTCATTTCATAAAAATAACCTGCGCCATGATGGTTCATTCTTTAAAAGAAGTAAAATACTCCTTCAAAATTTTTTGCTTTTAATATTATGTGATGTAGAATAATAGTGTAATCTCTATAATTGTATATGTAGTATTGTTGCACTACGATATAGTTCTAATGTATAAAACTCAATCTAAGAGTCCGCTGTTGGTTGGTGGGGAAAGAATGAAAATTCAACTCCAAAATGACACGCTAAAACCCAATCACAAGACTTGAACTCAAATGTCAACAATTAATATTAGACGATCGTCAATGATTGTTCTTATAAATTAATATAATAAAAAATTAATTTTGGACGATTGTCAATTGTTTTTGACAATAGTTAATTGAATCTTGTCGAGTATGATGTCAAATTAAATGAGCTGCTCTAAAATATCAAAAATTAGTTATGTATGAGCGATCGTCAATTTTTTTTTATACAAGTTAATTGTATTCAGCCGAATTTGGTATCAACACGCAGCAGCGTACACATACGCAAAATTAAAACGCACCGTGCTTTAAAGGTTTCTAAGCAACAACAAAAATAATTACTATTAATATCTGTCGAAACTATCATGATAAATTGTAAATCTACGTAGTAACATAAACAATAAATGGTAACCAATGTCTTTGTAAACGATATACGTCAAACGTCACACGCAAAATTAAGAAATGAATCAAAATTATACTGGGTAAAAGGCGTGTTGATATATTTATTTTATTTTTATCAAAATTAAAGTGTTGCTTGCCAGTGTTTTTCCAGAAATTGGTGCAGGTTTAATAAAAATAGCCCATGACACTCCACTTCGCGCCGTGCTTTTAAACTCGTCGTACGTGCTTAAAAAGCTTACTTATACACTTGTATCATAATATACTATTTGGACTATCTAATAAAAGGCGAAATCTGATCAAATTTCTCTGATTAGAAATCTACACAGAAAGCAAGCTGTAAATCTAATCGTGACTGAAACCCTAAAAGTATAAGAATTATCATTGGTTAGATTTGCATGTCACAGCTACATAAAATAAACCCATCAGATCCAAAAATATCCTAGTATAAAAGTAAACTACTACACTACTATCACTGTTACTATCACGCGTAGATCGTGTTTTAAATCGGGCGCTAAGTTGCGTGACAGTGTGACGTCACGCGTGAGGTGGTTCACCTGGCGGCGGCTACAACTCAGAAGCTGCCGCCTCCACCGTCACCACCGCCGCGACGCTTGCCAAAAACCCGCCCGAGTCTCGGCATCGGCATCGTAGTAAGCGTAGGAATACATCGGCGTAGTGTGAGTGACCGTCGCTGCCTTTATGCGGGAGAAAGACCATTTTTGGGTTCATGTTGTTAAAGGGTAATGAATTAGATTATGAATATTAATGCATGCTTAATAGGGTATTTTGTGGGGTACAGGGACGGAGTGGCTCAAAGCAGGTTTTAATTAGGTTTGCGCGTATTCTTTTTCTAATTTTGCACACTCATTTTAATACTAATTTGTGTTATTCATGACTCTACACTAATGGTAGAGAAAAATGCTAAAATGATGCAAATGTCTGATTTCTTTTATTTTTTAGGAAAATTATTTTTTCATACTCTAGGAGTTCACAGAGTTAATCTCGCACCGGTAACACTATAAAATTAAAAATCTGGTAACTTTTCATCTAAACAAATTTTATCCAACACCTCTCAATAAATTCTCTATTACTATTGCGTTTTTAAACAAGCAACGTAGATTACCCACTAGTAGGTATAATTGTGTGAAAAGCTGCTAGTGAGTATTTTTTTATTTATAACAATAATAATAAGACATAACACCTTGGTAATTACTTCAATAGACATTTTAATTTAGAAAATTTAAAGCATATGTCACTGTCAAATAATATGTCTATAATAAATTATGCATTTAATAAGAGGTGTTGGATAAAACGTTATACTTCACACGTGGGCAAAGTGGAATTACCCACTAGATAAAATTATCACACTCAGTCTTCGGCTTCGTGTGCTAAAATTTCTCTCGTGGGTAATTCCTTACTCCTATCATAATGAAACAAACAATGTCAGTTTAAACAAATAATAAATTTGTTTTAATTGCTTTAGTACTTAATAAATTACATTGAATTGATATGAATTATTATTTTAAATTACTGTAAGTTATCCCTATGTTCACTCATAAAAAAAAGCTTTAATACATTGCCGTCAATCATTTTGATTGTAACTATGGTAATGACACATCCAAATGTATACTGATAAAAAAAAACGATAATGGTTTGTATTTAGTGTTGTCCTTTTATCTATTTGAAATAAAAAGTTTAGACCCCAAACAAAAAACAAACTACAATTAGTCTCACTAAACTATACTGCAAAAAAATCCGCCCTCGTAAAAGTACCTTAGCTTCCGGAAACAAAAACAACAAAACAATAAAATCCAATAAAACTCTCCGAATACAGGAATGATTATCTTCAGCGAACTACAACATAACACGAAAAAATAATCAGAGCCTCTCTTGCATCCCTCATCTTGCGCCTCACTTACTCATGCTTCGATTATACATTTCATCCTGTGCGAATTCATCCTGAATTCAAAGTGGATGTAGAGCACCTTCTAAATAATTTAATTTGAGAATGTATTACGTACAAAAGGATAAATGCTACCTAACAAATGAAAGGTATCAGAGAGGGAACCTGATTTCAAATGTCAGGAATTAATTTTTCAAATCAGCTGTTTAAAAGTTAATTAAATCCTATTGATTGATTTTTTCAATCTTGACCACTGGCTTGATTTAAAAGTTGTATAATCTTGATTTTACACTTTTTTATTTTTTATTATTTTTTTCTTTTTATTGATGATAACTTAGTGACGATAAATTATATATGTTATTATTGAATTGTTTGTAATTTTATTAGTTACTTTAATTCACTTTCTTACCTATCCGGCCAGCTAAAATTAATCAGTAGTAACTTTAGCCCAAGAATATAAAAAAGTTGGGCATCACTGTTCTAGATCAAATCCTTCTTCAGTTTCAAAGATATTTATAAAATTTAACAGTAATGGAAGTTCAGATATGAATCATAAGAAAAGGACAAGATGAAATAGTTTATTAATATTGATATTTTATTTTGGACAGTTCATTGATATACATAACTGGTAATTAATGTTTATTAAACAAAAACGAAGAATATTAACATTTCAAAATCTTTTTTGTGAAAATGGTAAGCAAACTAAGTACTTTTGGTCAAATACCGCTTAATGCCACCGAGATCGGTGAAATTTTAATATAATTGATACATCGTTAAATATCAAAATTTAGGTAACTAAATGGGCCTCATTTTACATCTTTCAGTCTATATATTAAGTCAAGTCCATTATACTCCTATTTTAAAAAATATTTATATCTATCTATTTAATTGATTTGGAAAACCGTAATGCACTACAGGACTCTGCACATTTCCTATGGGAAATGACCTCCAGTGAAATTGTCTGGAATTGATATACGAGCCCTGTATCATAATCATTTGGCCCAATTTAGACTTTTAGAATAGCTTTAAAAATAGTACTGCACTTACAAATGGAAAATTCTTATACTCAAATTATTTGTATCATAATTTCTGTTCTTTTAAGAACATTTTAAGGAAAAATGACAACTAAAATAATAACAAATAAACAATTTGGCCCAAAGGTATTGACTGGTACGACGAACACTATTTTTAAAACTGATGATAACAAAATACAGAAAAATGTTTGAAATAAAGATTGTAAGTAATATTATTCTACATCTTTTTCATTCCAATGAAATTTTCTTTACCTAATTTATTTATTAAGATATGGCCAAAAACCCTGATATGCCTTCAAATAATCTACCACTTACTGTTGAAGAATTATTCCCAATATCTAATTAATTCGTAATATAAACTATACGTCCCTTACATATATGTATGTACGGAAGGAAAAATAAATTAATTGAAGATATAAATATGGTGAATTAAATAATTTTCCTTTGTATGACTTTATCTGGGCCAAATGATTTGATTCTGGGCTCGTATGTTGTCCGAGTTAAAAGACATTTTTATTCTTATCTCAGACCGAATAGGCACGTACCAAATATTCCCGCCACTTTCCCACAAGCTCCAATAGCATTCCCGAAAAGCTCTCTCAATGTACGCGTTACAAGCCCTGCATTTATCCCGTGTTTGTTAGGGATCAAGCGGCCAAGTCCGTCAGAGATTTGCTGGCGTAGCGTGATACAGACAGAGGCAAACACAGGGCACTGGCTGTACACCCGACAGAGACAGCCAGTGCGATGTGCTCCAGACTCCAGAGCTGAGCTTGTCCGATGGCTGGAGAGTTGCCGTGTTGCCTCGGAGAATTTACGTGCTAGGAAAGTTATTTTCGCAAGGAAGCGCCTGTTTTGGCTACTTTATTTTATATTTTATTTGGTTGGATGTGTTTACTTCGAGAAATATTGGTGTACCGATACTTTGATTCCGGGAACCAGTGGCGGAGAGTAGCTGCAATTGACCGATGGCGAAATTTAACATTGTGGTGACTTGACTTTTTTATACGTCGTACATGAAAGAACGGGAATCAGAAAAAAAATCAATGCCAAGATTTTCAATGAAATAAATACATGTTTTAAGTCCCAGGTTCCGTTTTGACCATTTTTTTAATTACTGTGTGAACGGACGAATGTATAAGTACATTTCTGTATTTATATTTTTCTTAATTTACAAAAATTATAGGTTTAGTATTTGGTTGTATGAATAAATATTGTAGTTTAATTAAATTTAAAAAATTTATAATCCTGACAATAAAAATTTGTTATAAAATTATTTCTATATTTGTAAATATTTTTACAGATGGATGGGTAGATGTGTGTCTTTATGCTCAATAACTCATGAAGAAGAAAACATAAAATAACAAAACTTCACAAAAAGAATTGAGTTGATTTTGAGCATAATTGCAAAAAAAATAGTAAATTCTATTTATTGCTAACAAATAATCATCTGCGAATAAATGATGTCAGTATTAGTAATAATATTTAGAATAATAAATTCTGGCTTTGAGAAGAACTAAATTATATTGAATAATATTTTTCGGAATAAATTTAATAAAGCTTTAATCGAGTTGGGTATCAAAGTTAAGGTCTTAGAAATGAACACAGAAATATCAAAAATTGGACTATTTTTATTTGTTTTTAAAAGTTATTTGATTATATGCAAGGCGAAAATGTTATATCAGGACAGGAATGTCTGGAGGAGATTGATTGTTGGTTGATTGTGTTTCTGGGTTCGTGTTATCCCACTGCGTGGAATATAGCGTGTCGTTATGTATGTATTTGACTCCTAAAGAGTTTGCAAAAATGTCAGAAACAAATTTTAAACGTTTCTCAATTGTTTTTTATAAATGTTAATTGGAAACCGTCGAGTTTTGTGTTTTTCAAAGGAGAGTTGAACTAAAATAATAAATACTTCTTAGCGATCGTCAATTATTTTTATAACAATTATTATAATTTTATAGAGTATCTCAGAATATAATATACCCTCAAAACATGTACATATATTTTTTGAGGTAGTCGGAATTTTTACATGTATTCTCTAGGACAAGTGTAAATATTAAATTTAGATTTATAAGCATAAGATAATCGTGTGGTGACCTCACAATATTTTTACATAGTATACATCGAAATATATGCACATATATTGTACAATTGATTTTTATTTGTGGCTGATAAAATGAAATTATTATTTGTCTTCTAAAAAATTGGCATCTTAACGTGAATGTTTAAATTATGTTGGCTACGCCACTGAGAGAAGCAAGTGATCCCTAGGGATATTTAGTATTTGAAGTTAGAGAAATATTTAAAGATCTCTGCAGTTTATAAATCGTGATTTACTGATTTACTCGTATGCATTATATGGATTACGATTAGTGTGAGTACAATTATTCAGGCATGGATTTTTAATACAACTGCCAAAAAGTATTTTTGCTGCTATATTGCATCAATATCAAAAAGAAATATTCATTACCTTCCTCTACTATACACATATGTGTATGTAGCGGAAGGTACGGTACTATTTAATATCATATATTAGCTATACTGTTATATTGAGATGATCTACATTTAGTATGGCCTTAAAGTGCTACTTAATCAAGTAACTAGTGCACTTACATTTTGATGATTCTGCTACAGAAATCCTCTGGAACACACAGCACTCGGCACAAATCACTGTGAAAGTTCACGCACTACTGCCGGTAAACCGAATTTTTCAAGTATTCTGTAGCAGCTTCACTAATTAATCGGCTTCTAACAAGTTTATAGATTGCAAGAATACATGCTTATTTATAAAATAAAATATTTCTTTAGATATTATTCCAGAGGTTCTCAAAACTTTACGTATTGTAATATGATTTCTACCCTAGGCGTCGGATCCATGGGTGCTCTGGGTGCGCGAGCACCCATACCAAAATTGTAATGGATACGGAGCAACCATACAATTACTGTTACTATTAAAAAAAATTCAGCTTTAATTTGAATGAAAATGCACATTTAATAGATTTGTTTTCCAAGTATTTTAAATCTATAAAATTATTTTTTACAATTCCTATAACATCATGAACTTCTGAAAGAAGTTTTCAGGTTTGCGGAGGCTAAAAACATTTTTAGGGATAACTATGACGCAGGCTAGTGTCAACTTAAATTCTTAGATAATTTAAGTGAAATTAACCACAATGAAATTGCAAATATATTTATAAAACGAAATACTAAGCGACTAAATATGTTTTCATTACAATTAGAATAATAATCTCAGTATTCTTCTAAAACTGCGAATTGTCATTTATTTATTATTTATTTATAATTTATATTTGTTAACTATTTGAATTGTCATGTTATGTTTTGTTTTCATTGTTCAAGTTTTCAACAGAATATTTCTTGATTTATAAAATTTAAGTATTAATATAAATAATTGAATCAAACTGCAAAAAAAATTATTCATTTTTTTTTTTGACGAAAGTTGGAATTATAAATTGTTTTTCTACGGTGCTTGGTCATTTGGCCTAGGTCGGTTTTTTTTTTCTAATCCCAACCCCACAGCATTATTGCACAATTATTTTTATATAATTATCACCCATACATAATTCAAAAAACCGGCGCCTATGACTTCTAGGATTACTATGAAATATTAAACATTCCAGAGAGCAACGATAAATCAAAATAGAAAATAGTGCACCTGATATTAGCAAAATGAATATCAATGCATCTTTAGCTTACGATCCTCAGTTTGATGCGTTACCACGGAACTAATTACCCCTATTAAAATAAAGTTACGACAATTGGAATGAGGCACATTCCGATATGTTATCACAAGGAAAAAATTATCTAAGAACCAAAAAAGAATGGTAATACTTTTAATATTAATTGCTTAGTAAATAATCGTGTTAAGTTATTTAATTATAAAGATATAAAAAGTAAATTTTCAGAAAATCCATCCTATATCCTCAGCTTACGAAATAGTTCGGTAAATTTTTTTTATGCACCTAGCTATTTACCCTATAAATTAATCAAATTAAAAAAGATAATACCATGAAAAGTATCTATACTTTACAGTACATTTATAATAATTAAACATTAGTTAAATTAGAATACGGATAATAAACTTTTATGTCGCAAGAATTGAATTTGTCAACCCTTATCAATTTAAAACCACATTCAAAACTCGGTGAACCGTTCCAAATCTCCCATTTTTCAAGTTTTAAGCGTACACGCTAAAAAACAAACTAACCGTTTCCATAGCATCCAATATCACCTGACCTCGTAATAAAACCGATGCACCATTTCTATATGTAACGGTTCCGGGGGTGGTGATCGGTTTGAGGGCGGCAGAGAACGGAAAAGAGGCGGCTGACAAACACAGGCTACTACGATCCGCGAGGGTCAACGACCTCGGCCCCTTACGTGCCCGCGACGGAACCGGGATTACATTCGCGGCGGACTGGCTGCGGGATAGTGGTAGTTGTTTTGGTTGTAGTTTGCCGCTTGCCTCAAATATGGTAATGAAGTTTTTTAGGGATGTTTTGGGGTATTTGGGAATACTGATTTGTTTGGCTTGCAGACGGAAATTCGCAAAAAACTCGTGTTTTCTTTATTAAATTATATACGTACTTGACAAAAAGCTGAATGATTTTAATAAATGAAAATCAGTAGTATATTTATTCTAAAAAAATTAACTATATTTGAAAAATGATTTCTATTTGTTTTAGTTATCCGAGTACAGGAATTTGTTTTTTTTTTATCAATGATAGTAGTTAAACAAATATCACTGAAATGTAAAACTATATTTTCTTACTGTCCTATAAGTTTTTAAACAGAAATATTCTTTGGAAATTAAAAAACAATATATATATATATATATATATATATATATATATATATATATATATATATTAAATAATTGAGAAATATCAGAAATTATTTTTATTCAAATGTTCTATGCTATGAAAAATTTTTGATATATACCTATACCTAGAATAGAAACTAGAAGAAATATCGCAAATCGTACTCCAGTTATGAAATCCCCATCTGTTAATTACCCCATAACCAAAGTTTCATCCAATTCTGAAACATCTTAATTTTGAGCATAATGTCAAGGTTAAATGAACTTTTGTCAAAAATGTCTGGACAAATTCAACTGTAGGTCAAAAACTGGACTAGGTATGGACTTGCGGACTTCACCGTTGGATTCAGCAGGGACTTCTCCATTAGCGCGTGTAATTTTATCGACTTTACTTGGCAGTAAAAATAATTAGAGCAAAAAAAATGACAGTAGGTCAAAATAGGTGAAAATTTGAAAAAACGCTACTCGATATCTTTGAAACTAAACGAGATATCTCAAAATGACCGCCAGTTCTGAAATCAGCATGCCCCAATTACCCTACAACCAAATTTTCATCCAATTCTGAGACTTTTGATTTTTTAATTTGGCGTTTTTTTAATTTTCCCTGTAAAATATTAACCCGTCAAAATATTTTAATGAAATTTGGCACACTTATGTAACTTGACGAGCCCGATCTAACGGTGTACTCCGCAACTTCGTATCTTGCTTAGATTTTGAGTTATTGGTAATCAAAATTTTTGGATTTTGAAAAAGTTGTGAAAAAAATTTTTTTTCGAAATTTTTTGTAAATCTGTTTCTGGGGTACTTGGGGCGTGGGAAGGTCAATGCCGTTGAGCGCAACTCAATATCTCGCTTGGTTTTTGAGTTACAGTGCGGGAAATTTTGATTTTTTCATTTTTTTTCCCAAATCATTTGAGGGCACCAGATATGAACATTAGATATAGTGAAATGGTTTTTAAGCAAAATAGTGATCGATTAAAATTTTATGAGTAAGTGGGGAAGTTTCTGAACCGGGGCAAAGCCGAGTAAAACAACCCCACGAACGAAATACATCACTTTTAACACGTAAATCACGTTTTGTTATAATTCACCTATGATATATCTTAAGAAAATGTATAAACAAAAATTTTAATGAGAAAGATACTCACGAATGATATTTAAATGAACTAACCACAATTAGTTAACTTGCACTTCCGTAGATTCTTGATAATTTATGTATTTGTAAAGATATAAAAAACAATTATGCTAATTCTAGAATATTACTACAACAATTATTGTCATCATAAATTATCATTAGCTAGTTTACCTTCAAAAATATTTCCATTTTCTATGCATTTTTTTTATGTCGAAGAAAATGCATCAAAGTACAAATTTTATGACATATGTTTATATGTTAATAGCAGTAGGTTTTAAGATATATTGTTTTGTATAGCGACAACATATAGTGCCAAACACATTAAGAACAATTTTTGAGAAATATATTTTTAAGAAAGAGGACTAATATTTATTCTAAAACTGTCAAATTGACTTTTTACTAATCTAATGAAAAAGGAGTCTTAACTTTCTTAAATATCAGAAGAAAAATAAGGCCTATTTTCATTTATTTTTATTTATGGGCCCATTAGTAAGATGAGAGAGAATAGAGCCGATTATATTTCGTTGTGATAGTAAAACACCCTCAAAATATTAACGAAATAATTTTATGCGCAGGTTTCGGACACGAGCACTTCTGGACATCCGGCACCGATCTAGCCGAAGAAGGCAACTTCTTCTGGATGTCCACTGGGCGCCCCATCACCTTCGAGAACTGGAACACAGGGGAGCCCAACAACTTCCGCTACGAGAACGGCGAAGAAGAGAACTGTCTAGAGCTGTGGAACCGCGACGGGAAGGGCTTGAAATGGAACGATTCACCCTGCTCCTTCGAGACGTACTTTGTGTGTGAAGTGTAGTGAAATAGTGCGCCACGCGGACAAAACAAAACACTGCCGCAGCGCATGCGCGCACTTAGAATGTGACTGCTCAACACGAGCGACGGTGACGCTAGAGTGGATTGATGAGCGACGCTCACAGTCTCAACGCTGTTACCATTAAGTTATTTTTAGTGGTGTCATTAGATGGGACGTTACCCTGTTCCTCGATTCGGAGAAAGGACGTCTGCTTAATAGTTTTGAAGGACGTGGTATCGTCTATATTTAATCTGAGGATGCGTTTTTTTCCTTAATTTTGCAAAACTAAATTTGTTCTCTAGAGGTGTTGCCTTCTAGTTTATTTAAATTGCTGGTAAAAATAGCTGCTCGTACTATACTCACTACGTTCATATTTTATGGCTCAGGTTCAACTATGCAAACATCATTTGTCAAAGCATTCTATTCTTTTAAAACTTTCATACTAAAATGTACGTAAGCACATATGCTCCTATAAGGATTTCTGTTACGGGAAAAGTCACTTTGGAACCTAATTATCTATAATTTGTTCAGTCACAATCACTATACTGAGGGAAGTGTGTCTTTAGTAATCGCTATTGTCGTCTGCACTTCGAAATATTCTTATTTAAATTACAACATGAGAAATAAACTTTGCAATGTCATTAACGTCTGAAAAATATTATTTTCCGACGAACACTAAAAAAAGTATATAAATTCACACGCTAAACTATTACTGAAAGTTGGTCATTGCATATCACTCGCAATGCTGTGTGATATGAAAGCTCGTTAGCCAATCAAATGCGTCCGCAACTGTGTGATATGACTTTATCACACGCTGCGATAACTGAGCGAACTAACCTAAAAATTTGTGTTTAAAAGTTTGACAGATGCAGGTAATTTGCTGAATTTACACGGATTAAGAAACTTTGACCCTGATT
Organism: Poecilus cupreus; assembly: GCA_963942605.1. Lineage (NCBI taxonomy): Eukaryota > Metazoa > Arthropoda > Insecta > Coleoptera > Carabidae > Poecilus > Poecilus cupreus. The sequence continues at coordinate 11,008,916 of OZ012732.1, forward strand.
TTTACTAAATTGTGGTCGTTGGTAAAGAATCGGGTATAACACGTGCTGAAAGGGTATTTTACATTCTTGTAAATAAACCACTTGCCTTCGCCTCATGGCTCAAACTTCACGCTAGTATGAAATATCCAACTTTCAGCACTAGTTATACAATATACAATTATTGTCTGTTACTTGGAATGTTCATAATCTAGTTAATACGCATGTCTGTCGAGAAACGAGAACGCATGTCGATTTGTCGACCTCTATATTATGTCTGTCTTATATAATAAGGTGTATGAAGAAATTTTCAAAATTTTTATGCGAATCTTGATTAAAAACTAAATTATATTTATTTTTTTAATTTCTTCAAATATATTTAGTTTCAAAGAAATTAATTATTTAAAATTTATAGTAGGAATATATCACGTCATCATGGGTTACTGAATAAAGAAAACTACATCCTGATAAACAATTGAGTACATTTACTTTTTGAAAAAAAATTGCTAGGAAATATTATTTAGTGTTCTATATGAATGTAATAAATAACTATTAAAATTTTATAATTATATCATTATATATAAATAAAGTTATTTTCGTATGACAACTGTCATTTACTGACTTCAGAACCCGTTCTTGCACTCACTACTTTCGCCCACTAATTTGTCATTACCAAATTGATTGATTCATAACATTAAGTATGTAAACCACAAGGATGGGGGCACGAATAGTACCTGACATATACGTGAGCGAAATTCTTAGTTTCTTTACTCGTATTGTAATATACTATTGCATGGTATTTCAGTTGGAAGTTAAGCGCTGGTATAATAATAAATAAAGACAATAAAAGTTATAAAAAAAATATGTAAATCTAGTCATCTTTATTATTATTTTGAGTAAGCAATAATTTATGCAAAACATATCTTAGGAGAATAGCAACGATAAAATTAATTGTTCAAGTTTTTGCAATAAGTGAATTACGCAAAGTAGCTGTAAAATAATAGTGTATTTGCATCAATTATACTTGTATTTTAATTGTATGTGTTCATAAAGAGGAAGACCTTGGAATCCACAGGAAGCGGCGGTAGGCAACCGTTCAATTTATTTTTAAATTCAAAATTTCGGATTACAAATTGAAGTCATTAGTAAAGGCGGCGACAGGCGTGTAACTGTAACCTTACCGGAACCGGAAAATGCAATTTTGTTTGCGGAAACTTGTTTACCAACTCATAGACGGCGATTAAAAAATTTCCCAACGGGATCGTTTCTCAAGATATTGCTGCTGCGATGGATATCATAAAAATATATTGAGGTTGTTTGCTAGTTCTGTTCGTACAATAATTTTAATTGGATACGATCTTTCTACAAAATTACAGATACTTTCTTATTCTACATATATTTACTCTCAGGCTGGCAGATTTAATTAGTAATGATCGTAATTTAGGGATATGGAACTAATAAAATTTATAAAAAATATACGCCATGGTTTGAAAATACAAGTGTACATTAATGCACTTATTTATAATAATATGGCTTTCTTTATGCGTAAATCATATTAATATTTACTTAATTTAGATTTTAGTTTACTATATACTAGAGAGCAATAAATGTTTAATTTAATTTTAAGTTTTAACTACTAGGATTAACTAACGGCAAGGAATATAATAATATTTAATACGCACATCATGTGGAATATTTTACAAGTAGATCCAAGAAATCTTAAAACATTTGCAAAAGATGTTCTTTCTTAATTTTGCACGACATTAAAGAATTTAATTTTCCGTTTTCAAAACCAATATTTAATAGGAGTATAGAAATTATTAAATTTGTCATATTAAAAAAAGAAATAATTATTAGCTAGTTAGCAATATTAGGGCTCCAAAAATATATATTGCTAGAATTTAAAAAAAATTGATTATAGAAGTCCTGTAATTCACAATAAACTATTTTATGTTCGACTATAAAAATCACTTGCTTTTAATATTGTTTAGCGACCATAGAGTGACTTTACATGGACTAGTCCATAATGTTAAAGTTAAGAGGCCTATTACTAAAATAAGCGATAAAATAAATTACATATATTCAACCGAAATTAAATAGGTATATAATTTTTAGTAATGGTAATATTAATTACCTAATTTGAAATATTATTTTGATTCTATTTGAATTTCAAAACAAATAAATAATAAACAAAAACAACTTGGTAACCAAAATTTAAAACTATACAAATTTATTCATGTCAACAACATGTGTCTAATATAAATATCATTCAAAGCTAAAGAAAATAATCTGCAATAGAGTCAAATATAAAATATTATATTTAACATGTATATAATAGGATTTTATTGATTCGCCCTTTTATATTTATATTTATAAAACCCTACCTTATGCAGTTGTTACATAAATATCTATTAATTGTTATTAATTCTATTAAAAGAATATAGGTATAAATGAAACATGAACAATTTTTAGTCCATGGACAATAATAAAAAAATTAGTATTTTGTCTCCCAGAAATACCTTGAAAAAATTATATAATTGTTTTTAAATCAAATAGCTACATTTTCTCTTTAAATTAAAGAAACTCAAGATCACAAAAATATTTTACCATATTTAAAAAAAAATAATAATAATAATTAAAATGTAGAACCCAGACCAATTCAACTAATAAAACAATCAAAGCCTTGCTAATAAAATTCATAGTTTCATAATTGCAGCAAATCATTTATCAATATTAAACAATTTACTTTATAAGTAATCATATTTGCGAACATTATAAATGAACGAATAATGAAAACAACTTACTGTTAATCTGTGACCACTAAGACTTCCTCGAAGTCGAACACACCTCCTCAGCTAAACTTCTCAAGTACAACTAAGTAAAATCACAATTTCAATCACTACAGTCCGTAGTAACAAGTCGTTTTCCATCGGACCATCTCTAGAACGAATGTATTCTTTTATTGCAAGCTTTTTCTGGGTTTACGTAATGGCTATTAAAAGTATATTGCAAAAGCAATAATATTTTAATTTTCACACGTGTGTTTTAGGAGCGCACACAAACAAAAAAGAGAAAAATGTTTCCTTATTAATATTTTCGTTATATACATAAAACAGGATAAATTGTTTTAGTATAACCGCAATGTTTTTCTGATAATAAGAGGAAAAGGTTTAAAAATGTAATAGGTTAGTTTATTTTTAATTACTTTCAACGAATTTAGCTATTTTTATCATCATGTATGATTGGGAAATATGCATTGTTTTAGCAACACCTCTAGTTCATTTATTGGGTTTTCTCAAGAAATCTTTTAACAGTCAGTTATTGAATATTTATGATTTGATTCAGGATTGTTCTGCTTGCCTTCTACTGGTTGACAAACCGAATGCGTTCCTGACTGGTGGGACGTACCTTCTGGGTTTAGTATATTCATACAATATGAGAAATAAATTAATTTCTGTTTTATAACAAAACGATAACTGTATTCACTATGTGAATACATACCTGTTGGGAAGGCATATGAAATCAGCATAAACCATATATTTTATATTTTTCAAATCAAATTTGGAAATATAAATTTGTGTATTTTATAAATAAAATGTAATTTAAAAATTAATTATAATAACAAATAAAAATTGTATATCAAGATGTCCTTTCTTCAGGATCTCAGGCACATCCGTCCAACCAAATAAAGTATAATATAAGAATAAACATAAAACTGTAAAATTAACATTGACAAATAAATTGGTTGTCTGTTAGTAATAAATATTAGTTTTTGCAATTCCAATTTGTGCATATTATGTAAAATTACAAAACAAGTTTTTCAGGTTTTTGTATTGTGCATTATTAAAGTTCTTACGATGTAACATAAATTATAACAAAATGAAATTTTCTTTGCTAGAGACATAACAACATTTTAGTAAATTTCCGCTCCAAAGCTGCCAACATGGCGACGTTAGTGTCAAGTGGAATGTTGTTTCCCCTTTAATAGTTGTCTTCATGTGATACACTGAGACTCAAACGAGAATATGTGTACCCTGGAAGAATTGAAAGACTAAACATTGTCAGATAAGTTCTTCTACCCTTTCGTATCAAAGGTTAGAAAAGATAAATTGTATTGTTGATGTATTTTTATTGATTGTTAATTTGATGGGAAAGGGTGGAATAATTCGAAAGTTGATCATTCCAAAAAAGATTATGAAATTAAAGAAAACTGTAGATATTATTGTATATACGTACATATCTATAATCTAGGTTTAGATAATCACCATGTTATAATGCGCATTTATTATGGAATGTAGTTAATAATGACAAATAAAAATAATAAAGAATGAATTGTATTATCTTGATTATTTAAATATTAATTGGTATTCTTTCTCTATCGAGTTTGAAATCAAATAAAAGTTCTCAATGATTAGAGTTAAAATAAAATTATTTACATCTTACTGTAGAAGGGGTCTTGACTACATACATACATATAATTTTTTGGATGATCGTCAATTGTTTTCTTCAAGTAATTCGGTATAAAATTAAATCTCTCAAGAAGCAGAGTTAAATTAAAAAGTCAAAAATTATATTTAAGTGATTCAATTGTTTTTTTACATTAGTTAATTGAATCTTGTCGAGTCAAAATTGTTTCTATAATAGTTATTAGAATTCTTTCGAGTTTGGTATCAAATAGAAGCTTTTTGATTGGATAAAGAATATTAAAAGGATATTTACCCATTTTTAACTTGATAACTGTTTAGTCATTTTGAACATGTGATACGTTTTTTGTAACATGCAGGTAACTATTTCAATTAAGCATATAACTGAAACATATGTGAAAGTAAAGTGGTGAACTGGTGACCACACTAATTTATATTTTAATTGATTTCAAAATAATTAACGGAAAATACGCAGTTGTCATTTTTCCTCATGTTACTGGAAATCAACACCAGGTATCGTTAATATAGGTGGGTACACAATGATTATAAAATATAAATATTCATCAGAGTTCACCTCCATTTAATTATAAGATAAATAATTCTTTTTTTGTATTTTACGTCTCTAACAGCACCCAAAATAGTTCGTTAGTAGCTCATTGGATAAGTGCACAGTAACGTATCAAACTCTTCAAGGGCCAACCCAAAGATTGCATAAAGACACTGAACTAGATGAAACTGTACTTAAATATATTTTTATTGTACTTGTATTTGTATTTAAGCACTAGTTTGCAATGTGTAATTGTATTTATTTTGGAATTATACTTGCGTAATCACAAGAAATTTTCGACCTGCAAAACTACCTGTAACTCAAAAACCAAGCGAGATATTGAGTCGCGCTCAACGGCATTGTCCTTCCCACGCCCCAAATACCCTATAAACAAATTTACAAAAAATTTCGAAAAAAATTTTTTTTCATAAATTTTCAAAATCCAAAAATTTTGATTATCAATAACTCGAAATCTAAGCAAGATACGAAGTTGAGGAGTACACCGTTAGATCGGGCTCGTCAAGATACATAAGTGCGCCAAATTTCATTAAAATATTTTGACGGGTTAACATTTTACAGGGAAAATTCAAAAAACGCCAAATTTTCCAAGCCTAATGCCTTCAAAATTTTTGACTGAAAAAATCAAAAGTCTCAGAATTGGATGAAATTTTGGTTGTGTGGTAATTGAGGTATGCTGATTTCAGAACTGGCGGTCATTTTGAGTTATCTCGTTTAGTTTCCAAGATATCGAGTAGCGTTTTTAACAATTTAACCTATTGTGATCTTTTCTCAGAACTTTTGCTCTAACTATTTTTGCTGCCAACTTAATAAAGTAAAATTACACAAGCTTGTGGAGAAATCCCTGCCGAATCTAACGGTGAAGGTCGCGAGTCCAACACTGGTCCAGTTTTTGACCTACAGTTGAATTTGTCCAGACATTTTTGACAAAAGTTGAGAATATGCCCAAAAAATAAAATGTTTCAGAATGCGATGCAAATTTGGTTATTGGGTAATTAAGAGATGGGGATTTCAGAACTGGAACCCATTTTACGATATTTCTTCTAACTCTTGAGATATCGTCTTGGAGATTTAGGATCATATCGAATATTTTTGTTTTTAAAATTTATTCATAAATTAACACTTGAAATCTCTAGAGAAGAAAAACATGTTTCCCTCACTATTTCATGAGAGGAAAACGTATTTTTCGTATATACTAATAAAATAACGTCGATATTCAAAGGAATATTATTATTTATATAAAAAGTGTTTTCGAAAATCTTACATACACTTCCTACAAAAATATTTAAAATTCGAGATCCGGATCTTACAATTATCCGGATACCCAAATGTACGGATCTGAGATCCGGATACTCGGATAATTGGCAGCTCTAGTTCCAAAGTATCGATTCACCTATTTAAGTTTAAAAATCTATATTCAAAGTACAAATTAATCATAATTAAAATGAATTATTTTGCAAAGAACCGTCGTCGTATATTGACCTATCGTAAAGTAAAAGCTCATGTGTTGATAATTCCCGTAATTTGTAGTTTTAAAAGCCGTTATTACCCAGTAATTTACTGTCGATAACGAGTGTGTATGTGAAGTGGGCTCTCGCTAGTCGCTGACACTCACTGGAATTTGTTATCATGACAAGTTGCTCCACTACACGCCTCCACTTCCGGTATTTACCCGCTAACGCTACACGGCACCGCTGCCCATCGCTGCTGCGGGAAACATGAACCGTACTTTATGTTCCTGATACGTTTCACACGTTTCAGATTAATCGTTCACGCATTTATTATGTAGATGTTGAGTTACAATTAACGATGTCGACCAATGACCGTGCAAATTATCTACGATTACTTACATTCACAAACCTTCTATGTTTCTGTCACAAAAAGTTCATATATAACGATGTTTCATAAAACAGGAGCACCCCCCAAAAGAATTGTATTTTTAAGTCAATTACATTTATATTACAGATTTATGAACTACATTTAAAGGCGTGTATAACTACGTAAATAATGAATTTTTATTACTTCCTGTTTAGCCGGAAGTGACAAAAACTGATCTCCGCTGCCACCATTTCTAAAACCCTCTAAGAGGGTAGAAAATAAAAGAGGGTCCTGTCGAGACTGGATCCGGAACTGACTTACATGATCTTTATTAAACAATAATCAATGATGAACCTACTCTACTACTTACTGTACTCTACTGTACTTTAATTCCTTACTTTCTAACAGCAAAATAAGTGTCACAAATAAACAATATTATTGAAACTATCTGACCTAATTACATAATAATTGCAAGTACTATAAAGTGCTGACTTAAGACTTCTTACACTTATTTTAAATGGAACATCCCGCATATTTTTGTAAGATTCTGATTCTATATAAAATTCTGAATACAACCAAAATCAAAAGTTAAACAAAGTAATATATTTACCGGGAAGAGAAAAGAAAATTCGAAGTACGATAAAAGAGCACGCTTTATTTTTAAGACATATAAAAATCAGGAATATTTATTTACTAGCACAAGTGTGTGCTATTTAAATAAGAATACATCGGTTCCTGCCAAAACATAATCACAACTTCAGTGCCACTGCTAACCACTCAGCGAAACAGAAACATCGCATCGCAGATATTTTTAACGACATCTGACACAAACATAAATACATTCACGTTTTCATCTCTAAATATTATCTAATACTCTAAATGACGAATGTGTTGCAGCTTGTAATTTAGTTTGACACAATTTATAATAGGGTAAATATTTATTTTATGCATTTTCCTTCAGAAAAAATTCTTTGCATTTGATACCCTCACAAAGAAATTTCCATTTGTTTTTTATTGTGTTTCTACATTCAAGGTTTATTCTGTGTTATAAATTTAATTTAATTAATAGTTATTTACGTTAATAGTGTCAAAAGTAGCAGTGCATTATAAATCGTAGGTGAGAGCAACCTAACACTTTTGATACGAGTTGTGTATACTATTTCTTTTACGATCGTGTTTCATTCTTCATTTAACACAAAGACAGAACAGTGGAAAATGAAACAATTTTTGAAATATTTCAGTTTTGTATCAGAACTGTATTTTTTTTAATGCAATATTAGGTTAAGATTAGTAAAATTGCACACTATTTCCTTCCATGTTTTCTGCAGTTTTTTCCACTGACAACTTTCCTATAGTTTTCTTTTCACTGACACTAACTATTTCCTATAGTTCTTTTTTCCACTAATATTTTTCCATTACAATAGTTCACATTTATCTGAAGTTGAATATTCGATCGAACAAATTCGAAAAATTTGAATATTCAAATGTCAAAAGCAAATTATCTGTAGATAAAATCACTTTGCTCACACTTTTAATAAACAAACCCTACGTCTAGTTAAAACTTTTACATTATTTTATCTAAGAAATATCTTCCAAGTTCTCCCAAAGATCTCATGTTTTGGAGAGCGTTGCGCTATCAAGGATATATTTACTCCTAATTAAAAGAGTGAAGCAAATGTCAAAAGCAAATTATCTGTAGATAAAATCACTTTGTTCTCACGTTTAATAAACAAACCCTAAGTCTAGTTAAAATTTTTACATTATTTTATCTAAGAAATATCTTCCAAGTTCTCCCAAAAATCTCATGTTTTGCAGAGCGTTGCGCTATCAAGGATATATTTACTTCTAATTAAAAGAGTGAAGCATTTTGTGCTAGCCATATTAGATTTTAATTCCTTGGATTACTCACTACTCTACTTCTATTAAACGTGGCATATGACAGTTGATCTCTTCATAATATGTTCGAAAAACCGCATATAAATAATGAACACATTTTTAGTGTCAGAACTTATATCCCTTAACCTTGCTTTGGAACATCCAACCATCTCCACGTATATGACACCCTAATCACACTTAACCTCATCCGCAGTCACTGCGCATCACTCCACATCGCTGTCTCCCTGGTGTGCACGCGTCACGTGTCGCCCGTCGGTTGTTACTACGCTCAATTGAGTCCGGCGACACGACAGCACGCACGGCAACAGCCACGGCACCAGCCACTGCAGCAGCCACGGCACCAGCCACGGCACCAGCCACTGCAGCAGCCACGGCAGCCACTTTATCGGTTATCGTACGCTAAACGCATGGTGCGGTGCAGGGACACAACGACTGGAACAGGGTAGAAAGGTGGAGGATGCAGAAAGGGTGATTGGGTGATCACGGTGGCAACGGTAATCCGTTCGACACTCTAGAAGCAATGGGGGAGATTGGTTGGAAATGGGTTGACATGAGATAGGATGTGTTACAGATCAAACTATAATCATTTCTAATCAACAAAACAAAACCAATGAAATGTGTTATTGTTTGTCAAGTGTCTGCACTTTAACCAATCCTGTTATTATAATAGTGATTATATTTTGACGTTTCTTAACTGTTACTTATTATACTGAGAATAAAGCTCTAGTAAATATTCCCGGGAATAATCTCTGTAGCTTTTTTGTTTTTATTGACAAATATCAGATGTCAGACAGTTATCATTAATTCAAATAAAAAAATGAGCAAAAAAATAAATTTAGTGCCGTGCCTGATGAAAAAAAAAAACTAATTAAATATAACACGAGACTTCTATAAATTAGAAAATAATTATTTGTGCTTTATCAAACTTATTATCATTTGGCAATAGCCACGGACTTTCGTGGCTATTTTCGAAAGATCTGTCAAATTATTTTCAAGTTAATCTCACTCTCTTGTTATAGTACTAGTGAGAATAAAGTAAAGGGTTAACCCATTAATGCCCAGAACTATTTTTCTTTAAATATTTATTTAATATTTCTGTACGTTTTAAGTTATGAAATGTAATATATTGTCACATAATTAATAACATATATTATGTAAAATGCAAAATATGCTGTTCGCCATAAAATTCTGCGAAAGGAAACAGTTTTATATGGACCAAATGATTTATGTTCATCTATACTGCTCGGACTCAAATCTTTGCCAAATATTCCTAAATATTTAATTTTTAATATTAAACAAGTTTTTTCTTATTTTTCAAATAAATAATAAGTACTAATATAAAGAAACAAATTTTCTTTGGGTTATTTCAAATTGTTCTTATAGTAAATAAAATAAATGCGGAAAAGTTTGTAAGAAAACAATAGCTATGTACTTTAGAACAGTCAAACTTAACACAAGTTGTTAATGAAACACTTAAACTGAAAGTAATTTCTTAGTAGGAAGTAGGGTCTTATTTGATGATATTTTAATAGAACCTAATCCATTTTTAAAGCATTATTTGTGCTTGTGAAGAAGAGGATAATTTAGACTCGTAGCAGAGGGGAATGCAAATTAGTACACTTCAGAAAATTGAATTAAAACGTCTTTTCATTCACTAGGCTTCTTAATGTTAATGTTGCTTCGTCTATTTATCAGACTACTGCCGTGTTCGCTGCGCTGGCAGATATAGCTGTAATATTTATAATAAGAAACGTTCCAAAACAACCAAAAACCAAGAGGCAGGGCATATATTGGGGACACGAAGACTACTAGAAGGCTGAGACACAATCAGACGGAAACCAAACAATAGACTAGAATAAACTTCGTTTGTTTCTTAATATGTAATCAACCATTACCTAGCACTTGCAATTTATTTAGTTTTCCAAAAATTCAGGTAATATTTTTAGAAATCTGATATTTTTTTTATATTTAATTTACGGCAACATAATAAAATAGCGGTATAAGCCAATTTGATTTCTTACACTTTTTATAGATTCTATCTTTTGAAGGAGATCCATTATTTTTAAGTACAGCTTTATTTTATTCTGATGTGGTGTATTAATTATTGATTTTGAATCTAATAATTACAAGCATTTTTATCGGGTTTTCTTTTGTTATAATAAGTAGTGTTTGTACGCACTTGGCACCGTCAGAAACTGGGACAAGTGCTCATCGTTTTTGTTCTTATTTCCATTCTTCTCATTGTGTAGCAGCCTCACACTCTTGCAAGCAAAGAGCGTAGAACTGTAGAAGCCAGCAGCAGCAGTGACGGCAGTTAGGCATACACAAACAGAAACTAGGTGACGCATAAGTTAGTGTTGGTAGATGACGTCATGGGCAGCGCTCGGAGTTTCGTCGTCGCGAGGCGTCGAGTCGAGTACGCCGACCTGCGTCCCGACGCCCGTCCAACGCACGCACAGGTAAAAAAGAGACGGAGAACTTATAAAAAGAGACACTGCGCGCAGTAGTGTTTGCTGCTTGCAAAACAACGTCGCACAATAAATAAAAAAGAGCTTTTCCTGCGAATATTAATTTAACAATATTGTTGCATTTATTAGTTTGTTACTCAATATTTGCTCGTTTTTTGTGTAATTACAACACCTTAAAGAATAGTATATTCTACAACAAGTAATGGAATGGCACATATTCCAAGCGAGCAAAAAGTTTGTAGTCCGAGCCGAAGACAATAAAAAAAGAAACAAAAAAACAGCTTCACAATCAAAATGACATGTATCACATTTCGTAAAAAATTGAAGATTTGTAAGTGTTTCCATGGTGTACAAAGAGTGCAAGATTTATGTAATCTAATTTCTTCATATTTTATTATCTCTAAATCTAATGAAAATTAATAAAATTAGTGTAATCAAAACACATGTGAAATTAAATATTCTTCAACTTTCAAAATAACAAATTGATGAAAAAGGAAATTTAACCATGTTTTTCACGAAAAACTGTAGTAAACTGCTACTTCCGGTTGACCATTTTATCCAAAATCTAATCAGCTCTTCATTTAAATATAAGAAGCAATAATTCACAAAATTGTATTTTTTGCACTAACCAGCTTGTTGACTGACACACTCCAGCTTGCACTCGAGTCAGTTCAGAAAAGTGTGCACTAGTTTTGAAATATTTCTCATCATCGAACAAGCTGCACTAATTGCACTTTCGTCATCGAACGCTTCAGTGTACAAAAGTTAACACAGATCTAATATAAGCCACAATTTAAATTTGAAACTTGTTCCCTATTTTGTGCTGGAAACATCAGATTTTTCTTCATGGCTTTCTATATATTAGAGTTAAATTATCTCTAATATAATTTGGGAAGCAATGCATATAAAAAAAACTGTTTTCCCATGTTAAACACCTATGGCTATCATTTTGTGTTACACCCGGTATGACATAAGAAATTCGTGATCAGATATTTTTCCATCCACCCTCTGCATCCCTTTCGTGCTTCCTGTTTAATCCTAACCGCCCTCAACAGTTTGACAACCCCCCAGACGCCAGCACCCCTAGCGGTGAGTCGTGTAAGCACGCTCGCAGCATTCTGCGTAGCGGTCGATGCGTGAGCTGGGCGCATGTCCGGCATGTTGGACGCACGGCTGCACGTTACGTGCCACACGGGCGCTGTGAGCCACGCTAGACGCCGGAGCTTGCGCACAGACGCCGACGACTCACCGCCGTGGACCCGGAATTGATTGCCGCGGCGCTAGGTGGTAGCGCCACGCGCCAGTGACGTCCGCAGGAATTCCAATGGGGGCAGAGATAGATATTAAATGATAGTTATAATAAAACTGTAATTGGCATTATTGTTTATGACAAATACTTTGTTTGATTTATTATTGAGTGTTAATCTGCAAATGACAGAGAAACCATTTGTTAACAAACAACAATTTTCTTGACTGTATTTCTTTTTTTTTACCTTAAATCTTCTAATACAGTGGCTTACAAATATCAAGGATTATTGCTACACCTTAAATGTATTTATTCAACTGTAATTTACACAAGAGCTTTTTATTTTGCCGGATAAATTTCTGTTTGTACGAAACCTTGCTACCTAGCAATTTGACAAGAATACTGTTTCAATAAAATCACGACACCGTAGGTCAGGTAACGAGATTGAGTTGTCAAACTGAAAAAATGCTCGAGTGTAATTCGGCGAGATAATTTAACGACATTATTTATTAAAAGGTTTATTTAAAAGTACAATAGGTGAAAGTACAATTAAAATGAATTTTTTGTTACTATAGAGTTTCATTTGATATTTCATAAAATATGTCTAATACGTTAGGTAAAGAATAAATTGTTGTATATTTGTGCCCAAAAATTTATGTTGACATTTACTTATTATTTATTACCTTTTTTAAAATGAAATATGTACATAGTAATCATGAGTCTTCTTGAATATATTTATCCTTCTTATTATACTTGAAATACTTATGATACATATTAATATTTATTTATTTTGCTTCGAGATATAACTGGACTTAAATGTGGGTAATTTCAGATAATTAACCATGTAAATATAGTTTTTATATGTACATACAACTCGTATATTTATCTGCGTTCTACATTATTAAACAGTTACTTGTAATATTTTCTACGATTATTAGAGAGAGCGTGTGTAAGAACCCTCATTTTTCTGCATGAATATTTTAACTGATACTGTAATATTTAACAAAATAAATTTTGAAAATGTTGGTGTCTTGGACTTGGTCTGTGGACGAAATAATTTTGTCATGTTTTACCTATTTTTGAGTATCTCTACTATACAAATCTAGGTACGCGATATAATTTTACTTGTGAAGTTCAACGGGCCACCAAATCACACCCGCAAGAAAAGGGCAATTTTCATGTCAGGGCATTTCTTGTAGAACTAATTATCTCATGATGATTTATAGTCTAAATCATTAAATATAAGCGTATTTCGAATTTTTGTATTATTGAATTTCCAATTCTATTACATTTACCGAGACCTGTGAACCATACTTAAAAGTGGCTAAATGGCGTAATGATGTTTTTATGTTTATTCTAAACTGTACCACATTTTCATGTTTTTCGAACTGGTATCAGCCCGGAAAATTGCACTTTATAGTATTATTATCATTTACGGTACTGTATCGTTGCTAAGCAATATTTTAATAGCATTTGATTCACAATATCGTATTTAAAAAAATGTTAAAAAAATTTGAATCTTATTTTCCAGTTTTCCCCTTAATTAAGTACTACAATAAAATAAATATATTAAAAAATTAATAAATATGAGTATATAATCACCATTGTGGTGTGGTACTCAGTCTTCTCAGATCTACTCTGGATGTAGCATTTTGCAGTTGCAGATCTCGGAAAGCGATTTTTTTACGTGTGAAGTGTGGTTACCAGTCGTACAAGTACAAGTCGTACAAGATTTAAATTAAAATAGCAATTACCGATCTTATAATATACAGTCCGATAAGTTACATGTAATAGTTATTTACTTTACAAGTGGGCAAAGTAGGGAATTACTCAAAAGAAAAATTTTAGCACACGAAGCCGAAGGTAGAGTGTGATAAATTTATCGAGTGGGTAATTCCACTTTGTCGACGCGTGAAGTATAACGTTATATAATACGAAATTTATTAATGAAATATTATTTGACAGTGACATATGCTTTAAATTTTTTAAATTAAAATATCAATCGAAGTGGTAACCAAGGTGTTGTGTGTTATTATTATTGTTAAAATAAAAAATAAAAAACTCATTAGTGACTTTTCTCAAAATTATACCCACCAGTGGGTAATCTGTTACTTACCTTGTTTAAAATCGCCATAATAATAGAGCATTTATTGAGAAGCGTTGGATAAAATAAATTATCACGCTTTTTACCTATAATGGGTGTGGCACTTTGCTTACGCAGTTCTCGGTAGGTGATATTATCGCGTATGAAGTGCGGTTACCAGCCGTCAAGTCATACTCCCCAAAGGGGTAAATTTAAAAAGGACAACTAATTGTTAAATTGGAATCTTATGAGTCATATTTAATTATTTTCCAATGAATAGTGTGTATCGAGGTTAAGCTAAGTGTGTAGTGCCCTAGATAGAAGCGATGCGGGTCGCCACCACTGCGTCCCCCGGCGGTGGCAGTGGAGGTGGTCGGCTGGCTCGGCTCAGAGCCACACAGCAGAGCTGACAGAGCGGCGAGCGCCGCAGCGACGCAGCGACGACGCCGCACACCGCGGCACCAGCCGATGTAGTGACCGCGCGGCGGGCTCGCCGACCCGCCACGACCCGGCCGACCCGGACCGCCGACGATGAGCGAGCTGCAGGCCACCATCGAGTTCTCCGTCGAGTTGTGCAAATTCTACAACGTCGATCTCTTCCAGCGCGGGTTAGTGTCTCACAGTGATCAGTGCTACCCCACTTTTCCTTTCACCGCGAGTTATCAGTGACAAGTGCTTCAAGTGATCCTTCTAGTAGGCTCTGCTCTCATGAATACTTCCCCATTTCCATTGCGATAAATGATAACACGACAGTGAGTCATATTTCACCGTGGCCTTGACTCGGTTTTCCTGCTGGCGGTTCGCGCTCGATTCTGCGGCGGATCGCGGATTACCCCGCTTGCTGAAATGTGATAGTGATTCGGGCCTCGATCATGGCTAACGAGATCAAATGCGTTTGACGCGCGAATGCACAGCTGATCGCATTTTGTTTAATTAGATGCAGGGCAAAAAATCGAACCCGTTCTCCTGGCCTACTTTTCGGTTTAAAGCCGCCCGATGATAATTCAGAAAGTTTTTATGGAAATTTTATTCACTTTTAACATTATTTCATATATTAAATGAAAAGTTTCTTCAAAGTACACGCCTACTTATTAAAAATTAATAGAACAAAGAAGCATCATTATCGTAATTATTGCCCTTCTGCTTACATTATACGGTTCATATTTACCATTAATGATGCAATTTAAATCATATAGTAAACGATGCATCTTTACATAAATATTTAAGCACAGTGAGAAAACACTACGAAACATTCTATTTTAAATGGTTGTGTCCTAATTATGTCAAGTTTTACTTTAACTCGTAATGCTAGTAATAAAATAATCAATTTGTATTATATTTGTTGAGCGCTAAAGTTTACTATTTTTACACTAAAAGTTCACAAACCTTGGATTGCAACCAAAAAATGAATCATGTAAACTTTTTGGAATACGGAAATCTAACATCACACAAACAAAAATATTCAATTAAATTTTAAGACAAATATAAATCAAAACATTCCAACACTAAACAAAAAAAAAAATCAACCAAGTCCTATTGGTGGACCTCATTCTAAGATGTTGTAATTGAAAAATATCAGATAAATATAATCTTTAAATTGGCAAATCTAATTAAAAGTATTTACGAAAACTTGATATGCTCCAATTTAAATTGTGAATTTTAGTCACATATTTTTTATTCACTAATTGCAATTTAGGACCTGAGCGCTTGAAATAAATCTACTAATTAATAGCAATCTAAAATTGGTTCCCTAGGGCAGGACCCGATTTGAGAATTGAGACAAACAAAACTATTGTAGACTACAAATGAATTTATATTGGCAAACATTATATTTCAGTTCAATTGTCTCAAAAGTTAACGCACTTATTTTAAAATTCATATTCGTAAACAACAACAACGCGGGACTACTAGTATAACATTTAAAAATAATATGAAAACATTGGCCTAAACCAACAGATTGTCTCCAAATTAATCTATTATAAATTAAAAATAGCGAAATTCAAATCTGAAAGCATATTTGGGTACTCCGGAATAGTGGTTAACAGCCTTCAAGTGTTATTGGAGCAGGAACCATTGGGGTAAATAAAAAAATGGCAACTATCGACTTTGGGGTTCGAACAGAGAGTCTCACGATCCACAGTTCAATGCCTTATCAAGAAGCTATAATAAGGAACACTTCTATATTTGAAAAAATATATAAAATAATCAATCAATTTGTGAATTTGCAAAAAAACCATTTATTCATATACGAGATAATACTGACATTACTGACTGATAAGATTGATTCACAAGTAACTTAATAGTTTGAGAGAATTAATTCCAAATTAGTTGCAAATTCGTGGCAAGAAAGATCAAAACTTTTTCTGTACCTATATTTAGGTGTACCTACGACTTTATTGATGTCAAATTATAAATATGACGATGTTTCGAACATAATAAGGCTGAAAACATTATTTAAAATTAATATTGACCGGCAAAATAAAATTCCAGCATTCACAGAATAGTACAAAGATTACAAGACTAATTGGTATGGTCCTCGATGTAGAAAGGCTCCAAGAAATCTTTAAGAAGAATAGAATAACATTCCTGAAGAGGGTCCCATTTTAGTAACTCTACGAAAGGATGGTAGCTACAGTAAAAAAATCGAAGATGTGATGCCCGCTATTAATGTCAAGATGAATAAATTTTGTACCCTTTGATTAAAAAAGAAATATGTTGCATTTTTTAATAATTCTGTATCGCGCATATTATGCTTTGAATAAATAGTTTAATAATTTATCCATGTTCGAAATGTTGTATTAAAATTTAACTTGAATACAGTCTTACACATACTTATGCTTGAAGTAAATAGTTTTGAATAACGCATCAGACTCTTGCGGATCAAAAGATCTTTAGTTTGATTTGCAGCCGTCAAAGTTGTCAATTTTAACTCTGCCCCTATGGTTCTTACTGCCCTAAAAATTTGGGGACTAGTAGCAGAATTTATTGTGTAAATAGTTATTTACATACCAAGTGCGGGAAGACTTCTTTTGTGCGAATGCGTGGATTACGCCTTCCCGCAAGAGGTTTTTACAATGCTTTTTGTAACGAACCAACTTTTTTAACGCAATTAAAATTTAATCAAATACTCGTAAATTTACAAATTCTACAGCAGCAAAGTCATAGTAACCGGTTGCTAAGGAATTTGATGATATGATATTTATTTTTAAGATGATTTTGCTGTAGAATGCCCGTGGAAAGTCAGTACTTTCTGTATATTTTACCATACTTATGTGCACATTGAAAGTTTTTGGTTGTCAATAGAGTGCGACAAATGTTGTTTCCAAGATTGTGAGTACAAAATTAATATATTGTACAACGAGCATGGAATGTACTCATTTCCTACGAGTATACGAGTTGTACACTATACTTTTTCTACGACCACGATATCATTTGCTAATTCATTTAATTTTAATAATAAATTTGTCCCGCAATCACAATTCCAATATTTGACAATACAAAATAAGTATCCTATCAATGGCACCTATACTGAAATGAACTGATCTGTATTGAAATACTCACAAAACAAATTTATTTCGCACGATGTTTGCAATGTACCTCATATCCCTAGCAACAACAAACATACAATGAGCAGATTCTAAGTGGTCGTAGAAAAAAATTATTTATTGGAAAAATGTTAGAAAGGAATTAAGCAGATAATATTAATATTTTTCTGAAATGGAATATTGGGCAGATTTAAAAGCTAAAAAAGAAAAATTGTGGTTATATTAGCAACTATTATTTTCATTAATGTCTTGATTATTTTCAACGTTGTCTCTTCCATTTTACTTGCCAGCACTTTCAAAAGAATATTGTATTTATTTTAAATAGTCCTCAAGTATAATTTAAAAGAATCAACATCAAAGAGTTGTCCTTCACAAATATCAATTGTATTTCCTTAATTATTTATAATATATATGTCACCTTCCTCAATAAAATTTCACACCCCAACTAAATAATGAATCACGTATGAATATTTAAAACAATGTCTGTTTGTCGGCTAAATAATAGTCCACAATCGAAAGTCTCCATCCATATTTAATTGTAGGTTATACCTAGTGCGTTGCGGCCTTCGCGTTCCTCCAAAACAACCCGTGCAGACCGAAGTCAGCATCCCGGAGACTGGCAAATCCATCGGCACCGCTTCCGTTCTAGGCAACGGTGGGGCCTGCCGCCCATTCCAAATCCTGTACCGCAACGAGGAGGTCACCCTGCAGGACATGATCCTGTTCCGCTGCCACCTCCTTGTGGACTCCCGCCGCCTGCGGGAAGCCCTAGAGAGAGCTGAGTTTGCGCTGGTGGTGGAGCTCTGGTTCAGCGAGCAGCCGCACCAGCAGATGATTATGGTGTCGACGAGGACGCTGCAGTTGAACTTCTCGCCGGTGAAGGGCCTGCATTATCACCTGCCAGTCTTGTTTGATTACTTCCATTTGTCGGCTGTCTCCCTTACTATTCACGCAACTTTAGTCGCACTGCACCAACCTTATATCAAGTAAGTGTGCAGCGCTGTTCGATCGTTAATGTCACTGCTAAAACGGTTCTCAAATATAATTATTTTACTAAATACCTACATAGAATGACATGTATTGAACGAAGTAATAGAAAAAAGTACAATGAAAAAGCTTCTGGTAATACAGTAAAAACTTAAATTATTTTGCAATACATGAAGCATACAAATACTAGTAGAATTTTAATATTACGAATATTGTTGAAATGTGAAACCTAATATAGCTCGACAAGTAAAAGTTGATATTTAAATTATTTTTATGATAGTACAAAAAGTAAATCGTTATAATAGTAATTTACGTAACAAGACCTGAAAATGATAGGTATTTTACTGGGTCTATAAAACACCTCATTTTCTGGGCGATCGAGAAAAAATGCGTTTTCAGTACAAATAGTATATGAAAAACGAGTTTTATAAAACACTTTTTTTTACATGCGCTTGAACTCGTTTTCTAAATGACGAGTGCAAAAAAAATCTTATAAAGTAATTATTTTATTTCTTTTAGACTGTTACTAATATTTTACGTCCAAAATATTTTTAATAAACCTCTATATTAAAACTAATTGTTTTGTATGTGTAATGTTGTACTTGGTAACATTAGATTGATATTATTTATTCAATTATTTAAAAGTTCATGTCAATTCTGATTTATGGATGTTTAAAACTTTAAGTAAATGCCATCTATTATCATCTTTTTAAAACAAGAAAATTGTGTATTAAAATGAGGATTTTTTTCGATACGCAATTGGGTTTCAAAAGACTTAATTATAAACGCGATATATAACAAAAAAGTTTTCTCTATTGAAACACTACTAATAACAACCTATTTTAGAATCCTAATTAAAAGCTAGTTCTTTGTTAATATAATTTACAGTTATACATATTCTATATCTATCTATAGTAGTATATTGTAAGCCAAGGTTGGGAAGATGATAATTATTGACCCAGCGTGAGCATTGTATCCCTTAGGCTTAGAATCTTGGATATTTTTGAAAAGAGACAGTTCTAATAATTAACCTCAGTCAATAATAATTTATTGTGGATCGTTATTAAAGAAACAGTAGAGGAAAACAATTTCACGACTAAAAATGATTTCTTTGCCACGTATTTATAATATAAGCGTTAACTCTTGTCGAACTACCTGATAGGTTCCTACTTTGTATGCTATATTCTGTGTATATTTAATAAATATTATCTTATAGAACGAACTAAATTATTTCATATTACAATTTAAATAATGATGACTCTTAGTTGTAAAAAATATAACTAATTGTGTGAAGATACCATCTGATTATATTTGAGCCGTTTTTTAGAAATCAAGTGTAAATCATTTAAATAATTTTCTGTTAATGCTTGCTTAGGAAAAGCATATTACATTATGTTCAAAGCTGGTAAGTCGACAACATTCATACATCCAGTTCTTCTGTATATCTTCCTGTCGTTCATTGCTTGCGATCATCATATGTACATAACTCACATCTCATGAGAATCTCTTTTTAATTATGCTTCTCGCATTATTTCAACTGGGTGTGCGAAAATGAAGTGGTTAGTGGTGACGGTATCGATGCAATGTTTCAGCACCCCCCGCAGCGCAAAGCCCTGGCTGGGCAGCAGCAAGTTCCGCACGCACACCATCAACAACACGTCCATGGAGTCGGTGTTCCAGTCAGGCACCAAGTGCGGCGGCAGCAGCCCCAACAAGTTCGCGCAGGCGCGGCTGCTGCACCAGACCGTGTGCGAGGTGCTGCTGGAGGCGCACCAGAGTCTGCAAGCGGCCTTCAAGGAGCTGCTGCTGCTCCTGCCGCAGTGGCAGCAGATCCAAAACTCGCAACATCGAAACGCAACGCAGCGACTCAAGAAGCTGTGCGACTCGGCCAAGCTCATGGACGTGGAGGAGGACTTCACGGCCAAGGCGAACAGTGATGTGGCTCAGTTGTGCGCGGAGAACATCGTTCAGTGGCAAAACTTTCTGACGTCGGTTAGTGGCAAAGCCGTCATTCATCAGCATTTAGCAAAGAAACACCATTCGTTACGCGTTAGACGATTCGCGGAAGCGTTCTTCGTAGTGGACAATCCTAGACATTCGGCCGCAGGGTGTTATGACGCCAACTACCAGAACTATCTTGCGATCTCCGAGCTGGCGCGGAGGTCCAAGTACCTAGTGACACTGCCTCCACTGCCGGTGCACTGCGTGGCTCTGGACGGCGACCAGACCACCATGCCCATCATCTTCGAGGACCAGTATCAGGACACCCTCGAGTTTGCGCGGCGGCGATCCGTCGCCGCTGGACGCAAAGCCGGCAGCGGTGAGTCTCCTCTGCACACACTCTCTTGTATGTACATATATTTGCTCCTATACCAGTTAAGCTAAAGCCCGTTTTATATTAAGAAATAATTGCTCGCAACTATTGTTTTCAACAAATTTGTGAATTGGAACACGTAATTTTGTTGCGCGCAACTTCACTTTTTTATTATTAGATTTGGTAGTTTCTAGTTCCTATTTATTGTTGCCCAATATTTGACTACTGCCAAATTATAAGCTACTACATATTTGTAGGTTGTCACCACTGAAATATTACGGAAACGCTCACTGACCTTGAAAATGCGTGCCGAGAGTGACAGGAAATATGTGTGCTACCTATATTTGTCATACAATCGGCTTAGAAAGATGATAAGAAAATATAAAGAAATTAGTATGTGTGTGAATGGGGCACACTGTATATTAAGTTTATACTTTATAAAATGTGTAATTTCATATGTATAAATTGAAACTATTTGTATTTATATATAATTTTCCTTATTCTGTAAATATATGGTCGAAATTCATAATTTCAAAACTTAATTTATGCCGAAGCCTCTACGAAAGAAACACTTAACTAAAACTAAAAGGAAGGGGCAAGGGCAGACGCCAACGCTACACTCTTGAGCTTTCGGATTGGATAAAACGATAGAGAAAGGGATTCCCCTAAAATGTCAAGAATCAAGAAATATCAAGAATCCATGAATCAAGACAAGAAATATATAATAAGCAAGACAATAAATGAACACAAGAAGTGATCATCAAGACTAACACTATACTAAGCTATCAGTCTATCAGAGATCGCTGAGCGGTCATCTTCTGAGACACTCCCACTGAAATATTGGGATCATGAAATATTTGAAGTGTCGTTACTGTATTAATTCTTTCTTATACTGTGGTAATACCTATACAAAAATTGCAGGGATTTGTTGCAACATACAAGTTTCAAGCGACAGTTGAGCGCAATTGTTTCTGAATATAAAACAAGCTTAATTCTCTCATGTATCTACTTCATTGTATTGGCTGTATTGTAAAACTATCGCCAGTATCTCCTAGACATGATCATGACTTGAATTCGCTTTTAGAGTAGCTGCTTGAACTGTACTTCTAACTTCTTACTATTTTACCTTTCTTATTATTAGTTGAAGTTGGCTCAAATTCAAGTAAAAAACGCTCGCGATCAAAAGGTAACTCCTCTCTACCCCCATCAAATCCCATCACTAACTCCAGACCCATTGCAGATCCATTCCTCTCAGGCAAACTGTCGTTGGAGTCGTCGCCGCTGGCGAAGCCGGCTTCGACAGCGGCGGCAGCAGCAGCAGCAGACCCGGAGGACTGCTCGTGCGGCATCGCGCAGATCCTGGAGTCACGTTCAGCGTCACGGACGGGACATGCGGGGACCCCGCAGCGACCCCCAGCTGCGCTGCCGGCTAGACACTCCAAGTCGCTGGACCAGCTGCGGGTCGCCGGCGCAGGGCAGTTTGCCACTATGCCCACTAGGGGAAGTGCGGATAGGCAAGAGGAGAGGAAGAGGAAAGAAGAGAGGAATGGGTGCGATGCTGGCAGGCAACAGCAGAATAACACCACGGGGTAAGGACAATCATGAATATAATCCATTACGTGATTTTTAGTTATAATACAACAAGAGAGTGAGAATAAATTGAAAATAGATCTTTCTCAAACTTGTTGCCTAACTGGAGAATTATTTTCTAATTTATCGAACTCTCAAGTTATATTAAATTGATTATTTTTTGATTTCATAATCAGGCACGCCACTAAATCTATCTTTTTTGCTCATTTTTTACTTGTGACATTTGTCAATAAAGACAAAAACGCTACAAAGATTATTCCCGGGAATAATCACTAGAGTTTTATTCTCAGTATAATAATGACAGGATTGGTTAAAAGGCAGACACGTGACATACAATGAAGAATATAATTGGTTTTAAGGAACGTCAAAAAATAATGGCGGAAATATATGTTTTGAGATTATCTGAATCCATTTTTACCATTTAATCAATGACGTCTATGAATGAATAGATGAATGTGTTTTGCATATAATATTTCATGAACAAAAAAAGATATAATAATGAAACTTCAAAATTATATGTTTCATGATAACGCGAAAAATTGTATAGATTTTGCTTTGGTCAAAATTGCTAAACCAGAAGTGAAATTTTACTTGACAGAACAAAATAATAAATTTAATTAATTTAAAATTTACTAAAAAAAAATTTTCAAATAAAAGAAACTAATTATAGAGGATGGTGACTGACTCAGCCGGTCATAAGCGTTTTATATGTTAAACAATACTTATTCAATTACTTATTTCCTTAATTATTTTAGAGAAAAATGTTTCAAATAAAGTAGAAGAAATTTAATATTTGAATCTGAATTTGTGAACAAATATCATTTACCTTATTAAAAATAAATGGGTTAAATAGCTCCGTGGTAACGCGGATCATAAGATCCTCGGTTCGAGCCTCACTGCCGACAATTTTTCTAAGTTAAATTTCGAAAATTTTCACAACAAAAAACATTATCCCTGTGGCTCCTCCACCATTTTTGGAAGCCGTGATTTGACGACTGGTAACCGCCCTTCACGTTCTAAACTATATCGTAATACCGAGATCTGCTTTGGCCAGAGTGCCATACCCAGATATGTATAAACGGCGAGATGATATGTATTGTATATTAAAATATCAAAAATATTGCTCAAATTATTCTTATATGAAAAAATTAAAATTTATAGAAATATATTTGATGTTCATCAGAAAGTTTCTTTATTAAGCAATATTAAAAGAAAAGTAATCATATTTTAATATCATATTCAGCAAATAGGACACTATATAACTGCGAAACAAAATACTATTATTCAACCAATAAAAAATAGTCAGTTCTAGGTAGGTAACAGATTTATAAAAAAGCTAATAACAAAAGGGAAAAAGTAATCTAAACGGGTTATGTTGCATTAGTAGTTACATGTTTGATGTACGCAGTTTTCAGTGAAACACGTAACAGCTCCCTGGGGCATGATAGGTGGCAGGGAATGAGTCACTAGTGTTATTACATTGGCAGTTCATTTAGAAATTGAATTAACTAGGGTGAAAATATAACCTTTTATCCCCTCATGTTATATACCCTCACACACTATTCAATGAAGGCATTTTATTCCTGTTTCCTTTATGTCTAAATTGCTAGACATTCAGGACATGCACAAATCAATAGCGATTTAGTTATTCATTTGTACTTCTTTGTAATCATTGCTCACTGCACAATCTAAACATTTCATCTTGGTTTTTTTGCCATTGATTTAAAAATAAATAAACAACACACAGTAGTGGAAGTAGGTCTGAAGTCGAGTCTAGACGTCTAGACATTTTTTGTTTTAAATGTTTATATTATTTGTTCATAAATAATAAACTACAGCTTTTTAAATGAAGTGCCAATTAATTTTCTTGCTTTGAAAATAATGACAGAGGAGAAATATATTACTTTTCTAAAGTGAAAATAGCTGCTTTATGTGAATTGATGTGCGAGTCGCATCAACATTTTGTGTTCAAAACACTAATATACAATCCAATTTAGTCAGATTAAACCATTGACACGAAATAGTAAATTAATTACTACTTCATAAACTGTAAAATAGCTCAATAAGTTGGAAAAGCTCTCAGAACTCATAGTAAATAAATAAAAGGTTTTCGGGTTAAGTTTTGTTATGTTTATATTAAAAATTAACGTTTATTCATACATAATTCTTGTAAAATATAATTGACAATTGTTCGAAATTAAATTAAATCTTTAACATTTTCCTCTCCTTAATTTGATTCCAAACTCTTTTATTTATATAGATAGCTTTTGTGGATCATGTTATCCTCAGCTTAAATCCCACACAGCAGATAATAGAAGTTTAAAGTTCACTTCTTTACCCCGCACTGTCATCTTTGGGGGACCGTGACTTTACGGCTAATAACCGAACTTTACG
Source organism: Poecilus cupreus (assembly GCA_963942605.1). Taxonomy (NCBI): domain Eukaryota; kingdom Metazoa; phylum Arthropoda; class Insecta; order Coleoptera; family Carabidae; genus Poecilus; species Poecilus cupreus. The sequence continues at coordinate 11,034,222 of OZ012732.1, forward strand.
GGTAAAATAGTATATTGTACCACGAGCATTTCCTCTGCAAATCATGCGAGTATGAAATGGACATTCCATGCGAGTTGTACACTATACTTTTTCTACGACCACGATATTATTTCCTAATTAATTTAATATTAATAAAAAAAATTGTTTCGGTTTCACCATTCCATTATTTGACAATTCTAAATAAGTATCCCAGCAATGGCACCTGTACTTAAATGAACTGTTACCTGTATTGAAATTCTCACAAAACAAATTAATTTCGCACGATGCTTGTAATATACCTCATATCCCTAGCAATAACAAACATACAATGAGCAGATTTCTAAGTGGTCGTATCGTATTACCTAAATAATCTGCAAAAAATTCTGTATATGTGGGAAATAAAAATATTACAATCCTTTTTGTAACGTCAGAAATATACCAAATTATTATTTTTTGTTAAAAAGTATTAGCCTCATTCGTTATATACTTAAATATTAATACTGAATACAGTAACAAATCTTGAAGATCAATTTGTTAATATAACTAACCACCACTATTTCAACTTAGTGGACGTCGTCGCCTGCCGTACGCCAGCCGCAGCACCGTCGACCTCGCCCAGCGTCGCGACCTATCTCCACCACCCCCTCAGAGCACCGAGCGACCTCCAGGTGGGGGTGGAACAAGTGAGCGACGCCGAGCGGACAGCGGCGGCGAACAGCAACGAGCCCGCTCCCCCAGGAAGCATTATGAGTACCAGCAGTACCATCCGCCGAGGCCGCTGTCCGAGCCCCAACACACCAATTCATCCGCCCATCCCAAGCACCATCACTGCAGGTTGGTACCGAGGAATTTTTATAAATATAGAAACGGAGAAATTAAACTGAAATGTTATTCGTAAAACCATAATTTATATGAAAGTTTTCTCTATTTGTTTCACGAATAGCTGTTTTATTAGAAATTACATTATTTATAAATTTTTTGTGCGAGACTCTAGTTTTCAGTGATATATTTTCATAGGCAAATAACTCCTTTATAATTGTGAAATCCTCAATTGGAAACTCATAGCCAAAAATTGCCATTTTAACTTTATCCCTGTGATTCCCCTACTTCTAGCATCATTTGGGGCCCTGAAATGATGATAGGTAACCGAACTAAAGTTTAAATTGAAGTTTTGTATTTATTTATTTATTATTTGAGACAATTTTAAGTCTAGAATGTTTAAACCCTAAGTTCGAATGATAAGCCGAATGCATTATACATATGGCATTATTTTTTGGAGTATAAAAAGTTTGTACAATACAAGAATGAGCATTATTTTACATTTTGCAGGGTGTACAACAGATGACATGTGTATCTATATCTTTTGCTTCAAATATGTCTATGTTTCTTCTACCAAAACTACGTCATGCCTTTATTAAATATGTAAAATACAATTTGTTCTCTGATTTAGAAACTCAAAAATGATTCGGGAAGCAGAAAAATTACTATTTAACATGTGCATTTTATGTATTATTTAACATGTAACAAAATTTAGAGATTAATACCGGATATCTGAAGCCTAAACATTTTCTTAGAAAAATACCTTAAGGAAAATGTACAAAACATCACGTTTCTTTCGGTGCTTAGTGCTATAAAAACATGAACAAAAATAGAATTTAATGTAATTCATACTATGGTTATACATACATATTTGATAATGTACTCGGATAGGTACATTTCTACATGCAAATTTTTAATAACAATAAATTCTTTTTTTATAGATGTAGTCGTAATGTGGCTTGCTTATGCTAGTAAAGATGAATATAAAAGTACGGTTTATTTTCTTTGCTGTGAACATTCTTAATTTTTTTTCTCTGCATTAGTCACTATCAGAAAACGGAGTTGTTAATAACATAATAATGGAATTGTCCACTTACAGGGAATTAAAAGAGGGACTGAAAGATTAATGAAACAGATTTCTGTAGAACTGATTGCGTGATCATTTAGAGGCGAAATGAATTGATGTAATTAAGAGATTGTTGTCACGTTGTCAGTTTCAATGTCCTAAACTTTCAGCAACTTCATGTGTTTAGTTCGTTATTTATTGTTTGTTTAGTTACAAGGAATTTAGTTTGTATGTAACAAATTACTGTTAAAACATTTTAAAAATTTAATTTAATTGAAGTGCTTAATAAATAAATAAACAGTACGCATTAATTTAGGAAACTCAATCATGTTACATGAATAATACAGTAGGTAATTCAAACTAAATGAAATTGTGTAATATTTTTAATTTGTGGAAATTTAATGTGGAATGTTGCGATATTTGTAACTAAATTATATTGTAATCTGTAATATTGCATGCATTAATTTTTGTATAAATTATAATTTGGATTTGGGTCATATTATTTATAATCTAATAACCGATATTGCTACAAAGGTTATAGTTTGACAAAGTGATATCCAAGCCGATTAAAAGTGACAAATGATAAATATTGGTTTATTTCAATGTTTTATAAATATCGTATCTGTCGAGCTTCTCTTATGTCTTTATTCTTTATCTTGTTTGTGATCGCTGTTCCCTTTATTATAGGTATTACATTTCTAAGCTACTTAATTTTTTAAGTATAATTATTTTGAACGGAATTGAAATTTAATAAAAAATATTCGTACATAGCGTGCGTTAAATGTTGTTTCCAAGGTTGTAGGTGCAAAATGATGATGGACAAACGTCATCATATAATTTGTGTAGCTATATCATATATTTTGAACTTCGTCAACTTATTTTCCTTTAGGACGCCCTCTTATTCTATCCTATTCCCCTTTTTAAAAATATGTAAAAAAAAAGAATACTAGAAATAAACGAATTCATTTTCATTTTATAACTCGAATAGTCGTAATTTAATTTCTTTTTACCGGTTTCAGAATATTAAATCTATGTTTACATGCACAAAAATAGGGTGGTAAGCATATAATAACACTATGTTATACGGTAATATTACCATACTGACCTGTCAAATCAGTCAATAAAATGAAAATTATACACAAGGATAATTTTTTATGAACTATCAAAAATTGTGCAAGCTATCATTTGGGCGATATTCGATGTTGAGGGGAAGATTAGTGATTAGAAATAATACTGATATAAGCAATTTCTCGAAATTAATTACTTTCCTTAAAAGAAGAAATGGTGGCTAGTAAAATCTAAATTACACTAGAACAAGTTGATCAATTGTTAAAAGATGTACTAGACAAGGTATTTTTAATGATCAGAGTAATATATTTTTTCAAAAACGTTTAAGTATACTCTGTAGTTATCAACTGTATAAAACTATTAATAATAAATGTGGTTTATATAAAATAATTGTAATAAATTTCGAAATTTAATCCCGCCGATATTAAAAGTGACACTTCATTCCACGAAAAGGAATAATAAATTAGTGCATTTAAACCCGGAAGTGCAAAAAACATATTTCGATGGATTCCAACTTCAACAGCCGACATGATACTTCCCTTTCCACTAACATATTTAGGTTATAGCTAGTAACTGCACTTTACTCGTAAAATATTCACTTACTGAGATCTACGAAAGCAGAGTACCACACCTAGAATGATTGAATATCGTGATGATATATTTTATTTATGTAATTGATTATTTTTGCTTTTTCCAGATCGTCAGACGAGTCAGAGCGACGGCGTCGCGTGGACCGCCCCGACCCATCCCCAAGCGGGCATGGTCCGAGCGTCGCGCCCCACTGCGCGCAATTTCCGCGCTCCAACTCCACGCAAATTTTCCCTCCAAACCGACAAGAGCTTGATATCATTTTTCATCACTCCACGTTAATATTATCTAGGAATAAGGACCGAGATCGTGATCGGGAGCGGGAACGTGACCGAGAGCGTGAGAACCGGGACCGGCCTGTCACGCCCAACTATCGCTCGGACCCCGAGAGGCGACGGAGGCAGCTACCGCAGCACCATGACGGGCCTGGGGTGCCACCAGGGTATGGCAGGGCACCTGGGGCCCCGCATCATAGGCAGAGTATGGAGAGGAATATTAGTACGTTTCCCAGACATGGTCAGAGGTGAGAAATAATTTAACACCTGTAACCTACATACCGTGATGCAATATTTATTTTTTTGTCATTAATGTGGGTACCAGGATACATATCACTAGAGAGCGGATTATATTCACAATGCATATATTTTAATTTTTGCATATCTTGAAATAAAATCAATTTTCTGGACGAATTATATTTATTAGAGTTAAGTAATGCAAATTACTTATTGAATATATTGCATATTTGGGCATTCTTATGCATATTTTTACAAAAGACCTTGTCTATTGATCAACATTCTGAAATTTCTGGTAATGCACATTGATAATTCCCAAATATTGGAGGAGGCCGCAATAAATAGAAGAATGCAACGGAAATAGCAATAAACAATACACAAACCAATAAACTCTAATATTTCTAGGGAAATCCATGTAACAGTAACGGTAGGTATTCACGAATGCTGATAAAAGTGGGTACAACAAATATAAGATCAAGAATTCGTTGTTTTTTGTAATTTGCACAACAATGGAAAAATCTGAATTTGGTGTGTTGATAAAGCATCGCTTTTTAATGGGGAAAAAATACCGTTCAAGCTAAGCAATGGATTGACAAATGTTATTTGGACTCTGCTCCATTGAGACAAATGTTAAAGAAATTTTAAACGCAGCCGTACAAACACCGATGATGTTGAACGTTCTGGTCGACCAAATTTAGCAGTTGTTCCAGAAAACATAAAAAAAGTCCACAAAATGATTTTGCGCGATCGTAAATTGAAATTGCGTGAGATAGCTGACACCTTAAAGATATCAGAAGGCAGTTTATTCAACATTTTGCATGAACATGAGTATGAGAAAGCTCTGTTCTAAATGGGTACCGCGTTTGCTCACAGTCGATCAAAAACAACAACGCGTCGACGATTCAAAGCGCTGTTTGGAGATGTTTCAGCGCAATACAAAGAATTTTTTCATGCGGTATGTGACAATGAATGAAACATGGATCCATCACTATACTCCAGAGTTAAATAGGCAGTCAGCGGAGTTAACAGAAACGGATGAAGACCGTCCAAAGCGACCAAAAACGCAAATGTCAGCCGATAAGGTTTTGGTCTGAGTATTTTGGGATGTGAACGGTATTTTATACAATGATTATCTAGATAAAGGAAGAATAATCAATAGCGCATATTATATTGCATTATTGGCGCGTTTGAGTGAAGAAATTATAAAAAAACGACTCCAAATGAAGAAGAAAAAAGTGCTCTTTCACCAAGACAATGCACTGTGCCACAAGTCGATTGCAACAATGGCAAAATTGCACGAACTGCACTTTGAATTACTTTCTCATCCACTATATTCACCAGATCTGGCTCCCAGCGACTACTAACTGTTTGCGGGCCTAAAAATAATGCTGCAGGGAAAGAGGTTTGGCTCAAATGAAGAAGTGATTTCCGGAACTGAAGGGTATTTTGCGGCCAAAGATATTTCGTTCTATAAAAAAGGCATCGAAATATTAGAGAAGCGTTGGAATGTGTCATCCTTCAAAGGGACTATGTTGATGAATAAAGTCAAATTTTGCCTAAAAGTTGTTGTGACGAACTTATTGAGTGACGTATTAATCCGCTCTCTACATGTCACTGCACTGTTCCATTTAAAATGCAACATAGATTGTAAATCTATATTTTATCCAATATCTAGAGACCTATGCATTCAATAGGCTATTCCACTATAATCAAAATAGTACAAGTTTATTGAAAATATGAAAGATAAGTTAAAATAATTAATTTCTGCAGTTATCACCCATAGCAAATGAATTTTATGTACCGATTAACATTTAGTTAAAGCATTTTTGTCTAAAATAATTTGGGAATCAATGCGCACGAAAACCTATTTTCCATGTAAATCGCCTATGATCCGCATTTTGTGTATATAAAATTATAATTGTCTTTTCCAGCCACAATCAAAGCAACCGACCCGGCAAATGTGCAGCCGCTACCTCAAAAGAAGAGCACATGTGCCCGGTGAAGAATTCGTCCATTAGTAGTAGGTACAAGTCTTGCAGCGGTGGCGGTGGGAGCAGTCGAGAGCCCATCGTCACCAGCTCCTCCACAGACAGCGAGTCGCTACCCAACGGCGCCGCTTCCCACAGCCACAGCAGCAGCGGAGGCGCTAAGAGACTGCACGCCTCCGCCAGCGTGCCGCATCATCTAGCTAGAGGGACTGATGGGCTTAGGTAACTACTCATTTTCATTCATTAGTGTTCATTTCTGTATCTTATATTTTGGACTTTACATTCTTGAAACTTTGTAAATTTGAGCTGTATGGTATGGCATTGGATTTACATATTTTGCTGGCTGCAAGTTGTTTTTAATGTGTCTGTATTACACACTTTATTAATGATAATGTAACAGCTACCCTGCACTAAGTGTCAATGACTACTGAGAAGTGTTTACTTTACTTAACCGAAATATTAACTAAAATAATAGAAAATTAATCTACAAATCGACCAAGGGTAGCGTAAATCCGCCGGTCTCCACAAAACAGTTATAACTCCGTTCTGAAGAGTTAAAAATGAGAGAAAATACTTATGTCGTTTAATTACTGGGTAGGACAAGGCTCACTAAATAATCTCAACAATAAACTTGGATGTAAGGCAGTATAAATGAAAATTAAATTCTCACAACAATAATAATATACTAACAAAATAACAATAGAACAGATTACAAAATTATATGGTACTTTGCTCAATTAGACACGATCAACCACAGTTTCTTATTTGAACCTATTATCAAACTCTTGCTCAACTTATTTGATTACACTCTCAATCTATTACAAAATATTATCCCTTTATGAATATGCTATCAACGTAACGTACGACGCACAAGCACAAATATCAAAATATAACGCTCAATTAACCAAGATAATTATTCAAGTTAATCTAACCTAGCATTAGCAGCTTAATCCAAATTTACTTGACTCAAATAGGTATTTAGCTTAGACTTCACAATCTTAATCTCAAAACAAACAACTTAATCCAACTCTACTCGATAAACCAAAATAATCAACTTTCAATACGCAACAATAAATATTTCTCAAGAAAAACTTTACCAATATTCAGTTAATTGCTCACATCTTTAAAGCACGACAGGAGATGAACACAAACTTGTAAAACTGTTCCGATCAATGTCTGCAACAAGAATGTCGAAGTGAAATCACACATGAACCCTCGATGAGAGATTTCACTCCCACCTAACTTAACTTGAGCATCTTAAAACTACTTCACAATTGACTAAAATATTATTTAACAAAATCACTTGCCTAAATTTTCAACGGCTTTCTATTTCTAAGGATTAGACCCTCGGTAATTTAAGAATCACTGACATCGCCCAAAATCGCCTGCGCTTATTTAACGTGAAATTCAAATAAATAAAATTAAAACAAAAGGACGTAAGATACTTCATATATAGCGCTAATATGCGGCTCTGATTCGTCGAATTTATTCTAAATGCGGCGTATGGAATGATAGTTGTTCCAATACAATTTTTATTTGCGGAATGTGTTCTTTCCAAAACAACGTTATAGAAATACAATTTCGTAAATGAACTCGATTTGGAACCAATTTAGAAAATTCTGCGATGAAAACAATATGCTCCAAAAATTTTAACGATTATGTGTGCAATATGAAAATTGTTATTATATTTTTTTTTGTGGAATGACCAAAACATTTGTTTCGAAATGTTACCAAGCAACAATCTTTCGAAATACAAATTTTTCCGGCAAAATAATGTACCTTTAATATATTATACTGAAAAATATTTAAGACAAGAATTTGAGCTGAACAGAAGAGGTTTTATTATTATTATTGTTAGATTACGGTACTTCAACTCCATGGTTATTAGTACCCGATTATTAGGTTTTATTTAAATTCAAGAAATAGTTTGTATCGTTTTTTCCTCTGATAAAAACATTTTTTCTCTAAAGCATGTTCTACTCAAGTTTTATTTACGTGTGTGCTTGTACATTTAAAAAAGATCTTCGTCATTAGTCTGCATCTTCATGCCTTGCATCGCACCTTTTAACTCTACCGCACTTTTTACCAGTTTATCTAACCTCAAACCCTTCATTAACCCCAGTCTAAACTAACCCCACATCAGCCCTATTGTCCACAGACACGTTCGTTCAGCCAGTTCGGTCCTCGACGAGCTGTTCCCTCTGAACCCCACTGCCAGCGAGTCTCTTCCCAACCTGGCGCAGCCGGACGTCATCGCCGTGGGCGACCCCCACGTGGTGAACATGGGGAGTGGCAGGCCACACCGAGCGCCACATCAGACGCATCGGAGGCACTATAGTGGAGGAGCTATCGGGACGGCAGTGCTTAGCATGTCGCTGTCGCTGAGCACGTCGGCGTCGACGAGTAGCCTAACCAGCGAGCGGTCTGGGTGGGTTAGCTCACACTCGGTGTCGGAGATATCGAGTCCGGAGCCACAGCCAGCCAGTACGGCGAACACGACGCCCACTGGGCCGCCGGTTAATGGTTAGTCACTCAATATATTTGTTACTCAAACTTATTTATTATGTCACTCAATAAGTCCGTAGGATGACATATGTATGGCACCACTATTGACAAATCAATATGATTTGTAGGAAGTACCAACGTTTATTTCAATTGTTACAGTTGCTTAAGTGACGCTACTTTTGTACTTTTCACAACAATGGAAAAATCTGAATTTCGTGTGTTGATAAAGCATTGCTTTTTAATGAGAAAAAATACCGTTCAAGCTAAGCAATGGCTTGACAAATGTTATTTGGACTCTGCTCCGTTGAGACAAATGGTAGAGAATTTTTTTGCTGATTTTAAACGCGGCCGTACAAACACCGATAATGTTGAACGTTTTGATCGACCAAATTTGGCAGTTGTTCCAGAAAGCATAAAAAAGTCCACAAAATTATTTTGCGCGATCGTAAATTGAAGTTTCGTTAGATAGCTGACACCTTAAAGATATCAGAAGGCAGTTTATTCACCATTTTGCATGAACATTTGAGCATGAGAAAGCTCTGTTCTAAATGGGTACCGCATTTGCTCACGATTGCTCTACGATTCAAAGCGTTGTTTGGAGCTATTTTAGTACAATAAAAAGAATTTTTTCATGCGATATATGACAATGAATGAAACATGGATCCATTACTACATTCCAGAGTAAAATAGGCAGTCAGCGGAGTGAACAGCAAAGGATGAAGACCGTCCAAAGCGACCAAAAACGCAAAAGTCAGCTGGTAAGGTTTTGGTCTGAGTATTTTGGGATGTGAACGGTATTTTATTCATCGATTACCTAGAGAAAGGAAGAATCATCAATAGCGCATATTATATTGCATTATTGGTGCGTTTGAGTGAAGAAATTATAAAAAAACGACCCCAAATGAAGAAGAAAAAAGTGCTCTTTTATCAAGACAATGCACTGTACCACAAGTCGATTGCAACAATGGCAAAATTGCACGAACTACACTTTGAATTACTTTCTCATCCACCATATTTACCAGATCTGGCACCCAACGACTACTAAATGTTTGCAGGCCTAAAAAGAATGCTCCAGGGAAAGAGGTTTGGCTCTAATGAAGAAGAGATTACCGGAACTGAAGGGTATTTTGCGGCCAAAGATATTTCGTTCTACAAAGAAGACATCGAAATGTTGTAGAAGCGTAGGAATGAATGTGTCATCCTTCAAGGGGACTATGTTGATGAATAAAGTCAAATTTTATCAAAAAGTTGTTGTTTTATTAGCCATCCTACGAACTTATTGAGTGACGTGTTACTTATGTATGTATAACACATTTTGTCTTATCAACATACATATAATTTTACACAATAATTTTTAAAACCATTACAAAATTACTATTAAAAACAATATGCTCAAAATTTTAACTCGATTTAGCCATAAATATGTCTCCAAGTATACGTACCTGAACCGAAAACCGCACCGATATTTGACTTTATATGAAACCGTAACCGAAAACCGAAACCTATATTTTATTTCTTCAAATATGGAAACCGTACAAAAAATAAATTTATTCTGTACTCGAAAACATAACCGAATCGAAATAATATCGGTATTAAAACCAGTATAAATATTGTTCTAAATTGAACATTTTAACAATAAATCTTTTTCATAGAAATACTTTGTATGCCTTCGATTTCATAAAAAGTAGTTTTTTATTTAATAAAATTTAAGGCAGTATACTTTAATCGTTTTTTACTTTCTTATACAAAGTATAAGGATGTATTGGAATCACGAAAAAAATCGCTGAAGAGATTTTTGTGGAAATACATATTTTGACGTCCAATGAATCCGTTAAGACCAATTTTTCAATGATGTATGTGTGTCAGGATGGACGGATAAAGACCTAAATTATGTACTCGTTACATAAATTACTATTATTACATTAATTAATGTGTCCGTAAAACATTCTTACTCATTTAAACACAGTTGTACTTCAATTTCACGAAATATCACTAAAAATTGGCATATACTTTTATTGTATTTCTATATAATATAAACCCTATAAAACTCACTGGTGTAGAGCGCATCATCATATCTCTTAAATTTTTCGAGATATGTCGGTTTTTGATGTTTTTCGAAGTGCAACTTTGAGGAACTGCAACTCAAAAATTACGCAAGATATCGAAAAATACTCTTCAGTTTTGTGTTATTCGTGCATATTATAGCAAAATAACAAATTTTTGAAAAAATGAAAATTTTTGAATTTTTTTTCAAAATTTCGATCAGTGATATCTTAAATTATGAACGAGATACGACCTTGCGGACTAAACCATTGGATTCAGCTCATCGAAATACATAAACCCTAAAAATTTCAGAACATTCGGATTGTGGGTTGAAATTTTAGAGCAAAAACGAGATTTTAAGACTTTTTGCTCTAACTCTATAACGCGTAAAGCAATTTTAATGAAATTTTACATACTTATGTATTTTGACGAGCTGAATCGAATGGTCCAGTCTGCGAGTCTGTATCTTTTATATTTTTCGAGTTATCGCCTATCGAAATTAGGGGGAAAAAGATCGAAAAATTTCAAAATTTTCAAAATTTGCTAACTTGTAATAAAATGCATGAAACGCACAGAACTGAGTCTATTTTTCAATATCTTTAATAGATTTTAAGTTGCAGCCACCCAAAGTAGCATTTCGAAAAACATCGATAATTGCCATATCTCTATAAATTTAAGAGATATGACGGTGCGCTCTACAGCATTGAGTTTCTTAGGGTTTATATTATATAGAAATACAATAAAAGTATATGCCAATTTTTAGTGATATTTCGCGAAATCTGATAATTGTGCAGAATTTTCTTAAAACGTATTTGTTGTCAATGGTAAATGAACTTGTATTAAATTTTCTTATCTGTACATATATTATAAACATTTTTCAAATTATAACCACAATCCTCGTTTAAATAATTGGGCCATATTGTGTAGTTCCAGACAATGTAACAATTTACTGATCTGTAAATATGTTATCCTCAGGAGTGAAGCATCAATATAAAATACAAAGTAATCATTAAAATGTTATTAGTTGTCAAAAAAATAATAAAAAGGATGCCAAACTTACAAGTGCTACAGTTTCTACTTTCTTTAACAAGATTTTGGAAATTATAGAAAAAATACAAATATAAAACTGTTGAAAACGTCGAACTCAAATAAATCAAATTAAAACAAACAGACGTAAGCATAGTAACCGAATGAAGATACTTCATATATCGCGCTAATATGCGGCTCTGATTCGTCGAAATTATTCCAAACGCGGCGTATGAAATGATAGTTGTTCCAATACACTTTTTAGTTGTAGAATGTGTGTTTCCAAAACAGTGTTATAGAAAATGATTTCTTAGGCGAGCAACTCCGCTCAAAACTTTACGAACTAGTCTCCAGCCAACAACAACAGCAACCTAAAGACAGAAGCTCTACAACGAAGCACAAACACCAGGCTAACGTACCACCAGGGTACGGTCGCACTTCGACTGACGGGCCGATCTTGACGGAGACCGCCACCGTCGCTCACCAGGATGTCCGCAACGGCAGAGACGCGGACAACGTGGACGTCACGTTAGCGTTACTGGATGATGGGAAGGAATTCATAGCGAATATTTATGGATATGCCACGCACGATGAAGAAACGAGGAATAATGGCCTTGTTAAAGTAAGTTGAAGAAATAAAACTCAAAATTTATTCTTATTAGGCAGAGAAATAGAGAATGCAAAGTTTTCGATGTATCTTGAGATGACAATTAAATTAAAATGTAAAAAATTAAATTTGCTTAGTGTTTGTCTGAATATTTTAGGCTCACCTGGAACACCCGTACATCAAGAAAGAACTCCCGCACGTAACCGCAACCCCCGACGCCGTGAAAGACTCAACTGCATCAGCAGGGTATGAAGAAGTTCGCCTACCACCTCCGAAACAGTTCCGTGATGTTCCACTACCTCCAGAACCATTCCGAGACCCGTCTCCAGGTCCGGGACCTCAACCACTCGGTACCAGTACTGGTAGTACGACTCCTGGAGGTACTGGACCCTCTCCAGCGATAGATAATCTACTGTATCATGTCTATGAGAGTATACAAGATGATATTAAGAAGAGTAAATCGAATACGGACTTAGCGGATAAAATTGAAGGTAAATTATTTTTATGTATACGGCCACTATTATTTTATTGTTAATGTTAAAAGTATGAGTTGTGTATGATAGAAATAAAATAAAAATTTTAGGGGGAAGAATTAACTAAAATGTTTTCGAAGATCGCCTGTAGTTTTGACAATATTTAATTGAATTTTGTGAAATTAAAAGTAATTTTGAGTGATTGTCTATTGTTTTTTATAATAGTTATAAGAATTTTCGCTAAACGGCATTTTGCGGCGTATAAATAGTTCGCAAAGTAACTATTTTGAAGAGCGTGTACTAAAAAAATAATTATATATAAATTTGTTCTCTTAATGAAACTGAAATTTCATTGTTCAAGATTTCCTAGCTACCGAAGAAATCCAACAACAAAAACTTCCCACCGACGAAGTCCAACAACTCTTCGCGAAGGCTCGCGAGGAGTTCAAGAGTCAATTAAACTTCTCGGGGATGCTGTACTCGGATCTACCCTCGTTCGCGTCAACGTTGCCATACTTCCACATCAGCGACGAGTACCGCATCTTCTCTCCTGAGGGCATGCACCTCATCGTATGTGTTCACGGTCTCGATGGCAACTCAGCGGACTTGAGGCTGGTGAAGACGTACCTGGAGCTAGGGCTACCTGGGGCGCACTTGGAGTTCCTGATGTCGGAGAGAAACCAAGGGGACACGTTCAGCGATTTTGACACTATGACTGATAGGTGAGAATAGTATATTCTACAACAAGTAATGGAATGGCACATATTCCACGCGAGCAAAAAGTTTGTAGTCCGAGCCGAAGGCGAGGGCTACGGTTTGCGAGTATTTTTATTTCGTAATTCTTTTCCAGTCGAAAAAACTATTGCCATATAATTATTATGTTCTTCCAGACTTGTAGGCGAAATCCTCTACCATATGGAGTCCTGCGGCATGCGTCCAACGCGCATCAGTTTCGTAGGTCATTCTCTGGGCAACATCATCATCAGGTCCGCGTTGACGCGGCCGCAGATGAAGCCACTGCTGTCCAGGTTACACACGTTCCTGTCGCTGTCGGGACCGCACCTCGGCACGCTGTACAACAGCAGCGGGCTCGTCAACATGGGCATGTGGTTCATGCAGAAGTGGAAGAAATCAGGGTCACTCCTCCAGCTCTGCCTCAGAGATGCCTCCGATGTTCGCCAATCTTTTTTATATAGACTGAGTCAACGGAGTACGTTGCATCATTTTAAAAATGTTTTGCTCTGTGGATCCAGTCAAGACAGGTAAGAAAGAAATGTGCGGTTCTTGTCTGGATGTTCAAATTATGAGCTGATCTGATTTTGGTGTCTGACCATCAAGCGAAAGTGGCAGATTATTTAAAGGCCTATAAGGAATTTTGGACATATTCAGTAAATAATTGAATTAGTGTTTTATCGTTACTTGTGGCCAGCAAGTAGAATAATATTGATCAGCAAATGATGTCATATATGGCAGCTCGAAAGTATTTCTATAGCTGATTAAATACATTTGCAACAATATATCTAACAAAGAGATTTAATAAAGTATTGGCAAGCTGATAAATTTATTTGTTAGTTCGCTCGAGACGCTCACCCTTTATTCTAACAACCTTGTATGTTCGGGTCCCAGTGTCGCTGCGCTAACTACGAGGTTTCTCATACGTCCAACACATTAAAACACAGATACTTTAATAAAATCTCGCTTCAATGAAATAAATGAATATAGCTCATTTAAAATTGTCTGTTGTCCATTTTTTAAATATGCAAACCCTTAAATATTATAGCATATGGGTACAATTTTGTTGTTCAGTTTTATAATTCTGCTGACCCAGTAATAATGGTGTTTCTTTACTATTTAATGTGTATATGAGTTTATTTACAATCACTATAGTAATATGTCAATTACTACAAAACTTTTAGAGGTTGGGAAATACGTTATTTCTTACTGATATGACAACCTCTTGGGTGGGAAGTGACAGATTTATCCCATGTGTGGGAAGTGTTTATATAGAATTGCCTAGCAACACGATCATAAATCTATGAAAGTAAGTTGAACAGTGCTGTCAAATATATTGATAAAACCTTATAATATCAATAAAACATCAATAATTATAATATTAATATTGAACACAAGCATTTTTATTATAAAGTAATATAAAATTCTAAAGTAATGCTGTTTTATTAGGATTTGAGTTTCTTGAATTGTTGACACATGTCAAATTATTGAAATAAATTTAAATATTTGTTTTCATAGACTACTACCATACATCACCTTTGTTTGTTGGATATACGCATAGAATGAGAAGTTAATTTGGATAATTAAGGATGATTGCGAATAAAATATATCTGAGCCTCTTGGTCATATAATAAGCCATTGATTGAAATGAAACATTTCCCACCTCACATGTAATATACTATTACTTGTTGATGCAATTTAATTACTAATTACTCTTTTTCAGATACGTTCCATTACATTCCGCTCGTCTGGAGCTATGCAAGGCAGCGATCCGCGATACAACAGCGTTGGGCTCGGCATACCGCGAAATGGTGCACAACGTGGTGTCACCCATGCTCGCACGCCGCGAGCTCACCCTCGTGCGCTACGACGTGCACCACGCTCTCCCTCACACGGCCAACGCGCTCATCGGTCGCGCCGCCCACATCGCCGTGCTAGACTCCGAGCTCTTCATCGAGAAGTTCCTCGTCGTTGCCGGCCTCAAGTACTTCCGTTAACAACGTGGTGGCGTCCATGTTGGCGTGCACGCCGGTGCGCTGGGACGTGCATCACGTTGCCGGCCTCAACTTCCGTTAACTCTACCATAAACATCGCCATCATACAGTTATTCTATGTAACAAACGTAACTAAATATATGACGTTCAAGACTGATTTATTCGATACTTTTATTTATGCCCTATAACTAGAGAGCGGCTTATATGCACGAAGAAACTGAATTATATACGCATACATACACTGCTCAAAAAAGAAAAATCGAGCCAGTTGGCCGAACCAAGAAAATGACTGTTTTTAAAATGTGGGGCATTTCTTTCAGGGACATGTTAACCAAAATCTGGAAATTCCCTCTGGAGATACATTCCTCCTCTACGTTCTCCAAAAATCCCGAAGAGATTCGCTCCCTTTGACCCCCTGAAAAATCGCTTTATGTGAAACATGGAAAATCTCAAAGTTTCAAAGCTTGTAAAAAAATCCTCTCTTAAGGGGGTTGTTCGACTCGATTGTCACAAAGCCCTGTCAATTTCCTTTTCAGAGCTGAAAATTTCGTCCTCATCGGTGAAGAATTGAGAGAGTGATCGCGTTTCAAAGAAACCCCTGTTTTTAGGGCTTTTTTTCGAAAAATCATCGGATAAGATGCGTGTATGCGTGCATGCGTGTGCGTGCGTGTACATGTGTGTGCACTGATTTTTTTTGGAAATATGCACTATATATGACAATATATGCAGCAAAATATGCAAAAGAGGTTTAAACACACATAACTCAGATATTTGCCTACAGATTAAAATTAAAAATAATAAATATTATAAACAATATTTAGGTATATTTATACACAAGCATCTTCGTGCTGTATTCAACTAGTTTTAAGCACAAATTCATATTATTTATTGGAAAAATATTGTATTGCAAGTAATTTATATTCAAATGTTTAAACAAAATGCGAACTGCGCAGAATCCAAAATATTGATCGATCCGAGTCAATTGTTCTTAACGCGCATGCTCAAATTATGGATTTCTGATACATAGATCTTTTTTGAAGCCGGTTGCACATTTGACACTATTTTTCTACTCTGGTAAATTGACAGTCGCGTAAAGGTTTTGATGTGTTTACACATTTAGCGGTAAAAGCGTCGCCACTTATTACAGATATAAGAACAACCGCTTAAAGACTTAGCCAAAGAAAGTAACTTTTTGGCAAAAAAAACCGCAAACGTGTAGCCTGCCTTAGTATTAATTATTTTGTTCAATTTTCAACGTGGTAACTGGCGACACCTACGAATTTCGTCTAGACGACATCAAGAACTACATATCTGAAATTTATTGGAAACCGATTTTCATAATTTGTGGCTATATTAGTCATTTTGCAGTAAAGATATATTAATATTAATTGTTTATTATTTAATTCTTAGCAGGTTTTATTTGAACTATTTTGCGATTAGACGAAGAAAAAAATCACCGCAAAAGTTCAGCCAACAACACCAGTGCTCCGACGCGTTGCTCCCTGACATTTGGCGCTTAGAATGTGCGGGATCAAATAATTTCAGTTTCATTTCAAAAAAATCTAAATAATCTGATCTGAATTATTATTATAATTAAATTTTTATTTAATTTGTTCCACTCTGAATCAGAGAAAGTACCAGCTGTTCTTGATTTAAACTACTCAAACAAAACTACCAACAAAATCTTACGAAAAACGGTTGGTGAATTATTTAAATTCATTTTGAAGTACCCTAAAATTATCCTCACCCTTAATCTATAACAAATTAATGGCAACAATCACACTGGGCAGTTGATTTCATTTTCCTAACTTTATCTTCGATAAATCAACGAAATTATATCGCCCAAATAATTATATTCGGTATCATTTAAAAATCAAAATATAGATTGTGTCCGAATTTAAAACATTTTAATTTAATCGTTGTCTATATTCAATAATTACACTGCGAAAATTCTACATACAACGGCTGATAGTGCAAACCTTGATTAGGGGTGACTAACTTCATTTAACTGCTGGCAAAAATTTCTCAATTATTTTAAAGATAAACGCTGTAATAAAACTAATAAATTTTAATACATTGCTCTACACAGAGAGACGTTAACAAAAATAAAAAATGTTTGAATAATTTTAGAAAAACTTCAGGGGATATTTACTTTATGATAGTTAATAATTAATATTTTATAAATTCGCATAACTTAAAACTAATGTGTAAAGTGTACGAACGGGGATAGCTAAATATATACAGTGAAGAGCGAATTCATAAAAACAGTGAAATTAATGAAAAGAAATTAGTTTTCATCCCCATCAAAGGATGTGCAATAAGTAAAAAATATGCCCTGAATATAAATCATGATTAATTAATCCAAATACATACAAATAATTTTGTATTAAGCATTTATCTCCAAAACAATCAAGGAACGTTTGACACCAGAGAAATGAAGCCAACACCCTCAACCAGCGCTCAAACTAACAGCCACTATATATAAAATATCGCAATATTTTTAATGGATACAGAAAAAAATTAAATTAAATTATTCAAAGTTAAAACACAAGCTAAATTCTTATTTTATATGATATCGATCACAAACACTTGATCGCTATAATTTAATTAATTCATCAAAGGTAATGCTAGGTTAATGAAACACAACTACCGAGTTAGAAGACTACCCTCAAAATATTACACACCAAGGGTGAATGTGTTTTAAAATGAATTAAATAAGGAAAAATTCTATTACTTTTTTTACAATTTAAATAATTCAAATTGATTTTAATGCACAATGGGGCTGTGTAAAAATGTAGTTGATTTAGTAACGAATAATACAATTGACTAATACAAATATTTAGTAATGAAAACGTATGTACAGTATATGAATTTATAAAGTAAAGCAGTGTTAAGATTTAATACAAAAGAGAAATAAATTAATAATGACCATATATTTTGTTATCCGATATTACTTTGCTTATTTGTTGTAAAATATTATTGTGAGGTAAAAGTTTACGAAACTTTAATAATTTTTTTATTATAAAAAGCTAGGTATAATTTAATAATAAAAAAATAGAACAGAATACAATGAAAATCGTCCTTTAAATATTGATAAAAATGCACGGAACTTTAAACCCTAATAAATATTTTAATTATTAAATTTTGTTTCTGTTCCAAAATTGTCGTTTTGTTTTTTACATAATCTCCCTCTATCATTGTTGGCTCTCTATCTGGTCTAACATATTCTTTATGGCGTAGTATTTCTTATAGAATATCCATTTACTGTTTATTGACCAAATATAGTTTCATGTTACAGTTTAAATATTTATTGACAGCCACATGTTTAATTAAACTACTTATTTTCACAATTGAAAAATAATTTCCATTCAGAAAGCGAAGAAGAAAGAAAAATCATCGAGTACTTGGAAACCCCAGACCAACTTTCACCACTTATGAAAAACATCGGAATGTACGAAATTCAAGAAATAATAAAAAACACAAACCAAAAAAATGCCCAGGCTTTGACTAACGGAAAAAGCAGTAAAACTAATCACCTTCATATTTAATACCATAGTGAGATTAAGTTACTACCCACCACAGTGGAAAATAGCTAATACATAAACCAGGTAAGCCCGAAGAAGAAATGACTTCATATAGACCAATAAGTCTACAGCCCATCCTATCAAAAATCTTTGAAAAAATTTTACTGAAGAGAATAATGCCTCTTTTAGAAGAAAAAAGCGTAATCCCCGAATATCAGTCAGCACAATCCTAAGAAGCCTTGAAGAAAAAGAACACTGCTCAGCAGCTTTTTTAGACAACACAGACATTCGACAAAGTTTGGCACAATGGACTCCTGTACAAACTAAAATTGATCTTACCATCAAATACCTTCCAACATCTTAAATCATACCTCTCAAACAGATACTTTCAGACCAAATACAACCAAGAATTCTCCGACTTATTACTAATAAATAAACCTGTACATATCGTTGGCAAGTATACCTCTGTATACTTCAGAAGTATTTTAGCCGTACACTAACCTTTTGTTAGGTACAACTAAAGTCAAACAATAAATATATAGAACACCCGACCTGAAAACCGAAAACCGAAAAAGAATGTGTAAACTCTAAACTGTAAACTGACTTATGATTTGAAATAATACTTTATTCGAGTGTACTTCGCGATTTTAAACTCTAACTGTAATTACATAAGCCGCATATTGCACCTGAAATATAAAAAAAAAAACCGAATCATTCGATACTACCGGTCTATATTTTACAACTAGTTTGTTGTAGAATACAGCGGTAATAGAAGAGACCGCAGGGCCCCGGGGGCAAACGTCCTGACGGCGAGTGAAGCTAAACTAATTATTTTACAAAACCAGGACTTCCAGCTAAATGATTGTGAACAATGGACGAACGGACGGACAAAATATAAACATGGTGCCTTCCTCGTGATATCTTGAATAATTATTTATTGATTCATTAATAAATAATACTCAAAATGCCACAAGTTTTTGTGTTCCCAGCGTTTGTGATTTTATATGTCTCAACTATTAATTAAACTGAATTATTAATTTGTAACAATACAATTAATTATAGCAACAGAGCTTTTAATTTAAATAAAAGCACTGAATATTAATGCGAAAAGTTATTTACTTTATCACAATAAATAATTTATTTTTGTGAATCTAAAGCAAGAGACATATAAAAATCACGACAAATACCATCAAACATATTTAAATAATTCGATTAATTAACCCATTAATGCACAGAACTATTTTTCTTTAAATATTGAATTCGTATTTCTGTATCTTAAAGTGAGACATCTTAACGTATGATTTATCATACGCTGGGCATTAATGGGTTAATTAACAGCAAAATAAAACACAGACATAATACTATATTCTTTATTCACAGTACAAAAAATGAAAATATATGAGCGACACTGGAACTGGAATCGTCTCCAGAGACCTGGAGAACCATGGAACCTCGGTGAAGGTAGCTAACCTAGATTTAATACTACGAATTTTGAAAATAGTTGCTATTACATAATTATCAAGCTATATCTAGCTGAAAGAGAAACACAAAAGAGCTGTAAAAAAAATATGTAACTGAAAGAGAAGCAGTTTGTATTAGTACTAAAACTAACGATAAAAATATAATAGCAACTAGATAAATTTTAATTCCAAAATTGGGAAAACATTGAACCCAAAATTGAGCTATAACACACATGAGTACATGGCTGGGAACAACAAAACGGCTAATGAAAACCTTCACTTACATTTGAGCTGGCTTCAACTCCGGGCTGCTGCACCACTGCATACTGCTACCCCCATGTACGCCACTGGACTGCGCCTCTCTGGAACTCCACCGGATTGCAACTCCGCAAGGACCGCCACTGAGACACCACTGCATTCTGTAATAAAATATTACATTGTACAAAACAAAAATAAAATACAAAATTTTTATTTAAATTATTGCATCACCCTATATTACATTGGGTGATGAATTATAAATCTAGGAATCTGGGTTCGATCCCAGATATCCTCCTGTAGGTGATAACTATTTAGATACTAAAAGTAACCAAATAATTTACCATCAACTTTTGCTGTTTGCAAAAGTAGAGTTGGGTGAACTACAGAGCTGGTGTCCATCAGAAATAAATAATTGGTATCATCATACCAATATTTATTTCTTTTCCACCAAAATCTGCAAGAGCAGATCTGTAGCTACCCCGAAATTGGGTAGGGCTCTTACCAATTAGACTGCATCAACAACTCCGCCCGAACTGCCCCAGGAGTCGCTTCGAACTGTAAACACCCTCTGAAGGCTGCGATCTGAAAACAGAAAGATTGAATAATTTTAATCATTTTATTTCAATTAATAATTATTAATTAAAATAAAACAATTAAGTTTATTTACTATCAGTTGTATTCTAAGACCTGGGGCCCCACTCCGAAGTGCAGAGTGCTGGACTGGATGAGGTGTCTCGACTCCACCTGAAAAAAATCAAAATATAATTAGTTTTGAATAAGTTCTTGATAATTATTTATGATTTTTCAAGTTAATTTTCAAAATAAAAAATTTACTGTATATTGCATATGGGCAAGTATACGATTTTTTGAGAAAAGTTGAAATTTTGACAAAGAAATGATAAATATTATTAATTTCAATAATAATAACAATGAAATCAATAATTATTGACCATTTCTATGGTTTCTGTAGCAATAATATGAAAAAATATGTTTTTCATAGTATTGTTGTAAATGTTCGTTCAAGCCAAAATTCTTATTAAGTTATTCAAACAAAAAAAATTGATTTGGTATATAAATTATATATCAAAATGACCAGCAGAACATACTGAATCGATTGATATACTTTTTATTTATTGTAATCAAAAATTTTTGGTTGAAAACTCAAATTTGATACGTACATATACGCATGGTGTCAGAATCGCGCCAGAAACAAACGAATTACTGCAAAGCATCATGGCCGCCGTACCAGTGGCTCTCAACCCATGGCGCCAACATCGAAAATATGTTTACAATTTTTTATTCAGAAATGTAATTTAAACTTAACAAAAACCTTAAAATAAATATTTTGAAATATAAAATAATTAAATAAGTACTTTTTATTACATACTTTATTATTTAAATGAAGTTTAATGTATATCATTTATGTGCACCAGCGAAACTGTTCAGTAGATAAAGTAGTGCGCTGGGGAAAGCCAGCTGTCAAAAATCGAAAAATTTGATTGCATTGTCTGTGGGGGATAATCCAACGCATCATTTGTGTTTCATTTTTTGAATATGTAAAATCTCCCGTGAGTACATTGTCATTTTAATAGTTTACGCTGAGTAGATAACAACAGGGAAAAGGCGTGTCTAAAAGTGTTATCTATTTATCTCGATACGTTTAATAAAAGAGTGACTCAGACAATAATTAACATAAATGTTTTGAATGTGTGTTATGACAAACTACATTGTTAAGGATCACGTATGTATTAATGGATGTAAGAGACTCATAGCAGTGCAAGAAAGTGATGGGAAAATTGTTGAGCCTACTTGCCCGCGACGATTCAACTTGCTGCGGTCCTCAGAGATATGAAGTGTTCTTAGATTTTGAAAATGCTGCCCCCACGGACACAGAACGAGAAGTCTTTGAGGAAGTGCAACAAGTTCTGAGGGATTCAGAATCTATATTACAAGAAATCCAATGTTACAAGGTTAGTGATTATAGGTTATAAAATTTATCTCAGAATTTCTACTATCTCGGTGTAGTTTAACTATGACCGGATGTTCTCAGGCATCGCCTATGCCATAAAATACATTACGCAGTATCCTAATTACGTGTCACTTTACACAAAAGATAATTATTCACACATATTGTATTTCGACCCTAACGAATTCAATGTCTGCCAAAACTATTCCGCCTACACAACAACAAATTCGATTAAACTAAATGTTTTATTGGCTCTAATATTCAATTATCTTAAACATGACACATGATTCTGAATTCAGTTGAACATCAACAAGCTATTATCTAATTATGTGACTATGTAGGGAGCCGGGAGAGAAATTAGAGAAGCGATCGCCAATCCCTCGGACGAATATCAACAGAAAGCATGGAATGCCGTTTCACCTTTAGTCGTCAAACTACGAAAATGCTACGACTTTTCTTTGGAACTTGAACGAGTCGTCCCACGGCTATTAGGCCAATTATGCAGTGGAAATTTGAGTCCTACACAACATCTAGAAACGCAGCAAGCGCTAGTCAAACAGCTCGCTGAAATTCTAGAGTTTGTCCTCAAATTCGACGAATACAAAGTAACTATTTGCTTTTTTATTCATTTGGTTAATCTTAATACCCACTTAGGTATTGTTTGAATAATAAAAATATAACGGTATCACACTAATCTAATCCAAAAGCAAGCACGGCTATTGTTCCGTTATTTTTTGTCTGTTGAACAGCGGAAACCTTGAATGAGCAGACGAATATTAAACACTGTTTTATTTTTCTAATAATAGATTCCAACATCTCCCAGAGTGAAGTAACGAATTCCATTTATTTTTAAATATTTATTTCTTCCTAGATGAAAACACCCGCCATCCAGAATGATTTTAGTTACTACCGGCGAACAGTCATGAGACAAAAAATGATTGGGGTGACAGGCGAAGAAGCAGTCAACTCAGAAATGGCAAACCGGATGTCTCTCTTCTACGCACACGCTACTCCAATGCTGAAAGTATTAAGCGAAGCTACTTCACAGTTCGTACAAGATAACTCTGATATTCCCATTGAACAAACCACAGAGACCCTAGGCACCATGGCCAAAGTCTGTCTGCGGATGTTGGAAAATCCGTAAGTTTAATCGCGATTGACTCAACCATTATCGTTTGGGGACGAGGTGAAATATTGATAGCGAATAAGGGTTACGGGACCGTTTAAAAATAAAAAAAATCAATAGTTCTGCAGAAATTTATGCAGGTCAAGTTGTTTTACGGAATTGATATTGAACGAGTTAAAAGGAAATAATTTTTGTGTTAATATTTGATCAATATTGTGCAAGATATCTGGGTGTGTTATGTAAATTGTAAAGTTAATATTTGGAAATAAAATATTTATTTTTATGCGATAATATGCTGATATCGTAATCACCGGAAAACGGGATAGTAAACCCCAAAAACCAACGCGTTATGAATTTAGGTTTCGCGGTTTGAAATGTATAAATAGACTTTGTTTCTATTATAATGCAAGTTACAATAAATAGCGTTTTCCTGTAAATGATATTTGTCCGAAGTAACAATATGTTACACATTTTTTGGCCTTCAATACTTGAAATTTATTGTTTTATGATTATGCTTTGTAATATTTCCTAGCGCCAAATAATTGAGTTTCGCTTTAGTCTGAGGTAATCCTTAGAGTGTCGTAATGTTAAAAATTCATCTCGCTGAAAATCTGTTCCATGGCGTAATCATCATTACGGTACATAAATAAATATGTAATGTAACCTTTTTACCTCCCGCCTACCTCTAGGTAAAGGAGGTATTGTTTTTGGTCAAAAAATTGGGTAGTGAGTTTTCAATGAATAAGCACGTTTAGGGTCCCTACAATACGATTTTACTAATTTCGCGATGATGTCTGTATGTGTGTGTGTGTAGTCTGTGGCAATTTTTTCGTCTCGCATAACTCAAATACTGTAATACCAAAAAATACAATTTTGTGAATTGTTGCTTCTTATATTTAAATGAAGAGCTGATTAGATTTTGGATAAAATTGGTCGACCGGAAGTAGCAGTTTACTTGAAGCTCTTAAGGTCAAACATACGCGTCGAAAGAACGAACCCTTTATTTTTTTAAAAAAACAGCAAATTCTGTATTCTTTATTTATTTTCATGTTCTTTATGGTCCAACAACCTCCATTCGTCAAAATATCATAGATTTTTTACAGTGACTTGTACATTTCAATTTCAGATGAAGAACATATTTTCGTTGGGTTCGTTCACTCCCATGAATTATGTTTTGCAAATTCAAATTTCAATAAATTATTTCTTACAATAATTCTTATCGAAAAACAAAACAATTATTACTGTGAAGTCTTTGAATATTCTAGTATTTATATATGTGGATAAAAAGGATAACTGAAACATTCAACTATAAAAAAATATTCGTTGAAGTCTAGTTGGTCAAAAATTCAGAATTTTGATACTGAATTTCTAATTCCCATGAACGACGACAGTAATGAAAATAATTCGTATATTTATAAATATAATCGTCTATAACATACTAAAATTATTTTACATTTGAATTTACAGTTTTTGAGAAACAAATAAAAATATACCAAAAAGTGTGTTTTTTGGTATATTCTTATTTGTTTCTCAAAAACTGTAAATTCAAATGTAAAATAATTTTAGTATGTTATAGACGATCATATTTATAAATATACACATTATTTGTATTACTGTAGTCGTTCATGCGAATGTGTGACATATATTTGACTACTTTGAAAATTATGTTCATGTATAATATGTAAACAAAATTGGCATTTTAAAATTTATTACAAAACTTTGGACTTTTATCTACAAACGTAGGTATAAAACATTATATGTTTCATTTATTATAATAATGATATATTGTTTCAAAAAAGTCATGTTCATCTTGCGCTATCTTCAGCCCGTATGGTTCACCTTAACAGTTTTTCGTGAAAAACACGGTTAAATTTCCTTTTTCAACAATTTATGTTATTTTTAAAGTTGAAGAATATTTAATTTTACATGTGTTTTAATTACACTAATTTTATTAATTTTCATTAGATTTAGAGATAATAAAATATAAAGAAATTATATTTCACAAAACTTGCATTCCTCGTACATCATGGAAACATTTAAAAATTTTAAATTTTTTACGAAATGTGACACATGTCATTGTGATTGTGAAGCTGTTTTCTTAGTGAAATATATGTCAAAAAATTAAATAAATATACCAAAGAAAATTAAAATTGTCAAATAACAAATAAGAAGGTATGTTTCTGTATCATCAAACACTATTTTGTACCGTTTAAGAGTAGTATTGGGCGGGAGGTTATGTGCTGGGCCCAACAGATTTTTAATTATCCACTAAGATCTGCTCTAAACAGTGACCTATAAAAAGCATATTTCATTTTTCTCTCAGAAAACTAGTGGGTCAATTCGAGCGGGAAGAAACGCAGCTCCTCGTGCTGCGAGTAATGGTGGGGCTGGTGATCCTCTACGACCACGTGCACCCAGTGGGAGCGTTCGCCCGAGGGGCGCACATGGACGTGAAGGGCTGCGTGCGCCTCCTGCAGGCACAGCCGCCCATCCGTGCGGAGCCGCTGCTGAACGCGCTGCGCTACACCACCAAGCACCTCAACGAGGAGAACACGCCGCGGAACATCAAGAGTCTTCTTGCCGCATAACAACTACACAATGTGGTGGTTGCTGGTTCGAATCGCGAGCTGGTATGTTTACTTGAACAACTATTTTGTTTGGAACAGGTATTGTAGGTGTAAGAATTTGATATTATTTTGTTTGTTATTTATTTTACTTACGTGAGGAAGTCGTAAACTTTTATATGAAATATCAGTTCAGTTTAGCAGTTGTGTTAATTTAGTTTTATCTCAGTCAAAATTATGCGTACGTACTAACTTTTAAATCACAAAATATAGAATATACAATTATTTTTATAGTTATCTCTGGTTGTACTGGTTTAAATGTTACAAATAAATAAATAAATCATCACGCCATTTATCTATTTTAAGCGCGGCACTTTGCTTTCGCACATCTCAGTACCAGCCGTCAAGTAACAGCTCTCAAAGATGTAGAAGGAAAACCACAAAGGTAAAGTTAAAATAGCAATTGTCGGCTGTGGAATTCGAGCTGAGGATCCTATGATACACAGTTCAATGCGTTATCATGTTAAATGCCACAATTTAACATTATTTTAAACTGACTAATACTAATAACAATGACTGTTTCTGGGTGTTTTAAGAAAAATGTTTTAGCGCTGTACAATATTCTAAAAGCTATAAATCTGTTTAACAGAATTTTTTTGCCGATTTGCAATTAATATTAATTTAGTGATACCTTGCCATATATTTGTTCAACGGTTGCTATGCATTTGTTGACGGTTGCAATGTAATAGTATATTCTACAACAAGTAATGGAATGGCGCACATTCCACACGAGCAAAAAGTTTGAAACGGTTTGCGAGTGTGGGATATGCCATTCCGTTACATGTTGTAGACTATACTTTCTGTAACAAGATTTTAGAAATTATATAAAAAATACAAATTTAAAACTGTTGAAAACGTCAACTCAAATAAATAAAATTAAAACAAACAGACGTAAGACGTAACCATAGTAACTGAATCAAGATACATCATATATCGCGGCTCTGATTCGTCGAAAATATTCCATTCGCGGCGTATGGAATGTTAGTGATTCCATAACAATTTTTAGTTGTAGAATGCGTAGTTTCCAAAACAGTGTTATAGAAAATATTTTTACAACCAAGGCGTAAAAGTGATATTTTACAGATTGTTAGCAATTCGTAAAGTGTCACCTTCAATATCAAACGGCAAAAATAATTTTAGAATATTGTACAGTGCTAAAACACTGCTTTTAAATACAGCTCATGGTACTCTTACATATTTTATAGTTTATTACCTTTATGTTAAAATGATGAAAGTTTAGTCAAAATTGAATAAAATTTTGTATAAACCTTATGAAATCAATAACCATTTTGGAAACTGGAAATATTAGAGATGTTTTGGCAAATTATACTTTATAATAGAGAACGTATGTCAGTTTTTCCTTAAATATCTGAAGTGAACTGAGCTGAAATAGCATGTAAGAAGAACCAAAGAATACTAAAAGAAAGTATATTGCAGAATGTGTATTATTTTATGTTTAAATTTACTTATTTAAAGTAATAAATACTAGGGGATAACCATTTGTGAATGTGATTTTTAATTAACTCATTCACATGTCTTCCTACTTGTTTAATGTTTATTAAAATTTTGATATTACATTAGAATTTAAGTTGATACATCTAGTCTTCGTCAATCCATTACCTTCTAGAATTTGTATCCCATGGATTCAACGATTAGAAAACTTTTCAGATGCATTTATAATATTAATAATATTTAGAATATAAGCTTGTTTTTATTAATTCAATGCACAAAAATAAGAGGACAGTTGAACCAGCCGGTACTGTAAAAGTAATAAAATAGCTTTAAAACGGTCAAAACAGTTCTTCCGGGACCGGTTGGTTTGTCCTCTGCAAATGTCCGTACTAAATAAATGCTTTAAAGTGAAAAGTTGTTCAGGTAAACATACGACGTAGCGATTAGATAGCTGGTGATTGGCCAGTAGAGCTGTGTATATCTGGCTGCATGTGGATACTCGATTCATATCACTTGTATTATTGTTTATTTAACAGGCACATCACAAGCTGGACTCGTATCATACCGTAACTAGCATGAGCAGTATTTGTAATAATATTTATATACAATTCGATACATACTGATATTAAAGATATTTATTATATAAGTGCAATACCCAGTAGTATTTACCTGTACTATATACTTTCCATGTGTGGCTGATTATATACAATGGCTGTTTGCTCTCTTGCTGTAGGTTGGAAACACTGCAAACTGTTTTTGTAACCTGCCACTTTGTGCTCTTCGACTCCAAATTCAACGATTGTTAACGAACTTCAGTGTTTCTCTTCTTGTTACGATTGTTAAAGAAGGAAATATGGTTTTATTGTGGTTCTTGTTGATTAACTTGAAGTGGCAGCGTAGAAAAATTGCGTTTTAGTCTGGTTTTAAGTCGGAATATGGCATGCGATTGAAATATTGCAGAAAGGTTCGTTGTAAATCTGTGCCTGTGTGACGTAACGACTTGAAATCAGGGTGTTCCGACGAAATCGTAAAATAACTAGTCCTTTTTGAAGTTCTTTGATCACTGCCCAGTGTGACCAAAAATTACATTGAAATGTCCTTCATATTTTATTAACAAAAAGTCAATCATATTTTCTAGTATTAATTATTAAGTAATTAATTTGTATTATTATATATGTATATAAGACATGATAAAACGCAACAAAACTTAGTTCAATGTTATGGTGATACCTTTCAGTTACCTATAATAAGCACAGATTTATTATTGAATTATTATTGAAATGTTATGTCAAAAATTGTATATCTGCCATGATAATAGAAATAGTTGAATAAAATTATATCTGTTTATAAAAATACATGTTTCATAAAATTTCCCAATATTTATTTCAATATTTTTTTGTTTTTAACACCCACCCATATCCCGGGAGTTTTTTATGTGTCATTACCATAGTTACAGTTAAAATGATTGACAGCAATGTATTAAAGCGTTTTTTTTATAAGTCCTAGGCTCCGCGTAACTGATGAAGATTGCAACTGAAAATGTAGAAAAATATATTGGGTAGTCTTAAATAACTTCCAATTAATACCAAACAATTGGCGAAGCAAGCTCGTCACTTCGTTCTTCGCTTCCATGCGAATAAAATTTATAAAAGACAATTGACGATCGTCCAATATAATATTTTGATACTTGAGTTTAAATTTCCTTCATGAGACTTTTAATTTGATACCAAACACGGTAGGATTAAAATAATATTTATAAAAAACAATTGACAATCGTCAAAAATAATTTTCTGACACTTGAGTTCAAATCTCCTCCGCTAGACCTTTAATTTGATACCAAACACGGTAGGATTGAAATAACATTTATAAAAAAATAATAGGGATAATTTATAAACATTCCAGGGTTAAACAAATAAATATTTATTTTAATTACTTTAGTATTTTAACAAATTACATTAAATTAAATACAAAAAAAATTATTACTACAATAAGTTCTCAAAAATACTACCATTTACTTCTAAACAATGCCCTAAACGATAATAAAATGCATTAACAGCATTATTTATTTGCTCGGGCGGTCTTTCTTGGGATAAAGCACTAATTCTATCTTTTAATTGATTAATGTTTATTTTGTCACAATTATAAACGACGTTTTTCAAGTGCCCCCAAAGAAAAAAATCGTTTGCAGATAGTTTCGCACATTTTGTATATAGTGAGGGGGAGCACCATCTTGTTGAAACCACACGTCACCAATATTTAAATTATTTATTGCCGGAATAACCCTCTGCTGCAATAATTCCAAATAGTTTTCCCCATTTAAATAACCATTTATAAAAAATGGCCCCACTATTCGATCCCCGATTTATCCTTATACAGCTTTTTTGAACCACAAGTAATCCGGAGAAAGAACATCCTGTTTTATTTGTTTGGAATATATATGAGATGAAAAGTAAAAAATTAATATTAAGCATTTAGTTGTTTAAATTTATCAACAAAATGAATAATGTTACAAAGATTCTTTCATGAAGAGATATTCAAGCTATTTGCTTGTACCTAACGGTACATTTTAGATCACTGTGTCTAAGGAATAACGAACAAAACAAAGCATTATTTCTAAGAATTTCACTCTGAAAATCTTATTTACGTTTATATTATGGTCCAAACTACAAAAGGGATTATCGCAACGTTTATGGCGGTGTTTCTATTGTTCGAGGGGTAAGTTTTGTTGGAGGTATAGACCGAGAGGCATTCTAGTTCTACGAGCATCCTAGTAAAGTATATCTTTCAAAATTTTGCGATGCGAGCCGAATCTGTCTAATATGTACTGAAACCCGGTGAGTCGTTCACGAACGAGAAAGTGATTCGTTCAAATTGAACGGGTCGTTCGCGAACGACACATTTCTACTATGTATACCGATAAAGAAAACTCCCGGTATGAAAGGAAGATACAAATTAAAAATTTCAACAAAATCATGTTTTAGGATGTCTCACGATAATTGAAAATCTGATATCATTTTTAAATTTCGTTTTAAAATTTAGATGTTTAATGTTACGAGCTGATTTGATTTTGAGGTGCTAATAAGATTTTTGGTATATTAAATATTGTAATAATAAAAAGGATGTAGAATAATATTAGCTACAATTATTATTTCAAACTTTTCTTTATTTTGTACATCAAATTTTGTTATGAGTAGTGATTGGATATTCAAGTTGGGATATAGAATACAACAAAGTATTTTTGTCGTTATATTTTGCTAAAAATAAGCAACTGGCATACAAAATACAATAATAAAATTATACGTTCACTATACAAAATGCTGAGGAATGTTAGTTATACAATTAACCTTACTAAAAGCATTAAATGAGTATTAAACAATACATAATATAACAAACTTCACATATACAAATAAATTCGATTAGGATACTTTAATATATAGGTACAGCACAAGATCAGCATTCTTTATATTGATGCTACCAAAATAAATTAAATTTGTTAGCATCGTTATTACAAACAAATAAATTGATCACATTTTGTTTGCACATTTACTAATATCCCATCATGAACATTACTTAAATTACAAAGTAGTCTACAACTTGTATTTCTTCATTGACAAATCTACAACTTATGACTGCTTAAAATACATAAACAAATAAATAATAAATATAACTTAAGCTGGTTTAAATTTGATGATGAATATTAGTAAATGATGGAAGTGAATGCGAATGCCAATCAAGAGTGAGTATTTGAACAAATAATGGTTAGGCATTTATAATAATAACACGCAGCACAATGAAATGAAATAGGTGCAACCTTTTCACAACCATTTACACAGTAACTTTCAGTTTCAGGATCCCAGGTCCCACCCAAACTAAATACACTTTATCCTGCCATGTAATGTTTTACGTAAATATTAACATATCTGTAACGAATCACAGCAAAGCATGAGGAAAATTAATAGTAATTAATGCAACTGACAACAAGAAATATTGCTCAGGTAAACAAACAAGCTTATGTTATGAAATAAGCAGATGAGTAAAATTAAATTAATATCAAACATTTCTTGTTGCTAATTATTTCACTTAAAGGTAACTGGAGTATAATCATAAGGAACTACTTCTAAAGCAAAATGGAATCAAATACAAAAACGTTCTGTATAAAATTCTGATTCACAATGCATCTTTGGTGTGTAATAATAATATTTCTAGTGTAGTGCCATTGGTTCTAAATATCACTACTCCCATACGAGTTCACTATTTCATATATACTGTGAGTCTACAAAAACAGGGTTTACAAGACATAATTAATATAATATAGACTTGTTGTTATTGTTTTTTGATAACTGTATTTTGATCATACACTTGGATCATTAAAATAATAATATTATATTTATAACTGTGATGAGGTTTCGCTGTGAGCAGTAATATTAACGTCAATGGTTAGATGCAACTAATAAGTGGAAGCAAATCGTCATTTTCTTTAAAAAACTTTCAAGATCTAATGTAAAAATAGTCCTCTGATTTCGACACTAATGCAAACCTCGACAAAAGCAAAAAGCATGACACGATTCTAAACTAATCAGGAAGCCGAAAACGTTTGTCAGTTTTTGAAGACTTTCAAAAACGCAGTCCGTTTACTACAATCTACTACGTTTTAAAAAGAAACAAGAGAGAGATAGATAGACAAGATAAATAGAGAGCACACAATAAAAACGAGAACTACAGACAAATATGTTTTTGTCGACAATGCCATAGGCAGGAAAGCCTTTGTATACATTTGGTTTCTTTGCTATTTATTCAATGAATCAATAACTTTAGTGTTATTGCACGCAAAAAAGTAATTACATTATGTCGCTGTCCCTTCTACATGCAGCAGCAGAAATCAATATTAAACGAGATTGATTAATTGTCAGCTTTTCTGCCTACGAATTGCATTTTTGTTTTGTGTGAACCGTACACGAATTTGGTTACTTTCAATATATAAAAACCGACTCGATATCGGTGCAGTATCATCGTTTTCATCAAAAAGATATGACGTTACAAACTAGTGCTTACAATTGTATATAATATATTCGCTTGTACAAAACTACGAAAAATTAACAAGTTTTTCCATATTTCAGCGCCCCTAGCGTTATGGTATGCAGCTAGACTGGCTGTTTCACATTATTATATAATAACCTATAATAATCACGTGCACTTCACACTAAAATATTTTTCTTATACGATGAAAATGGCTTCAGTCTGCGGTATAAACATTATACGATTATCGAAAGACACTGTTTGTGCTTCGAAAATAATTACAAGGTGTCTTCCATACTTGACGCCATTTTTTGCGACATTTTTAAACGTAACATAACCTAGCATTTTTTTCATAAAACAATTACTAATTTCAAAAACAAATTTAAATAAATGTAAACTAATAAAATCATTAGCCTTTAATTTCACTCTTTTTCTCCCACTCTCTAAACTCATTCAAGTTCCAATCGAATCAAAAACAATTGAACATAACCAACCAATTT
This sequence comes from Poecilus cupreus, assembly GCA_963942605.1. Taxonomy (NCBI): domain Eukaryota; kingdom Metazoa; phylum Arthropoda; class Insecta; order Coleoptera; family Carabidae; genus Poecilus; species Poecilus cupreus. The sequence continues at coordinate 11,067,548 of OZ012732.1, forward strand.
GTTTAATACTTAGAAGACACCCTGTGCAATTAATATTAAAAACACGAAACGATTTTTCAGGCACTGGTAATTTTTTACTAACATAATCAACTGTCTTTGTTATCTCATATCAGTTTAGAAATTATTGCATCAATGAAGCAAGCGTTGTTTAGTTTGTATCTATGCACAATGGGCTACACGATGTATGTCTAAACTTAACAAACCGTTTTGAAATATTTTGCCTTTTTTGTACAATGAGGCACAGCGCATGAACTAATAACAACCTTTGACAAGTAACTACCGTTTCAAGTTTTAACACAAGGCAATGTCGTTTGTTGAATTTGTCTAAAAACTTCACTAACTGGTAAAATACAACAATTACACTTACACAGCAGAATTCCCAAAAAATCCAATAAATTATATATCACTAAATATAACCTAACCATGTAATATTACTAGTTACAAAGCAATATACAAAAATTGTTTTGTAAATGATATTTATTTCGGCATTATAAAATATTTGTGTGAGAACATTTCAGTCAGTCTCCGATATTTCCCTAACCTCAATTATATGTACCCTTTTTGAGGTTATATTAAAAAATAATAATATATTTCATTATTACGCAGTATGTTTTCTTAACAAATATTTCAGAATGCAATCGCACAATAAATTAATGCAAAAATTAATAATACATGGTGGAAAAACTACAAACTAAATAATACTATTCTGCTATTCATGCAACTGTTGCATTTGTTATTTCACAACGCAGAGTGTTTTACAAAACCTGATACAATCAACGACTGGTGTTTTCTACAAAATTAATAATCCTCTACGTATACTAAATGCATAGCGGAAGCCTTGTAATGTGACTTTTTGTGATTTTTTTTCATTAACAGACAGGTCATATGACAGTTGTTTTCTTAACCTTTTTTGTAATTTTTTTTATACACATGTCAAAAATTACGTTACCATTTATTGTGTATACTTCTATTATTAATTAAAATCCTAGCTACATGTAAAATATTTATGATCACATACGTATCCAAAATAATTCAGGTTCACGATATTAAGCACTCTTGGATTTTTTACACAAAAATCGATTATCTTTTTTTTGTATATGCAATTTCAGTTGTTTGATGTACACAGAGCTGGTAAAAAATATAAATATTTTTGAGCCTACTGCTAGGAACTTGCAATGAAATACCATATTTAAGTCTACAAAAAATATTGTCGCGGGGATTGTGTCACTTAATGTTAAATTTTGGATTTTAATGCGAAAATGGTGTGCTCCAGCTCTGATTAAAGCATAAATAATGACTCCGTCTATTTATTTACACTAAATATGTTTACCAAAAATATCAGTTTACACTTAATTCCGTTTTCAAATCTGCTTTATAATATCTGACAACTAAACTACCATAACGAATATTTTGTTTGATATGGCGCATTTGTCATTTCACTGTAAACGTTTTGAAGACATTTTGTGACTAGATTCATCTAATATCATCAATCACGATCCATTATTATTTTAAAAAACGATATTGCATTTTCATTATATGTAAAAAATCAATCAAATACGCACACAATGAGTATTGAGCTAAAACCGAAGCTATAAAAGTCCGACATTTTGAACACACTTTAGTTTTCTTGTTTCATCATCAGCAAGTCAATTGTCATTTGTAAAATATAAGTTAGGTACATTCATATAAAAACGTAAAGTGCGATCTTTGAGGTTAGGTTTACACGTTCCTGGGTTGCACAACAGTATTATTGTTCAGTCGAATAGCTGTTTCGTTGTTTGAGTTCTCATCGGCGGGCAAATGTTCTGTGTGTTGGGTGTTATCCTCGAAACCAGGGTTTAAAATGATGTTTGGTACCAATTCGATGATCTCTTGCTCATCATTTAGCTCTGTGTTTTGTTTCACAATCATTAATTGTTGAAAGGTATAATGAAGACATTTTTTAACAACTGCGAAATTAAAAGAAAATACTTGCAACTATCACAACATGCTACATAAAAACAAAAGTCAATGTTGTTGTAACAATTTCTAATCTTGGTTAGTAGCCGCCAAAACATCCACTCTTCCTTAATTTTGTAGTTGTTACATTGTTACAAGAACAGGGGATTTTGAGAAATTAATCAGGAAAATCACAGGTGTAAGTAGTTTAAGAACCAGTTTATTTTCATGCAATTAATATTTGTTTCTAACATTTTCCTAACTATAATACATAGAAAATTGTAAATAATACTGCAAATTTTAAAAATCTAGCTAAGGCTATATCTAAGAAAAATAATACTATTCCGTACAATAAAAATAGAGCGTAGCAAATTTTAAAGTATTATTAATATCAAATAATTAAAGATATGTTTGGTCCAGGAAAGTTAGGTACATATACCATTTTAAATTGTTTAGTATATTAAAACATTTGCATAGCTCTATTTTGAAAAGACATGCACTATTTCTAATACTATAATTCATTTTTCATTTTGTTCCCTTTTTTCTTCTAATTATAAAATCTAGTAATGCATGCTAATTACTTGTACTATTTCATTTCCCCCTAATCCTTACAAACTATAAAAAATCATTCTTTGGATACTGTTATAATATAACACAGGCACAAACATTGCAAAATCACTTGGAAGAAGCCAAATTTACGAATATATTTAAAATTGCTCCCAAATAGAGTGATATTGAAGGAGATAAATAAATATAAACTTAATTTACCAATTGTATTTCTAAATTAAATATTCATGACCGATCGCACCAATGTAAATACAAAACTAATTGCATGGAGATAGAGAAAAACTTTTAAAAATTTGGCTAGAATAAAAGTGTCTTGGATAAAATCAATCTCCCGGTCAATATGTCCTTCCCTCGACAACATAAAAACCAAATATACAAATTCATTCACTTGTTCCATGCCTTTCGTAACAACACATCCATATACAAATTAAACAACCAAGGGGACATTCCACAACCCTGTGTCACACCAACATCTATACGAAACCAATCACTCAATCTACCATCAACTTTCACCGCAGCCTCATTTCTTTCATACAACGGTCGAATCGCTTCCAACAAATTACCATCCACACCGTACTCTACAAGTACATCCCACATAGTCCCTCGAAAAAGACTGTCATATGCTTTCTTTAAATCGAGAAAGCCACAGAACACCTTTTTGTTCTTATCAAGTGACTTCTCAACAATCATTCCAAGAGAAAACAATTGATCTACACAACCTCTCTCAGGCAAAAAAACCTCCTTGCATATCACTTAACTTCGAAATTGTTAAGGCTCGCACCTTATTAATTAAGATTTTTCCATACAACTTCTCTACCACACTCAATAAACTTATCGCTCGAAAATTTGTACATTCACTCGAACTGCCTTTGCCTTTAAATAAAGGACAAATAACAGCACGTTTCCAACAAAATCTGAACAAATAAACTAACCAATCAAATAATCTTTCACCACCATATTTCAACATTACATGTTATACCATCCAAACCGGGAGACTTACCATTCCTTAGACGCATCAATGCAAAACTGACATCACCTTCATCTATATCCCATTCAACGTTTCTAGCATTTCTTGCATTTCCTCCCCTATTATTCATTCCATTTACACCACCATACAATTCTATAAAATACTCACACCATCTACTCCTAACATCTAAGTCGTTCCCCAACAACTCACCATTCGCACTGGTCTTATACTCCCACCTCTCAATCTCTTTACAGTCTGCCTCAACATTCTCTTATTCATAGTAAAATACGTCCATGCCTCGAGAACATATTACCCAAATATACAAATTCATTCACAAACAAAATCATAATTTCTATAAATACGAGTACATTTAATTTGGTACGTATTATGTACGTGGGATATGTTAGCATATTTGATTGTGAAAAAATCGTATTGCAAAAGCGCCCACATAAATAGCTCCCACAATATCACCCACAAATTACCTATATAACTTGGCTTCCTCGAATATAGAACAATATACACAGGCTTGTATGTACAAAGCGTTACTCAGACATAAACACGGGCATCAGGCGTTACACAGCGTTCCCTACACAGAGTTACAACACTGACCGGTCACTTACCACCAGCGCTGGGTGCACGGCACTCCTGATACAGCATGTAGCAGGTGCCCAAACCCAGGATGGTCAGCGTACCCATGACTATTCCAACTGCTGCCACCCACACCCGGGTGTCGAATTTTTCCGCACCCTCCAAGAAGTGGCGTGCCAATTCTACATACGTTCACACACTTTCATTATTTGGGAACACCAGAGTACCCATTTTCACTAATAATATTACAAGAGAGTGAGAATAAATTGAACATAATGACAGAACTTTCAAATACTTGTGGCCAGGCACCTACCACCAAAGCCCGCAGGGCTGCGTGGCTAATGTCAAGTTTGAAAAAGATACTGGAGAATTATTTTCTAATTTATGGAACTCTCCAGTTATATTTAATTAGATTAATTTTTGATTTCACCATCAGGTACACCACTAAATCAATAATATATCAAGAGAGTGAGAATAAATTGAACATAATTTGACAGATCTTTCGGAAACTTGTGGCCAGGCACCTACCACGAAAGCCCGTAGGGCTGAGTGGCTAATGTCAAGTTTGAAAAAGATACTGGAGAATTATTTTCTAATTTATGGAACTCTCCAGTTATATTTAATTAGATTAATTTTTGATTTCACCATCAGGTACACCACTAAATCAATAATATATCAAGAGAGTGAGAATATATTGAACATAATTTGACAGATCTTTCGGAAACTTGTGGCCAGGCACCTACCACGAAAGCCCGTAGGACTGAGTGGCTAATGTAAAGTTTGAAAAAGATACTGGAGAATTATTTTCTAATTTATCGAACTCCCGAGTTATATTTAATTAGATTATATTTTTACTTTATCATCAGGTACACTATGAGTACTACCTTTTTTTGCTCATTTTTTACTTGTGTTGATAACTATCTCACATCTGAGATTTGTGAACAAAAACAAAAAAAAGCTACAGAAATTACGCACGGAATAATCACTAGACCTTTATCCTCACTATAATAATGACAGGATTGGGTTAAACGCAGACACGTGACATACAATAAAGCATTTCATTGATTATAAGAAACGTCAAAAAATAATCATTCAAATAATTTGATATGTATATTATAGTTTTCATGATTCCTATCTAATTTATACTGTGAATAAGAAACTAAGAGTATAAATGATGTTATTATAGAGAATTTACAGTCTTTCATTTTATATTTTAAGTGTGGCTTCTTCTTCTTGAAAAAGATGCCCTATGCTCCATCAGGAACAACAGGTTTAAAATAATATTTAGTATATAATTTTTGGGTTTTCATTTTGTTTCCTGACCCAGGAAATACATCACATTCGTGATTTAACATCAGCAATTTGAACTCAGTGATTACTGCAATTTTATAGATAAAACTAATTAAGATCATTAGGGAATGCTATCATACAAACAAATGGTTTCAGTCACGCAATTTTTTTTATATGGATGTGCTATCTCTGTAAATAAACCTTGAACTGATTTAATTAAGCCTTCAATTGCACAAAAAAAACCGGTTGTTTTCGCGATTTAAACAGGTAGGTAATCAGCAAACACGACGATCGGGCGAATAAATATAATAATCTCTCTTTGCATGCTCAATTCGCTCGTCTACAACAAAACAATCTCACACCACTCACTCTTAAAAATAAATTCGAACCTATTTCTTCGTAGACTTTCAAAGTTTTGGATTCAACTTCAACTATCTCTCCTTCTCCAAGCTGATTGGCTGCCCATATTCGAAAAGCATATGTTGTGTTTGGTTGAAGCTTGTATACATCTATTTGCCTCTGTAATAAAATAAAATATAACATCCATTACAATTCAGGATCTATGGCTGGTTAAGTGGTTACCAGTGAAATATAGCAATTCTGGAACACTCAATTGAAATGCGAGCCGAGAGGGACAGGCAATACGTGGGAAATCTGTCTTTGTTGCACAGTCCTCTTAGAAAGTTGATAAGAAAATATAAAGAAATTATCATTCATAATTTTGAAATAAAATGTTTAATAAATATAAAAATTAAATAATACAAAATAATAATAAGTTCAATTAACTATAATGCATGAGAATTTAATAAAAAATTTAAATAATTAATGTCCACTCGTTACGTTGTTATAATATTCGGGCAGTTATATACCAGATAACGCCCTAGGGCGTTATAGATATGACGTTGTTACAAGTGGACACAGAATACACAAACACTGACTTCTATTGGCAAATAGAAATTGTAAACAAAGAAGAATATAGCGTTACCTAGCTACAGTGTTTGCAAGGAAATAGATTAATCTCTTTAACGATATAATAATAAATCGGTCGGACATTAAACGTTGAACGCACCACGGGTGTTAATTAGACAATAATGCCCTTGAAATGTTAATTACAATTATGTCTTTTTAACAAGACTGTGCAACATGTTTTTACATAGCAGCCGATCAACAAACCCCTAGCAACTGCCCTATAAACAAATGTTAGACGACGACGGGTAACCAACGATGTTTTTCTCGTTCATAAAAGTCTACAAATTCGCGTTTCAGAATTACTATATTTTAATACGGGTTACTTACACTATTAGGACTAATATGAATTGGTGAAATTGGGATCCATTCCTCGTCCGATCCGGCCAATTTAAATTGAGCGCTAAAGTAGATTATTGGGTAGCCTCCACTATCTTTTACTTGCCATAATATCAACGCTAATATGGTACTGGGGTGAATAGTTACATCCATTAATGCTGGAGGTGTGGCTATAACCAGATTCATTTTTTAATGTGCATCGTTGTGGTGAACTGTCAAAATGTTTTGAATTTTTTTATACTTAATGCAGAGGTCGTTGCTTTAATGATCAATATTACTAATGACGATAGCCAGAAATGAATGGATTATAATGAATTACCCCACGCAAGTTTATAATAAAAGTTTTATAAATATTAGTGTTTGTTTTCTTTTTAGTTTGTTGAACTTTGAAACTCTCAACTTAAATTATTGGAAACGTGCTGTAATTTGTCCTTTTTAAGGCAAAGGCAGTTCGATTGAATGTACAAATTTTCGAACGATAAGTTTATTGAGTGTGGTAGGGAAGTTGTATGAAAAATCTTAATTCATAAGGTGCGAGCCTTAACAATTTTTAAGTGATATGCAAGGAGGTTTTTTGCTTGAGGGAGGTTGTGTAGATCAATTGTTTTCTCTTCGAATGATTGTTGAGAAGTCACTTGATAAGAACAAAAAGGTGTCCTGTGGCTTTCTCGATTTAAAGAAAGAATATGACAGTGTTCTTCGAGAGACTATGTGGGATGAACTTGTAGAGTACGGTGTGGATAGTAATTTGTTGGGAGCGATTCGAGCGTTGTATGAAGGAAGTGAGGCTGCGGGGAGAGCTGATGGGTTAGGAATGTCCCCTTGGTTGTTTAATTTGTATATGGATCTGTTGTTACGAAAGGCATTGAATGGAACTAATGGTGTACGTATTGGTGGACGTATAGTGCCTGAATGAATTTGTATATTTGGGTAGTATGTTCTCGAGGGATGGACGTATTGACCGGAAGATTGAATCTGCAGGGTGCAAGGTATTGGGTGCTCTGGGTACATTTGCTCGAAACGTGTATGTCCAATTTTAATTTTACCCATGTGGTCCATCCCCCACTAAATTGGGGGACGTGACATGACAACCGGTTGTCATATTTCACGTATAAAAGTGTATCACTTATCGAGAACTGGGAAACAGAGTGCCATACCCAAAATATAATCATTCATATATTCATTAAATACCCAGTAAATAACATGTATATAATAAAGTATATTTTTGAAGATTTTTAAAAATAAATAAAAATTTATTTTCGGCTTATCCTTAACGCAAATGTAAACAAAATTAATTTTGTTTGTTTTTTTATGACGTCAAAATCAATATTTGTGCTAATTTTAAAACAAATTTTACAACTACAAACAATTATTATGTTAGTTGATTACCATTTGACATTGATTACTTTTAATGAAATTACGATTTAAATATGTATGAATGTCAAAACATGATTAATCAATTCTATTTATATGATTGCTACATGTGCAAATTTGGAGCAAATTCAATTTTAAATCCGCGAACCGGTTTTATAATCTAGATTAGTTTAGCACGTGTATTCTAATATTCTAATTCTTTCAAAGTTAACCTACTTCTAACTCTGACTTTGGCTTTCGATCTGGTTTCATTGTTCGAATCTGCATCATCCACAAAGCAAGAGTACAGTCCCGTGTCATTCCGATTGACTTCTTGCAGAAATAAAGAACCGCTTGGGAGAATAGTTAACCGTTCGATTTGTTTATCTTGTCGTCCTTCTCGCACCCACATCACCTCTCCTGGTCCTTCCTGAGCACATGGCAACGTTAGGTTCTCTCCCTGATCGACGAAGTATTCCTTGACATCCGATCCTATGCATAATTCATCACTTAGTGCACACTTTTGTCACTTTTTCAGACGGGTTAATGGCTAGGCATTACATAAAATTGGAATTACTTACCAATTACTGCCTTGTCAAAAGACGATTAAAATGATAAATTAGTAATCAATACCTGAACAAGATTTCAGCATGGAACCTTCAGTATTTACGAATATGTTTCTTGTATCGTCTAAATAGTCTAAACACCTATAGGTCGTTGTTTCCATCATAAATTTTTATGAGCCATAAATCGTAATTACTACTGCACTACATGGCAATATAAAGCGTTTATTTACGAATATAACGAAGACCTACATCTCTTGGAGTTTCAGTCATAAAAGCATTGCGTTTTCCCCGAAAAATAATATACAATAATTTTTTTTACATTTTAGTATAATTTGGTAAATATTTAAATTAGAACTATCGCAATGAACATATAAGTAAATACATAAATTACAAAGCAAAATAATTCAAAAATAGTGCAAATAAATATTAATAACTTGTTGTCAAGTGAATAATTGCAACAATAATAATTAATAGTACATGTTCGCAATTTATAATTACGGAATAATTGCACCTAATGATTAAACCATTTAATTAATAAATAGAATAACGAGGGAAGTTATTAGTTAGAAATAGATACAGTCACATGATCCTAATTGAAATTTCATGGTCACAGGTATAAACAATGAACAATAATTTTACAACAGTAACCTAATCAAAATTTGTACTTTATGCAAAATACGTACGGAACCTATTTATAAATTACATATAATCATAATATAGCACGCAATTCTCTTGAGATATCAATAAAACACGACCTAAATCAAAATTTATTGATGCAAATAAAAGTCTTACCTTTTACGTATGCTATCGCCAGAAAGACACATATACTTCGAAAAACGGACATTCTTCCATACTAGTGTTAATGTTTAAAACAAATCCGTGCACTCGAGCATAATTACTATAAATGTCAACTTTGACAGTTGCAACAAACACAATACACCCAAATTATTGAATCGAGAGATGTTTCGTCGATCGCATTACCAATACATGTTTAGTGACTTTATTTTACACTTCTCACAGAACAGCTGTAGTACTAGTGAATTTTGAGTCCCTCCATTGGCAGAGTTGATATCACGGTTGTCTAATTGTGGACTATATATTTAAATCATCTGTGATTTTGTGATAGTTGTATGACATTGAAGTGTTGTTTAAATTATAAACAGTCACCATAATTCAACAAATATTTATGTTGATAGCATTGGAGCCATACAGTTCAGTCATCATTAGTTACTTTTTTTGAAGTAAGTGAACATTGACAAACCCATTTCTAGTTTCGCTGGGCGCTGCTTGATGTCGCCACTTGCCGATTTTCGCTGTTCGTACGAAAGAGCGCTAGATTCAAACATATATTATTCAATAAATAATATGTAATGTTCGACCATGTCATACAATACAAATTATTATACAGACCAGTATAATTGTAGTAATTTTGTTTGTAATATACCAAAGAAATTTATTTCAAATTATCGTTAAACTAGACAAAATCTTAAAATTATTATAACCCGATAAAAATCTTGTAACACTCGTACAATTATAATCCGTAGAGTATATACAATTATACACAGTTTTATTTATTATGCTGCTTACAGTAGTTAATTAGTGTAACACGCATATTACAGTCCTGTTAAAGCTGTTAAAATACTAATACGACGATGGGAAATCTTAATTACAACGTTATCCTTGACTGATAATAATACACAAAAATTGTTTTACATTTTTCGTAATCGTGCATCCAAAAAAATTTTCTTTTTACAATATTTCTACTCTAGCAGTTTCATGTTTCTCACAAAAAATATCATCACCCTTATCTCAACAAAAAACAAAAGGAATAACAAAAGAAAGTGAACAAAAACCTCCTAAATGCCAAACGTATTTCGCGTGGATATTTCTTGCGTATTTCTATCGACGCATTAGAGTAGCTTTGACGTCATTTGTGCGTAACTACGTCATCGCTTTTAAGAGGGGGCATCCTTTCCACTTCACTTGTTTCTAATCTATTCAAGTTGGCTACGGCGCGTGGAAATTCAAGTGCATTTTATGGGTGAAAAATTCAGTATAATGATATCGAAATTGCAATTGATCCCGCATCATGAGAGTATAAATAAATGTTATGTGCTTGTAGAGTTGTAGACAGGATTTTAAAATGTAATATCATGATTTTACTACATTTCCTTGGTACATATATTTATAGCTCAAGGTTTAATACAATTTTAACAATTTTGTTGTTGAAATTTAAACAAGAAAATATATTTACTTATCTCTAATTCATATAGTTGAAACATTAACAATTTCTCGTGCAGTTTTTATTTTGAAAATTGTATTTCAGTATTTGATCATTTGTATTATACCTTAACGAGAAAATATCTATATTATTACAGAGATTATTATAATATGAAATATTTGCTATAATTGTATTAGAGTTCGTGGTACCAACCATATTTGACAAACAATATAATATATGTGTTTAAAATTTGTGATTATTAATCGTGCGAGCCAATTTAACTTTATAGTTTATTCGCTAACACATTAATTACGAAAACTATAAATTATGGGAAATGATAAATTTGTTCCCAACTTCTACTAAATATAACAAACAACAAATTAACGAAAATTATAAGTTGGAAATTTCTGTATATTTCTATAAAATATTAAATTTAATTATTCAAGTTTCTTTTAATCACAACTCTGGATTCTGCCTCCTAAATGGAAAATTCGCGTGACTATAATTTATTCACATTTCGCAATAATTACTTCAGGCAATTACACTCATTTATTTTTAATAACTAAAAACTCAAGACAGCCAGAACTCAAATTATAACTCTCCTCATTTCTGTTTCTGTTCCACGGCATACAAAGTGACAGTTTGTGCAACCCTTGCTTATATATTATGTACAATAATTATATTAACCCACGCAGGTATGTCTTTAAACTTTAAGATCGACCCAAGGATATAAAGGAAGTCAGAATAGTAAAATCGTCGTCACGGATGTTCGAAGGGTCTCATCAAACATGGGAATACATAAAGATGTATAAGTTATATTATGATCATTTCACAACAACATAAGCTTGAAGGTTTCATGTTTATTTTGGGCTAGCTTTTGTCATGATATGTACCTGCACTGAAGACAGTAAAACCACAGGGGTTAAGAGGTACAGGTAAAAGTGAGAAAACGTGGAAGCCCACTCTATAAGAGAGAAGTAGAGTATCAATTAAATAATAAATAGTAAAATATTGCAGTTTAAAAAAAATAAAAAGTAATGTTACCCTTCTTCCTTACTTATGCATATGTTAAAAAGAGTTAAATATTTTATAAATTTGAGTAAGTGTAACACATTTTTGTTACTACTTAAACATTAGTTAGTATTCAGAAAATAATCTTATGCTTATTGATTACTGTAATCAATCAGAGCGACTCAATTATTAATTACGTTTAGCAATTGGTTGAAGCATCTTAAAATGAAAATTATCTGAAAATATTTTATCTACGACCGTTATTAACGGCCCTTTTAACGGTAGCTTAGTAAGTTAAAAGTGTCACTTTCTAACACTAGTGTGAAAAGTAATTTATTTTGTTTGTGGTGTTGTTTAACTTAGCTTCGCTTTTTTTCGCAAACTTCCCCTATTATTCATAAAATGGCACTTTTAACACATATCATAAATAACTATATTCTACATCTATTTAATATAACAATGTTTCTAATTATTTACTGAGATATACTAAAAAAATATTTGATAAACCTTTGAGTATCCTACCACTTTCAGTTGATGGATTCAATCACCAATCTAATCAGCTTGTAAATAACCATCAAAATTGTAAATATGAGTTTTCAAATTTCAAAATGATATCGTCATTTGATTTTGATGTATAACGCAATAATCGTCATATACCTATATATAATTATTTGATGAAAATCTTGACTCTTGAATCTTGATTAATAAATACTATGATAACTAATTTTATATTTACTAAAGAGCCACTCAGAGTGCGTGATACCCATTGCCCTCCAGTAAACCGGAGGGTGAACGATCCTCGTTGATAGAACAACTAACTAAAGTCAGTTTTACTATCGGCCTCACGCTCAGAGTACCACGCTATTTCTCCTCATCGTGGTTACATGAACTCTAATTTAGAGTTTTAGTAAGTGAAGATATACTACAGAAATGATCCTGTGAAGTATGATCTTGCCTTTCGGTTGCTTGAGACATCATCTTGATACATTCATGCTGGTATCTGACCATGAGAAGTATGAAAAGATAGACAGAGACATCTATGAGCTATAACCTAAAATTGCTTAAAATAGCACGTGGTATATATTTTGAAATAAGAGCTAAATATTTATTATTCTCTATATTATATTATAAATTTAAATAATTTGTTTATTTATCTACACTTACATATAAATACATACAAAATGATAAATAAGTTTCATAACATGTAGTTCAACATGAAGATAAACTAAAGTCTGCTGTAAGTCCCGGGTTCAATCCCACAGTCCGACTATTTATTTTCAAATATTTTTTATTATTTATATTAATCTCAGAATAATGTAGTATATGATTTTTATAATATTTACATCAAATATTATAAGGGATGAAATTGAAAACTAGAAACATGGTTTTTATAGTTATTACAGATACTAAAAAAAATCTGGTGTGGGCACCACACTACTTTCTTATACAAATAAAACCAACTGAATACGTTTGACTTGTTCCTTGCCTATGACTTTATTTTGAAAAATATTTGATATATAGATGTTAAACATGTTTAATTTTTGTTCTCATTGTAACTATGAATTTATTTTAAAATAGAAATTAATTAATATCTAGTCTTCAAAACTTTCTAACTAATAATACAAATATTACTTTTAAAATATAACACACGACACATATTTTTGACACTTCATAATTATTTGACACGTTTGACACATTTTGACATAGATATTAAAAATGTTTTAGTTTTTGTTCCCATTGTAACTAAGATTATAGAAATATATTTAAGAATATATTATAATTTGAAAAATGTTTATAATATCTGTACAAATAAGAAAATTTAATACAAGTTCATTTACCATTGACAACAAATACATGTTAAGAAAGTTCTGCATAATTTCAAATTTCACGAAATATCACTAAAAATTGGCATATACTTTTATTGTATTTCTATATAATACAAACCCTAAGAAACTCAATGCTGTAGAGCGCATCGTCATATCTCTTAAATTTATAGAGATATGGCAATTTTCGATGTTTTTCGAAATGCTACTTTGAGTGGCTGCAACTCAAAATCTATTAAATATATTGAAAAATAGACTCAGTTCTGTGCTTTTTGTGCATTTTATTACAAATTAGCAAATTTTGAAAATATTGAAATTTTTCGATTTTTTTCCCCAAATTTCGATAGGCGATAACTCGAAAAATATAAAAGATACAGACTCACAGACTGGACCATTCGATTCAGCTCGTCAAAATACATAAGTATGTAAAATTTCATTAAAATTGCTTCACGCGTTATAGAGTTAAAGCAAAAACTGTGAAAATCACGTTTTTGGCGCAAAACGTCAATAGGTACCCCTTGACGTTTGGGCTTAAAAACGAGATTTTAAGACTTTTTGCTCTAAAATTTCAACCCCCAATCCTAATGTTCTGAAATTTTTAGGGTTTATGTATTTCAATGAGCTGAATCCAATGGTTTAGCCCGCAAGGTCGTATCTTGTTTATAATTTGAGATATCGCTGATTGAAATTTTGAATAAAAATTCAAAAATTTTCAATTTTTCAAAAATTTGTTATTATGCTATAATATGCACGAATAACACAAAACTGAAGAGTATTTTTCGATATCTTGCGTAATTTTTGAGTTGCAGTTCCTCAAAGTTGCACTTCGAAAAACATCAAAAACCGCCATATCTCGAAAAATTTAAGAGATATGATGATGCACTCTGCACCAGTGAGTTTCTTAGGGTTTATATTATATAGAAATACAATAAAAGTATATGCCAATTTTTAGTGATATTTCGTGAAGTACAACATATGAACTGTGTTTTTCATTCAAAATCAACTCAGCTTTTCATTTTTTCATGAAACTTACAAATTCCAAGTTCCGTTTACATATATTGTATCGTTCATGAGATATTGCGCGCACGGACATCCATCCATATCCATCCTCACACACAGACATCATTGAAAAATTGGTCATAACGGATTCAGTGGACGTCAAAATATGTATTTCCGCAAAAATCTCGTCAGCGATTTTTTTCGTGATTCCAGTATTTCCTTATACTTTGTATAAGAATGTAAAAATGTTCAGATAAAGTTTTTAATATATATTTTTTCGAATGAAATGCAGTTATCAGCCGTCAAGTTACACTTCCCATAGATGTTAATGTAGGGGTCAAGTTAAAATGACAATTTTCAGCTGTGGGATTCGAACTGAGGATCTCATCGTCCACAGTCTAATGTGTAGCCGCGGAAATGGTTTACCTCATTCAAGTCTAATTTTTAAACTATTCGAGCAAATATAAAATTATTCTTCAAAGTTTTTTACTTTTTAGAAAGTGGCAAGTACCAGTGTGCTCTGGTGCAAACTTTTAACCATTATGCGTTGATATTAGATTGATCTAGTAGTAGTTTGTGGGGTGAGGACGATAGATATTTATTTATGATTTAGTCCGGTAAATAACGAAATTTCGTATTGAATTATTAACAGACGTATAGCGTACAACGGTTTATTTCATACCTGTGTCGCATTTTTTGACGAAAGTTTACTTACTAGTCTTTCTTCTTCTAGTCTTTCTTCTGATCTTTACGATCAGATTTAAATCATATTCAGAATATATATTAGCTACATGAAAAGAAATATTTCTTGCAAAAACTAGACCTGATAAGTGGCACTGGGATCGAGATATTTAGAAAGCGAGGAACGAAGTAACGTGTTTGCTTCGCCAATATACTGACATGGAAGCGAGGAACAAAGTGACGAGCTTGCTTCGCCAATGTACTGACATGGATGCGAAGAACGAAGTGACAAGTTTCCTTCGCCAATTATTTAGTATTAAATGAAAAGCATTTAAGAAAATTTCTTTTTTTGAGTGGCATTGCAACACATGCCGGGTATTAGCTAGTAATAAAATAATAATGATAGCAACCAATATTGTTCATATATCATTTATGTTATAATAAAGTAAAGGGTGATTAACTACCATATTCAGTAAAAATTACTGAAACATTCAGTTGTTTTGACTGAATTCATCAGTTGCGTGCAAATTTACTGATTATCAGTTAAATTAAATCTCAGTTCGTATTAAATATTCTAATTCCGTTGTGTATGATGTTCGGTCGTTTAATAGCTTTATGTTGACCGTTCAAGTTTCGAAGACGACGACTTTAGCCTATCCCGTCTTCAACGCACTTTCTTCAATGTTTAACAGGAGCGCTCAACTCGGGTTCCGTCAGCCCGATCGGATGTGGATAGTGCTATTTTTAGCTGACAGAATAAACTCCTATTTTTTCCCGATGTATCTGAAAATTTTATGTTGACTTTCAACACGGCTGTATTGACAAACGAAATTTACGAATTTTGTGTCTATTTATATTTGATGTTTCTGGAAATATAAATCTCAGATATTTGAATTTTATTGTTAAGTTGTCGTGTTTGATTTACTTCAGTAACTTGAACTGACGTTCAGTTTCTTGGAATTATTTAATTTTCAAACAAAATATAATCTTTTTTCTATTAGTAATTAAAATTATCATTTAAAATGAAAATAACCATAAATGAAATGTAAATTCTAGATTGATTATACATACTTTAGCAATCAAATACATTTTTGTTCTTTAATCCATTATTATATAAAAAAAACAATTTTTTCTACGATCACTACTGAAAATTACACTTTCTTCACACTAAACAAAGCTTGAAAATTGTATATTTCATACAGTCGTTTGGAATAGCGTGGGCACACGCAAGTGTGGCCAACTTACTAATAATGTAATACTGTATTATATTAATATGTCAAGTATAATTGCATTTATATATTATATATAATAAAATAATTAATAATTATAATAAGGTTATTATTAAATCTTGACAAAAGTGTGATCGTTGAAAAAGTATAGTGTGCAACTCGTGCAGAATTACCCATTTCACTGGCGTGAAATAGATAACTTTTTACACTTGTTGCATAATGTACTATTAATGTATGAGTACAAAAAAATTATAGGTACTTATTTCCTGTGCTTCAGCAGTAAACATTGTGATCAATTGATCATATTTCTGTACAAAAACGATTATTTCATTAAATTAAAACCTCTAGCACTCAAATTGTTCAGAATGTAATAAAATTCGTAAAAAAACTCAACAAAAGTTTTCATAATAACAAATTTCAAATTGGTTTACTCTCCATCATAATTCCAATCTACGCATTGTATTTTTCAATATTTGGTTTGCCCCCATTCCCATAAAAACAAATAGAGAGAGATAGCAGCAAAAACAAGCCGCACCTTTCCTGCCCCCACCCGGACCAAATCGCCCGCCCGCAAACATAACAGCATCGATCTGGGCTCATGACGTCATTAGGCGAGCGAGAGTCGTGGTATGACGTCATTTCGAGCACGCATTTATTCAGGGCGGGAGGGGGATGGACTCTACAAGTTGTACTCGGGGTGTAGGGATAGCATTGGTTTGTTTGCAAATGAAACGCTAGGGTGATGCAGTGGGGATGAAGGGTGAATCAGGGTGGAAAGAGAGATAAACTGTGGAAGTTTTGGGCTACCAAGGCTGGGAAGGGATTTTGCGTCATGAGAAATGTATTGCGTATTAGCAATTCTTGGAGAAGGGGTGGGGCATTGCGTAGTCTGTTGTTTCTGTATGATGATATAGAAACAAAAGGTTGTTCTGTATTTGAATTGTAAGCTTGATTCCTGTTTATATTGGTACGAAGAATACTATGCTACAACTACAAAGCAACTTCAGTCCTATCATCACAAATTTTATAATTGTAATTTATACGCTGCAATAAATGTAATAGAGCGTATAATTTTGGTTGTTTGCACATGGACTAAATTTAAAAAACAGTAAAATTATTTATTCACTTGTAAATTTTATTATTTTATAGGTTACTATTATCGTAGTTTTTTAACTGAGTTTTTAGTAGAATAAAATAGGGCCAATATTCAATAAGAAGCCCCTTTTAACACTGAATATGCGTAAATAATAAAAATAAAACCATTTAATTTCGATTTTCTTTTTTTTCAAAAAAAAAAAGAATAAAAATTGTACATTATTAATCTTATCATGGCAGTACGAATAAAAAAGCGACTTTATGAACTATGAACTTATTATATTCTAGTTTAGTTAGTTACCTACATAATTAAAAAGTATTACACCAGCTGTAATTAGTAGCATAATCATAAATGTATTTTGCTTTATAAGTCTAACTTTTAGTTCTTCAGGTAATTTTCGACTATACGAAATATCGAGCTTTCCATGTTAGTGTGTAGGAAATACAATTTACCCACTATAGTGTTTGGATAAAAACAAATTATATAATACAAAATGCAAGATTTTCGCAAGTATTCATCTTCCATTTAATTTTTAAGGTTCCCCAGTTGCATGAATAAATCAGTGAGCTCTGAATACTCTCATGGCATCTCACACATCATATTCATCTGAGAGGAGTGTGCATAATAATGCCGTTTCTCTTTTGTCACGATCGGCGAGTGTACAAACAAAAGAATGTCTCATCAGCAGCAAACACGCCTCGAGGAGATAAAAAAAAGAAGTGTCGTGTGGAGCTGGACTCCAGGCCCTCTTGGACCAGAACGAGATACGTTGAGAAGCGTAGGATGGCGGATATTATCCCTAGAATAACGAACCTTCGCTTCTTGTCTTCCTGTTCTTATTCTGTTTTTTCTCGTACTGTTGTGGGGTTTAGTTGCAAGGGTAATAAGACGTTTTTCTTCCTCTAATGTCTAATTTTAGATTGGTAGTTGTGATTGTAGTTTATGAGGAAAATGCCGTGGAATAATGGGCTGCTAAAGGGAGAAAATAGAAGAAGAAAGCTGAATGCTGCAGTGATTTATTACTGTTTTGTAGTGTTTTTATTAAAAGTTGCATGTTGCTACGAATTGCCATAATACTCGTAGTTAAAATTGTTTTGTTGTTGTTAGCTCCATTTACACTTCAGAGTGTTTCCTTAAAAATATACATATTTGGACGTATTGACCGGGAGATTGAAAGGCGAGTGTCTGCAGGGTGCAGCAATGTGCTCTGGGAACATTTGCTCGAAACGAGAATGTAGAGTTCTAGAGATGCTAGGTGGAGTGTTTAGAATAATGTGTTAATGTCTACATTGATGTATGATTCTGAATGTTGGGTGTGGATAAAGAAGCATGAACGACGTATAACTGTTGTAGAAATGAGATATTTGATAGAAGTGTGTGGGTATACAAGACGTGATCGTATCCGGAATACTTTGGTGTAGGGTTAATGTGAGATTGAAAAGAATGTTGTTAAGAAAGTGGGAGTGAGTCAGTTGAGGGGTTTGGACTTGAAAGGATTGAAAGGTGGGTGTCTGCATGGTGCAAGGTACTGGGAGTTCTGGGTACATTTGCTCGAAACGTGAATGTATCTAAAGATGCTCGATTGAGTGTTTATATTGGTGTATTAATCCCTACAATGATGTATGGTTCTAAATGTTGTATGTGGATGAAGAAGTATGAACGACGAATGACTGTTGTGGGACTGAGATATTTGAGAGGAGTGTTGTTAAGAAAGAGGGAGTGAGTCATTTGAGGTGGTCCTGGCCATCTTGAGCGAATGTCGAATGAATGTTTGGTGAAACTAATATATGTGGGTGAGATTAAAGATGAACGATTGCATGGGCGTCCGAGGAATAGGTGGTTGGGTGTGATTGATGGTTTATTGCGTGAACGAATGATTCCGAGTGTGAAGAATAAAAGAGCATGTATGAATGTGGACGAGGCGAAAGTGGTGGAATGTTTGGAGGAGATTGATTGTTGGTTGACTGTGTTTCTGGGTTCGTGCTACCCCACTAAGTGGGACATAGCGTGATGCTATGTTTGTATGTATTTGTATATTTGGAGATTTTTCAGAAATTTCTATTTATTGTACGTATTTTATAGCGAAAGATACAAAGGTTCATAGTGATTTAGGAGTTAATAATTTTCAAAAATGTAAATCTTTAGGAAGACCAGGGTACAAATTATAAAGCTAAACAGGAACTAATTTACAAATAAATTTGCGATTGTGTAAATAAGTTTGAAACAATATAGCTTTACTATAATTTGTGTGGATTTTGTTGTTGGTATTGTAAAGAATATCTCACTTGAAAATCAGACACACTGCAGAAGATTTATCTCCGTGACAGCATCTTCTGTAACTTTATCCCACACAGAAAACATCTCAAAGACACAACATTGTCGATGTGTCATAAAACAAGAACGAACGACCGACAGGCAACTGTTATCCCATTTTAACGATGCTTTGTTTACCAGTCTGGCCGCCTTGTAAAGTGCTTGTTAATAAAACGATTCCCTGGTTCCCTGCGCTGTTAGAGCTCGCTGCTTGTGTTGCGCGCTGATTCCTCGCAGCCAATCAGTTTAGCGTCCATCATTCGCTCATTCACGAAAGTTCAGAGGTCACCGCCTGGATGCTGGATTTAAATGTCACCGTGTGAGATGTAATCATATTTGTAGCACAGACTGTTGCCTGATTGTCAACGCAATAATTACAAGTGTTTCTGCTTGTTTGACAGCTCTAGTAGGTGGCTGGTTTGCTACATTGTGTGATTTTAATTTGATCAAGTATTTACAAATGGATTTGTTGAAACTTCGTTTTATGTATTTTTGTATTGCATGGAGTTGCTAGGTGTTATAAATAAAACAATGACACCCGATTGGAAAATACGTAAAAGATGAATTCAATATAATTTAATAGAACAAAAATTAGTATGCCTAATCTTAGGTGTGTATGCAATGCGTTTATGTCCTTTCGGCATTACGAAACCTTACGATTTGTATGAAGCAGAACACAAATCTTAATTTGTACTTTAAATTATCACTTTTTGTACATTGGTGCCATAACAACTACTATCCGGTTCCCGACAGCTACTGATTTGACGTACCAAAACTATCACCGGATACATATAACATCATATAAGTGCCAGTCGAAATCAATTGGTTACTCTATTTACTAACCAATCCTGTGACTGTACTAACCGGTGCCAGTCGAAATCGCCTATAATAACTGTGATAAAATTATTTTGAATTATCAATGGCCTAGGGATATTATAGCTGAAAAGAGTATAATACTTTATAAAAGAGTAGAAAAAGGCAATTTTTTCAACAAGTCCCCCTAATTGTCTTCAGTCCAGGTCCACCTAATCCTAAGCCCTGCTCAGCAGCAGAATCAGCCTCATCCAGCCATCCTGCTGGCTGGCCGCTGCTTCGCATGCTCACTCCCTCGGTCTGTCTCTGTCGCGCACACCCGCGCCACGGAGCGCGTACCCGGGCCCGGCCAACGCCGCTTCTAAATGTCAAAGGTAACTGAGCGCGCGCCGACCCACAGTCCAAATCCTGTGTGATGTGGAAGAACCTGCACCTCGATGCTGGACCGGAATGTGGGGTATTATTTTTAAATGTGTATTGGTATTTAAAGGATTTTAGTATTTATTCGAACGGTTTCTATACAAAGGATGTGCATCGTTGAAATATTTACTTATAGGATGCCAATGTCAAATAAACTTTAAATAATTAAGGGTAACTTGATGTCTGGTAACCGCATTTTACGCAGTAAAAAATATCTAAACAAAATCTGCAAAGCCTCACTTAAAATGGTTAAATGGCGTGATGATATATTTATTTTACATAATATAAACGAATTTATAAAGAAATTATGCTGCCGAGGGTTTCCTTTTTTTTTTTAGCTATAGGAAATACAATGTAATATTTTAATTTCGCTACAAGTTTTTACCTATTAATTTTAGAGCAAAAGTAAATATAGATAAAATGTTCAGAATTAAAAACTTTAAATAATTAAACTTAATATAAACGAATTTATAAAGAAATTATGCTGCCGAGGGTTTCCTTTTTTTTTAGCTATAGGAAATACAATGTTAATATTCTAATTTCGCCACAAGTTTTTACCTATTAATTTTAGAGCAAAAGTAAATATAGATAAAATGTTCAGAATTAAAAACTTTAAATAATTAAACTTAATATAAACGAATTTATAAAGAAACTATGCTGCCGAGGGTTTCCTTTTATTTTTAGCTATAGGAAATACAATGTTAATATTTTAATTTCGCTACAAGTTTTTACCTATTAATTTTAGAGCAAAAGTGAAAATAGATAAAATGTTCAGAATTAAAAACTTTAAATAATTAAACTTAATATAAACGAATTTATAAAGAAACTATGCTGCCGAGGGTTTCCTTTTTTTTTAGCTATAGGAAATACAATGTTAATATTTTAATTTCGCAACAAGTTTTTACCTATTTATTTTAGAGCAAAAGTAAAAATAGATAAAATGTTCAGAATTAAAAACTTTAAATAATTAAACTTAATATAAACGAATTTATAAAGAAACTATGCTGCCGAGGGTTTCCTTTTTTTTAGCTATAGGAAATACAATGTTAATATTTTAATTTCGCTACAAGTTTTTACCTATTAATTTTAGAGCAAAAGTGAAAATAGATAAAATGTTCAGAATTAAAAACTTTAAATAATTAAACTTAATATAAACGAATTTATAAAGAAACTATGCTGCCGAGGGTTTCCTTTTTTTTTAGCTATAGGAAATACAATGTTAATATTTTAATTTCGCAACAAGTTTTTACCTATTTATTTTAGAGCAAAAGTAAAAATAGATAAAATGTTCAGAATTAAAAACTTTAAATAATTAAACTTAATATAAACGAATTTATAAAGAAACTATGCTGCCGAGGGTTTCCTTTTTTTTAGCTATAGGAAATACAATGTTAATATTTTAATTTCGCTACAAGTTTTTACCTATTAATTTTAGAGCAAAAGTGAAAATAGATAAAATGTTCAGAATTAAAAACTTTAAATAATTAAACTTAATATAAACGAATTTATAAAGAAACTATGCTGCCGAGGGTTTCCTTTTTTTTTAGCTATAGGAAATACAATGTTAATATTTTAATTTCGCTACAAGTTTTTACCTATTAATTCTAGAGCAAAAGTGAAAATAGATAAAATGTTCAGAATTAAAAACTTTAAATAATTAAACTTAATATAAACGAATTTATAAAGAAACTATGCTGCCGAGGGTTTCCTTTTTTTTTAGCTATAGGAAATACAATGTTAATATTTTAATTTCGCTACAAGTTTTTACCTATTAATTTTAGAGCAAAAGTGAAAATAGATAAAATGTTCAGAATTAAAAACTTTAAATAATTAAACTTAATATAAACGAATTTATAAAGAAACTATGCTGCCGAGGGTTTCCTTTTTTTTTAGCTATAGGAAATACAATGTTAATATTTTAATTTCGCTACAAGTTTTTACCTATTAATTTTAGAACAAAAGTGAAAATAGATTAAATGTTCAGAATTAAAAACTTTAAATAATTAAACTTAATATAAACGAATTTATAAAGAAACTATGCTGCCAGGGTTTCGTTTTTTTTTTTAGCTATAGGAAATACAATGTTAATATTTTAATTTCGCTACAAGTTTTTACCTATTAATTTTAGAACAAAAGTGAAAATAGATAAAATGTTCAGAATTAAAAACTTTAAATAATTAAACTTAATATAAACGAATTTATAAAGAAACTATGCTGCCAGGGTTTCGTTTTTTTTTTTAGCTATAGGAAATACAATGTTAATATTTTAATTTCGCTACAAGTTTTTACCTATTAATTTTAGAGCAAAAGTGAAAATAGATTAAATTTTCAGAATTAAAAACTGCAACAAATGAGCCGAAATTTATTGATGTGTTACATTTCTGTCATGAGATAGACGTAAAATAATATGTATAATGTTAGCTATTTCCAGAGTGCCCTGGGAAACAAAACATACAAACAGTCGTATTGTTTGAGTTTGGCATATGATATTTGGCATAGTTTTAATGATTATTGACTTGTTCTAGTAATCATGGACACATTTATAAATTAAAAATAATTTAAACAAATAAATAATAATTAAAATGACAATCATATTTTTGACGGAAATGTTAAGGAAGTCATAAAATAAGTTGAAATGATATGCATGATAAAAAACAAATAAATTATTTTAAAAGTAAAAAGTGACAGTTAAATTTCTTTACAAAACCAAACATTAAATAAATAAGTGTAAATTGAAGTATATTTTTATATAAAGTAGGTTGCATCTAAAATATAGATCTCATTGGTGGAAACGGGCATATTTATTATAAATATAATAAGATAATTTCGTTTTAATATGGGTAGATTTGATGACAATTATATTTTGCTGTTTTCCGAATAAATTTAAATATCCATTCATATACTGAATCCATGCAGTAAGCTATCGACAGGAATACATTTTTATCGTAAAATTTTATTATTGCAAGAATATGAGCTTAAAGTTTAAAATCGAACAAAATTTCTATTTTATTATATCGAACTGAAGATTGGAATTTGAAGTAGCGGAAAGAAACAGATTTATTTTCAATGAATGGTACGGTGGATTTAAATATATTGATTGTATTTAAAATCGCAAGGATTCGCAGTGTGGGAGTCGTATGCGATACTTCGTTTCGGTTGGCTGAAAATTTTATGATGCAATTAAATGTGTCTACTGCAAAATACTTTTTATGGTACACTAAAGATATTACTTGTATCGGTTGACATTTAACATTTAGTGCAATTTGTACTACAGGTTTTTATAGTAGATATTTCTATTTTTATTTAAATATTAATTTTTACAAACATTTCATATTTATTTTATTTTTAATATACAGTTGTAAGAGTAAGCTGCATTTGAACTCACGTAGTACCGTTTTAGTAATATTTATACCTAAATATATTTGGAATATATATTATCATTATAGAAAAATAGTAGAACATGCGAACGATGAGACGACAGTAGAAATTTATATTTTCATTAATCATGTTAGTTTTCCTTCCGTTGAATTTTGATTGAACGCTGAAAGAAGTGGAACTCGCCTTTGCAATTTTGCTCGCATATTGATTTTCATTATATTCCAATGTATTTTAAATTATATTCTAAATAAACAATAATTTGATTTAAACTGCACGCGAACTTTTAAATATCCTTTTAGGATAAATAAATTACACATTTTTGTTATTCGAATTGAACTTTATATTGACTGCTTGATACAGTATGAATGCTTTTATACTCATAAACATATTTCATAGATATTAAATATAACGTATATGTTAAAGCGATTATATTTCTACATATATATATATATATATATATATATATATGTATATATATATATATATATATATATATATATATATATATATATATATATATCCTCATTATTTAAATTTATTCGATGATTATAATACTCATAATTCCCGACAGTGAATTATGATTCATAATTCACTTTTCTCGATCAATCACAGAGCCAGAAATCTATAATTCACTGTTATTTTAAAGACGTGATGTGGATCACCAAGCAACGGCCGTCTGACAGTTAACATGTAGCATAGACCTAAATCATTATATTATATAGTAACATAAGTCTGTGCATGTAGTCAGTTGCCATTGTATAGTTTTATGTGGACGTTTCTCAAATTGTGTTTCCAATGAATTTCTATAATTTTCAAAAGTGATTTCCGAATTTACAGTAGTAACAAAAGTATAGTATTATATTCATGTTTTTGTTAATAAAAAATCACACGCAGAAAGAATGCCTTATATGATATGAAACAATTATTATTTGCCTTTTTCACTCAGTTTATCAACTTTTCGTTCTTATATTTTATTTAGTTTTGTTCGTATTGATATTGAAGAACAGATATTTGAACAACTTTTATAATTTAATTTATTGTTCTTAATTTCAAGACATACTTACTGTGTATGATTCTTTATTAATAAAAACTTAAACAATTTTGAAATGATCATTTTGGGACAATATAGGGAGTAAGAACAATTTTATAGAGAAAAAGAGGATGTTCAAAATTTTGCAAAAATATATATGTTATTCTATTAAAAGATATAGTTGTTTATCTTTGCACGAAAATGAAACATATTACAGATATTTAGGCATTTTTATTTAAAAACTTTGGTAATACATAAAATAATAGCATAACATATAATTAAACTTACCAATCAACTAGCCAGTAAGTGCGAAATGTACAAAAAATATGTAGGTGCATTAGTAAAGGTAGGTAGGTACTTATGACCATTCTGGGGTGGAATTAGTTCCGTTCTAATCCTCATTAGGTAACAATACAATACTAATTCATTTCCAGAATAACGATAATTAATTTAGCAATTAATCATTGTGCCATAAGTCCTGATGAGATGTATGCGCGGATAAGGTTCCACATCGAAATTCATTGGAAATTATGGCGGGGTTTGGCTGTTCATTTACGTACATATTTATTTTGCACTCCAATATAATGTAATCATGAAAGCATGACAAGTTTTCTACAGCTTTTTGCTGAATTAAAATGTACCAGGCTCGGAAATTTCTATCAAGAGTAGTTGATAATTTTGTAATAATATATCAAACATTAATTTATTATATTTATTTAAAAAGTTTAGTAGAATACCCCAAAGCAACATTGTCCTTCTTGGTGATACCATAAAAATAAAATCCTTTTAAAACACAAGATAAAATTACATAACATGCCTCATCGTATTCGCAGAATATAATCAAATTAAGATTTGCGCGAATTCCAGAACACAGAATATAAATATAGCAGCGAAATATCAATTTGTAATTTATAATAAGGATATATTTGTATTTTATTTACCAGTTGCCATATTATCTGACGTACCTAATACGATTTCTGAATTCAAATTATTTGGTTGTCATGATTAAAAGATCAAACCGAGCGCATATAGAAATATCAAATATTCAAATTCAAATGGAAATCGGAAATGCTGACTTGTGTAGGTCAAAGTTCAATTTCTACAGGTTCCGGAATTTTATATTGGCTATGAGAATAACATTTTTTTTTGCATTATAACAAAGTTTGAAAGTGTTTTATTTTAATAAACAAATAGATAAAGATCTCCGTTGTGACGTACTTTTACGATTTTTTAAAGAATTGATAAACTCAAAATAAATATATTATTATATTAGGAATACTTCAATTTTGAAAGAACCATTTGGGAAGTATTTGAAAATCACTTCAAATTATTGAATTTATATAATATTTAATGTAAAAATTATAAAAACTATATATTACATTCTTCTGAGATTAATATAAATAATAATAAAAAAATAATTGACGGCATGTGAAATCGAACCCAAACTTCAGTTTTATCTTGACGTAGAACTATTTATAATGAAAACATATTTACCATTCTGTAACTATGTGTAAGTGTAGATAAATAAACAAATTATTTATATTTTTAAAATAATATATTAATAAATATAAACATTTCCCTTATATTTAAAAATACTCGCCACGTGTTATTTAAGGCAATTTTATATTATAGCTCAAAGATGTCTCTGCCTATCTTTTCGTACTTCTCATGGCCAGATACCTTCATGAAAGTATTAACACCATGTTTCGGACAAGCACATGACAAGATCATACTTCACAGGATCATTTCTGTAGTATATCTTCACTTACTAAAACTCTAAATTAGAGTTCTTGTAACCACGATGATGAGAGATAGCGTGGTACTCTGAGCGTGAGGGAGGTAGTTATGTCTGACTTTAGTTAAGTTGGCACTATCAACGAGGATCGTTCACCCTCTGGTTTACTAGGGGGCAGTGGGTATCACGCACTCTGAGTGGTCCTTTATTTAAATAAAAAATTTATATTTCCTTCTGCACCTCTATAATGCAAGGGTTTTCATGCACATCCACAATTCCAGTCAAGTTGATTAGATATAAAAGCAATCCATGAACAAAGCTGGTAGTTTTCATGCATGATTTTTAAGTATTTAACATATATTTTAGAAATACTGGTTAGATTTTTTTGGGACTGAGATTGTTTTTGAATACTCAATTTTATAAACCAGGAAAAATATTCAGACGAACAAATTTTAAAATTTTTTGAACTGATGTGTGTATTCAGATAACAGCCATAATTAGTGAATAAATTCTTTATTTCCAGAACGCGTTAAATTCGACTTTGATAAGTGCATTTTTAGGTTACTTCTTTATTGTTGTAATCAGGGCTTCGTTGTAATCAATAAGAATACATTGTTGTAATCAATACAAATAAAAGCAATCCAAGAATAAAGCAGGTAGTTTTAATGCAGATTTTTAAGTTTTTAACATATATCTTAGAAATACTGGTTACATTTTTTTTAGGACTGAGATAACAAAAATAATTTCTTTATTCCCAGAACTCGTTAAATTCTACTTTTATAAGTGTATTTTTAGGTTACATCTTTATTGTTGTAATCAGGACTTCGTTGTAATCAATAAGAATACATTGTTGTAATCAATACAAGTACATTATTGTAATCAATAAGAATACATTGTTGTAATCAACATGAGTACATTATTGTAATCAATAAGAATACATTGTTGTAATCAATACGAGTACATTATTGTAATCAATACATTATTGCCATCAATACACTGTTATGATACATTGATAGATCCATCACAGTAACCAGAACAGATGAAAAATAAAAAGGTAATAGCAAATATGGTCAGCGTGATTGTGACGTAATTCGCAGTAGAAAATTACATCTGTGCGAAGGGTGAGTTGGGTGGTAGTTGTTCATCAAAGGATGAAAGTAAATAACAATTCGAGGAAACGGATATGAATTTTCATGAGATATTCCAAGAATTTTCCCTTTGCGTAATTGGACATTAACGAGATTCGCAAAGACAATTTTCACGCAAATGGTAATTTTTAAGCTAAAATGGTTTTCCGTTATACATTTTTCATTTCTGATTATTATGAGTTTTGTTAATGCTCGCAAATTCATTAATACATTTTAATTAAATTTTGTAGTTATAAATTCAGTGATAATTTTAGAAACCCAGCATGAAATTATTAAATACCATTGTTTCCAAATGTCACCAAATTATTACTTTCTATTGTTTAATTACTAAAACAATAGCAACACACAGCTTGCATTCTCTGTGATCATTATTACTTTGACATAGTGTGCATAAAATATGAACTACACAGTTTGTAAACCAAATAATAAAAACACTGTTTGTCCAGATTTCCAAATGACAGATAATTGTCTGACAAAAGTTTTCGGAGTTTAACCGTGTATAAGGTCTTGAAAAAAGATTGGTAATTATTTCTACTAAAAGCCTTTTGAAACCTATTCTAGATCATTTGATCTAGATCAGTCACAACACTGTATATGTATAAATAAAATAAAATGTGTAATTATTTTCCTTTTCTTTTTTCTCAGCTGATTTTATATTTGAAATAAATTGAATTTATTGATTTGTGTGTCAAGTAAACTTCAACTTCCGGTTTTCCAATTGTTGCCAAAATAAACTCAGTTCTTCGTATTGTCATAAAACTTATAATTATGAACGTTTGTTACTCGATTATGAATTATAAAACATACGGTCGCACATTCATCCATTCAACCACGCAGACGTTATTGAGAAAATGGTCAAAGCGGAACCAGAGGAGCAAAAATATATATTTCCGTGATGTTCTTCGTACAAGAAAAGCAAAAAATATCTTTGTGAAAATGTTATACTTTACAAAATACAAATTATGAAACAATTTTCGTGGAATTAATAAGAGACTGTTTATTTTAGTGTAATTAAATAATGTTAATAGAGCGTAGATATCACCCTAAATATCAGCGATTTCCCGATAAAATTACATAATTTTCTCATTAAAATAATCGTCTATTGTTGCACGGTTGTCGAGTATGCAAACCGCGGAGTGGGCTCTGGCGCATATCGCGGGCTGCCCGCCTCGCAGGCGGTTACAAGCCCGCGAATCCTGTTCGGGTGATCAATAAACGCCATCGGATATCATCGGGATCTCTCGGATCCTTTGAGCCTTGCAAGGCCGACTGCGCCACAGAAGCGCCCCGACTGTCACCCGTGATACCTGAGTTTTGCGGGTTCCGACCGTGGAAAAGTCATAGGTAACGCGATTTATAACACGGGTGATGTCAGTTGTTTTATCAAATATTTTATGGTTTTGTTATACCATATAAGTGTAGTGATCGTGTTTCTGTGATCCTGACTCTGTTTTTGAACTCGGGGTAGACTGTCATTTATTTTGATCGGGATAAAGGGAATTATTGACAGTCTTGTTTTATATTTCATTTGTTTATAAACAATTTCTGAATGTGTTGGTAGTGTTTTATTTGCTGGAAAAGTTACAGAAATGTAAGTTGATATTTTTGTAAAATATTTTTAATTTTTGATATGTATTGAAGTCTAATTTATTAATTATATATTTGATTTTATTTGCTAATGATTATACTAAATATTTTGATTTATTTCAGCAAAATTTTACAGTGAAAATCGTGTAAAAAGTATTGTTTAATACAAGACTTTGATAAACAGAAACAAAACACGCCCTTTTCCCGCGAGTGGTCAACTTGCTTTTATTTTCTTTTTTAATCTCAATTCACAGTATTTTTTCTTCATTTATATTTGTAGTTTTTTCTATATTCTTAAAATTATATTTTTACATTTTTTGAGGTCGTGTCCTTGAAAAATTAAAACATATGTAAATAAGCTTCATCAATAATGATTAATATCCCATTTACCATTTTGTGTTCGCATTTGTATTGGATTTTTTTTTTATTAGCTCAATACAATAAGAAATAATTCCACAATGGAAATAACTAGAAAATCAATATTTTATCATGTAAACAAAGCCATGGAACTTCATAAAATGACATCTAAATTGGATGTTTTCATCATGAATTAAATATGATCGCTCTTTTACAACCAATTATTACTGCTAATAAATATCAAATTGTTACCCCCACTATACGGTATGTTTCATTAATAGAAAGTGTTGCATTTCGAAATGTTAACCTTGACCACTAATGCAGGTAACAAGTGAGCTAATGTATATTGAAACAACTTTCTTTTGGGAAAAGAGAGATATATGACGTGATTACAATCGCAAGTGAAATTCAATTATCTCTAGCTGATGTCAATGCTTGCGTGAGGGTTTAATAGTGACGTCATGGAGATAGTGAAGAGAGTGTTTGATACTATAGCAGTTTATAATTTGTATTCATATTTGGTTTGTTTTGTAAGAGTATTTCTTTGTATTTTGATGTTTCATCTAATCAGAAATCAGATAAAATATATATGACTAACAAGACTTATTATAATTTGTAGTATTAAAATATATCAGTGCATCCTATTAAGTTGCAGATTTATAGTACAATATATACCGGAAGTTTATTTTAACTTGAAACATAGAATTTTCAATGCAGCGCCCGCTCTACGGTAGAGAATTGAAAATAGTTACTAGTATCTACGAGTACTGCATTTAGAGCTTGATTAATTGAAAAATTTAAAAATTCTATCTGGAATTATCTTTGGGTTCTTTGGTCCGATCATCTCGTGCTTCGTATGAGATGTTTTTTTTATTTAATTAAACATTTCGTTCATTTGTTTTCTTCAGAAAATAACAAATATTTTTATAGGTTTTAAACAAAAACAGTAAATACGAAATATAGATTATATGGTATGTTTTTAAATTAACAACCATAAGTTTATTTGGCGAATGTAAAAAAGGAAATATATAGATAAAAATTATAAATTTGCACATTCATAATATCAGTGTTTCGTGCATTGATCAGACTAATTCAAATTTTAAATTTATTGTCGGTTATTATTATAATTTTCAAACAAACAAAACAACAAAAGGAATCGTTTCAATATAACGGTTATGGAACAAAAATTTGTACTGTAATATTCCGATGTGTTAAGTTTATTATAAGTACTCATATGAGCATAGGTACTTATCACACATTTACATATTTTTATGGGAATTATATTATGCTGACAATAACTTTTATATATTCACACATAAAAGGAACATCCCATCGACCGTACAAACGTAGGTTGAAATGTTCACAAAAACATTTTGAATAAATAAATACTAGATATAACCGCAAAATCCGGTTTTTGTGTTTTGATAAAAAGTTTCCTGTGGTATCAATTTATTAGTTATTATTTGATTATCAAAAACACCCAAAAACCGAGCTCGCAAAAATCTCAGACTATTTTCTTAAATAAAAATTTGCTTGTCAGAAAGATACCTAAAGAATAAGAAAATTGTAAATAATAATTTTTATTCCTAAGCTAAGATGTAGTATTTACTTTCTGTCAATAATCATTAACTTAAACTGTTTAAGTAAGATTTCTACATTTTGTGTGATATCTGATTTTATTTATTTATTAATTATTTATTGTGTTAAAATGTTTTAAATATTGACAAATTAATGTCTGACTTTCGCCTCCTGAAGAAGACCCATGTAGGGTAGAAACCGGTAGAGGTTGAAATAAAAAAAATTTAATTGTGAATTTGTTTTTATTTTAATACAAATCCCAGTCAAGAAGCTTACATATTATAATTTATGACATGTTTGCTAATTTATTTTCTAAACATTCTCGACCAAATCTTTCCACAGTTTCGAGAATATTTACAAAATTTAAAAGATATGGATGTTTAGATATACATAATAAGAGAAAGATAAGATTAAAAACTGCAACAACATTGACAACCACTGTTACATGTTATCTGGATCCGTACGGTGATATATTTCTGTGAAAATCTTATATTCGTGTAAAAAATTGAAATGCTCTGTAGAATTTTTAGACACTAAAAGTAAGTGGACATAATACAATATTTTAATGAGCAATCTTCAGCTTGTTGTTTTTTTGGCAAGGTTCCACTATTTACTTTGAATTTAGTTTGTTCCATACAGTTTAACAGCGAAGTGTAGCCAAGTCGTCTGCTGTCAAAATTATTGTTCGTTTTTTAAAGTTCGAATTCCTACCTAAAATTAGAATTATTTATGCACGCGTTTGGAATTATTTTTGACTGACCTTGAATGGTTACGGAAATGTTGGCATATGTGTGAATGTGAATCACAAAAGAAAGGAAGGAACTTGTGAAATTTAATTTTAATCTTATTGAAATTATGAATGAACTTTTTAAATCTGATTGTGGTTTCGCATTATTTCTTTATATTGTTTCTTGATTTGATAATTAATTGTTTACCTGACAACCGAGAATTTGTAAATGTATGTATGGGAGATATAACTTCTGAAACTGCTTGTTGCTTCTGTGCCGTTGACACGGCCCCATTTTTATTGAATTATAATGATAAATAAAACCTACTATGAGCCATATGAACATGATTATTGGTAGGAAATGCAGTACAGAATAATTCTACAAAAAATGACACATTTAAAGTCGACTTTATAGTAAAGACGTTGAAACGGCCCGAGTTTCCCCATTTTGCTGAATTATAATGATAAATAAAACCTACTATGAGCCATATGAACATGATTATTGATAGGTAATGCAGTGCAGAATAATTCTGCAAAAAATTACACAATAAATGACCTTTGTTAATAGGTACAGTCTTTTACCCTGACTTGCATAACAATGTACTTGTAAATATCACCTTATCAAAAAATAAATATCATGTTTTGTTATTTTAGGAAGAAACCAGTGCTTAACTGTAATTTGTTACTCGCATTGTTGAGTCACTCTAATAGTCACGCAAATTGTTATGTTTGATATGAAATGTAGAATTAAAAATACTAACTGTATTTATATTTAGGATAATGTCATAAATGTAGAACACAATTTATAGTTGAATGTAAGATGCAGTATAATTTGGGAAAATATTTTATATTTAAATTGAATGTCTTAAGGTTTGTTTAAATTGCAAGCGAAAGGCGACTATAAACTATTTCACGAGACCTTTCTTTAAAGGGACACAGATCCTCGTGGTTTCCTGTGCTGTGATTAGGCCTCAAACACTTTGTGAAAATGGCACACTACACTTTACTGTTTTGAGTTATATGTAGGTATAGCGTTACCCACTGCATTTTTATTTTATCTTGTTCGTTCTACATTGCGTATATTAGAAATATTTTAGTGGGCAAACTCGATTCATATGGCATTCGTGGGACTGCTTTGAAACTTATTGAATAATTTTTGCCCAATCGGGAGCAATACGTACCTATTTATTAACAAAGATTGCTCTACATTAGGGATATCTGAGCATGGCGTGCCCCAGGGAACGATCATCGGCCCTCTACTATTTATAATCTACATAAATGATCTTCCATCTTCAATACTTGTGATGATATGTCCCTTTATGCCTCTTTCTTTTTAGAAGACAAATATTTAAATAATCTAAAATCTAAATGTACCAGCACAATAAATTTGGCAAAGAATTGGTTTTCTGAAAATAAGTTACTTTTAAATGAAGAAAACACAAACATTTTAATATTCAATATACATCATTGGATGAAAACGTTCCCGTGAAAATCTTGGGACTTTACATAGACCCCAAAGGAGCATGGACACCATACATCTCAAAGCTGGAAGCTAAATTAGCGAAATATGTTTTCCTTTTCTTCCTTTATCTGTATGTGTGATTTTCTAGTACATGTTGTGACCTAGTGTAGAATAATGTTATGTACATTTCTTATACTAAATAAATTTATTATTATAATTATTATTTATATTTTTTTAACTCTGTATATTTTTATAATATAGATGTGCAATAAACCCAAACAGCCGATTAATTTGTTCTTTCCTTTCTTAATAACTGTGTACGAACTGGTGGTTTAATTACAGTTGCGCATATAAATTAGTTCAAAATTCCGAGCATATACCGAAGAATGGTACACTATATTTCTGTAACGAATCACAGAACTATATTTGTCCCTTTAATGAAAGATCTCGTGGTATACCTTATAGTCATAAATCTTCTAATTTCAGTTTCTTCTTATAAATATTAATATATTAACTAATTTCATTTTACATAAAATCATGCACTCTTTGAACTATGTTTATATGTCTATACGTTTCTTGCCGCCAGTTCGTAATATGACTGGTTAAAGTACGAAATGTTCACGTCCTGTTTTCTATGTAGCTACAGACACATGGCGAAGCGAACGACTTTGGACTTTGATTACTGTTAATGTTTAAATTATTCGTGTATAGTTAATTACCACCAGGAAATACCATATTAATGATATAATATTAACCGAAATTAATTACTCCTATACACTTCCTAAATGTGTATATTATATTTTACTTTATTTTTCCGTTTAAATATAAGAGACATATCATATCGTTAATCCATTTTTGTTTTGGATATCTGCTTGCGCAGGTCTCGGTGAATAATGTAATTTTGCAAGTGCAATGTAGTTATCAGTCGTTAGATCACAACCCCCAAAGGCATTAGAAAGGCAAATTATCCGATAATATCATTTTAATTCGCTTTTTATCTCTGTTTGTATGTTAGTATTATGTGCAGTATTAATAAATATTATATACTCCTAAATGATTAATAATACTGTTATTGAACATAATTTGTTACTATTGTGTTTGTAATCGATTTACAAAATACATATATTAATGATTTTTGTGTATAATAATGGAGAAAGTAGAAGTTATTATTATAATTATTTTCATATTTCATTTCATTAAAATATGATTAATGTCTGATAGTAACTAATTTCTTCAAATTTTATCATAGTATTTTTTTCTGACTCGATTTCTACTAAAAATAATAATAATTATTTTTATCATTAGTTATAGTTATCATTTATTGGATTAATTATGCTGTGTAATTACAAATAAAATATTTACACGTACACTAACACCTATCTTTAAATACCCAGAAAAGTTAGAGGATACGTCAAATTCATATTGTAGTTTATTAAATTATAGCAAGTGTAGTATTGAAATATGGCATATAGGAATACTATTTTTTTTTTTTTTTTTTTTTTTTATTTCGAAGATGAGAGGCGGACTAACTACTATGGTCATATGCCGCCTCATGATTGGATGATTGTGAATTTATGTAAACATCACAAACGACCATGCTCTTCAGTGGGATTCGAACCCACGACCTCTGGCGTGCTAGGCTAGTGACATAGCCACTACGCCACCGAGATCGGCACTATTTTTTTATTGTTTATAATGTTTCACTTTATTAATTCACGTCAAATTAAAATGAATACTTATTAGAAAAATGTAATACGTCCCTAAAAAATTTAAAAAATGAAAAATATTTGACCATTCATAAAATAGATTTATATCCGGTATTATAAAGAAATTTAAACTCCAGTTAAATGTACATTAAGTTATCCAAATGACAATATTATACAGCAATGTTAAGTAAGTCATAAAATAATTTGAAATGATGTGCACCTATTAAAACAAATAAATTTATTATAATACCGAGTATTTGAACTTACAAGCGTAATTGTGTTAGCGCTGAATGCAAATTTAAATAATTCAGATGTTCTTTTAGCCCACCCAATAAAACCTTTTTGAAGTTTGAAAATTGCATTAATTCGAAATTGGGTTGGCGTAGATTTAATGCAGTTTTAAAAATATAATTAGGTCTATTTCCGCTGTCGCTCAATTCAAAAACAATTGAATTGCTCCCTCGACAATAAAACAGCATCTGTGGAAAATTTCAAATCGATATTACATTTCGCATTTTGGTTCACAAATCTCGTTACTGACAGCAACGAAAAAATATCGCTGGGTTTTTTATGTTCTGTTTCGGCGTCTGTTGGTCATTTAATAGTTCGAAATCAGTGCAGTTGGTATTTCCTATGTAGATAAACAATCATTTATTTGTATAGCTCTGGAATTATAGTGGCTGGCTTCATTTAGGTTATCGTTTATGTTATCATTTTTACTTTTTCAATTGTTTTGCACAGTGAATTGGCCATGATGTTAATCACCGAAATATAGTAACACTGAAATACTAACTTATGAAGGCTTCTATAAAAGAGAAAAACGAGCCAAACTCTTGTTTGTAGAACGGTTACTATGCTTCTGTTGTGCGGTTGCTATGTAAAGATTTATTTCACAGTTTAGTTGAAAAGTGATATAGTATTTTATTATATGAGGTATTATGATTATTGTTCACGAAGATTAAGTTTGCAACTCATCCAAGTGAATAATGATCATAATCCCGAAATTCATTTGAAAACACGTTGAAAAACGTCAACATAAAAATACACAATGACAACTGACCGCCGTTGCTAGGTGATATCCATATCACGTCTTTAAAATAAATGTGAATTATGGATTTCTGGCTCTGTGATTGGTCAAGAAGGGTGAATTATGAAATCGTAATTCAGTCTCATGAATTATGGGTAATATAATTCATCGAAAAAAATTAAATAATAATGGGGATATATTTATACAGAAAGAGAAAAAATTTGTAATATTTGACAATGTATTGTTCAATTATTTCTCGTGCTGAAAATCTCATGCCTCGTGTGACAGATATTACTTTACATTTGTTGCATAATATACTTGTATGGCTACATAAAATGCAGGTCAAGATCACTGCGTTTCATTGTTTAATGCATACAGTAATTCCAGTGTTATTTAGAGAGAAAGAACAGCATATATTTTCGAAGAATGTGTTTTAAGATTTTGTAAAAAGGGGTGTATTTATTTCTAAATCCGGCCCTGTTACAAGTAAACAAACTCCCAAACTACATATGTAAATGTCACATGCGACACTTCGTGACCTGACACCAAACTTCCAGATATTTCCACCGGTAGCAGAATATCAAATGACAACACAGGTGCACATGTATATACTACTTGCGCACTACTTGCAGTATATCCGTGTCTGTATGAATGTGCCTGACTATGTGAATATACAGCGCTGTCGTGCACATGAATAATAATAATAAAAATAAAAAAAAACTCTCAGAGTTGTGTATGACCGAAGCTGTGCATGAATGTAGCAAGAGGCAATGAATGTCGCAAAGATAAATGAGAAGATAAATACAAGTTTCGTGTCGTGGAATATGAATCGTTTGAATTCAGTGGTTCGTTCAATGAGCGTTGACATTATGACATTTTGGATAGTGCATTCAGTGAAATTATTGTGACTGGCTAATTCATTAACTTGTACTACACTTTCAGATTTGTAATAAATTTAAATTCATGCCACACACCTTCTTTAAAGGGACAAATATAGTTCTGCAATTGGTTAAAAAAAATATAGTGTATCATTAGAAGCATTCGGCGATATACGCTCGGAATTAAAACAGTGTATTGATGACAATAATGTATTGATTACAATAATGTACTCGTATTGATTACAACAAAGTATTCTCTTATTGATTACAATAATGTACTCATATTGATTACAACAATATATTCTTATTGATTACAACAATGTACTCGTATTTATTACAAGAAAGCCCTGATTACAACAATAAAAAAATTAAGTAACCTAAAAATGCACTTATCAAACTCGAATTTAACGAGTTCTAGAAACAATGAAATTTCATACTGACATTTTTATTCCATGCTATTTTATTTTATTGTTTACAAAAAAAATCTAAATTTGGATACAGACTCTATTAAATTTTTTCTGTTGTTAATAGCGCTTTAAGCGTAAACTTGAATTAACTTCCGATTTATTGAGAATTACTAAATCACCACAACGTTATGTGGTGAATAATAAATAGCTGTTCTTAAGATTCTGTGAGAAATATAAACACGAATAAGTTATGCTGACTCAGTATTGAAAATACACATAAAATTCACAGAAGTAAACAGTGTCACATGTGATGCTGTTAGTACTTCTTAAATCTGCCAAACAGCTGTAATAATTTTACTTGATTTGAAAAACAATAATTATGATTAAAGATTACTGTCATTTTAACACATTCAAAACGACAGGCTGTACTTTAAATTTTAGAATACTGTGGAACATGCTTATACAAATTTGTGTAATAAATAAATACGTTCTTGTTC
This sequence comes from Poecilus cupreus, assembly GCA_963942605.1. Lineage (NCBI taxonomy): Eukaryota > Metazoa > Arthropoda > Insecta > Coleoptera > Carabidae > Poecilus > Poecilus cupreus. Next base: position 11,106,245 of record OZ012732.1, read on the forward strand.
TTTTTTTGGCGGCAAATAAATCCACCAGAAAAATAATATATAACTTTACTAGGATATTCATAGAATACTGCTTGCTTTAGATATACATAGATCGAAACTTATTTCTCCAACAATAGAAACTGGAAAGCGAAAAATAAAATAAACCTTTTTGACGCTGATGATTACCAATTTTGTTGGAGTAATCAAACATTCGAGTTATCGAAGTTTGACTGTATTTTTATCGTCGAGTCGATCTAACATGTTTTGCTATTAACTGTTCAGCACAGTATAGGTAAAAGCACAAGCTAATTTTTCTTTATTCACAGATCAAAGTATGTTAAAAATACCCAAGTGAAAGCCACGCTATTAACTACTGTTGCGCGAATGATTGATATAGCGTTTATTCGATGGATGGCCAGCGAGCGAGTGACCAAGTCCGAGGAAAGCATAGAAAATAGTGAGATATTTTTGGTTCTAATTTTAATTCACGTGCAACGTATATCCGCATCATCATGAAACCTGAATAAAAATAGAATAGATAAAAGCAGGAAATAAGCTAATTTACAAATAATGACGTCAGTGAGTGTTGTTGTTTGTTTATTTGGCGCACAAAGGAGAATTAATCCCAGGGCGCAGATATTACCTAGAACGTATATTTTTGCCTCACTATCTCCAGAATTATAAGAGATACAAAGTAGGGTAAAATAACAAAATTGTTTAAGAAACAATTTTAATGGTGTTTACATTTTCTCAGTTAATGCATAAATGACTACATAAAGCGATAGACAACATACAATAAAATTCTCTTGAAATAAAGAAGAAATCTAAAAGGTTAATATGTGCAAGGTGTATTTTCAGAAATAATATAACAAGAGAGTTAGAATAAACTGAAAATAGTTTGACAGATCTTTCGAAAACTTGTTGCCAGGAAATATTTATTCATGTTTTGGAACATTTAAGATTTAATTATTTTGAAACATAATCAATAACAAAATAATTATTTACCAGCGAAAAAATATTATGCCATTTACGTGCGTCACCAGCATTAGTGGTGCCACAAGGAAATGAATAAATGGCGTAATAAATAACACACTTAACTGCGATTTTTTAAAAATATGTTGTATTGTTGATTATACTTAATATTATAAATATTTCTTATCTTCTTAATTGTTGTTTAGATTCAACTATTTTTCCAATATTATTATGAAGAACACACAGGTGTACAATACAATTTATATCTGCTTAATTATGAAGAAATTACAGACATTGACGTCAGATTGTTCTATTATTTTTTAATTGAAGTATTTAGTGAATGTATATTTATTATTTACATTCTTAAAACTCAATACAATTTCAGGCTGTGCACGTTTTAGTTCTCTGGGTAAAATTTAATAATATTTATTAAATTTGTTCATAATACAAGATCAGGCAATGAAGCAAGCGATTTTTGTCATATTACTTCTTAAAGAATAAGACCAAAAGGTATGCGATTTTTTTTATTAGTGGTTATCATTATTTTTTCTTAGCTTATTGAATCATCCTGAATAACAACTAAAGAATAAAATCATTATTAATTTTTTGTGTATTTGCGTAAATCTTGTGTAATTTATTTAATATTTATTTATTTTAGTTAATATCTTCCAAAGTACGACAATAATGAATTTTTAATGCAAATTAGTTGTCGAAGGATAAACATGTTAAAGTAAAAAATAGCAAACAAATAAAAACTGTTGTGAACTTAGAACCAGTGCACATGGTTCATATTTTAAATCAAACGAGTGACAGTTATCTGCAAACTAAACACAAGTTTTTGTATATTGTAGATCCGATCTCATCAGTAAACAAATGTTTATTTTTATCGCACAATATACAAACAGTCCCAAAATATTTCTGATTATGTGCAGCGTCTTTTCACAGTTTAGGCAGCCGAGTACAAATTTATTATCGAAATTATCTCATTTACTTAACTGTATATATTATATTAGCAATATTTAAAATGAAACAAATATTTGAAAATTTTACTTAATGCTGCAGGTATGTTAATTGATGCTTTCAATAATAGCTCACTCATAAGCACTGTTCTAGTACGTTATAGAAATGTAGGATTACTATTAGTTCAATGACGTCTGTGTGAGTGGATGAATGAATGTGTATCCATATGTTTAAAAAGTCACGAACTGAGAAAGGTAGAGCAATGGGCACTGGGTACAAACCAATAATATTTTGATTATTTTATCTTGTTTTTTAATTATTTGACTAATGTTCTACATTGTTTTAAGTTTTTGACTTTTCACCTTCAGATGGTGACCTACGTAGAGTACAAAACCGGTCAAGGTTGTGAAATTAATAAATATTCACTGAATTCCTATAATTACAATATTTTATACACTTGTCAGTCAAGGAATGTGGCTACCGCATAACTTCCTGAATATTGTAATTTCTAAATGATACAAAATAAAGAAAAATAAATAAATACAATTTTATTGAGTTTTAACTCAAAAACTTCCACAAAATTCGTAATATTTAAAATATCTATGAACAAGTAGGCGATAATAAAGAAAAAGGTTTAACAAATAATAATTTGTAGCTAATATTATTACATATTTTTTATTTCAATGAATTATATCAAATTAAGATATATATGTATACGAACGTCATGTGGCGACCACCTTGTATGGTACATACTTATCGCATTGTTTAATTACATATGTAGTACTTACGTACATATGTACTGTGTCTATGTAAGCAATTATTCCTAGAAACAAGCTACAATGAATAGATATTGTTCCAAATATGGAATAAATATATTTAGTATAAATTTTATATGAATGATAAATATTTCAAGACATTGTATGAGTAATCAGGAACAAATGATGTACGATAACCTAAATCGTCCGAGTTGTTGAACTTGAAATATGATAAGAATCGTAGATTAGAAATTCTTGATCGGAATATTCCAACTTATCACTTTAATGGCAATTTGTTCAATGGATTATCCCACCGAAAATGGGCTTGGTGATACATTTATTTATTATATTTAACAATCAAAACTCTACAATTATAGTACATATGAACTTATGCACCCAGAATCATATCAGTTGGCCCAGTTAAAATCATACAAGAGAAAATAGTTTAATTCAAAATATATCTTAAATTCTATTATTTTTACCTCCCGCACATATGTAAGAGTGGTATTTTTTTATTATTGTTAGAAAGCTAGTTAATAGTTAATAATCTATTATAATAGATTAACCAGGAACTATTAAAATATACTGGCTGTTACGTCTCTAATAAATAATAACACATGTAAATAATATACGAGCAAGAGAATTTAACGAGCACTTCGACGCAATGACATAAATATGCCGTAAAATGATATATCTTTTAGTAAAACATATGACTGTTGCGTTATATTTGAATATATTTTACTGCCATTTATTATTAGCTCACACAAATAATCAGAAACACATGAAACCAAACATTAAGACTTGGGCTTGAAAGCACTTAAGGCACCGGTGTGAAGTTAGCAACGAAAATCCAGCAACGAAAAATATTCTGTTCACAATATTAAGAAGAGGGCTAATGAATATAATATACCATGGAATACAACATAAAATAGTATTTTTCTTTACAAAATATTAATGTTATGGTGTACAGATTACATTAAGTACTGCTATAGAAAAAGTATATAGCGACGAACCGAGTACATAACTTAACCGAGTACATAAAGTATATATTCCCGAGGTGAAGAGCGAAGCGACGAACCGAGTATATACTTTCTCAAAATGCTGTTCACCTAAGATGCGGTCTACCAAAAGATGCGGTCTACCTAAAGATGCGTTCTACCTAAAGATAGATAACCCATTTCAACTAGTTGCAGAGAACACACTTTAATTTCTTATTCTTTTTCTCTGTCCATTTGCATTTTGAGGTGTGATGATCTCCAGCACATTTGATGCATCGAGCACTTCTTTAGCAGAAGATTTTTGTGTGACCATAGCGCTGGCATGTAGTGCATTGCAGTATTTCTTTTTTATTTTGGTCGGAGTGGTTCGATCTTGATTTTGATATATGTTATAAATAATCCCTATAACTTATATTATATGCCTGTGTACACTGTACACTTTAGAATAAAGTACAAAACAATATAAAAAAAAAAACTGATGAGAATATTCGATTTTTGTAGCACCAAGCGGCGACCGCACGGCGGTGAGTTGGTAAGGCAGAGCGCATATTCCCCGGATAGTACTGATTACATCCGGGTGAACGAGTCCGGGTACCGGAGCCGCGGCCGGTACGTGGCACGCGGTACGGTACGTGGAAGCATAACGAGAACAAACGAATGAAGCATCGTTAAATGAGGAAAAAGATCCGACACGCAACTCTACCCGCGTTCGCGTGCTCGGAGTACACGTTGACGGGAGGGTAGGAAAATACAAAATGAAACAGCGGTGAAAGCAGGGTGCTTTTAGTTTATTTGCAATTGTTTAAAATGGTATTACTTTTTCTATACAATTAAAATAATCTTTATATTGTCTACGTTTTCTGAACTATTTGGTAAGCTGAGGAATATAAGATGCATTTTCTGAAAATGTCATTATATGCTTAAAAAAACTGAATTATATGCGGATATATATGCACTGATTTTTTGGGAAATATGCACAAATATGACAATATATGCAACAAAATATGCAAAAAAAAATCTTTAAAAATTAGATGAAAAGTATAAATGAATACAGTCTTAATCCTGATTCACAATTAACAAATATACTACTAATATACATACAATCTAAGTCTAGAAACTTGATATTTTAATATTATGACATATTTACATAATTACAATAACAAATTTTTGAAAATTTTCTAAAACAATTCTTTTAGTACCTACACAAACAAAGTATCAGCCAATTATTTAATTAGTTAAAGTTAAGACTAAGAATCTGCTAATACAGTATGTTTGAGGAGTAAAACAGACACTACAAGTCAGGTTTGTGGTTGACCTAAAAATAGTGTAAGGACTAATTTTCACCTATTATATTTGTTCGCATACATATTTTACAACAGATATTCCGATCGATTTGAAATCTTTTGTACACCAATGTATTAAAATTTTGTTATAGGTTAGAGGCTATTAGCCCGCCATTTTTAGACAATACATCGGTCAAATATTTCAAATTTTCTTGACTATTTCCTCGAATTTAAACGGAAATAATATCATGTGACCTAGATTTCAACTAATGGTATAAAGGTATAACAAAAATCAATGATTTAATTTTAAAACAAAGGAATTCTAAGTGTGTAGCCATGTCAAATTGATTATTTTGTAAAGTTAATTCAATTTCATGACTACAAAATTAAATTGCTTAAACCAATAAAGAAGTAAAATAAAGCAATCAATATTTGATTGCAGTTCATGAGAAACTAAGTGACCTTTGTTGAGGATTAATTAGGTTAGTGAACTGCAGTCGTGGGTATTTTTTGACCTATTCGCCGCGTACTTTATTTATTGGCTATCATTTATGTAGAAGTTAGTTAATTAAGTACATACCTTCAATTCCATTTTCATTGATTTGTCGATATAAAATGTTTTTCTTTTTTTATTAGGAAACTTTATACGAAAATAAACGAAATATTTATATTTATAAATCCTTGGTATCCTTGTTTATGATCTGATGTTACCAACATAAAAAATTTAATAAACTTATGAAAAAATCGACCCGACCTATCAAAATCGCACTCGCAAAAGTGTAGCTTGTGGACCAGTGGCATAAATAACTATTATTAGTATTTGATTTTTTAATGTACCTTTTTATTGCTATGTACTATATTATTGCACAATTATAATGATGAGGATGCATTCAATAAAATATACATCATGAATTATGCAAATTACTCTACTTAAAACTAAAATAACATATACTTTAGAAGAGCATAAGGACAGAAACAAAACACAAACATTTTCTATTATTGTGTGTGACACTCTGTAGCAGATTTAGATACTTTATTTAGCGTGAAATGTTGTTACTAGTCGTAAAATCATACTCCCCGAAAGATGGTAATAGAAGGAGAGACCGAGAAGTAATTTATGTACTGTGGTAGTCGAAAGGAGATCTAATTTTATTTATATATTTAATAGTATGTTTGATGACGTATAGACAATTTCATGCGAAGTACAAAGATTAAATTTCCTGTAGTATATATCATAAGAAATTCTTTATGAATTTGTCAGGAGTTCAAAGTCGAATATTTAAACATGGTCGTAAAATCTAGAAAGTAACAGCTATGATTGTAAATTTAATATATTTGTTTGTAGGTTATATTCGCAGTTGAGTGATTTAAATTTAGAGACCAATCTATAAATACTTTCAGTAACTTGTTTAGCAACAAAGTTAGTAATTAGTTGGTGGAACTTGTTGCACGAATTGATTAATTTTGATTTTGTTACTGGTAACACCAAACTTGATTTCATTATTTTTAATTATCGTGATTTCATTAGCAGTTACCGGTCTTTTCTCTTACTTTACAGCTTCCTCAATAAATCGATGTGATTAGTTAATTGAGAAACAAATTGCGAAATGTTTAAACCGTACTTATTTGATTTTACAGGCCAAGGAAAATGGGAACAGCGACGATGAGACCAAATTGCCATGCTTCTTCTCTTCTACAAAATTTGGATTAATTAGTTTTTAAAGTAATTGTACCTTAGTATTTTTTTATGACAACTTATAGCTTAATGGGTTCAACAACTTTTTGCAGAAGTTTGTTACTGTGGGTGCAGTTATATGCACAAAATCAACAGAAAACACTCGCTCAAAGAATTTTTCAAGACTAAATAATGATATCATTGTGACCGTTCGTCAGTATCTCAAAATAATCTCGCCCCATATTGAATTGTTACTTTTGTGAGAAATAAACTACCTTAAAACTGAATCATGTCTTTAAGTCGAGAGTTCCACAAACAATAGCAACAAGATGGGTAAAGGATGCTCCGTGCCTGGCCAGCCTAAGCAGCAAGAGCGGTAATTTAATTAAGGATCATTCGTGCCTGGCCAGCAACAAGATGGGTAAAGGATGTTCCGTGTCTGGCCAGCCAAAGCAGCAAGAGCGGTAAATTTATTAAGGGTCATCCGTACCTGGCTAGCCAATAGCAACAATATGGGTAAAGGATGTTCCGTGCCTGGCCAGCCAAAGTAGCAAGAGCGGTAAATTAATTAAGGATCATCCGTGCCTGGCTAGCCAATAGCAACAAGATGGGTAAAGGATGTTCCGTGCCGAAACGAAGAGGAAAATATCGAATATGTCTATGATGGACAATTTGTAAATAGTAACACAAAAGCCGTAGACACCAAAAGTGTAAGTGAAGGGGGAACCACAGGAGTAAAGTTAAAATGGTAACTGTCTGCTGTGGGATCGAACTGTGGATCTGGCAAACTACGTTACATTGGAGCAATTTACCCCATTAAATTAAAGCAGTATTAAATTAATTTGCATATTACATTGTCATATAGCTTCGTTTTGCAAACTGCCGTAACTTGACAGCTGGTAACGGCATTTCACGCGCAAAATCTGTTACAAGCAGAAAACATAACCTAATAAGGTAAATGGCGTTGACGATATATTTATTAACATTCTGCATTACATTCGCCCAGCTTGCACTCCACTTCGAGTCATCTGCCCATCAGTTAATCCAATCATCCCCGTGCAAACCGACGTTACGAGGCAGTGACGTGGCATGTGCGCGGGCAGTAGGGGCGTTAACGTCGTTAGCTCCCAGTGGCGGAGGGTTAAACGCGCGTGTAACGCCAACGTGCCTCTCCCTCCATCGCTTACGTAACATGCAAGAGCTCCCACTGAGCTATATACTGTTACGTGTCGCAGATGATGGGATTAGGAAATGTGATAACGTGAAGGGAGGAGCGAGGGGGGTGAATCTGATTGCCGAGCCGAGGATGTTCGATGATGTTGATTTTTAGATTTGATTAAAATTGGGGATTGAGTGATTTTAGGGGTTAAGGGATGAATTTTATCTGTGGATTATGTTTAGGATAATTGGTGGAATACTCAAAAGGTTGTAAAACCGATAACAGAAATTAGTAATGTTTGTAATCTTGATATCGAGGTTTTGAGGTCTAGACTGGATTTTAAATTTATTTGTCTGTATTTACATTATCGATAATGACTAACTCAACTACACTAATTTTATTAATTTTCATTAGATTGAGATAATAAAATATAAAGAAATTAGATATCACAAATCTTGCATTCCTAGTACACCATGGAAACATTTAAAATTTTCCATTTTTGCGAAATATGACACATGTCATTGTGATTGTGAAGCTGTTTTCTTAGTGAAATATATGTAAAAAAAATTAAATAAATATACGAAAGAAAAATAAAATTCTCAAATATAAATGGAAAATAAACAATTAAGGTATGTTTCTGTATCATCAAATACTATTTTGTACCGTTTAAGAGTAGTATTGTGCGGGAGGTTATGTGCTGACACATCAGTTTTTTTTTTCTAATGTCAACGATATAAATATTATATGTGGTTGTATAAGAATTATTTGGAGAAAAATAATATTAAAAATTTGAAATATTTTTACAGTGTACACTATGGTTTTTCACTTATCTGACAGATACCTGACGATCACTGTATCAGAGTGGTGCAGCAGACATTTGGATACGGTTTTTTTTTTTTTACTAAAATATTGACTCAAATTAATTACTTAATCCAAGTCAAACGCCTTGAGTCCGTCAGTACGTGTTCTTTGAGCTTAAGGTTGATGTAAAAAAAAAGAGCAAAGTGAACTCAATTAAGTATGCATTCTGTTAGCTTTATGTCCGACGGTTCTTTAGCAGCAGTAATCACTAAAACGTTACAATTGTTGTGTACTTTCTGTTTTAAAATGTACATTCTTTTGTTTTGGTATTAAGATACTGCTTGAACACGTTATATAACTGTTGTCTTAATAGGTTCTAAATTGGGAATAAAGTTAACAATTAATTATTCAAGAAACATGAACCTTAATTTTAATTTATCCTATTGTGCTTATTAAATATCGTATAAGCAAGGTTACTCAATTAACTCGGCAATTTCTTGTAAATTCATAAATTATAAGTTACATAAACATGTTTACAAGTATATAAAATTAAAATAAATGTATATTTAATTCATGAGTCAATAAAACGTAACAAATTTTCTATGAATGTTTGACACATTGCAGACATGCCACAGTGGACGGCGCAGAGTCTACAAGTCAGCCGAGAGCAATAACGGCCTGGTGGCCTGAATTCCGGGGCAGGTGGTGACCAGGGCCGGCTGTAGGGGCGGCCCAGTGTCACCATGCTCATCAAGGAGTACCGGATACCCCTGCCCCTCACCGTAGAGGAATACCGCATTGCTCAACTGTATATGATAGCGGTTTGTATTAAACATCTTTGGAAAAATTACAACTTCAACATCAACCAAAAAAAAAGGCTTGACGTGTTGGAGATGTTCTAATTCAAATATTATGATACATATCAAGACCAACTGATATTTTATTGCAATCATAACAAGGTGATATTTTTTTTATGAAAACAATTTGAGTATTTATTTAAAAAATATAAAATAAATGTAGCAAAATATGTCAACTGTCTACTTGACAGTTATTGGCATTTAGTTTATTGATTGTAAATCGCCGATAGCCTTTCTTAGTTGATTTTGATGATCAAATGCCGTGTGAAAAGTGATATAAATATTTAATGTGCTGTTGTTTTGGTAAACAGAAAAAGAGCCGAGAAGAAAGTAGTGGAGCTGGCAGTGGTGTAGAAATTTTAGTCAATGAACCGTATTTCAACGGCCCTGGAGGTCAAGGACAATACACCAGAAAAATTTATCATGTTGGTAGTCACTTACCGAGTAAGTACTAAATATCTAATAATCTATTTGACATTTTATAGATTATCTGTCAACCTAATCACCCTTGAGTTTAGAATACAGTAAAAAAACCTTTTGATATTGATTAAAGAAAAATAGTAGTGTTTTTACTTAAAATAGGGTTCATGTTGTAGACTATACTTTCTATAACAAGATTTTGGAAATTATTCAAAAATACAAAACTGTTGAAAACGTCAAACTCAAATATATAAAATAAAACAAACAGATGTAACCACAGTAACTGAATCATATATCGCGGTAATATGCGGTTCTGATTCGTAGAATTTATTCCATACGCCGCGTATGGAATGATAGTTATTCCAATACAATTTTTAGTTGTTGAATGCGTAGTTCTAGAAATTAAATTCTTCATATGTACAGTATTATTGTATATTTATCCACACAATGTTACGCATCTCTCGTAGTATAAGCCGAAATATAAATAGAAATCCATTGAAAAATGTTGACAAATAGAAATGGCACTGACCTTATCTGTCGATCGCAGGTTGGTTCAAGGGTCTGTTGCCAAAGTCGGCGCTGACAGTAGAAGAGGAAGCGTGGAATGCATATCCTTACACCAAGACGCGATACACGTGTCCCTTCGTTGAGAAATTCTCCCTGGAAATTGAAACTTATTACTACGCTGACAATGGGCACCAAGAAAACGTTTTTCAGTTATCCGGCAGCGATCTGAGAAATAGAGTAGTTGGTAAGTTTGTAGATGAATTTTTCTTTTATGAAAGAACATTTACTGTTTATCTGTAAAGTTGTAAGGCTTGATTCATAGCATTAACGTAAGTCATTTGATGGAATTATTGTTATTATTAGAATAAAGAAAACATTACGACTAGTGCTAGTATAGATATGACCTGAAGAGAGATGGTGGCAAGTACGGTGTAGAGAGACCGAAGACAGAGTTTCAGATCGCGCTCCAGCAAATCGCTGTACTTTTACATTATAAAACGATGATATTGTAATTCCGTTCGTGTACAACAATTACTCAATGTATTCAATTTTTCTTTTCATTATTCATTATAAAAAAATTTTTCACAGTATAAAAATACTTTGTTCAGGCTTCTGACAGTGATGGCCATTCGGTCATTGTCAGCCATTCTATCAGCATCATTAGATCATCTTAATTGCAAGCATTTGACCGTTAGTCAAAATATATCAATCATAGTGAATGTTTATAGTTATTGTTGATTTGTTAATAAAGAGGAATAAATTAACAAAGTTCATTATTCCGTATACATACGGTGGTCCTTCAAGAAAACTAGTTTCATGGCTATCGAACCGGTTACCAAGATAAATTTTGGTCCTTCGAGCCGGATACCAACATAAAATTTGGTCCTTCGAGCCGGATACCAACATACTTCGAACTCATTCTTTTGTTTTTCTGCATTATTTATTGTTATAAACAAACTAATTATTGTATAAAAATCGAATATAAGTGCAAACGATAGATATGCATTTCCTAAAATCAATAAACAAAAGACAATTGATTTAAACAATTCCTTAAATCAAACGAATGGTATAATAATTGGACTGTATTAGACGGCGACCTTAAGCATTGAAATGAACTGAAATTTAAATTTATTGTTATTGAAATTAAAGCAATCTACATTTTAGTGGCCACAATAGGTTTAGCTGTAATTTTTGTTTCTTAAAAATTTATTTTTTGCTTGGTTAAGACGAATGGCCGATTTGAGCTCTGTAATTCTTGTTGCTCTTATTCTAAAAGTTTATTCAATGTAACATTTTCTACATTCACATGTAATTTTGAAAATTCCATAGAACTGAAACGGAAAAATATGCTTTGCAATCTTAATCTTACGTTGTAATTTGAGATGTGGAGCAAAATATACTAAGATGTTATTTCTTGACAGTATTCTTTCAATTTTGTCTATAACATTTTGGACGAAAGGCAGAGAACCAAACAAACGTTCATTATTGTTCTCATTCTTTCAAGATCTTCTTTTCTTCACAACCATTAATTTTAAATCTTATGAAGTAGCTGGTTAATTCATACGTATTGTTTATTTTTATAGATTTAATAGACGTAGTGAAAGATGTTCTATACGGCGCCGACTACGTCAAAGATGAAGACCCAAAATACTACCACTCAGGCAAATCAGACAGAGGACCCCTCACAGAAAACTGGCTCGAAGAGTACTGGGAAGAAGTCCGCGGCAAAGACATGCCTCTCCCCAACGGCAAATCTATCATGTGCGCTTACAAACTCTGCAGAGTCGAGTTCCGATACTGGGGCATGCAAACGAAAATTGAAAAGTTCATCCACGATGTTGGTATGGGATTGCGGTGAAGAATAGTTTTTTACAACTGTTTTTATGTTTATGTCGTGATTGCAGCGTTACGGAAGACGATGCTTAGAGCACATCGGCAAGCCTGGGCATGGCAAGATGAATGGCATGGACTCACGATGGAAGATATCAGAGAAATTGAGAGACAAACTGCAGATGCCCTGAAGAGGAAAATGGGGCAAGATGACTCGGACTCGCAAGGTAATACACTAATTGTACCATTGGGTAGGAAATTGAATAAAAAAATAAATATATTAACAATAACAAAAAACATAAATATTTTTACAAACCTCTTATTTGACATTTGCGCGATATGGCTAACCATCTCAAGTGATTCACTAGTTTTTAAACATTTTTTCAATCTCAATCTTATCGAATATCAACGTATGAATGTATGTACACGATTACTTCTGATCTTCCTTCACACTCCTCTCAAGTACCTCATTTCCACACCGAACATTCAGAACCATATAAACTCAATCGAGCATGTCTAGATACATTCACGTTTTGAACAAATGTACCAAGAGCAGAATTTTTATTCTCTATATTTACTATTTAATCTTTTGTTGAACGGCATAAATAAATACACAAAATTAACATTCAGCAAAATTTGGTACCGAGGCCCAAATCCTTTATAAGTCTATTCCACGAGACCTTTCATTAAATGGACAAATATAGTTCTGTGATTGCTTAAACAAACACAGTGTACCATTACAAGCATTCGGCGCTATATGCTCGGTAATTTGAATTAATTTATATGCACAACTGTAATTCAACCACCAATTCGTATACAAATATACAGATTTAAAAAATATATATACATTTAAGCATACATGTTATACCTACATATAATTCAAGACGTGGATTTGTGTCCCTTTAAAGAAAGGTCTCGTGAAATAGATTGTAATAATGAATAGCAAGTCACCAGTGGTTTTCCCTCAAAGCAAAAACAAAAAATACTGGAGAAAATGTCATTTGGAATAACGATAAAATTATTAAAGTTTGTTAAAAATTCGCAAGTAAATTAAAAATGTCGACTAAACATTTTTCACTGCAAGGAAATTTTATTATATTTTATTTATTAAAAAATTCTACTGAAAAATTCATGATAAATAAATAGTGCCAACTACAGCAAAACGAAAAACATTTCAATTCAAGCTTGATGCTTTTTCTTAGCAAACACGCTCGCTGCGACGTTAGGAAGTATTGAAATGAGCGAAGACATGCCAAGCCCACCAATCACTAAAAAGCAAAACGACATTCCAATTATTCAAACAGCCGACAGCTCAGGCGATCAGAGCCCAGAGGATTCTCCAAATGAGTACGCGATAAATAGGTCAGTTTTTAGTCGATTTTTCCCGCCTTTGCAATGTAAATTGATTAAAACTATGATTAATAGATTAGAGGAAAACGAACGAAAATGGCAGCATGGCTCTAAAACAGGACTCATCTCTCCTGGGTCGTCTTCGCTTAAAAGTTTTGATTTACAAGTCGCGAATTGGCGGATGGAAAGTTTGGGGAGGGATTCTGATTCTGCCTCTGATGAGGAATTTTTCGACTGCCAAGGTAATTTTGTAGGTTTTATTATACTGCACCATTTACTCCCTTCTTTCTTATTAACTGTGCAAAACAAATATTTTTCCTTCTTGAATAATTTCATGAATAAGTTCATAAGTTTTTTTGACTATTTTCTTTTTGTTTTGCATGCCTTTCCAACAAAAATTATTTTCTCTTCTCTTTTTCTTCTACGCAGCTAAAAGTATGTATACATTTATATCAATTTTCTTTTGAACACTAATTTTAATATATTGTGATACAAATTTATGTTTATAGAAGATCTGGGAGAATCATCTTCATTAGCAAAATGGAGTTCACTTGATTTGTTAACAGAAGAAGATCTTGATGCTTCCCCAGTTACGGTTGTTGACAGAAATGGTAGTTTTGTTTTAGTTTATATCGATAAACAAATGAAATATATTATTATGTTTATTTAGACGATAGTATTTTTTCACCTACATATTTGCAACGAGTGGCAAGCGAAAGAGGAAATCGAACATTAATTCATAGAGGAAAAGGAAATTCTTTGGATGCTTCTTGTCCAGATTCTCCAACTTTATCTCCAGCCCATCTTCCATGCAGCACAACTGTTCTTATTTTAGTTCTTCATGCCGGCAGCGTATTAGGTAAGAATATAATTTAGTTTAAAAATTGTTAAATACCTCTTTAATCAAGTAGGAAAAGGTGAGGTTATATTGTACTGTGTCCATACTATTTTAATTATTGTTGAAAACATAAACTAAAATTTGATTTGTTCTATTATGAAGATGCAAACGTAGACATGACGGCGAAGAAATCCGACGTGACAACCTTCCGCGGTGCATTCGAAGCTGTCATGCGGCAACATTATCCCACTCTGGTCGGCCATATTAGCGTGAAGTTGGTTTCATGTCCATCAATTTGTACAGAGGGTCTCGGTGTTTTATCGAGGTATGAAACTTTGCTTAATTTTCGGTAAAAATTTTTGCAAAGCAACATGTTTTTGTAGTTTAAGTCCATACAGTTTTGATGTATCACCATCATGTACTGATTCACCGCAAATCACACACGATTCGATACCCATTGGTGCCATTCCATTGTTGGCGTGCTCGACTCCAGAGTATCAAGAGTCTGTTTCGCGGACGATTCAAGCAGCGAATTCTGTTTATCAAGGTAATTTTTTACTAATTTAAATTTACCCCTGTGGCTTCCCCTCCACTAACAACTTCTATCTAATACTTCTTTTTGGTAGAATTTTTAAAGTCGGAAGAGGGGTTCGGATTTTCCGGCCAGGTATGTTTCGTCGGAGATTCCGTTGGATCCATTTTGGGCTACGATGCACTTTGCCGAACTATCAAATATCAATCAAGACATGGTAGCGAAAATAGCATTCTTGACACTGATATTATTGTTTACACCGGTTAGTGTTTCCTGATTACACTGTCCTAAAATGAAACTGACTGGTGAGGTGTTTACATTTATAGATGACGTTCAAATCAACGAATCTTGTGATGGAAAGCATCTGTCTGCTCCGTCACCTCGCAGAAGATCATCTTCAACAAGTGATCCTTCAAACCAAGTTAAGTTTGAGTTTGAAGTTTCGGATTTCTTCATGTTTGGAACACCATTAGCTTTAGTTCTTGCCTATAGGAAAATATCCACCGACGATAAAAACAGTAAGTTCTCTTATTTATTTTCAATGAGAGTATTAAACAATATTTTTAAATATAGGTTTAATTACCCGTCCGAACGCAATGCAAGTATATAATATGTTCCATCCCACTGATCCAGTGGCAGCCCGATTAGAACCTATTCTATCAGCGCGGTTTTCAATGTTGGCACCAGTGAATGTCGCCAGATACGTTAAGTATCCTCTAGGAAATGGACAGCCATATCATTTACGTATGTATTAATTACATATTATATTGTATGAACCAACAATTACCTTCTGTATATTTTAGTGGAAACATTACAAAGTAATCCTCAAGTTTTCTCTGATGTACAACCAAGAAGACTATCCGAAGTTTCGCTGCAAAGTACAGTCAGTGGAATCATTGATAATATACCGTTGCAGCAAATAAATTCACGTAAGACATTGTTAATCATTTTATATTCTAAAAAAAATATATTTTGCGGTCCTTTAATGTATAAGAAAGTCCACACCAATATGTTGTGTTCTTAGTTCAGCAGAAATGGTGGGGCGGAAAACGAATAGATTACGCACTTTACTGCCCAGAAGGTCTTTCAAATTTCCCAACCAATGCTTTGCCGCATCTTTTCCACGCAAGTTATTGGGAGAGTTTTGATGTAATAGCATTTATCTTGCGGCAAGTTGGTCGGTTGGAAGGTGCTCCTTTAGCTGGCATTGAAGATCGGGAACAATGCTTCAAACCAGGACAACCCAGGGAGAAGTGGATTAAGAAGAGGACGTCAGTCAAATTGAAGGCACGAGTATGATCTATTTTTGCACATTTTTTTCCTATATGAATCACTGTTATAATTTTATCCATTGGAAAGTAATTTAAAAAATAAATCCAGATAACCTGAATAATGTATAGATCTACAAATTTAAGAATATACTACTCATTCATTCTCTCTTTTTTAGAATGTGGCAGCGAATCATCGCGCCAACGACGTAATAGTTCGCGAAGGCGCTCCTCAACTTTTAACTGCTCGATTTATGTACGGTCCCTTGGATATGATCACTCTAGCTGGAGAAAAAGTTGATATCCATGTTATGCGCGATGCACCAGGAGGTGAATGGATTCTTCTGTCTACTGAAGTTACGGACAAAAATGGACGAATATGTTACACCATTCCTGAAGATAAGGCACTGGGATACGGCATGTATCCCATCAAGATGGTAGTGAGGTAAGGTTTCAACAATATTTATTTCATTAGTGAACGTCAAATCCAGTTTCACATTATCTCTTTTCATTTGTATTTTGTTTAATATCTGTTTTCTTGAACCTCTTTTGGTGATTAAAGATTCTTGGATTTCGCTCCATCCTAATCATATAATTAACAATACATCTTCTCCAAATGTATTTTACATTACATTTGTAATCAAAATCGGTCTGAACTCGATTTACAGATGCTTGGGAGAATCCTTAATATTACATAAATTCAAAATTAAACAATACTAGTTTTTTTTTTTACTAATATGTGTGGGTCACCAAAATAATATAAATGAATAAATGTATTTATTTCAGAGGAGATCACACGTGCGCAGACTTCTACATGGCGGTAGTTCCACCGAAAACAGAATGCATTGTTTTCAGTATAGATGGGTCATTTACTGCCAGTATGTCTGTAACTGGCAGAGATCCCAAAGTTAGAGCTGGAGCAGTTGATATTGTCAGACATTGGCAGGAACTGGGCTACTTGATCATATACACCACTGGTAGACCTGATATGCAACAACAGAAAGTCGTTTCTTGGTTATCTCAACATAATTTCCCTCATGGGCTTGTTTCATTCGCTGATGGGCTGTCTACTGATCCTTTGGGGCACAAGGCTGCTTACCTAAACAACCTTGTGCAGGTGAGCATATTTTTCTGTATAAACTTTAGCTCTACGATGACTGAAGAACAGTAGCTATTTTATTTATCACCTTCAAGTGCTTCAAACCATAATTTCATTTCGAAGATAGTTTTATGTTTACTTTTTTATACATAGTATAAAGTAAAGTAATCATGAAAATTATTGACTGCAAAATTTTCGCGGAAGAATCCATGATGACTATTTTCTCGATGATGTCTGAGTGGATGACTGGATGAATGTATCAGTATGTCCAGAAACTTACGAATGCGAAAGATAGGGTTACGAGACTTCTACGACAATGCGAAGAACTGAGTTCAATTTATTTTGTAGCACGGCAGGACGTGCCTGAACTAAAGGGTTTGACAAACAAACACAACATTTCTTAAGATGATAAAAATGATATTTAATTAAATGGGAAAACGGTGAATTGAACAATTGACAAACAAATACAAATATTAGAAACGACGACAACGTACGAATATGCTTAAATAGTTACAATTACCAAAACATATTTATTAACAAATTTATACTTAAAGTTCTACATTTTGTAGAGTACAGCAGACATGAGAACACTACCCCATACGGGTTATGGTGCAGGGAGAGGGAAAACGTTTCCCACAGAACTAACACAAAAATTACGTAAAAACTAAAACCTAATCTAGGGTTCGGCCAGACCTCTCCGTAAATCTGTCGACCCCAGATGACATCTCAAGCCGATATTTCAGAATATTTGCCGCGATAATCTCAAATGACTATTTATGAGAACTAAAATTCTAACACACATGTGTAGCAATAAATTAAACTCAAGAACTCCTCTCAAGACGATTTTCGATGCATTTAAGTCCAAACGCAGTTTGAAATTTGATATTTTAAATATGTTAGGAAATCAGTTCCGAAAAATGTTTCAAGTATAAGTAGTATTAATAAATCTGCTTCTGGTTTTGAAAAAAATGAAATTATACATTTGGAAATGCGAATATAAATCCAGGTTATGATTGTATATGAACGAAAGGGTTTTACTTCCTTTGTAGAACCACGGTTTGATAATCCATACTGCATATGGCAGTAGCAAAGACATCAGCGTGTATAGCTCCATCGGGTTAAAACCCAAACAAATCTACATCGTCGGTAAAGCATCGAAGAAGCAACACAACCTGGCGACCATCCTCACCGACGGATACGCGGCACACCTAGCCATCCTGATGGCACATGGAGGCTCACGGCCGGCTCAAGGCAACGCCCGGATGGTCATCCCTAGGGGCTACTTCGGCCTACCAGGCCAGAACGCCTCCTTCCGCCGAAGAAGGTAACCATATATTTCTTTGTTAAATTCTTTCTACGGTGTTAAGATAGGAGGCTGAATTTTGACTTACAGTTGTATATTGTATATAATTATCTAGATCTCTTGGTATAGAAAAGCGGAAAGTTGAACCGCAGTTCTTGTGCATTAGCTTTATTCATTTGGGTGCGCATATCCCTCTTTATACAACATTCACAAGATCTGATCGCTTCTTACTGAGTCATTCTCATTATATTCACGGTGATTTGTTTGTATATCGAGGGAAGATGGTGCGATCAAATGGCAAATACTTCTCTGTTCTTATTTAATTATCAGTTTGAATTATCTAATTGTGTTGACTTTATTTCATTAATGAAACTAACAGTTGTGTGATCCGTTGGTAGGGTAGTATAACAGATGCATGTTGTGGCATAATGTTTCAGCCACGACACTGGAATATCATCGCCGGGTCGAAACAGTGGTTTTCTGAAGCGCAAGGTGTACATTAGTCACGTTTAGCATACGCTAGTTACGCAATTGTCAATCACTCACTATGGTAATTATCATCTTTCATATTGTCACTGCATTACGGGACCCTAGTCTATGTTTGCTGTACGTTTCTGTCAATAATGATTCACTTTTAAAAATTTAACTAAACAGAAGATTTAAAAGTTAACTAAAAATACTTTAAATAATTTCCAATTACTGGATATGAATATAACTAAAATCTTTCACTATTTAACTAAATGATTTTGCAGAATCGAATTTTCTAAGTCTCTTTTATTTGGAAAAGGTTTATTTCATATAAAAGTGATCAAAATAATATATTAAAGAACGAGTTCCATAATTGTCAATACATTTTGTGAGAACGGAGTATCCTTCGAACAAAATAATCGACTATTATGAAATGAGTTCTTTATACTATTTTTTATATTTTGCGCCTTTTTGTTCTTTTCAAATTTAGGGAATTTTGCAAGGGGTTACTTATTCATTGTCTGACCACTTAAGGTCTAAAATATTCAAATCAAATAGTAATGAAATGAAATAACGTGAAATACTTTCTTACTTATTAATTTGTATATGGATGTGTTGTTACGAAAGGCATGGAATGGAACTGATGGTGGACGTATTGGTGGACGTATAGTGTCTGCAATTGAGAAGAATGATTTTGTGCATAAATAAAGTAAGGAAAGGTTTAAATCTGCTATTGAATGTCGATTAATGTAAAGTGTTGGTGTTTGAGAAGAATGATTTGGTGACTGTAATGTTTCAGTAAATGGTGCCTGGACAAGTGAATGAATTTGTATATTTGGCTAGTATGTTCTCGAGGGATGGACGTATTGACCGGGAGATTGAAAGACGGGTGTTTGCAGGGTGCAAGGTATTGCTAGTGCCTACATTGATGTATGGTTCTGAATGTTGGGTGTGAAGCATGAACGACGTATCACTGCTGTAGAAATGAGATATTTGAGAGAAGTATGTGGATATACAAGACGTGATCCTATACGGAATACATTAGTGTATGGTGAATGTGAAATTCAGAAGAATGTTGTTAAGAAAGGAGGAGTGAGTCTGTTGAGGTATATATGTGGGTGAGATTAAAGGTGAACGATTTCGTGGGCGTCCGAGGAATAACTGGTTGGGTAAAATTGATGGTTTGTTGCGTGAACGAATGATTCCGAGTGAGAAGAATAAACGAGCATCTATGAATCGCAGTATGAATGTGGACGAGGCGAAAGCGGTGAAATGTTTGGGAGGAGATTGATTGTTTCTGGGTTCGTGCTACCCCACTAAGTGGGACATACCGTGATGTTATGTATGTATGTACTTGTTAATATTGCATCTCTTTAATAGAAACCCTAATGTATAATTATCGAATAGATTCGTTTATGAGACTTAGAAAATTAATAAATGTATAAAAGTATTAACTAGAAAATGTAAAAGGGAATAGTTTAAATGCCGGTCTGTAGTAATGCAGGTCACGTAACCCTCTCATTACATAGTTCCACCACCAAACCCAACCATGGCCAGTCCTGTTGTTGGCCTGACGCCCAAGTGCGGTAGCGTTGTCACTCACATGTTTGTTGCAGGTACCTGCTTATGAAGACTATGCTATGTGGTGTTTCTATGTCGTATTTATGTCCTGGACTTGTGGTTTAAACAATCTCGCCTCACACACACACTCTGCTGTCTCTGTCACGTACACTGTAGTTGGTAAAACTATTTCCTAACTGTTATGCGCAAGCCAGAGACCACAAGTTCTGCATGGCTTACTTGATACTGTTTGCGCATGTGCGTTTCACAGCTTGCGCTATGCACCTGGTTTGTTTAGCCACAAATCTTTGACATTTACAAAACCATTTTCCGAGACTTACACAGACATTCAATTAGACCTTAACGAATTCCCAAGTTCAGAAATTGCTGAAAAATAAATGTATTTTGTTGTATAAGTCTCGATGATGAAATTAGTTATACTTAGTGCTAAAATTTATTATGAATTCTCACATAAGTAGTCCTCTAGTAGGACACAAAGTCTGATTTTAAATGCATTTGTAGTTGAAATATTTTGCAGCTAGCACCGCAATTCAACGCTAAAATGTTCTTTTGTTAGCGTGGAAACAATTTTGATTTTACAATTGTTGAATAACATTTTCAAATCCAACCACGCAAACAAAAAATCAAATGCTAACAACACCGGCTACTAGCAAATGCTTCCACTAGATCCATTTGTCCATAGTTACGTAATTTGGTTGTGTTTAGGTCTGCGAAAAGGGCTACCTCTTACCCGATTAGCAGTGATGGCAGCCCCATGGAACGCTCGTTTAGCACGCGCCGTTGCCAACTGCCGCGGCCCACGCTCGCCACGATTGCCAACCACAGCTCCATGGCAAGCAGTTCTGGTTGACGACAGCCGAATGTTGAGTACCGCAGGTTCAACAGCCTGTACTGACTTCATCAATGTAGCGAATGTTAAAATTAGATGATAAAGGCTCTCTATCATCGCATTGGAAATTTATAGTCAAATGAGATCTGTTTTCCGTTTCGGAGAGGCAATTGAGATTGAAGTTCGTTGTATATAAGTTGAAATCTGCAGGTTCGACAGCATGTGCTGAGATCACATGTATTATAGAAAAGAATGTTTAAATTAGATAATTCTGTACTATAGGAACTGGAATCTTGATGGTTAATGGGTGATCTCGTATCGAAAATTGAGATTAGGAATAGAAATGTATATAAGCTCGAAAGTTTATTACTGTAACAATTCTTTAAAAAGTATTTCTCTCGTGTTTTATAGCACTTTTTGTCTGCTCTCGTTGTTTTACGAATGTCGAAATTTTAATTAGGTTTTAGTTATATAGTTATAATTTATATTCTGGCAAGCAAGCTATGGGTATTAATGTCTTATTTAGTTATTAACAATGAATAGAATGAAGAGAATAAAAACGAAAGTTCACTTGGCCATTTTGTCTGGAGCTGTGGCTGGCTCAATTTAATTGAAGACTTATAAATTAACAGTAAATTGGCTTCAATTTGGAACATTTGTCAAGTCATCTAATACTACTATACACTTGGAAACATCACATTTATTTTTGAATACAATTTTTGAAATTATCATGTTTTCATACGAAACAAGATTTTTATATATATTATTTATACCGGATATCCTCTTACATATGTTTTTAAAACCAATTTTGGAATAACTCGTAAGTATTTTAACGTTTCTAGATTTTTACTATTTTCTACATGATTTCCCACCTGAATAGTTCGTATAAAACATAGTTTTCTACTTAAAAGAAGAAATCATAACATTTATATTGTTGGTCTTTACCGAAGGCCTTTCTTATAGTAAAATAACCACTATCCAGTATTCACAATGTTACGTAATATCTAACTTAACAAATAAGACAACAGCATAGAAAATATTTCTATCTGTGAACATATGACGCTTATAAACAATTCTACATGTAATAAGTACGTGTAACTGATAGTACTATGTTAATATAAGGTTGTTAAACAATTTCGCATCTGCTTCTGAGATTGGCAGCTGTCTTTCAATAAATTATTTTATGTAAATTTACTGCTCTTTCATTTGTTGAAGAAATATAATATTGTGCATCTAAAATGAAATAAAAATTTTAAAAATAAAGTATGGGATCGATGTTATTCTGATTAGCAGATGCGAATTTAACTGTTCCTTCCTATTTTTAGATGTTACATTTATGTTTAAAAATATATTTTTATGAATCGTTAACTCTTACTTGTAACAGTCTTTCAAATTATTTCTGTAAATCTGTCAGAAAGTTTATATTTTTGAGTAGATAGAATAATAATTCAAGTAATGAATAATAATGTTTATGTAGTGTTCAAAGTTATGTTGTTTACGTTAATAGTACAAAGTATATGAATTGGTAGAAAATTCAATCTATTTCACTGTTAGACAATTAAAATTAGATCTATCAAGAGTATTACGCTTATGATGAAAAAAGAATAGTTAAATAACTATGAAGTAACTGTTTTTGTAGTTGTCTCAAAACGTATATGTAAGGTTAAGATTTTACAAAAGCAATCACTGTATGATTAGAGATTTACTTTTCATTCGGATAAGCATTCCTATGTATTTCAATATTTGTGTCATCTTTCCCATGTGTTAAGTTATTATCTGGTTGTTCATGTCTTATATTTTTTACTGTCTCAAACTTTGGAACTTCGAAGTTGTGTGATTGATTTTAAGTGTTTCACGATTTCTCGCAAATAATTTTGTGTATATACAAAATGTACACAATATGTGATAAGTTAGCACGGAAACATGTATTTCTAAATGTTGTATAGCAGATTAATATTTTCGTATACAAGCAATGCAATGCAACGTAAATGTTAAAATAATGCGGTCTTACACTCACTGTATTGAGTGCAATTTTAGATTTTTGAAAAAGTCTATGTGTACATAAACATATACATGAAATAGTGATTACAAGTGGGTTGTGATTTCTTTTATTGAAATCTAAACAATTCTTTATTTGGTATATTATCAGATGGCAATCAAAAATGTAAACATTGTTTGAAATCTCAAGAGACTTTTATTTTTTACTAGTGTATGTAATAAGTTTGTGTATTGTTATCTTAGTAGTTATCTTTTGCCTGTATTATTAGGAAGTATTATATGTGATATCAATGAAGTGGAACTTTAAGTAAAATCATATTCAAGACATTTCCTTTTTTTATACAAACATAACTGATGATTACTCTATTTGTATAGGAACTGAAGCGGAATACTTATGAAGCATGAAACGAATTACAAATATGAATGGGCTGTGTATAATTTGCATAACTACTTTAATGAAAGGTGCATTATAAATCTATTGGTCGCGCTACATTTTGAATTGTATTTGCAAGAGAACCAATAACAGAGCGTAACAAATCGTCGTTTGCCGGGGATTGGTGGCTGTTTAGTGTTGATGCAAGGAAGAATACGTGTCAAATTAATTTAAAATTGAAATCTAATGAAGCCATATATGTTGTTCTTATAAACGAGTTTGTTAATCAGTGCTTAATTTAATGGTAAGTTTTTTTTAAAAGACATCATTTTAGAGTATTAATTTAAAAATATAAGTGACGCAATTTTTGAGGTTAGCTAAATGTCAAAGTTGATTATTATCATGTTTAATAAAACAAAATCAACTATTTTACACCATGGAACATCTGTCTATGAAAAACGTAACTTACACTGAAAATCTTCGAGAAATTGATGACAACGAAAGTGGGCTCGATCAAGTTGTCGATCCTTGCACAGAGTTTCAAGTAGGTGTGACCAATCACATGTAAATGTTGTTATTGACTTAATACGTTAAGTTACAGTTCAACTCATCAGTAACATCTACAAATGAAGCCTTCAATTTGCCAAAACAATCAACACGTAAGCATTCTCTCACATCTTTACGTGGCAAAATAAATTATAAAGTGGATGATAATGAATTGCCTCGGGTGCATAGAACTTCAAGTACTCAAAGTGTAACCAACATGTTAAGAAAAGAAAATTTTAAGAGGAACTTTTCTGAATCGTCCGAATTCTATGGATCGGACCGAACCATACATAGTAGTGCTTCTAATCATGATAATGCACAAATAAGAGACTTTTCTTCAGGTGCTTGCACGCCAGTTGCACATGATACTTCTTTCATCTCGGATGACAGCCCAATATTCCCCAATTTTAATCATGATAGATTTGAAACTGCTTCAAATATTTCTCTTACATCTAATCTCACCGATGTTCCTCGTAGCAACATATCCAGTGTTTCAGATTTAACAGGCTATGAAGAAGAGCTTTTTCAAATAAAGAAGCTTTTAATTCATGGTTCGAATCAATCGCTTTACCGACCTGAATTAAGTAGCACAAATCATAAAAATTCTAATGACACATCTGTATACGAACACAAAATTGAAGAACTAGAATGTCAGCTACAAGAAACACTTGCCGAAAATGAAAAATATAAATTTGATTTGAGAGATTTGGAAAATAAAGTTGAATTAATATGGCAAGAAAAATTTCAAGAAGTTATGAGACAAAAAGCTCAATGCGAAGGACAGTTAGAAAATGTTCGAAAGCAATATGAAAGCACTTTAAACGAAAAAGAAAAAATATTAAAAAGTTTCAAGCAGTCTGATGACAAAAATTCTTTAAGGGCAGAATTTACAAAAATTCAGCTTAAATTAAATAATTTGGAAAAACAAAATAGTGATCTACAATCAAAACTTATTTTGTCTTCAAATGAATCAAAACAGTGGCAAAGTGAATTTTTAAAAACAGAAGCTGAAAATGAAAAGTTACGCATAAATTTACAGGAAATGAAATCAGAAATCGATTCGAAAAACAGCGTCCTCTTCGGCCTAAAGAATAAAATAACCGAACAGCATATTGAAATACAAAATCAGATCCAAGCAAAAATGAAATTAAATAACCATATTACAACAATAAATAACGATATTGAATCTGTGAAGAAATCTGAAAAGTGGTATATCGATCAGTTACATAGTTGCCAGTTAATAAAAAGTAACATTCAACAAGAGCTGATGTCTACGCAAACAAATTTAATAACAGCTACGCAAAAAATAGAAAACATGAAAATGGAAATTGCGCATTGGAAAAATATGTGCGACGAAACCCAAAGAAAAGCTATGAGAGAGAAAGAAAAATTGTTACGAAAAGTTGAGATGATTGAAGCGGATATTGTAGAACGAGAAGCAATTTTAAAATGTACGCAAACAGAAAACGATACAAAGATTGAAATGAATTATATTGCGAAAACAGTTGATGAGTCCCATGACTACCAAATAATGTTGCAAGATTATGAAGAACAATTGCTAAACATGAAAAAAATAACCAGTGACCAAAATGCAACAATTGAAAATCTTCATAAACAAAACACCGAATATTTAGTACGACTTACAACAGTTCAGAAAAACTACAATGAAAAAGAATTAAACGTGGAAGCAATACAAAATCGAAATCAAGATTTAGAAATGAAATGTAACACATACAGTGAAGATTTGCGTACTAAAGATAATGAGTTATTAGAATTAAGAAATAAAATCGTAAGTTTAGAAGTAGCACTTCATGCAGCCAATCGTGAAAAACAAGAAATCGACGAAGTAGTGAAAAATCTTAGAGATGACTTCAATAAATTCATGAAATGCTACCAGAGTATGAAAGAAAAATTAGAAGAAAAGGCGAAAATAATAACGCAATTTGAACATGAAAAACAGGAATTATTTATGGAAAATAATTGGAGAGTTTGTGAAATTGAGGAATTACAACATAAAATATTAGATGTAAAAGGACTGCAAGCAGAAATAATGGAACTAAAAAATATCTGCAATCAAACTATGATTGAAAAGGAAGAATTGCTACAAAACAACAAAATGTTAAAAGCGGCCAATGAAAGCCTTGAAACAAACTGTGATAGCTTCAAGTTAAAAATTGAAGATTTAGAGCAAAATTTAGTCGAAGATGCTACAATTTCAAATGAAGATCTAACAAAATTGACAAAAGAAATAACTAACTTCGAAAATGAAATTTTAAAATTAAATGAAATATTACGTATTCGCGAGGAGCAATTATTCAATCAAACTAAAAATTGTGAACTGCTAAACAGTGAAATACAAGATAAAGAAAAATATATTAAAGAGCTACAAATAAAATTATCAGAATCTATAAATTCACTACAACAAGGGACCGATTTTTCTTCAGAAATCGAACAGATGAATATAAATTTACAATCGAAAGTTACAGAATTAAATAAAAAACTATTAGATGCAAATAGCGTTATAGAACAGTTTAATATGTTGTGCCGTAATTCTGAAACAGAAAAACATAATTTATCAAACCAATTAAATTTACTTAAAAAAGAATTAGAAAATTCCCACGTGATACCTGAAAATAAAAGTGTTAACACTAGTATTTTAACGTTAGATAGAAAAATTGGTGTAGATGCAAATACTCAGACTGATTTTACAGTAGAAAACTTAGATATTAAGTCAGAGTTGCAAAATATAAAATCACGATTATTAGAGTTAATTTCAGACAACAATAACGTGTCAAATAGTCAAATAAGTAATTCAAATATATACAATACTTCAGATATTATTATTGCAATAAATGAACATATAAATAAAATTTTATGCTTGAAAGAGGGCCAAGTTAGTAAATTAGAGACTAGCGAAAAAGCTAACAAAATTTTAAGAGCAAAGTTGTTGAAATTAAAACATAAAGCCGAGAGTAAATTAAATATTTTAAATGCAAGATGCTCAAGATTGGACACAAGTTTTGAGCAAATACAAAATGTAATTGATGTATTCAACAAACATCAAAATAATATTAAATCAAGTTCTATTGGAATTCAAGCTGATATAGTAATTAAAGCTGATCAAGCTTCTCGATTGATGCAAGAGGTAAAGGATTTAAAAACTCTTCTACGCGTTAATGAAATGGAAAGAAAAGAACATTATAAAAGATTCGAAGCAAACAACAGAACATTATTGAAGAAAGTTAAAGAACATATGAGAGGTCGAAAAGCTGCTGAGAAGAAATTTGCATCTTTGGAAGAAACATATTCTTTCGCTGTAACAGAAATCAACAATTCAAAAATAATAAATAATAGATTAGACATGGAACTTGCAACATACAAAACTAGATGCGATGAATACAAAATTATTTGCGATAAACTAAACGAAGACATACTTGAATTAGAAAAAGAAAAGAACCAACTTAAAACTCCAGAAAAAGTTGCAGAATGTTTGAATTGTTTAGATAAAGATCAGATTAATAGAGAATTAAGAGAAATCGAATATAAGTATAACAACCTCGCAGAAAAATTGCATTGGCAAGAAAAAGAGACTCACGATAAAGAACAAGGAATTACAGAATGTAAAAAACAGGTTAATTGTTCTGTTTTCGTTTTAAAGTTGCCTTAATTGAAATGTATTTGTGTTTACAGCTTTTCAACGAAAAACTTCAATGCAGTGCACTTAAAAAACAAGTTTCTAGTATCCAAATGTGTCTCGATAATGCAAATGAGCAATTAGACAATAAGCAAGTAGAGTTCGGACATTTAAAATCAGTTGTAGAAAAGTTAGAAATCAACGAAAAATTACTCACCGATCAGCTGGAAAATGCTCACATTCAGTACCAAGAATGCAAAAGGAAACTTGAATCCACCATCCGAATACTGGATGAGAAAACTTCAAAAGATGAAATATTAGGGGACGAAATTAAGGTTAGTATTCCTAAACTCAAAGAAAAGTTTTAATTAATACATTTTATATATTTCAGACCTTAAGTTGCCATTTGCATCAAAAAACTCTGGAAATGGCTAACTTGCAAAACAAATATGCGCTTTTAGAATCACAAACATCTTCAGCGCAAATTAACCACCAAAAACTTACAGATGAGTTGCAGTCAAATTTAGCTGAACTTCAAACAGAGTTGGATTCAGTTAGAAATGACAAATTTTTCTTGCAAAGACTTTCCGCCGATTTGAAAATGTCTTTGCAAGGTACCCTGAATCAAAATAAGGTAAGACCGTTACATTTGAAATGACAGTTATAGAAAATATTCCACACACGTTACAAAACTAATAAATACTAATATAAAATTATTGTCATGTTATTATACATTGTCGAACTTATTATTTAAAACAAAATAACTTACGAAACCAAAACGTTTTGTCATGTATTGGAACTCTGAAATTTTCACTGTGCGCTTGCGCATTTACCGGCTGAACATATAAACATGTGACTGGCGGTATTTATGAATTCATAATTGAATTGAAATATTAGCTATTACCTGTAATATCTTTAATTATTTATTCAATTTATTATGATATTTGTGCAATTTTTATAACATATATGTGAGTGCAATTAATATTTATTTTAAATGAAAACCGTATGACTCAAATAATAAAATACAGGGCGAACTAATAACTTTAGAGAAAAATTTTATATACAAAAAATGACCAGGAAAAAGAGCCCTATTTAATAGATATAACAAACAGAAAATTAATCCAGTGGTTCTCAAACGATAGAATAAAATTATATTTTTTAAAATAGTAACCTATATAAATTTTTAGTCCATTAGATACACAATTTTTTTCTGATTTCAAAGATATAAATATAATATGAGGTTGTATAACAATTATTTTGAGTAAAATGGTATTAAAAACCAGAAATAATTTTACAATATTCATGTGAAAAGAAAGTGCCCCATTTTGAAGTTTGTCGTTGTAAGTTTTTTTTTAAAGTTACTTGAAAGTTGTGTAATGCACGCTTAACACATATTTTCGTATATCAATTTTTTTTTTTTTTTCAATTGTCATAACAAAAAATTCATTAGCAACCGATGATTGCTACAACTTTGTTGCTGTAACTTTGTAAATTTACGAGTATTTTTTCTTGAAGGTACTAAAGCTCCGTCTGGAAACATTAGAGAGTGAAACAAAGAACTTGACAGAAAAACTGAAATACGATTCGCTGCCAAGCTTACCATCGCCGTCAAAAATAGATGAAGAATATATAAATCGTTTGTTACAACAAAGCACTGTTGTACCACACAAGCCTTTGAGAAACCTGCGCTCTTGCTTGGATTCGCTAAAGCAAGAAATGGCAACGCTGCAAAAAGAGATCATTGCGAAAACGCAATCAGATATATCACTTTAATTCTAAAACCTACATTAGTGCTTCCTTACTATAGTATTTAAATTTTGCTAATAACAGTATTGCATTACTTAGTCGCTTATGTTGCTTATAAATTTGGTGCTAGATTATTTTAATATTATTTATAATTTCTGTGATTTGTTACTTGGTTTATGTAAGTTTTATTTTTCCTCGCCTTAAGTACAACTGTGGAATTATTGGTCGTTAGTTTGACCAACTGATTAAGGTTAATGAACATTACTATTTTGCTGTTAAAACGTTCCACTTTTTTATGAAGATAAATACTTTAAATGGTAGATGCAAATTATTAAATATTCCCTGTTATTTAAATTTAAAGCATTCTTTAACATGTAACAGCTGCAAAAGTTAGTCAGCTGCTAATAATTGCACTCCTTAATCTGTTGTTCATTATTAGCGACCCATGTGTATTATTATTTGTATTTTCTATTGTTGGTTGTTAATGCTTTAATTTTAAATTATTTCACTGGGTTGTACATAATTCTTCAAATAATATAATGTTATTAAGGATCATTGGTGATCTGTAAATAAATTATTTTTACATATAACCGTAATTTTATTTCACCTTTTAATATTAATTGAAATGGTTATAGCAATGAATACAAATTTGGAAATATGTATTATGACTAGTATGAATCAATTGTCAACAGAAAAATGAAACCCTTAAGAAGCTTACTAACTAAGCACCATTAATTATTTAGTATAAAACATCGCAGTATAATTAATAAATATAAAAAATTATATTATTAACAATAATAAAATATATGGATAGATATTACTGTTGTGTGTTTTTAAAAAGTGTAGAAAAAAAATTATATTACATTGCGTGATGAATTATAAATCTGGAAGTCTGAGTTCGATCCCAGAAATCCTCCTGTAGGAGATAACTATTTAGTTACTAAAACTAACCAAAAAAATTTCCACTAACATTTGGTGTTTGCAAAAGTAGAGTTGGGTGAACTACAGAGCTGGTGTCCATCAAAAATAAATAAATGATATCATCATACCAAAATCTGCAAGAGCAGAACTGTACCTACCCCCAAATTTGGTAGGGCTCTTACCAATTCAGGCTGCATCAGCAACTCCGCCCGAACTGCCCCAGGAGTCGGTTGAAAATGGAGGCGTCCAGAAGACTGCGATCTGAAAACAGAAAGTTCGTATAATTTTATTTCAATTAATATGTATTAATTTAAATAATAGTTATTTATGTATCTTGCAAATTTTGTTTCATGTTACGTCCAAATTTACTATAGTACGTGAATATATTTGCCAAAATTATCTTACTTGTACAATAATTATTTAACGGTTGCCAACACTGGGTTGCTCAAAATCGTCGTATAATGGGTTACTTTAGTGACGATTTCTGAGCTTTTAATGACGATTTTTGAGCACTTGAGTGCCGATTTCAAATAAAATAATTAAAATGATTTACCATCAGTTGTTTTCTAAGACCTGGGCCGCATCCGTGGTTGTGACTGCTGAAAAAAATCAAAATATTATTAGTTTTGAATAAGTTTTTGATAATTATTTATGATTTTTCAAGTTAATTTCCAAAATAAAAAATTTACAATATATTGCATATAGACAAGTATACTATTTTTTGAGAAAAAATGTTGACAAAAGAATGATAAATATTATTAATTTCATCAATAATAACAAAGAAATCAATAATTGTTTACCTTTTCTATGGTTTCTGTAGCAACAATATGAAAAAATATGTTTTTCATAGCATTATTGTATATGCCGCCTAAGCCAAAACATGTACTAAGTTTTTTAAACAAAATTGTTTGATTTAGCATATAAATTATATATCAAAATGACCAGCAGAAAATACTGAATCGATTGATATACTTTTTACATATTCAAATCAAAATTTTTTGGGTAAAAACTTAAATTTGGTACGGACAAATACTCAAGTTGTCAGAATCGCGCCAGAAACAAACGAATTACTGCAAGTGTCATGGCCGCTGTACCAGTGACTCTCAACCCATGGCGCCAACATCGAAAACATTTTTACAAATTTTTTATTCAGAAATGTAATTTAAACTTAACAAAAACCATAAAATAAATATTTTAAAATATAAAATAATTAAATAAGTACTTTTTATTACATACTTATGTAAATGAATTTTAATGTAAGTTATTTAACCTTTTTTAAAATTTATAATTCAGTATTATTTCGTCATCGCTCATTCGCATATTTATAAATATGATCATCTATAACATACCAAGTTTATTTTCAATTTGAGATTTTGAGAAACAAATAAAAATATACCAAAAACATACTGTTGTACTTCAATTTCACGAAATATCACTAAAAATTGGCATATACTTTTATTGTATTTCTGTATAATATAAACCTTAAAAAACTCACTGGTGCAGAGCGCATCATCATATCTCTTAAATTTTTCGAGATATGGCGGTTTTTGATGTTTTTCGAAGTGCAACTTTTAGGAACTGCAACTCAAAAATTACGCAAGATATCGAAAAATACTTTCAGTTTTGTGTTGTTCGTGCATATTATAGCAAAATATCAAATTTTTGAAAAATTGAAAATTTTTGAATTTTTTTTTGAAAATTTCGATCATCGATATCTCAAATAATAAACGAGATACGACCCTGCGGACTAAACCATTGGATTCAGATCATTGAAATACATAAACCCTAAAAATTTCAGAACATTCGGATTGTGGGTTGAAATTTTAGAGCAAAAAGTCTTAAAATCTCGTTTTTCAGCCCAAACGTCAAGGGGTACCTATTGACGTTCGGGCTGGAAAACGAGATTTTAAGACTTTTTGCTCTAACTCTATAACGCGTAAAGCAATTTTAATGAAATTTTACATACTTATGTATTTTGACGAGCTGAATCGAATGGTTTAGTCTGCAAGTCTGTATCTTTTATATTTTTCAAGTTATCGCCTATCGAAATTTGGGGAAAAAACTCGAAAAATTTCAAAATTTTGAAAATTTGCTAATTTGTAATAAAATGCATGAAACTCACAGAACTGAGTCTATTTTTCAATATCTTTAATAGATTTTGAGTTGCAGCCACTCAAATTAGCATTTCGAAAAACATCTAAAATTGCCATATCTCTATAAAGTTAAGAGATATAACGATGCGCTCTACAGCATTGAGTTTCTTACGGTTTATATTATATAGAAATAGAATAAAAGTATATGCCAATTTTTAGTGATATTTCGTGAAATCTGAAATTGTGCAGTACTTTCTTAAAATGTATTTGTTGTCAATGGTAAATGAACTTGTATTAAATTTTCTTATTTGTACAGATATTATAAACATTTATCAAATTATAACCAGAATCCTCGTTTAAATAATTGGGCCATATTGTGTAATTCCAGATAATGTAACAATTTACTGATCTACAGATAAGTTATCTTCAGGAGTGAAGTATCAATTAAAATACAAAGTAATGTTTAAAATGTTATTAGTTGTCAAAAAAATTATAAAAAGCTTGTCAAAATATTTTTTGATAACTACATGTTACACATTACTTTTTATTTTTCAGTGACGCTTCACTTCTAAAGATGATCTATGTAATGCATTATTGTAGTCGTTCATGGGAATGTGTGGCATATATTTTACTACTTTGATTAATTATGTTCATGTATAATTTGCAAACAAAATTAGCTTTTTAAAATGTATTACAAAACTTTGGACTTTTATCTACAAATGTAGGTATAAAACATTATATGTTTCATTTATTATAAATATTGATATATTGTTTCAAAAAGTCATGTTCATCTTGCACTATCTTCAGCCCGTATGGTTGACCTTAAGTGTCTATTTTATTAATTTTTATTAAAAATACTTTTGTATATTCCATAAAAGTTCTATTAAAGTTTTAAATATCGAAATATTATTCTAAAGCATTTAGATCAGACAGGTGCACACAAAACCGAGTTAATGAACAAGATTGAACTGAATATCAATTAAATTCCGAATCGCAGCAACACAACGTTGGAGTTTCATATAAATTATATTGTTTAGTAGTGCGTGGACTTTTATAGTGAATACGTGTGTTTAGGTAGCGTCCTCAAGAAATTTACAATAAAAAGGTTAGTTTTATTATTTGTACTGTTTTTCAATGTTAATGTAAGAGAAACTTAAAAGCAACGGCGATTCATCTGACCCATGGTTACTAAACATGCTAGGGAAACTGTATTTTTTGTTATCAGAGATCTGATCGAAGTAATACCTACGTTTCTTGTCGATTACCAATAGATATGCACAAGCAAAATATCCTGATTTGAATTTTTGTTCGCTCTGTAACAGCATTCAGTTACTTTTGAGTATTTGGATTTCTCTATAGTCTGTAAGCTGTGATTCCCTAAGTTTGAACAGATAGGTATGGACCAATAGTTTGGCAGGTAAAGAAAAGAATTACAAAACTAGATTAGAAATAAATTTGAGAAAGATTGAAAATTTGGCAAGCATTATATCACAGGAATTAATGAAAGGTTCATTTACATTTAATTTAAATTTATTTTAATTTAAAAATAATAACGTATTATCAAATTAAAGCATTCATGCAATCATTTAATTTTTGTTCTCATTTTAATTTCATTTAATTTAATTTATAAGATAACCAACTTTTATCTTTTAAATGAAAATGATAAATTTTGACGTTTGTGATTGAAAAGTTATATTTTAAATCATTGAGAATTCGAATTCTTTGCTAAAATATGAATAATTTTGATGATTTGTCTTAAGTAGAACTGATCAGAAATGAGAAAATATAATTTTCTGTCCGATAAAAAAAATAAATTTTATTCAAAAATAAAAAAGTAACAGATTTGAAAAGATTACTTAAAACTGAGTCTTGTTTTCTTCATATTTAAATAATAAAATGATATGATGAACACATAATCACTTGTATATATGATCATGATCCCTATTTAAAAACTTCCTTGCTTGCAAAGCATAAATCTCATGCTATTACAATTTTTGAATGAAGATATAAATAGCAATTTCGAAGTTATAAAATAAAATACAGTTTCTTTGGTTGCTTCTTCCAGTATTTGATTATTTCTTTCATCAATTTAATTTTTATTACTCGCTAAAACCGTTTCCGTTTTACTGAATATAAATTTTCAATTTAACTTTAAACGCTGAAATAAGTAATCCGGGATATGCGAAAGTTTCATACGGCAAAGTCAACTATCTCGACATACATAAACATTACGATTTCCCTGACATTTCCACGGCGCGTCATTTTATTGGAGATAAATTCTGCATATACAGAAAGCGTCGTATTAAAATGTAAATGTATGTAAATTTGAGCTATTCTCGCACAGTGTTCAGCGTAATATGTTAACATTACTTTTCGAACTACCTACCTTCGTTTATTGAGCTGTCATCGAATGTTCATTGATCGTGTTACGATGGGGAATGATGCTGAAGAGTTGTAAAAATCGGAATCATAAATGTTCTTCAAATAAAAATTGAAATGCTCTAATGTAATATTAAATATAAAAGGGAGTATTACGATTTGTTTAAAATGAAAAATATGTGACAATGTTTCATTTTGTAAATATATGTACAATTCGATTTAATTTTATGGGCAGTAAAAATGAATTTTATTTTAGAGTACAGATTCGTCACTATATAGTCAATTTTGTTTATACGACTTCTATTGGTTGTCAAACGATATGAGCCCCGGCAAAAATGCCTATATAAATACATAAAATGGTCACAGAATAGAAAATAAGTCATTTATATTATGACTAGACCCCAAAAAATCTTACTAAATATAACATAAGTTTAAAAAATATTATTAATCATTAAGATATTCTAAATTATTTGTACTTCTCTTATTATTGAGCTGTCAGATTGTCTAAGTGTCAAATAGTTGGCAACTAATTTGAAGGCTTTGAATTCGTAAGTATATTTTAAATACATACAATAGTTATTTACTTCACAAGTGGGCAAAGTAAGGAATTACCCATGAGAGAAATTTTAGCACACGAAGCCAAAGGCTGAGTGTGATAATTTTATCGAGAGTGTAATTCCACTTCGCCCACGTGTGAAGTATAACGTTTTATCCATCACCTCTTAATAAATAAAAAAATTATTAAAGAAATATTATTTCACTGTGACATATGCTTTAATTTTTTAAATTAAAATGTCAATCGAAGTGTTTACCGAGGTGTTGTGTGTTATTATTATTGTTATAAATAAAAAAATACTCACTAGTAACTTTCCTTAAAATTATACCCACTAGTGGGTAATCTGTTACTTTCCTTGTTTAAAATCGCCATAGTTATAGAGCATTTATTGAGAGGTGTTGGATAAAATATATTATTTATTTCTAACTAATAAATATTACTTTAGGTCGACTCAACGAAATAAAGGCTTGTTGAATGACATAGGTTAGCAAAATTGATTAGTGTTCTTTCAGAAATAAATGGAATTCAACTATATTTTAATTATTTACCATGATAAGTGATTTTAATTCCATTTCAATAATTTTCCGAACAATAAATTGGAACATCCATGTGACTACAATTATTTACAATCTCTACTGTTTGAGATCTACCAATACCTTTACAATAACGTCACAACATTTAAAAAAATCATTGTGGCTTAATGAATAACAATTAAGACTTTTTAAAAGTGCAGATAGTCTTCAATTTAGATATAGTTTTATATAAAAAAAATTTTAATAGCGCAAGACCCCATTGTCTGGCTCGCTTCGCCCGTTCGCTCGTCGTTCAAACTTACATGCTCAGCACACAAAGTATCACTTTTACTCCTAATGACACAATATACAATTCTGTCAAAATTCTCTGTATTATTTCAGTTAAAAATGTTTCAAAACAACTCTCGTAGTATTTACTAAAATAGAGCTCGTATAGTATCAACCAACATGTTTCTTTTTAGATTAGATTTTAATTGCAATCCTTCAATTGGAAATGGAGGTTTACTTGAAGGCCTGCCAAGATTTTTGGGTATATCTTAGTAAATAATAGATTTAGAGTAGATCTTATTATATTTAAAGATATATAGAATATTATTGAAACCTATTTCTATTATATTTTGAACCATTTAGTTATTAAAGTTTGTGTGAGTTATATCAGATTTATTAAACCAGCTTTGAATTTTGTGATATGTGTAACATCTAATTTTATTCGAGTAATAAATACCTGCACACTAAAATTTCAATTTTAGTGTAGGTAGATGCAGGTGTTCGATACGATACAGATCAACAGGAAACTGAAAATAAAGCAAATGACTCCAAGCTGGTTTTATCCTTAAGGATGCAGCAAAATAACTCGCTCTCACCTCTAAAAATACGAACTGGATTCATCCGCCACTACTTCCAAAAAGAAAACGTAAATACGTGAAACAACAAAAAGCCAAATTCGTTATTTTGTTTATATTTTTTAAAGTTAAACCGATTTAAATCCTGAATTAACTGCACCTATAAATTCAGTTTAACGACTTGTGTGACGCAGACATTTTGTTTATACTCATACATCTAGTCGGCTGCTGTTAGCGAGCATCTTTCATTCTTCATATTCTTAAATGAATCAGACGCTTGCGAAACGAGAATCCGAGTTGGCGATAGCACGATGCGAAAATGTTTCTTTGTTCTGACAGTTCTCGACAAAGGTGTATCAACAATTGTTTTTTATAATTGTCAGTGATTGTTGTGTATTTTGAGTGTTTATTTCGTTGTAAAAATGAATAAAGAACGCAAATATTCCGAAGATACGAATCCAATATCTCTTAGGGTATGTAAATATTGTATTTCAATATCATTTATCTTGCAGTTTGAAAGTATTTCAAACTATTGTTTGTTTTAAAACAAATTTTTTACTATTGAAACGCGCGGCATTTCAAATATTTTTTATTGGTTTTTTTCTGATTTATATTGAATACATTCAAATCTTTCAATTTAAATCGGTTTTGTGTCAATGGATTAGAATGAAATTGTTACAATGGAATTTCAAATGACTGTTTTGATATCTGCAAAAACCAGAATGAGATTTTGATTGAAATGTAATATGGGTATTGAGTTTTTACATTCGTTTAGTTTATGTCTATATGTTTTTCATTTTGTTTGCCATGTTTTTCAGCCATCCATTTTCCATTGCAAAACATAATTTGCATTTGCCTCTGGCAAAAAATTCTTTACAATTTATTCAATTGGTTTCTCAGAACCAGTGTCGCAACCATGGGGCGTGAAACTTAGGGGGGTTTAAGCTCATGTTTTTACATTTTTGCTAATAAAAGTCTCATTTATTTATTTTTATTCTTACCAATTTTAGTGTAATAACATAGACTAAGTTTTTAACTGTGCATTTCTTATTTATTTTTATTCATAAGAAAAACAGTCCAATTTTATTAATGTGTTTAGTATATCATGAAAAACTGAATTATATGCGCATATATATGGACTGATTTTTTGGGAAATATATACTATATATGCACAAATATGACAATATATACAGCAAAATATGCCAAAAAAATCTTAAGTCTGAATCCTGATTCACAATTATCAAATATACTACTAATATACACATAAACCAAGTCTAGAAACTTGATATTCTAAGATTATGACATATATACATAATTACAATAACAAATTGTTCAAAATTTTCTAAAAAAAGTGAAACATAAGTAAAAGATATATCCAGCAGAGAATTCTCGGTCTTATATTTATGGTACCCACTTTTACCAGCATTCGTGTATACAATGAATACCTACAGTTATTGTTACAGGGATTTCCCTAGAAATTTTAGAGTTTATTGGTTTGTGTATTTGCTTATTGCTTTTTAACTTGCATTCTTCTATTTATTGCGGCCTCCTTCAATATTTGAGAATTATCAATGTGCATTACCAGAAATTTCAGAATGTTCTTAAAAATGTTGAAATATGCAATTATATGCAACTTTTGTAAAAATATGCATAAGAATACCCAAATATGCACTATATGCAATTAGTAATTAGCATTAATTAACTCTTATCAATGTAATTCGTCTAGAAAATTGATTTTATTTAAATATATGCAAAAATTAATATATATATATAAGCACATTGCATATAAATCGCTCTCTACTAATGATCATAAACATGGTGTAACATTAGAACCTGGGCCATTGGCGTTTAATTTTAGGTAAAAATGCTTCAAATAAATGTTGTAGTTAAATAAATTCTGCACCTAACTAAGTAATCATATTTAATTTGCTCCTTTCGTACATGTAAAGGTCAACGCTATTCGTTATATACTTGGGTGGACAGGGTATTCCTGCTGAGTACGGATTTCGGTTTGCAGACCAATATTATAATTTTAAACTGCGAAAAAGAACGATATTATGGGAAATAAATACTATACGCAAAAATATAATAGAAAAAAATAAAGTGAACAATAAAAAAGTTTCAATGCTTTTAATTTATAAAAACAGCTTTGTGATATATTTCTTTTCGTTTAAAGTATGTATTTGCTTGAAAATATTTATCATTTGATAAATAGAGCGGTGGGTGTTTTAGATTAAGCCTTGAATAAGAATAAAAAAGAATAAATGAAAAGTATTTTTCATTCATAAACGGTATAATGGGAAGGTAGAATCCAATAAAAAGAAACTGGACTGTTTATCATCGCAGTTGGCAGATTCCAGTGTCTCTCAACTGTTTGTTGATCGCGATCGTTTCACGCACTTGTTTCCAGGACAAATAAAAGACAAATCAAACAGTGTAAACAAATCACTGAGACACTGTTTTCTCAAAGCCCTCAAGTTGTTCGTCGCACACAATGCACTTTGCCGATGGGTTCTTTGCTCTTTGGAAACAGAGATTTCATCTAGTTATTTCAGAATAATCTGAATTATTTTCAACTCAATGTAATGAAAGAAGAACAGGAATGTAAAAGGATACTGCAAATAAAGGCAATATTAAATGCGATTATTTATATTTAATGAAACTTTTACTTTGCAGCTTAATGAACTTTTCGCTGCTGCATAACTTCTTTTCATTATCTAGCTTTTGTTTTGCAATTAAACTTTTTTCATTCTGAGTTGTTATTAATTTATAAAGATCAGGCTAATCAAAGAACTGTAAATGTACAAGATGCGTTTTTATGGGAACGCATACACTTCTCAAAAAAACATTTCAGGAAATAAATTTCTCCAATATACAAATGTCCAAAAATAAATTCAGAGTTTGCATATTTATCTAAAATACAATTGTCGAATATTGGAAATATACATTTGTCGAAAGCAAACAATACCAAATGTCGAATTGTAATCATTGTTCACTAGATGGAACTATGACATTTGGTATTATTCCCTAGTGTTTTATCAATACAAGAAATCTTGATTTTCAAGACAAGAAATTAAACATTTCTTGTATTGCTCT
Organism: Poecilus cupreus; assembly: GCA_963942605.1. NCBI lineage: Eukaryota > Metazoa > Arthropoda > Insecta > Coleoptera > Carabidae > Poecilus > Poecilus cupreus. Next base: position 11,146,426 of record OZ012732.1, read on the forward strand.
TTTCTTGACAATGTATTTCTTGTCTTTTCCATCAATTCATAAAATAACACTTGGGTTTCCTATCCATCCAAATAAAGATTTATTTAATACTTATATATGGGACGAATATCTCGAGCAATTTTTAATTATATCATTTTCTTAAACAATATTAATTAAAGCAATAAATAGTATTCTGAAGATAAATAAACAGTACAGCTCAAATGCTTGTTTCAAATTCTACTTAACTCTTCACTGCGCGATTTTCTAAAATTGTTGTAAAAAAGGAAGAACTCGGGAAAAATATTGAAAAAAAAATTATGCCAAGGAATTTCACTATGTATCAGATTTGCAACAAAATATTTTGGATCAAATTTATTACAATTTATTGCATAATAATGTTGAAAAAATGATGTTATTACCTTTCTGGTCCAATATTTTAATGTACACTTCTTTAAAACCATGTATTTATTAAATATATCACAATAAACCATTTATGTAAAAACGGCAACAGCATTTATTCTTAGTGATGTGATGGAAATACGAGCTTAAATAAATATAAAACTTATGTATAGTTACGGTAAGAGTTGTAACATATCAGATACAAAGATATATTTCTAAACGTATATAAAATACAGTATAAAATTTGCGGATGTTGCACAAATGATACATTGCACAGTGTAGGGTTAAAACTTTTGAGAGCTTTCGTTTAGATCATAAATAACAGAATTAAAATTCTAGTCTCTCCACAGTTGCACAAACTATTGTTTAGGACATCTTTCACTGAAAAATGCAATCTGGTGAAACATTTACTATAGCTGTCAGTTCATTCATGTTTCGCTTACAAAATAAATTGCCGTGGGTCTTTTTATAAAACTGTTACTTCCGGCGAGTAAACATTCACGAAGAAATCCACCTCCATCTATTTTTATTCCCAATGAGGTAAATAATAAATAATTCCTCAGTTTAAATCCCACAACCTGTAGATGCCATTTTAACTTTACCCTTGTGATTATAATATTTAGCGAAATTTGAATCCATAACATTGAAATCTAAAATTTGATGTAGGTATAAAATTTTAATCATTTTGGTAGTGTAACATCAGTAGTTAAAAATTTTTGCTCGTGTGGAATATGTGCCATTCCAGTACTTATTGTGGAATATACTATTCTTTTTATAATCAGTCGTCGGAAAATATTGTGTATATTTGGGCGCAAAGTATTTATTTTTCTTTCTCACACGATTGCAATATTCGTGATCGAGCGACAAAACGTAACTTTGTGCTATAAATATATAAATAGCTATAGTGTATAGTAGTATAGTACTTAGTACAGGTAATAGAATCACAGCGCCTGCCGAAAATTGTAAATACTGTTTATTTGTATAAAGTCACGGCTACCAATAAATGCAGTATTTTGTGTAACCATGCAGTGGCCATGTGGCATTTGTTTTCAACAACACAATTGTCAAGATCAGTATTCGGATAATGCACGACGTATTATTTAATTCCGCGCTTTGCAACAGGAAAAGCCTATTATATCAAGTTGGCTATGCTATTAATAATTCAACCTAATATTGAGGTTATTTAGTGTAGAAGATGTGCGCATGAACTACTAAAATATGATTTCATAAATTTTTCAAACCAGGTAAATTGTTTTAAAACGGAAATAATTAATGTATCATATATTATTTATGAGCAATTTTAATTTAAATTGCACATCTGTATTTTTCCGGCTTTGAAATTTCGATGCACAATGTTTTTATTTTAAATTCTAACGCAGTATATACTCCAGTTAATTCTAATGTTATCAATTCAATGCACTATCACAGTAACGTACAAATATGAATCTCTAGTTATATTAATATCGCTTCATCTTCAACCACACGTCTATACACATACATTGATGATACCAGACTACCGAAACATTGACTTACAACTCCAAAAGTAAACTACATTACACAATACTAATTTAATACTAATTAATTGATCTACTGTTGATTTAACTGTTAACATAATCGTTAACACTAATTAAAATGTAATGAAAAAATATTAACAAAAACATTATTCCCCAAAAAAGATGATTGTACCTCAATAAGCTTCCAGCAATTTATCTTATATAAATAAAACATTTTTGTGGAGCTTTTCTGTATATAAATATTCGTCATTTTAATACAATCGTTTGTTTGCTTAAAAAAATCTTAAATTATTAGATAAAAAGTATAAAAGAATACATAATGAATCCTAATTCACAATTAACAAATATACTACTAATATACATATAAACTAAGTCTAGAAACTTGATATTATAAGATTATCACATATTTACATAATTGCAATAACAAATAATTCAAAATTATCTAAACAAAAAAGTGAAACATAATTAAAAAATTATACAGCTGAGAATTCTCGGTCTTATATTCATTGTATCCACTTTTACCAGCATTCGTGTATACAATGAATACCTACCATTGCCGTTACAGGGATTTCCCTAGAAATATTTCTGTATTTGCTTATTGTATTGTTTATTGCTATTTCTGTTGCATTCTTTTGTTTATTGCGGCCTCCTCCAATATTTGGGAATTATCAATGTGCATTACCAGAAATTTCAGAATGTTTAACATTATATATATATTTAAGAGCACTATAGGCCTTTTAGACCTAGGGCTTGGTTCACTATGTCTCTCCACTTTCCTCTGTCCTTTGCTATAGTTGTCCAGTTACTTACACCTAGTAGTTTAATATCTTCTTCTACTGCATCTAACCACTTTCTTCTCGGTCTTCCTCTTCTCCTAGTGCCTATAAGTCCCGCTCGTAGCATAATTTTTGTAGTCCTTTCTTTCGGGAGCCACTGAATGTGTCCTAACCAGCGAATTCTTTGTGTCCTGATTATCTGTCCTATGCTTGCTTCTCCGTACATGCTCATTATCTCCTTGTTGGTTCTTCTTTCCCATAGTTCGCCCGTTTTTCGTCCTCCATAAATTTTTCTCAATATTTTTCTTTCCCATGCGTTAACCTTTTCTTCTTCCTTTTTGTTAAGTACCCACGTTTCGCATGCATATGTCACTGCAGGTCGGATCACCGTTTTATATATTCTCGCTTTTGTTTTCGTCGTACTGAGGCAGGGCGATCCGCTATCAACACTGTTATTTAACCTGGCGCTAGTAAAAATAATAAGAAATAGCGGAATAAGTGTAAATGGCACTATATATAATAGAAACCATCAATTTTTGGCCTACGCAGGCGACGTAGTAATAGTAACGAGAACACAAAAAGAATTAGCTAAGATGACCAGGAATCTAAAAAGAGAGGCAATTAAATGAGGATTGAGGATCAATACAGAAAAGTCAAAGTATATGGTAATGGGAGGAGGTTCGGAAGAAGCGGAGCATAATAGTTACTTAACTGTCAGAGACGAACAAAATCAGGAGCAAAAATTTGAAAAAGTAGATAGCTTTGTATACCTCGGAGTATTAATTACCCACAACAATGACAACAGCAAAGAACTTGATGCAAGAATTGCGCGAGGTAATAGAAGTGCAGGGGGTTTAGCACAAATTCTCACATCCAATGTTTACCATTAGGTCTTAAAAATATTAAAACATGTAATTATATGCAAATTTTGTAAAAAGATGCATAAGAATGCCCAAATATACAATATATGCAATTAGTAATTAGCATAAATTAACTGTAATCAATGTAAATTCGTCCAGAAAATTGATTTTATTTAAAGATATGCAAAGATTAAAATATATGTACTTTGCTTACAATCCGCTCCGCTCTCTATTTATCACATTACTATTTTTTTAATTCTTGTTCTTCGCAGGAAGAACGTCGCCGAACGGGACGCTACGTAGCGGTAGCCCTCGCCATGTGCATCACCCTCCTAGGCCTATACCAAGCCATTATACAGCACACGCCCGTGGTAGCCGGCCTCTTCGCACCCGCCATCATCATGTTCCTCTACGTGTTCTGGGTGCTGTACACGGCCTCCAAGACGCAGAAGTACCACATACGGACTGACGAAGAGGACGAGGTGCAAGATTGTATGGAGACGGAGTATGTGGAGCCTGTGTGTACCTGTGGTGGAAGAGAACTTAAGGTGAGTGACATTTTTATTTGTGCTTTTTTTCTAATAACTTACGAGCATCACGATTAATTCTATAAAGTGTAGTAGCACGAACTAACCAAACACTAATTTTGCTAAGTTAAACCAACCTTCAAGAGACTCAGGTTTAACTGTTAGTTATTCGCCTTTGAAGCATTGTATATATTTATTTTCTTCTTCTATTCTTTGTCTTGGAAGCATGGTGTACGATATAGGAAGCTTGAAGTAGCTCTGTTACTATATGAACTAAGAGATAAAACGCACACCTTCATTGTTTTGTTTATTATTGAAGATACAAAAAAAAGTAACAAAATTGTAGGAAATGAAAAGAGCATCTGCTACTAGTAAATTTTGTTTTAATTCAATAGTTTTTAAGGTATAGGGCAAAAATACGTATTTTTAAATAGAATACAATTCTGAAATTAATAACATTTGATAGCATTTAAAAAAAAAACAACTATACATAGGTACAAATATTTTATATTCTTTTAACTTAAACGTCAGTGCCATTTTTCGCAAAATGTGTGATAATGTACTTTTAGGAAGTGGTTCCTTTAATAAAGTTAATAACAATAGTGAATCTTATTGAATAATATATCCAAATACTACTCGAGGTAAATATTTATACCCCTGGGGGTATGGCGGGGATCCACTTTGAAATCTGAAATGAGAACCATAACAGTTTTGAAATAAAATAACAGAATGATTGTTTACGAAAGTATTTGTTACATGATTGTTTGTTGTAAGAGCTTACTAACCCTGAAGTAGGTTTAAGTGTAAACCGAAACGTCGATTTGTAAGAGGAATATATGCTGTATGTCTGAGAATTCGAGTATTTTTTTACACGTTTAAATAGAATATTTAACTTGAACAAATCCTGCAAATCTATTACTTGGGTTAACGGGACGTGTACTTTGTAACAATAAAAAAAAAAAAGATATACAAATAAATTATAACGAGAATCCGTTATATAAAAAGCGCCAGCAACATTTAGTTTGCCAGTTCGCGATATATGGGTTAGGCATGTTTGCTTTAGTAAATTTGCATATTGAAATTGATAGCGTAGCCTTTTCATTAAATAGGAATCAAAATTAATTTGTATGTATAGAGCAGTATAATACATTGTCTTTAATTACTCCGGATTCATATGCATGTAAACACGTATGGCTTAACTCGTGATTTACGATCATTTCTGTATATGCCACCATTATTTTGATTTGCGACCTCATACAACCTGTATATTAACCTCAAACCATGGCATGATATTTACATTGTAAGTAGCAGTAACAATCTAACATCATGTATTCGCATCATAATTTGTGGTTGAATTTAAGGAGCAGGAGGAGAATATACTGACTGAGGTAATGGTAAACCCAAGTACAAGTGACAAGGCTCCGATCCTGCTCAACGACGTCAATGTCCTCAAAGAAGATAATATACTTGCGGAGAAGTTCACAAGGAATAAGTTAAATCGGACGTATTCGATTGCATAGCATTATGGACTACCAATGGACTATTTCAAATAAAATGCATTTATTTCACATTGATTTTTATATTATTCTATAACAACGTTATATTCATAAAATATATTAGTTTGATATGAACACTGATTTAAGATTTAGTTATACAAATAAGTAAAAGTCAGGAGCTTGTAAATTTGATCGCTGCAGTTATTATTTAATCTTATTGCTAAATCGTACCACAACCAAATATTAATAAAAATAAAATGATATAGGTGTACCTTGACAAACTAATCAGACCTTGATAGGAATGCACGTTAATTCCGTCCACCAACGTACATAACGAATGACGAACTTTATTGTGCTCCGTGAATGTAATTCGTAAAGGAAATATTAAAGTTGCTCACACGACCTGTGATTTTACGGGCCATGTCGCGCGCTCCGAACTATTTCTATTTTGGTTTGAAATGCAGATCCAAAATGCCCCTCTTCCTACAGTCTTTAACTGTAGTTCGTAATTTCCTACAAGTTGATAAAAGTTGTCCTTTCTCTTTTTTATATCTTTACTCGCGATTTTATCATCTTTTAATTTACACTTCACGCATCGTGCAGATCATTTCAGTTTTTATGCACTGTAGTTTTTGTGTTCCACAAAGCTGGTTAATTTTCATATAAACTCAAAAACTCCAAAATAACCTCGCCCGACAACTTCATATGTACATACAACATGAGAGAACGATTGAAATGAAATGAAAAAGAAGTAGTATGCTCGGAAACAACACTCAAATCCATGATGGGCGCCAGTCGACAACGCGGGCTTTTAAAGATACCGAGCACGCGCCGCCTCAGGCGCTACCCTTCCTACGGCGTGCTGGCGCGAGCTGGGGCGGTCCGACCTGTACTATCTTGGGCTGTGGGAAGCCAGCTTTAGTGAATAATAATTTCTATGATTGAACCTTTGTAATTGAATATACAGATTGCACTAGCGTCCTCTTAAACTAAACCTATCAAAGAACTATATAAGTTTGTCGAGGTAGATAGGGAAATACAATATGCCAAGTAAATTTTTCAATTCGAAATGGCACTAATATATAAATATTTAACCAATTACAATCATGTATCTTATTCATAGTTGTTCATGATAAAATATAATATGGAATTTGTGTTTAAGATTTGACTTTTGATTTGTCAAAATATGCTTTTTGTTATTTGACTACATGAACATGAAAATTATATTTAGTGATGGTTATTATTATTTTTGCTCTATTACAAATAGTTTCCCACCAATGTATTCGGTGCAGAAAGTAAAAACAAAATTCGAACGATTTTAAATGATGACGTTTTAAGGAAAAGAGAAACGCTTAAAAATTCGACATAGAATAGTTGTTTACTTTACAAATGGGCAAAGTAAGGAATTACCCACAAGAGAAATTTTACCATACGAAGCAGAAAGGTTTATCCAACATCTTAATAAATGCAAAATTTATTAAAGAAATATTATTTGACAGTTACATATATGCTTTAAATTTTCTAAATTAAAATATCAATCAAAATAGTTACCAAGGTGTTGTGTGTTATTATTATGGTTTGAAATAGAAAATTACTCACTAGGGACTTGTTTTATTATAACTTGTTGTAATAACCATTGCATTTATTTTATACATTTTTCCTGGCTGATTACATTTGTATTTTTAAACTAGGTTCATTTGATTGTTTGTGAATAGTGATTATTTTCCTAATGTAACCTTGAAAGACTGTTTTGTATAAAGAATTTGAAGCCAGTAAACGAATAAACATTTTCGTTTTTTAAACTTAGATTTTATCACCTTTCCTTGATTTTTACTTCCACATCTCAAAGCTCTAACCAAATGTTCCATCAGGATATTTTCAACTTAATGTTTTCAAGGAAATTTGTTCCTTGTAAATTTCACAAATTTCCAGGAATCATGCGCTTGGCTTAATTTATTATTTAACCTTAAAATAATTGACTTCATCCACGTATAAAATAAATTATTTTTAATATGACGCTATGAACTGGAACCGAAGGAATTTGCTGTTTATTTATATAAAGAGGATGTTTAAATTAAATTTGGGTAAGCGTGGAAAAATTCTTGTTTAGCATTCAGGTGAGTCTCATGTGTATTTTTATAAAAGGCGGCTATTTTTTCTGAAAATTGTGATAACAAAATTGAGTTCCTGTCTACGGCGCGTTATTGTTATTGACGTTTATAGGTTAATTTGATATTAAAATTGATATATTCCTAACTTTATTTCACGCCAATTTCCATATCAATAGATTGAGAATTTGAGATTGAGGAAAATTGACAAAAATGAGGGATGATAAATAATTTTGTTTCTGACCTACTTATTTGCAGATAATGCTTTTTTTACTATAATCCTATTATAGGATACAAAAATTTATTTACATATTTTTAATAAAATTTGGTGTAAAAACAGACCGATGAAGCATCCGGTATATCTTGATATAACATTTATATTATTTATATTTATTATTATTAAACATATCTTGAACGAATGTTAAATATATATTCCAGGTACAAGATAGTACATAAACGTTTACAAATAATTGTCATAATTAAATGCTGATACATCCAAATGAAACTTTATACCACGCATTACTGGTTTATTTATTTGTCATTCATATTTTTATAATTGTAAATATAAAATTATAAAAGCTTTTTTTAGTAAATAATCTAAATAACATGCTAAAATGTATAAAATTCGTTATAGAGAAAGAAAAGGTAACGTAACAGAATGGGAATTATATTATTAATTTGTAATTAGCGCTAATTTCTGTAAACCAATTAGTTCTTATGTTTTTTCAATAAGTAAAATAAGATTATACATTTTATTTTTAATTAATGAAATTCATATTATTTGGAACACGATGTATAATAGTTTGCTTTGTGGCTTACTGTATACATACCTATCTGTTCACATGTATGTCATATGTGTATATGTGTGAAGATGAAGTAAACAAATGAACGCTCATATTTCACATCGCAGTGTTTATCATACCGGGCGAGTACATAAATACACCTGTCCACATTATTATGATATGTGTGCTGGTCAGGTTGCTCTGTTTAGTATTCTAGCTAATATTAGAATATGAAACGGATCGCATTATATTGGAACATATGTACTGTTGTAAAGTAACAAACACATTCGCATGTGTGACACATACAAAGTTAGTTCTTTTCTGTAGAAATGTTACTATTTGTACATTGGGAGCTACAAAAATGCAAAACACATTCTTTAAATTAAAAATACCTTCTAGGGCCGAAATTTACATCTACGAATAAAGTACCGAATAAATTATTCGATGAATAAATGAAAAATGTCGCATCGAAATCATAGATCCAATGATACATTGGTACTTATTGTTCTAGCTGTCATTTTTTGATGAGTATTTTTTTAATTATTCGACGAATACATTATTCGGAATTTTATTTATAGATGATTATATCGGCCTTTAGTGAAAGAAAGAAAAACTCTTCATGAAACAAATACAGAAACGAACGTAATCAGCTTATTTAGCAACTAAATTTTAGAGGCGAAAATTAGCTCGATGCCGGCATTTGAACCTGGTATCTTATGAACTAGCTTTTTAAAAATATGTTAAAGGTAACAACTAAAAATTTTGTTTTTAGTTTCACGAGATTAATTTCTAGAATTTTCTAAATAAAACAACAATGAAAAAATTGAGTTTATAATTTATTTCTTTAACATTTTTCCAAGACATTTTTGAAACCTACGCAGTTTGTAAACATACTCTGATAGGAAATTTACTTTGTTTAAAGAGAACACACGTGCACGCGGTGAATGCTTCCTTAATGATGTCGATAGAGAAGTGTTATTAATAGTTCATTCACTAGTAAATTTAATAACATTTATTTATTCACCTTATTGTACAAAGTACAACATGAAACTGATGCTTATAAATTGATATATGACAATTATAAGAAAAATGTAGCAATCTTTAAACAGGGTTTTACTATTGCAGCTGCTTTTCTACGTGGGTGAAAATAAAATGTCTGTTACTTTGACGTTTGTATAAATCCTGGAAGATGAATAAAACTAATCGGAATAAGTACTTTTCCTGTAATTTTATTGTCTTACTAATGGTTATAACGTTAGAAATACGTAAAATGTATCAGAAAAATCTTGACTTAGTCATTGCAAGGAACTACAAAAAAATGATTAAATGATGAATTAAATAAAAAAAAATTGTCATTTTTGTATTATTATTAGGAAATGCAAATTATAAAATAATTGCGCATGACCCAATAAAACAAAATATCCATCCGTCGCGCGCGACCTAGAAATACTCTAAGAATTCCACTTAAAAATCAGACATACGTCCGCCCAGCCATGAATCGAAAAAACCAATAAAAAGTTTAAATTTTTATTTAAATTCTTCTACTTGACGCTACCCGCTTTATAAAACTTGTTACTTTCGTCGACTTTTTCCAGCTTTTCATTCGAACGCCAACGCAGTTCCACTGTTACCAACTGCACGAAACTAATCACATTTCTCTTTGGACTCGTACAAATGAAATACTCGTCTCTTTGTTTCTAGCGAGCTGTCTTTGTCTAGCACTTGGAGTGGGTAGGGTCTACAATGATTTAATTTTGGCCATGTAATTGCAATGGGCATAAGGTATAACATGATTATCTCTTAACCTAAAGATGACAGAACTTTATTGAAACGTTGTGGAGAGTAAATGAATTTTGAATGAATTTAGAACTATTATTATTTTTTGTTTAACAAATCAAAAGAACAACTCTTAATTTGCATGTACTCTGTTAAATGATATTGACTTAATAATGAAGATTTTATTTTAAAGTGAATTAAAAATGCAATGCATGTTTTAAGACCTTTTGAACCTCTTTAAAGCAAGAAAAGATAAAGTGACGAACTGAGAACTGAGTTTTTTTTCTTTTAATTGTAAAACCAGAATTTTAATATTTATTGGACAAACAGAACAATAATAGTTATTTACTTTACAAATGGCCAAAGTAAGGAATTACCCATGAGAGTAATTTTAGTACACGAAGCCGAAAGCTGAGTGTGTTAATTTTATCGAGTGGGTAATTGCACTTTGCCCACGAGTGAAGCATAACGTTTTATCCAACATCTCTTAATAAATGCAAAATTTGTTAAAGCAATATTATTTGACAGTGACATGTGCTTTAAATTTTCTAAATTAAAATGTCAATCCATGTAGTTACCAAGGTGTTGTGTGTTATTATTATTATTATAAATAGAACATTACTCACTAGTGACTCTTCTCAAAATTATACCCACTAGTGGGCAATCTGTTACTTTCCTTATTTAATATGGCCATAGTTATAGAGCATTTATTGAGAGGTGTTGGATAAAATAATTATCTTGTGTCCTCGAAATTTGAGATAAAAGGTTATACGTAATATATTTTAATAATCTTAATTGCTATAAGTATAAACAAATAACTAAAATATTTAAACTAGGTATGTGTCAAACATGTGTCATATGTAATTATTAATTGATTTTCATTTTTGAATTGAAAAACAGAATTTGCTATTACTAATCTGAACTAAAATATTGTTATAAATTTTTGTTAATTAGATCCTTTATGTTAATATTACCTTCCAAAACAAGTGACTTATGTACCTAAATGACATGTAATACAAGAGTATATACAAATAACGTTGTGTAGGCATTAGCTCTGTTCCCATTTATTAGAATTCCATTTTGCATATTGGTCCACTGCTATTCAATCTTTATTTATCGCTAAAATAAATCATCGTTCGATTTTTCATTCGTATTGTGCTATCGTAGATTTTATTCCGCTCGGCGAGATCGCAGGCAGCTTTGATAACTCGCACTCGTTCGCGTAAAAACAAAGGGAACTAGTCTGCAAGTTTTGACAGATGGATATAACTTATTTTATACATGATTTATCGACAGTGTGCGGCGGAAAGTTCGTTGTTGTAAGCCGGAATACAAATTCAGTTTGTTTTTAATGTTTTCGTTCATGTATTATTCTCATTTCTGAACTGTAGCTGCAATATTACGAATCGTGAAATACTCGTGAGTTATGCTAGCTGCATGTGTTACAGTGTTTTGTCATATAACTTTGGTATTTTCCTACTTTATTGCCGTAATGATTCTCTTGGTGATATTATGACATTGTTTTCATGGATTTGGATTTTATAACTTGGCATTGACATAAATGTAATTGTTACTAACTAATATAATCTCTAATCAACCTGTTTTTTTTTTTCACATAACGAAGGTCTTTAACGTCTACTTGTACAAGTTTTACATTCCAATTTAGATGGTCGTTATTGTAACATACAAGAAAAAAATTTCTGGTGAGTTGTTTTTGCGGTTTATTTCTCTTGTCTATCTTGTATTTTTGCCCTAGCTGTTGGTATCCACGGCTAGGGACTTCGAACATTTCTTGAGTTCTCGGACTATCGGGGTTCCATGGTTAGAGATTTAGAACATTCGCTCTTGCTTTGTCTTCTCTTGTATTTCCTCCGAGTTCTAGGTGTTCCACGGTCAGAGACTCAGAATATTCACTCCCGCTTTTTCTTGTGTTTTCCTCCTGAGCTGTTGGAATAGGGACAGAATCTTTCTTGTATTCTCGGACTGTCGGGGTTCCATGGTTAGAGATTTAGAATATTCGCTCCTGCTTTGTCTTCTCTTGTATTTCCTCCGAGCTCTAGGTGTTCCACGGTCAGAGACTTAGAATATTCACTCCCGCTTTTTCTTGTGTTTTCCTCCTGAGCTGTTGGAGTAGGGACAGAATCTTTCTTGTATTCTCGGACTGTCGGGGTTCCATGGTTAGAGATTTAGAATATTCGCTCCTGCTTTGTCTTCTCTTGTATTTCCTCTCGAGCTGATGGTGTTCCACGGTCAGAGACTTAGAATATTCACTCCCGCTTTTTCTTATGTTTTCCTCCTGAGCTGTTGATGTCTACAGCCAGGGACTTAGAATATTTCTTGTGTTCTCGGACTGTCGGGGTTCCATGGTTAGAGATTTGGAATATTAGCTCTTGCTTTGTCTTCTCTTGTAATTCCTCCCGAACGTTTGGTGTCCCACTGCCAGGGACTTAGAATATTTCTTGGGGTCCAAGCCGTTGGTGGTCCACGGCCAGAGTCTGAGAAAATTCGCTCTTTCCTTACTAGTATTTTCTCCCGAGTTCTCGGTGTTCTACGGCTAGGGAATTTAACCTATTTCTGAGTTCTTATGCTTGACTCTGTTTCCTAAAGTATTGGACAAGGCGTCGACCTCCACGCATTAATTAATATTAATTTTTTATTCATTTTTGTGTACTTGTGGTAGTAAATAAATAGTGAATTTTACTCAAAAACAAAACCCTACCCTTCTCCATTGAGCTCCCAGCCCCGGCTCCCTGCAAGTATTTTCAGGGAATCACACAGGATTCAGGAGTGTTCAGGAAATCACTTCTCTTGGTGTCGAATATATCTTTATTAACGATAGAATACACAAATTAGTTCTGTTTTCGTTTTTCGAAATTCGTGTCTAATCTTACACATTATTCCATCTAAAATCCAAATTAATTCTTCATCTTATTATAAGTTATCGCCTTCCCCGTGGCCTGCGGCTTGGCTAATTTCTCGCACGGTTGCTTCGCGACCTTGTCTGATCAGGACATATTTTAGCGGGCGCGGCGTCGAATTAAAACCCGGGCTCACAACGGATGAGTCACGGCGTCGCGGCGCTGCGAGGCGCGCGCGTCCGGCCCAAGGAAATTGAGTTCTGGAGGTGTGCTGGGCCGGATTTACGGGGGGATTTCTTGAGGTAAATTAGAACGGTGCTACTTGAAGGGAAGAACGGTGAACGCTTATCTGTTTAGGATCTACATGTGAATTTATAACTTTCAGTTAACTACGTGTACTCGTGGAGGAAGCAGGAACTAGGAAGCGGAAGTTGTGTGTGTTTGTGATACTAATTAAATGTCGACGATTTATTTGGTTAACTCGATTGAAGAGGTTGTTAACTGAAACAACCATAAATTATCAAATAAATTGTTTTACTACAGGAGTTTATACACGGACGCATATTTAATTCGTTGTTTTATTTACAAGCAAACATTAATATGTCATTTACGCACGCTATTTTTTATACGTTTTGCTTAAGTTCGATTGATTATTTAACTGAAAAATGGAACTTATGCACAGTATCAGAATCTTAAAAACAATAAACTCGGATTCAAATCGACTTCTGGAGAAAATGAAAAGAACCATTCAAGCATCCAACGAAAACGTAGAAGTCAGCAGCTTCTACTTTGTGAGATAACAACAGAAACAATGGGCAACCGTAATGAGCCAGTTCCTGTTCGCCTGTTTCCTATTCTCTGCATTCATGGCGCATTTTACTCTTCTGTTTTGGACTTGTATCGTTTATGATTATCATCTGACTGTGAAGATGTGCCAGAAAATTTTAATTAAAACTGGAGATGCTACAGATATTTGTTATTTCCAATCCAGGTTTAGGTAATTAGTAAAAGTTGATGAGTGTAATTATGGGTTTTGCGAAATGTGCGTATTTGAAAGATTTCTTAATTTAATTTAACAGTATTTATGAATAAATTTAATGGAAACTAAAGAATATTTATAAAATTTTAAAGCTGTGCAAGAAGAGATATAAGCCATCCTATACTCTAATGACAGTATACTGTTCATCGTATCGTATCTATCTCAGCCAAACCCAATTTTTATTTTTATATAAAAGAAACCTTGCAGAAAATCTTCTCGCGCTACCTTGCAAAATTCTTTCTTCGACGCTTAGAGTTAGTCGAAGCCGATATTAATAGTTTCTCTCACATGTTATAACTTCGGCGTTCAGTGCTGCTAGTAACGCCGCCAAGCGGATCGCAGACGAAGCTCCTGCATCCAGCCTGGCCGTCTGCGATAACTGATCCGTATTTCATTTCCTTCCCTCTGTAGTCTGCGCCTCTTGCTCTTTCACAGTGAGATTCCTGCTAAGGGCTGATTGGAAAGGTGTTGTCAAGATTCGGATCGTGCGTATTTGTTCCAAAACTATAATGTTAAAAATTGAACAAGGCGTTCCCCATGGCAGTGTTTTGGGCCCATTATTATTTACAATATATATTTAATGATCTATTTGTCTAAATTGTAAGTTCTATTGTCAGTTACTCCTCACCGAATAGAACTACACATGTCAGTCAGATGTTAGGAATAGATGGTGTGAGTATTTTAAGGAATTGTATGGTGATGTAAATGGAGTGAATAATATAGGAGGAAATACAAGAAATGCTAGAAACGTTGCATGGGGTATAGATGAAGGTGATGTCAGAAAGAATGGTAAGGCTCCCAGTTTAGATGTTGTAACCAATGAAATTTTGGTAGTATGGTGGTGAAAGATTATTTGATTGGTTAGTTTATTTGTTCAGATTTTGTTTGAAACGATGCGTGGCTCCTGATGATTGGAAACGTGCTGTTATTTGTCCTTTATTTAAAGGCAAAGGCAGTTCGAGTGAATGTACAAATTTTCGAGCGATAAGTTTATTAAGTGTAGGGAAGTTGTATGGAAAAATCTTAATTCATAAGGTGCGAGCCTTAACAATTTCCAAGTTGAGGTTTTTTTGCCTGAGAGAGGTAGTGTAGATCAATTGTTTTCTCTTCGAATGAATGTTGAGAAGTTAAAAAAATCGTATGACAGTGTTCTTCGAGAGACTATGTGGGATGTGCTTGTAGAGTACGGTGTGGATAGTAATTTTTTTGGGAGCGATTCGAGCGTTGTATGAAGGAAGTGAGGCTGCGGAGAGAGTTGATGGTAGATTGAGTGATTGGTTTCGTATGGATGTTGGTGTGAAACAGGGTTATGGAATGTCTCCTTGGTTGTTTAATTTGTATATGGATGTGTTGTTATGAAAGGCATTGAATGGAACTGATGGTGTACGTATTGGTGGACTTATAGTGCCTGCGTTAGCTTATGCGGATGATGTTTTTGTGTTAGGTGAAACTGAGGAGCAATTGAGAAGAATGATTGTGAGCTTAAATGAAGTAGGGAAAGGTTTAAATCTGCTATTGAATGTTGATAAATGTAAAGTGTTGGTGTTTGAGATTGATTGTTGGTTGACTGTGTTTCTGGGTTCGTGCTACCCCACTAAGTTATGTTATGTATGTAATTTTAATTTATATTTTTTTGTAATACACCGTTGCTTGATATTTGCGAGTAATAGTCTTCCAGAAGATAAAAGCAGTAAATATTTTAGTTTCGTACCGAATTCGCACGAGTCAATATAGCACGCGGCCCAAGCCTACCCGGGCACGTTGTCTGTCCACGCTTCTGCTGTTGCTGCTGAACCTGACTGCTGGTATATAATATCTTCTTTCGATTTATACTCCTATACAGCCGTCCACATTTCTCAAGTTTCTCATACGTTCGCCTTTTATTCTTTTGTTCTTGTTTCTAAGGCGATAAAAGTAAAAACTTGTTCACGACTACCTCTTGTTACTTTGTTCAAAATGATTCTTTCATTCTTCGGCACGATGGAATTTTGCTAGACTGTAGACACTAAATTAGATTTATTGGAAACACTTTTATTATAGATGAGAAAGGTATAAACTGAGATGATGCGTGTAGATATTTCACAATGAAATTTACCGAAAATTTATATCTACTTCACAAAGATTTGTAAGTCATATATCTAAAATAATATATGGTGTAAAATCTGATCCTCAATCAACCACTGAAACGAAACAATTTTGTCAAATTTCTGGTTTTCCCTAGATAGCAAAATTACCTACAAATCGCATATCAAATTTTATTTAAAAGTCATATTATGTGGATCAATTTAAAAAAATCTGATGTGGCAATACAGCCTTCTGCTTAAAACTATAAGCCTCGTACTGTTTAATAAATTTTGAATAGCTACCTGCTATTATTAAATGAATTTAATATTTATGCTAAATACCATATTTAAATCAACCTCCGTATAAACATGGCGCCTTAAAATTAAACCAATAAAACGAGGACTAATAAAATTGAAAAAGTCACGAAGTGAAGCTCCGAGCAAACATAACCCAATTCTACGGGGCTGATTCGATCAAATAGCGCTTGAAATTGAATATTTCGGTGTTGATTCTCAGCGCACGCGGCCCTTGGTTCGTCTTTTTCTCTCACATAATATATTCAAATTACTCAAAATGTTTATCTCTAATGTGCGAAGATTTTGTACAACTGTTTATAAATTTTAAAAAGAATTCTAGGTTTTCTACTGGGATCTGACAAGGGGACATTGCATATTCAAGATGGCGTGAGTTAGGGTGAAAATACAAAATCGTCATTTGTGTCAAGTTGAATCAAAAAATTTCACGAAATATCACTAAAAATTGGCATATACTTTTATTGTATTTCTATATAATATAAACCCTAAAAAACTCACTGGTGCAGAGCGCATCATCATATGTCTTAAATTTTTCGAGATATGGCAATTTTCGAGGTTTTTCGAAATGCTAATTTGAGTGGCTGCAACTCAAAATCTATTAAAGATATTGAAAAATAGGCTCAGTTCTGTGCGTTTCATGCATTTTATTACAAATTAGCAAATTTTGAAATTTTTTAAATTTTTTTCTCCAAATTTCGATAGGCGATAACTTGAAAAATATAAAAGATACAGACTCGCAGACTAGACCATTCGATTCAGCTCATCGAAATACATAAGTATGTAAAATTTTGTTAAAACTGCTTTACGCGTTATAGAGTTAGAGCAAAAACTGTGAAAATCACGTTTTTGGCGACAAACGTCAATAGGTACCCCTTGACGTTTGGGGTGAAAAACGAGATTTTCAAAGTTTTTGCTCTAAAATTTCAACCCACAATCCGAATGTTCTGAAACTTTCAGGGTTTATGTATTTCGATGAGCTGAATCCAATGGTTTAGTCTGCAAGTTCGTATCTCGTTTATTATTTGAGATATCGCTGATCAAAATTTTGAAAAAAAAAATCAAAAATTTTCAATTTTTCAAAAATTTGTTATTTTGCTATAATATGCACGAATAACACAATCTGGAGAGTATTTTTCGATATCTTGCGTAATTTTTGAGTTGCAGGTCCTCAAAGTTGCACTTCGAAAAACATCAAAAACCGCCATATCTCGAAAAATTTAAGAGATATGATGATGCGCTCTGCACCAGTGAGTTTTTTAGGGTTTATATTATATAGAAATACAATAAAAGTGTATGCCAATTTTTAGTGATATTTCGTGAAATTGAAGTACAACATATGAACTGTGTTTAAATGAGTAAGAATGTTTTACGGACGCATTAATTAATATAATAGTAGTAGTTTATGTAACAAGTACATAATTTGTATATTGCATATATTATTATAGAAAAAGAGCAAAAGTTTCTTAATCATAAATCCGTAAATTCATTTTAAAACTTTACTTATTGTTTTCTCAAAATTAAACTATTGGGTTTCCCGAGAAGTTATTTTCATATGTTAAATTCATATCAGAACCTAAAACCGACTTTAAATAAGTTTGAAAACCTATTCCGTGCGTTCCTCCTGGAACTGTTAGCAGTAGGTCAGAGTAGTAGATGCAGTGTCCTGTGTCCACATCCGTTCTCAGTATCGAGCATATGAATTATGCATCACCTGGAGTTTCACTCAACTCGGACACTGTGCCATCTACCGAACATGACCTGATCTTGATGTATTCATGTGTCGTATTCTCCCGAACAACGGATTTACCTAAAAGGAACTTATCGGATACATGTCAAGTTTACTTTAAGTAAAGTTATTGTACTTTTAATGCATAATTTAATTACTGTTTTAATTTTATATAACAAAATATTAATATTAAAATACGTTTAGAGAAAAAATATTGTGTTCGTGGCTATTGCTCTTAAAATATTATGTTTTGGAGATAAATTTTAGGCATTATTAAAACGTAATATTTTATATGCAATATTTAATTATATGGCATTATTCAATATTTTGCATTAGTTTCACAAATCTGACAACTGAAAGAAGACTGAATATGAGTCGTATTTTAGCTAATAAAATTCATTGTCCTTACCTAGCAACTTATAACTATTATTTTGAAGTAAAAGAACTAAAATTTGATTTTTTAACGTAATTAGGTACTATAAATGCATCAATTTCATAAGTATCGACCCGTGTTATTTTCTATGTAAAAAATTAGTATAATTATTATTTTTTTATGTTTAAGACTGAAATAAACCATCAAATGTCATATGGGCGATCATTTGCCAGGATTTTTTCCGATTTGACAAAGAACGAACAACTTACATCATTATATATTGTTTGGTTTACTATATAATATGTAGATACAAACAAATTATCTATTATTATATAATTTCTTTATTCACATTTCATGAATAATATTACATCCAATTTAAGGAAACACCTTAACCCTATGGTGTTTTTTACGCCGGTGTAAAGGCTGGGGTTCGATATGTTTCTCTTTCCTCCCTTCCATTAACTTATTCTCTTCCTTCAAAATAGTCACGAGCTTGGGATACACATTCAAATTCCAATTGATGAAGATTTGAATTTTTTCCATCATTTGTGTAATTGTTACCATTGCCATGCCGAAATATTTCATATGTGAGTGTACGAATATATCAAACTAAAATAGAAATGTATTAAAATAAACATGCATCAGCCTAAAATTCCAATCCCCCGAAACTTGTCTAGTTCATTTGACAAATGGGCGACTTAACAGAGATGTGAACTAGAATGATTTAATATTTACGACAAAGTTCCATTAAAAATGTGTACTGTGATAAAAAAGAATTTTAGTTTGTATCTCTGCTAATTCAGCCATTTTACATCGTTGCACATTTGACAAATAAACATTAGAAAAGTTTAGAAGGATTGCCAATTTGATAGCACTCAATTAAATTTAGGTACGTCCACGCCCTCTTGTGTATTTACCTCACCAAATTCCCTTTTAGTTCTTAAGGAATACGCTATGCTTTTAAGAAAATGTCTCATGTATGTTCCTTTTGGAGATTGACTATAAAAGGAATACAATTACTTCTGTGTACAATCACTAATTATATTTGAAATACTTACATGTTATAAATTTCTTTTACATGTTCATAAAAGAATAATCGTGCAATATAAGATCCATGTTTATTTTTTATAACAGAATCGAATACCCTGACTGCATCTTGGCTTCTAATACCGGAGCCTTCCTTAATCAACCGATTTAAATATCTGTAAGTTAAAGTTCATATTGAAGTCATTTGTCATAGAAAATATTGAGTGTGCGTTATTTTAACATCATTGAGAGGTTATTACTTGATACTAAACGACTAGTAGAATTAAGCCTCATTCGCAAATCGAAATTAGTGTTAGTTTTATGTTCTATGTTTTATTGCATTGGTAAGCAGCATTCACAAATGACGTTTTAGTTGTTAGTTTTAGTTAGTTAGAATTTAAGTAGATCGGTAACTCAGTTATCTGCAATAGATCTTATTAAACTAAACTGTCAGAAAATTAAATATATATTTCGGTGATATGAACTGCAGTTGTTTCATGGTAAATATATTATAAAATTATGAAAAAACGATACGTTTTAATATACAAATTATCCCAGATGAATGACGAAATCTAATTCGTCATATCCTTCGAAAAATTTGGCCTTTGTTTTATTATTTTCGGTCGTCTTATTTGGTCCTTCTGACAATATGGCAGATAACAGATTACATTTCAAATTAACTATTAGTTAATTCAACCTCAGAGTTAACTGTACCTGTAGTAAAAGTTGTAACTACAGATTGAAAAACGCAAATTTTACATAAAAACTGAAATATCCATAGTTATTGGTAACCACCAGCGATTGAAAAACCGGCCCTTAGTTAGGTTAGTTTAGCATGACACATATGAAGTGCATTACCTAATTTTGTTTTGAATTCGAAAGTTCTATAAATTAGAAAATAATTCTTCAGTTTCTTTCTCAAACTTGTTGCCATTTGGCAATATACATTTAAGCTCTACGGCACAGGCTTTCGTGACTGTTGCCTGGCAACAAGTTTTCGGTAAATTTGTCAAATTATTTTCAATTTATTTTCACTCTCTTATTACATTATTACTGAAAATAATGCAATATTTTAAATTACCTGCTTAGAAGCCACCAATGTGGTGTACAACCCAATGCATTCAAAATAAGATTTTTTTCGGTCGCTACACTTGAATGTAAGAATTGCTCCCATAGGAAATCCCACTCCTTTTCATCGCCTAGCTTTACACCTATGCAGTATACAAGTTCTTGTATTTCTTCGGGAATACTGTTTAAAAACAATAAAAAAGAATTATATGTAGGGTTCATTCACTTGGACTAGACGATTAGATGAAAATTTGTGAGGATTTTATTATTTAAAAAATTGTAATGTTCATTTAAACGACATATATTCTTAATTTAATATTAATTAATTTAAAAGAATAATATTTACCGATATTTTCCTTTACTCTTCATCCAATGTGAAAACTTGTTTTTAGCTTCTTGTTCACATTCCAGATTGCCATTATCACATGAATTTTGTATAATTAACTTATGGAATTTTGTTAAATTCCTTGTTTCAATTCCACTAATGCGATTATATACAGGCGTTAATAGATTATTTATGTATGCCTGTAATATATAATAGTCAATAATGCATGAGTTATTTTGTCTGCCTAAAACGTGCATTCTCAACTTCTTCTCTGCTGCACTGGGCTTTGTTTACTATTAATGAAATCCTTGTAAATTAAAAAAATATAAACACAAATGAGTTATGACAGTCAATTGTCACTTCACTTAGTTAATAGTGCAAAAAAAGCGGAAAATGCGGTAAACTTCATCGTGTAATGGCCGCTTAAGAAACTTACTTTATAAAGTCCATAGTGTGGTGTACGCTCCAAAATTGTACCAATTTTGTCAAATTTCTTTAACGCCATTTTCCAAGTATCATACATTTTATCTTTTTCAACATATTTAATAAGATCAAATGCTGTTTTAAAATCTACGTAACCACTTATTGCTAACTCCATAACATCATCCATGAGCAGAATTCGATTTATTGGGGAAATCTTTCTATAATCACTATGTAATTGATGAATCAACATTTTCCAGTTGGTCTCGTCGTAATTTACTCTATATAAACCTAAAGTAAGGAAATCGTTAAATCTGTACAAAACTCATGTAATACTCCACCTGACCTGATACTCTAATATTGAAAACAACCCATGATTTAGCATCAACATTTATTAATTTATGAGATATATTTTGTTTTGGACAAGGCAACCACAGTTTAGGTTCAGCAGATTTAAAATCTTGTTCTTTAGTTGATGTGTAACTCAGAGGAATCCAGTAACAAGATTGATCTTTTGGATTTAAATTTTCAAGGAATCTTTGTTGACTGATGGTAGCTATCCCGGTCGAGTAGTCTCTGGAAACATTGACGAGAGGATAGCCAGGTTGTGTGGTCCATGTATCCATTATAGTTTTCATGTCAGTATTTGGTAAGACGTTAGCTGGTTGTGCTGCTTCTGTTAGAGCATCCCATAAGTCGTCTGCTTCCGCACTACCATATTTAAATTTGTTCAAGTAGTTTCTAAGTCCAACTCGTAGTACTTCTTTGCCTAAGAATAGTTCCATCATTCGGATAACAGTACTCGCCTTTTTATAAGAAATAACGTCGAATATTTCATCTATTAACTTTGGAGTCGTGATGGGTATAGAAATCTATTGGAAATTAAAATCTTAAAATAAATCTGCTAACCAATAAAAATACAGGGTGGGCCATTTTAAGTTGCGTTCAGGAATATCTCGGAAACGAAGCATCGGATGAAAAATCCAAAAAACACGACTAAAATATTTTCGAGGGGGACATCCCATGACACCAAATTCAACCCCCCCACCCCAACCCTGGGGGGTGGGGCGGGGGTTAAGTTTGAAATCTTAAATGGGAACCCCAATATTTTTTTACAGATTCGCATTCTACGTAAAAAACGGAATTCAGTGACATCAAAATTTTCGCCCCTGCCCTCCTCCCCCGTGCCAGTGGGGCGGCGGGAAAATTTGAAATGGAAACGGCAACACCCACTTTTTCTCGAAGATTCGATCCGATTCTCGAGTCCAGTCGCCTCTAACCAACGGGGTGCACGGCACTGGCACGGGGGAGGGGGGCAGGGGTGCAAATTTTGATGTTACTGAATTTAGTTTTTCACGCCGAATGCGAATCTGTAAAAAAATTTGGGGTTCCGATTTAAGATTTCATACTCACCCCTACCCCTCCTTCCAGGGTCGGGGTATAGGCAGGGGTGAAAATTTTGTTGGTACTGCAGGTAGAATGCGAATCTTTGAGAAAAAGTGGGTGTTCCCGTAACCAATTTGAAAGTTTCCCACCGCCCAACTGGCCCGAGGGGGTGGGCGGGGGCAAAAATTTTGATGTCACTGAATTCCGTTTTTCACGTAGAATGCGAATCTGCAAAAAAAATTTGGGGTTCCCATTTAAGATTTCAAACTTACCCCCGCCCCACCCCACCAGGGTTGGGGCGGGGGGGTTGAATTTGGTGTCATGGGATGTCCCCCTCGAAAATATTTTAGTCGTGTTTTTTGGATTTTTCATCCGATGCTTCGTTTCCGAGATATTCCTGAACGCAACTTAAAATGGCCCACCCTGTATATGTGCCATTTTCAATTTTTATTCAGGGACGTTGGTTAAAAATTTTATCAGACCGTTAAAATTTAACAAATAAGTTATAGAATAGGCTCCAAAATCCGTTTAACGCCCGTGGTTAATTACTTTTCTTGCAAACGCTGTTACTAACTAGATAATGTGATATTATTATTTGTTTACAATACTGATTTGTTTATTTGCCAATAAAAGTCAGTCTTTGTGCAATTGTGCATTCTGTGCCCAATAGTAACAACGTCAAATTTATAACACCCTAGGGCGTTATTTGGTATATAACAGCTTGGATATTAAGAAATGTACGTCTATTGATGCAATCTGCCATGCTCAACACAATTTTGCTTGATCATGGCTGATCATTGTAAACGTAAATCTAAACGATTCAGAAAGTTTCTTTAGTTGCTTACCGGCCGTGAATGTTGCAGCGCATCAACTTCGTACACATCCTGCATTTCATCTACGAATCCTTCAATAAAATAACCTTTCAAAATGGGAAATAACTCCTTAACAACAAGTCGAGCTAGGTACGTAGCGAATCCTTCTTTGAGCCAAAGATACTGCCACCACTTCATGGTGACCAGGTCTCCGAACCAATAGTGCCCTAACTCGTGTGCTACAACTCTCACAATTTCATGTTTGTCGTCTTCTGTGGATACACCGGGCTCATATAGAAGTTTGGCCTCTCTGAATGTTATTAAACCCCAGTTCTCCATAGCTCCAGCGGAGAAATCAGGCACTGCTAATGTGTCTGACTTCGGCAGTGGGTATGATATGTTGAAGAACGTTTCGTAGAAGGATAGAATGTCTGGGGTTATTTGTTTCGCAAATGCGACCTAATAATTTTAAATATATTATTGATACAATAATAAAGTGAAATTGGCTAAAGCGTGCATTGCATTATGAAGATTTTCGTTTCAAGTGACAGTAAAAGTTTTCGCAAAAACGGCTTGACTGATTTTAATTTAATATATTTTATTTTAATTCTTATAAGATCACCTGATACAGTTGGACCCGGTAGATGGCGCTATTGTTGAGTTCCAGATAATTTTGTTAAAAATTTTTCACCGCATATTTCAATATTTCATTTATTATACCATCCAAACCGGGAGCCTTACCATTTTTTAGACGCATCAATACAAAGCTGACATCACCTTCATCTATATCCCATTCAACGTTTCTAGTATTTCTTGCATTTCCTCCTCTATTATTCCCTCCATTCACACCACAATACAATTCCGTAAAACATTTACACCATCTATTCCTAACATCTGACTCATTCCACAACAATTCACCATTCGTACTCTTAATTGCTTTCACTGATCTTATACTCCCACCTCTCAATATATTTACAGTCTGTGAATCAAAACATTCTCTTTTTTTATATTAAAATCATTATTTAATCTTTCACTCATCAATTCATTAAATGTGCATTTCTTTTTATCACGATTCTCTTAACACATTTATTCTTCCTTTTATATTCCAGCAGAGATTCATCACGGAAAGTTCCTGGTAAATCCTTCTCATTAAAAAACTTGAAATATTCCCTATTTTTCTCTTCGATCTTAACATTACTTTCTCTGATTCTATAGTACCAACTATTAATCTGTTTACAATTTTCCAAAACAATATTTTATTCATACTAATTCGTTAATCTTTTGCTCTTCAATTCTTAATTCTCCTCAATCGCTTCTGTTACTCCTGAATTGCACAATAAATTCATCGAACGACACCCAAATTTACATTCATCACAAATTTCTTTTGTCCATAAATTTCATCCAAACATCATTTATGCTACACTCAAAATTAGGCTCACATTTAGGTAAAAGAATTAAAAAAAAAAAACATAAAAAAAAATAAAACGGAACATATCGGAACCCACCATTATTATTTAATTTTTCCGTATTTGAAATGCGCAAATAACACCACAATTTGCATTTTGCATGATCGTGAATAAACAGAAAAACGATAATATTTTCTTTACCTGTTCTAATGATTTTTCCCGAACCCAAATATTTATGGGGGTATCCCCAAACTCATTCGATTTGATTGTTGATGCATTCACGAAATCGTGATTTGCGAATGCTACTAAATAAGTCGGCATGGGATAAGTTTCTGCAAAGGTATCTAGTACCCATCCTTTGGTTTCCCTTTAAATAATAATAAGTTTATTATAAAAAGCATAAACTATACAACATAGTGAACAGAATTGTAGTTATATTACTAGAAAATTTATAAATGAATGTTATAATTGTTTTTCTTACTAACATTGGTTTGGACGACTCAAGAGGCATGTTGCTAATGGCGGTGAAATTTTTATGATGTCCAAGTTTTATTGTGAATTTGGCTCTCAAGGCGGGCTCATCGAAGCAAGGGAAAGCGGTACGGGCGTTTGTTGGTTCAAAATGTGTTGTTCCTATCCATTTTGTGTTGCCTGCTTCATCCTCGTAGCTGCTGCGGTAGTACCCGGATAAACCATGTGCTATTTCACCAGTGTAATCTATCTTTAATCTGTACGGAGTATTCGGCTGTAGATTGTATCCGCCACTCATATTTATTTGTAGAAAATCGAAATATGGTAACAATTCATATTGGACTTTTATTTCCCTAGGAACAGCTTCTTCAACAGTCCTTAATTTTACTTTATTTATAGTTAAATTACGAGAGTGAAGAATAATTGTATTGGTAGATTCGAGGGCAACAATCTAGAAATATTTAAGTAGTACAACATAATACTTATAAATATTGTGTTAAATGGCCGTATATCATCATTCATAATTCTGGGCATAATTACAGTGATATTTTCTAAGATTACTTTTCTGTCTACAAAATAAGAACATGTTCTATGGCGGTAACTACTTCGATTGACATTTTAATTAAAAAATTTAATGCATATGTCACTGTCAAATAATATTTATTTAATAAATTTTTCATTTATTAAGAGGTGTTGGATAAAACGTTATACTTCACATGTGGGCAAAGTGAAGTTAACCACTCGATAAAATTATCACACTCAGCCTTTGCCTTCTTGTGCTAAATTTTTCTCGTGGGTAATTCTTTACTTTGCCCACTTGTAAAGTAAATAACTATTACATATTTACTTACATCAATTATAACAGTACTTATTTGCATAAAATAATCTTCCGCTAAATTTGAAACCACTTTTAGATTATATTTGGTTGGGACTACACTTTTTGGCAAACGATAATCTTCGGTTTCAAAACTAATCGTTATTATTGTCAGGCAAATAAATAAGATATATAAACATTTCATTGTTAAAGTGGAACAAATGAAGCACGTATTTTTCAAGATTCTAATATATAGGTGTCCTTAGCATGAAATATTATTTATTTGCTGTAACTTTAACAAAATTATATTTATTACAAATAATATTTGCTTAAATTGTACAATTATTGAAATTAATCAATGACAATATGATTGATTTACAATCGGTAATAAATATTATTTAATATTTTGGGAAATTATTTTCGTTGGTCAAAATTTTTAAATACATTTTATTTCTAAATAAGTTTATTACAACAATAACAAGAGATATTTAATTAAATCGTTTCTAAATTAAACATACAACAGAAGAATGTTAATTTTTTAACTATAAAATAAAAACATTAAGAAAACCGCATTAGTCCAGAAAATTTATAGATTATTTAATTACGAAACTGTTAATATATAATATATAGGTGTCCTTAGCATGAAATATTATTTATTTGCTGCAACCTTAACAAAATTATATTTATTGCAAATAATATTTGCTTAAATTGTACAATTATTGAAATTAATCAATTAATTTTGAACGTTTGTATTAGCACTTTGAACGAATTGCGTAAATTATGAAAATATGATTGATTTACAATCGGTTATTAATATTATATAAAATTTCAGGCCTCGACAAAAAAATTCCATTTTCGTGATAAAAAGTTAAAATTCAGTGTCTTGATACATAAATAACTATTTGTTTAAAATTAAAAGGGCTTCCCTTTTATTATTTTTAAAAACAAAATTTAAAATATATTCATTTTCTTTCAATGCGGTAAAAATAATTTTCTTCAACGAATACATAAAAGGAGAACAGAAAATTTTCTTGAAATAAGAAGTTATTTTTATGAGTGTACGATTAGTAGGAAGTTAAGTTAGAAAAAGGATGGCACTGTGGTGCATTGGAAATAGCAGTTCGAAAACAATGATGTATAAGTAATGTTTATGTGGAATTTATTTGTAGAAACCTTTTCGTACATATTTACTCGTTTTTAGGTTAGTTCGCCCAAGAGGGTGCCGTCAAATATTTCTTAAAATTATTAATATCTTTATTTATGAAATTCATAATTCACTCGATGTCCGTTGAAGTTTAGTAGCACAATTTCGTGACCTGTTTAAAGGAACGAGAATCACTTACATTATTACACTTTTGTTTACTCCAAGACTTTATAACTATATTAAAATTCCACGTCTTCTTTCTAAAACGAAATCTTGTAGAATTCGTCTAGAATCTAGCACACCGTTCTTAGCACAAATAAAATAATTCCATATTCCGTCCAATCTCCTAGCTGATGTTCTTGTTATGACGGCTGCAACTTGTCTAATAGAGAAGGAAGGATTTTATTGTGAAGTGTATATAGGAAGACAGAGATAGCGCAAATGTACGTAGTATGTACATGTGTATGTATTTTACATAATGCTCTCTAGTTTATAGAACTGTCAATTTTGAATTGAGAGTTGGCCGACTGCAATGTTGTTCATGAATCAGGACTGTAGATAATGGATTTCTGCTGGGAAAATGTGTCAGTTTCATATGATGGCTGGCAGCTAGAGTTATTTGAATGAAGACAAGCAGCTAAATTATAATATTGAGAGTGGAGGTATTGAACATATAGCTGCTGTAAAGCGCAAGTTCACGGGAATTATTAGTTTTAATCTTTTAATTTGTTCAATTATTTGATTATTTCTAGTATTTATTACTATGAGTTTTTACAACAATGCACAGATTATAAATGTATTAATGACAATAAGGTATTGATTACATCAATGTATTCATATTGATTAGAACAATGCATTCGTATTGATTACAACAATGTATTCGTAATGATTACTACAATGTATTCGTATTGATTACAATAATGTATTCATATTGATTACAATAATGTGTTCGTATTGATTACAACAATGTATTTGTATTGATTGCAACAAAGAATTCGTTTTGATTACAAAAATGTATTTGTAATGATTACAATAATTAAAAAAAAATTAATCTTAAGCAACCTAAAAATTTGCTTATCAAACTCGAATTAATATCCATATTAATTTTTTTTTTTAGTAATGTTAAATATTTGTTTGCATTATCACTTTGTTTATTTCAATTTTTCTATATCAATAGAAATCCGAGTTTATCCTACACCCAATAGCAACAACGTCAAATTTATAACGCCCGAGGGCATTATTTGGTATAATAGTTATGAAAACAATAAAGAAACTGTCGGACATTTATTATATTTTTGTATATTTACTTACATAAATTATAACAATACTTGTTTGTATAAAATTATCTTTCTCCAAATTTGAATTCACTCTTAAAATGTATTTGGTTGGAATTACATTTTTTGGCAATCGAAAATAATTGTCTTCATTATTCTTTCTTTTCATAGGTAAACTAATAGTTATTATTGCTAGACAAGTATACAAAATGAACAAAAATTTCGTTGTTAAAGTAGAAGAAACGAAGCATGTATTTGGTAAGATTATAATACATAGGTATCCTTAGTATGGATTTATTAGCCCTAACCTTAAAATAATTATTTTATTGCAAATAATATTTGAAAAAAGAAAGTAGTACAAATGTACAAAATAATCAATAAATTTTGAAAATTTGTATTTATATTGTGAAGTTAGCGTTTAATTTATAATAACAAGATTGATTTACTATCGGTAATAAATTTCATTTAGTTTTAACTTTAGGAAATTATTTTCGTAATTAAAATAACATCGGATAAAAATTTTACATAATGCGGAGTGTCTGAATTTAACTTTCCTAAACATTTTTAAATTTAAAGACGTAAAATGTCACTTAACTGATTTACCCTGATTTTTAATTTCTTAATGCTTTTGCGTTTTGCTTATATTTATTATTTTATTGTTTTTCGTCAAAAATATTTTGATAATAAAGTATAAACAAACTTTGAACATAAAGAAACAATATTAATTTTTATCTGAAATAATATTCATTGACAAATAATATTTAGTTAAATATGAATTAATAACTCGTTATTATTTAATGCAATTCGTAATATTAACTTTAAACAAATTGAAGTCACATTTAAAATTTATTATGTGACAAACAAAAATAATAATCTGATTTCTTCTACTTCTAGTTAAGCAATACAAAAATTTAATTTATGGTTTTTATTTGAATTAAATTACAGTGTCACACTTAGTTATTTAGAATTTTACTATACACTTGATTATTATTTATATTATTTATACATAAATGATACGAATGAAATACAAGACGTAGACAATTATCTTTATTTATGATGCTAATCAAGTTTTTACAAACTTTTTGCGGTTTAACAAAAATTCATCGTATTCCTCTTTTTTATTTAATTTATTCTCTTCCTTCAAAGCAGCTACGACCTTAGGAGCAACATGTTCATCGAAATTTTTCCAGATTTCTATTTTTTCCATCATTTGGGTTATTGTTAAATGAGCCATTTTGAAATATTGCTGGTTTTCATTTAAGAATTCTGTAAACTAGAAACAGAAATAAATTATTAGCTATAATATCCCTAGGTCATTGATAATTGCGAAATAATTTTATCACATACCGAAAGATCGTTGCTTGGTAACCGCCCGACGCCGTAGGCGGAGAGTTGTTACCTTCAAGCAACGTTCTTGAGGTAGTTGTGATCAAATTATGAGTATTTATCAATGGTCGAGGGATATTCGTTGGGAAACTTTTTGCGATAATTATTATTATTTTCTTTCACATACCGTGAAAATGACATTCGGAAATAAACAAATCAAATATTGAATTAACTGTCAACCGACTGTCAACAACGGTTACTTAGCAACAAGTGATAATTTCCCAGGAAATTATCGATATAATTGTGACTTGATTGGTTACTTTTGCACATGTGATCAGAAATTCAAGGTTTTGATTGGATATATTTCCCGATTAAAATTTAGCCAAACGCTGATTCTCTCATAAAAAATTAAGCAAAATTTAAAAAACTTCATTCGACAGCAAGTCAGAATCACATTGGTAATTTGCACTAGTGTAATTCTACGTTTATTGGACGACATTCAGAAATGTCAGAATTCTGATTGGCTTAAATTTTATGAGGAAAATAGTCATTATCATTTATAGCAAGTTAAATAATTAAGCATTTGTCATATTACCTCATGGTATTCTCTTTTAGTCCTCAAGGAACCCGCAATCAATGAAACATAATGTCTCATAATACTACCTTCTGGAGATTGACTATAAAAAAGAAATACAATTATCAATGTACACAAAACCATTGTAAATATTTGAATTAAAATACTTGCATCTCATAAATTTCCTTTACATGTTCATAAAAGAATAACCGTGCAATATAAGATCCTTGATTACTTAACATAACAGATGCGAAAACCGTGAGTGCATCTTGATTTCTGATACCAGAATCTTCTTTAAGCATCCAGGTTAAATATCTGGAAATAACATTTCATTTTGAACGCATATGTCGTAGAAAACATTAAGATACCAACTTCCCACGAGAGGTTCACACTATGCTTTTTGTAGCAGATCAAGATCTTTACATTTAATATGTTGTAGATCAGATCATGGATCAATTTTTATGAACGGATCTATTTTTTAAGATCAGATCAGGAATAAAAGATCTTTTTTCAGATCCTATAAAAGATCAGTATTTTTTTTTACAAACTTTTAAACTCCACAAAATTAGAAAGTGTAAAAAATACTCGAATTGAAACCATTATGCCACATTTCCATTCTTCACCAGATAAAACTTCATAGCATACGTTTGATATCTGTTAAAAATATATAAGTTTTGAACCCAGGTTCCAAACTTCTTTCACCTATTGTGACTTCGGGCTCCAAAGTTCCGCGAATACAAAACCAAATATTACAACTTTCCAATTTATTAGAAACAAATGACATATATCATAAAGAAGTCTTATTAAACATATACTCATAATAGTTCATCAGATTCCTAGCCCAGTGCTGCCAGGCAAAAAAGTTTCGAACCCTTGGTTTCCAAAGAATTTGACTTAATATTTAACCTACTAAACTTGCTGCGAATAAGGACTCTTTTAAGATATATGTTGAGAATGCTACAAAGATATCGCCAGTCATCATTTGATCAATTATTAAATAATAATTTAGAAGATATCTGTTAAAAATATGTAAGTTTTGAACCCGGGTTCCAAACTTCATTCACCAATTGTGACTTCGGCTTCCAAAGTTCCGCGAAGCCATATGGAATTGAAACACCTATGTACCTCATTTCAATTTTATACTAGGTATAACTTCATAGCATATGTCTGACTTTAAGTTACCTGACAAGTAGCCACGAATGTTGCGTACAACCCAACGTACTCAATATCATATTTCTTTCACTTGCACTACTTGATTGTAAGTATTGCTGCCACATGAAATCCCAATCATGTTCATCGCCTCGCTTCACACCGGCGCAGTACACAAACATGCGGATTTCTTCAGGAATACTGAGTAAGAACAACAAAGGAGAATTATGCACTTTGTTTACTTGGCCACTTAGGATTTATCGAAAACGATGACAGCTATGTTTTCGATAAACAGAAGTGGCAACATTACAAGGCTGTTGTATGAAGCTTTTGTCAATTAAAAATTAATAAATGTGATGTGACAAATAATATCTTTTGTGGTTGTTCTTTTAGATGCTATAACCTTTAAGGTCTGTGAATGTTTAGAAACTGAAAATAATTTCACATAGAAGAGAAGCTTTAAAGAATAATATTTACTGGTATTTTCCATGACTTGTCTTCCAGTTCAAAAACTTGACAGCAGCATCTTGTTCACAATCTGAATTTTCAACCCCACATAAATAACTTATAATTAGCAACTGATATTTCGTGAAATTGTCTCTTTGAATTCCTCCAAAATGGTCGTATACAGGGTTAATTAATCTTGTTACATAAGTCTGCAATATATAATGAGCACTATTACTTGAGTTACTGTGTTTTTAAAGTGGAACTTACTTTAATAAGTCCAAAGTCTGGTGTACGATCCAAGAGAGATGAAACTTTTTGGAGTTTTCCTAACACCATGGCCCATGTATCTAATTCATTATCATATTGAATGTATTTCATAAGCTTAAAAGCTATTTTGAAATCAACTTGATTGGTCATTGCTAACTCCATAACATCATTAATTAATATGATTCTATTCATTGTATTAATCTTTTTATAATCGGTATGTAATTGACGAATCAACATTTTCCAGTTGGTTTCGTCGTAATTCACTCTATATAACCCTAATGAATGTAAGCAGTTAGATATGTTTAAGAATCATATAATACTTCACATACCTGATGCCTGAATATTAAATATAATCCAAGATTTTGAATCAGAACCTTCTAGTTTATAATGCACATTTTCTTTCGGGCAAGGCAACCACAGTCTGGGCTTAGTAGATTTAAAATTGTTTTCTTCACTTGTAGTGAAGCTCAGAGGAATCCAGTAACAAAAGTTAGATTTTTTATTAAAATTTTCAAGGTACCTCTGTTGACTGACGGTGACTGTACCACTCGTATAGTCTCTGACAACAGTGACTAAAGGATAACCAGGTTGTACGATCCATGTATCCATTATTGTTTTCATATCAATTTTCTCAGGTAAAGTTTTAGTTTTTTGTGCCACTATAGACATTGAATTCCACAAGTCGTCTGCTCTGGCACTGCCATATTTATATTTTTTCAAATAGTGAGTCAGTCCTGCCTGTAATACTTTTTTGCCTAAAAATGCTTCCATCATTCGGATGACACAACTTCCTTTATCGTAAGAAATAGAGTCGTAAATTTCATTTATCCTGTGTGGGTCATCGATGGGTATGGAAACCTAATAAAAATACTACTAATAAATATATACATATTTAATTTATTGAAGAAATGATTGTTCGACTAGAGGAGTGATGTGTACAAATAATGATCTGGGATACAGAATATTTGTATGCATTTTTAATATTAGCACATATTTTTTTTTTACTGTAAGTATTGTTCAATAAACTTTTATGACTTTATAACTACTTTATATAATTCTGTGTAGAGCCTTGAAGAAGACACAAATGGTGTCGAAACATCGGCGTTGTAGAAAATACGGATGTTTTGACTGTATCCCCGATCATTATATTTCTACACTATATTTATTGCTTAAGTCTATTTCTATCTATTACATTTTAGTGTGAAAAAAAAACGGTGTACAATGAAACATAAGCAAATCTGTAATTAATTTATATATAAACATAATATCTATATACATATACTCGTATGTGTGTGCGAGAGGTAAAAATGATAGATTTATTTAAGATATAAATACGGTGAATTAAACAATTTTCCTTTGTATGATTGATTTAACTGGGCCAAATGATATGATTTTGGGCTCGTAGGCGTTTTACATATTAAATAATACTTATTCCATTTTCCGTTTCCCTAATAATTTCAGAGAAAATTGCTTCAAATAAAAGTTGAAGAGATTTTATATATGCATCTGAATCAGTGCACATAATTCACTTTACCCTTTCAGTATAGGCTAAAAAGACATTCAAATATATATAAAAAAAAAAGTTTTTATAATGAGTAACAATGGACTTATAGGTACACGTGCTGTCATGTTTTGGAACAGTAATTTTCTTTAGTTACTTACCGGCCTCGAATTCTCCAGTCCATCAACTGAGTACACTCCCAGCATCTTACTTATAACTCCTCCGATAAAATATACTTTCAAACTGGGAAATAACTGCTCAATAGCAACATGAGATAGGTATGTAGCAAAACCTTCTTTGAGCCACAGAAACTCCCACCAATTGATGGTAACTAGGTTTCCAAACCAATAGTGCGCGAACTCGTGGGCAACAGTTGTTATAATTCCAAATTTGTTGTCTTCGATGGATACACCAGGCTTAAATAAAAGTTCGGTTTCTCTGAATGTTATTAAACCCCAGTTCTCCATAGCTCCAGTGGCGAAATCAGGCACGGCTACTAAGTCTGACTTCGGGAGTGGGTATGCTATGTCGAAGTACTCTTCGAAAAAGGATACAATCTTTGGAGATGCTTCCTTTGAAAATTTGACCTAATAATTTGATAATATAATTTTATAACCTTTTTATTGTCTATTTCACGAGACCTTTCTTTAAAAGGACAAATATAGTTCTGTGATTGGTTAAATAATACAGTATTGCATTCGGCGGTAAACGTTGGGAATTTTGAACTAATTTATATGGACAACTATAATTTCTCCATCATTTGACTTAAATGAAGTTTTTATGTGAAATTTATTAAGAATTTGTTCTCATTCACAACTGGCATTTTATAAACAAATAGAGAAAACTATTTTGTATCATAAATTTCAAATGACAGTTATATTATTTATTTCTTACTAAAAATATGTTGTTCAGTAAATAGAATCAATTCTTGTATCATTGTAAAAAAAAATTGAAATCGCAATTCTATTTGTTTCTAGTAACATGAGAATTAATATTTTGCTGTACCTGTCCTATTGCTTCTTTCCGTGCCCAAATATTTATCACAGCATCTCCATATTTATTCGATTTTTTTATTGATTCAAAGCTAAAATCATTGATTGAAAAGGCGACTAAATATGTTGACATTGGTGGAGTTTCTTCAAATATATCCCTTACCCATCCCTCTTGATTTTCTCTACGAATAAATAACTATAGTTGTATAATATTTATTTATTATATACTTAATTGGTGGTAACTTCATAATTTTTTAGAGTGAGTGAATGAAAAGGGGAAAGGATTAAATCTGTTATTAAATGTCGATTAAATGTAAAGTATTGTGGTATGAGAAGAATGAGTTGGTGACTGCAATGTTTCAGTAAATGATTAGATCAAGTGAATAAATTTGTATGTTTTGATACTAAGTTTTCGAAGGGTGAACTTATTGGTTGTGGGATTAAAAGTATCTACAGCGTGCGTATGTGAGGTTATATTATTATACTAACATTTTTTGGGAGGATTTGAGAGGCATGTTGCTGATGGCGTTGAAGTGGTCCTCATGTTCGAGTTGAATTGTAAATCTTGCTCTCAGAGCGGGTTCATCGAAACAAGGGAAAGCGGTTCGGGCGCTTGTTGGTTCAAACTGTGTTGTTCCTATCCATTTTGTGTTGCCTTTTTCGTCCTTGTAGCTGCTGCGGTAGTACCCGGACATACCATTATCTATCTCACCGGTGTAATCTATCTCTAACTTATATATTGCATTCTTTGACAGACTGTCATCTTTACTCATTTGTATGTGTAAAAAGTCGTATTTTGGTTCAAGCTCATATTTAATTTTTATTTCGGAAGAGTTTTGGACAGAGGTTGTTAATTTTACTTGAGTTATATTTAAATTTTTAGAGTGAAGAGTAATTTTGTTTGACGATTCGACGACATGGACCTAGAAATATTTAGGTAGTACAATTAAATGGCAAATATTAGCGCACAAAATATAATTTTGCACGGCAAAAACAGTACTTTTCATAACAGAACACATCAGTAGAGTAATAATTTACAGGACACATGCTATGAAACTTGCTAATAATAATAGTATATTACACATCGAGGTTAAAGTATATTGTGCAACAAGTGCAGAACCTTATCTATTTCACGCGGGTTGTGAGAGTTTTAACACGAGACGAAGTCGAGTACAGAAATCACACGAGCGTGAAAAAGGTAATCCTATACGAGTTGCACACTACACTTTTTCTACGATTACACTTTTGTCAAGATTTAATAATTATAAGTCTTACTCTTCAGAAACAATAAATGACATCTCAAACCCAAACTCTTTGACGTTTATGATAACAGTATGAAGACGGCGCAAGTGCAGATATGCGCAGTGTTACCAACTATAAATCTATAGATTGTAATATAAATACTAAAGTGTTTTTTTCTATTTTTACTTAATTGTAGTTGTCGGAAAAGTATCGTGCACAACATTATATTATACATATTATTTTTTGTATATTTACTTACATGAATTATAACTGTACTTTTTTGTGTAAAATTATTTTCATCCAAAAAAGAAGTCACTTTTAAAATATATTTGACTGGAACAACATTATTTGGTAATCGAAAATAATGATCACTATTAGTCCTAGTTAAATTAATTGTAGCCAAGCAAATAATTAATTTGTACAAAAATTTCATTGTTAAAGTGGAGCAAATTAATCATTTTTTAAATTTTATTTTAATATATAGCTATCCTTTATAATAATAATAATTTGTTTGACCAATGAAACATAATTATATTTATTTCCAAAAACATTTGATATAATCGTGTAATTTATGTAATTAATTAATTAATTGTATTTTTTATAATGTGATTGATTTACAGTTGGTAATAAATTATAAATTAAAGCTATGTATATGTACTTAAGATTACCAATTTATTGCACGAGTAGAATAGTATATTGTGAGCCAAGAACCAACCATCAATGTTTTCTGACAATACGCTGCTACCACACGAACTAGAAAACGTTTGTAACACCTGCGAGGAAAATTTTCTTGCTGATTTTCTTTTATTCTTCAAAAATATCCAATACCCATTCGTTTTTATTTTGTCCAACAATTAATGTACTATATTTATATAATACTTGCGGACCCGGTAGGCAGACGATTAATTTGTTTTTGCAATTTTGTGGTCACGTGGATGTTCAAATGCATAAGTCAGGAAAATTAAAAAAATAATTTCTGGATTTCGACAACAACGCCACCTACTTGGTCCAACTGTAGCTAAGTACCATCCAGGAAACTCCATAGGTATAAAAATCATCAAAATCGGTTAAGTCGTTTAGAAGGAGAAGAATTACGATACACGCACACCGAAATTTTATATACAGGACTTACTAGACTCTGGCTAACCCTCGACACTGACTTAAAAGATTCATGATCTCGAATAAGCTAAACAACATGTGTAACAGTGCGAACATTCGTAAGACGATGATTTGGAAAACGCCCCAAATAAATTTGACAGGATGGAGCTGCGTTACCTTGAACTTCAACAAAAATGTGAACTGGCTGTTCGGAAAATCAGGCAATTTTACATATTATTACCTTTATAATAATAATTTATTTCTTGATTTATTTCATATTGACAAAATTTATTTGAAAACGTTGACAAGTGACAATTGTCAAGATAAATAATTTAATTACTAATGTCATAGATACTGCTATTGGACCAAATTATGAATATACCTGAACGACTCATCAACTTATGGGGTGGTAAAAATGCTAAAAAAATGGGATATAGAAAAAAAATTATTAAGAAAAATTGTTGTTCTCTACGAGTTCTATCACTGGTTAAATTTAATGTACTTATTTATGTTACACCCAGTATAAAGATTATCACTTGATTAAAATAATGATCAATCCATAATTTCTTTAAATCAATCAAAAATAAATTTTTTTCAGAAAGCTAACATTTGTGTTGTGCATAATCAGCGACTCCAAAAATACGATAACTCATCTCGCTCCCACTTCCGTTACATGCGCTTACACAGTTACTGGCCATACGTACTTCCGTTGCACATAAAACGTGTCACATTTTCTTTACACACTGAAAGTTACATACATTTTCAGTGGTAACATTTTCTTTCTATAGGTCAGCGATAAGATATATCCATGTGAATATTTTTGTATATTTACTTTTTTGAATTATAAATGTTCTTTTGAGTACCTATACCATTATTTGTATGAAAAATTTAAATATTTCTTAAAGAAAAAAGAATGAACAACATACAACCATAAGGATAGTTTAAAAATATGCAGTGCTCGTTTTAGTAATTTAAAGTTTTTATTTGAATTGAGTTACATTGTTATGATGTGTTATTTTGTTAGGCTTCTAATAGAAACTTGATTCTTAACTATACAGGGTGTTTCAGGACTAGTGTAACAAACTTTAACAGCTTATTCCTGAGGTCATTTTGAGCCAAAAATGTCATATGAACATATGTCCTATTCCTTCTAGTTACCAAAATACAAGAGGTTAAAAATTCTACAAATAGCACGAAATTTTCTAATTTCTGTAATCAAGGTACTTTCTGAAAAAAAAAATTAGAAAATTTCGTGTTATTTATAGAACTTCAACCTCTTGTATTTTGATAACTAGAAGGAATAGGACCTATATTTATAGGACAATTTTGGCTCATAATGACCTCAAGAATAAGCTGTTAAAGTTTGTTACACTAGTCTTGAAACACCCTGTATATTAATCATACATGAATACATAAATGATACGAATGAATTAAATAATACAATTTATTTTTATTCATGATGCCCTTTATGTTTTGCATGCTTTTTGTGGTCTGACACGAATTCATTGTCTTTCTCTTTTTCATATAACTTATTCTCTTCCTTCAAAGTAGCTACGACCTTAGGATAAACAAGATCATGCCAATTTTCCCAAATTTCTATCTTTTCATACATTTGTTTTATTGTTAAGTGTGCCATTTCGAAATATTGCTCGTTTTCTGATAAGAATTCTTTAAACTAAAAACAGAAATAAATTATCATTGTCATTTATTTTGAAAGTTAAATAATTACGAATATGTCATAATACCTCATGGTATTCTCTCTTATTCTTCAAGGAAGTTGCAATCATTTGAACATAAAGTTTCATATCACTTCCTTTTGGAGATTGACTATAATGAGAAATACAATTAATAATTCACATGAAAAACAATGTAAATATTTTAATTAAATTACTTACATGTCATAAATTTCCTTTACATGTTCGTAAAAGAATAACCGTGCAATATATGATCCTTTAGTGTTTCCTATAACAGATGAGAATACCTTAACGGCATCTTGATTTCTAATTTCAGAATTTTCTTTAATCATCCGGGTTAAATATCTGCAAATATCAATTCATGTTGAACTCACATACCTTAGAAATCATACAGAGTGCGCGTTAATAATTACTTATATACCAAGTGCGGGAAGTGCTTCATTTGCGCGAATGCATGGAAGACGACTTCCCAGAAAAGGTTTGTAAAATGCTTTTTGTAAGAAATTAAAATTTAATCAAAATACTCGTAAATTTACATATTGTGCAACAGCAAAGTCATACAACCGGTTGTTCGGGAATTTAATAATAAGACAGTTGGAATAAATAAAAATTGTACATACATTATCCTTTAAATTATTTGCAATTATCGATGATTTTTAAGGGTTTTTATACATAAATGTCGATGGAGTAATATTTTATTAACTAAATTTTGCGATTTTTAAAATGATATTACTGTACAATAGCCATAAAGCCAGTGCTTTTTTATATGTTACCACACGAATGTACGAATTGAAAGTTTTCGTAAAATATGTTGTACAAAAATTAATTGTAATCTAGGGATCCCAAAACGTGCTTATCCGTTGAAAAGTCACTACCGAAAATTTTGTTTAGTTTT
Organism: Poecilus cupreus; assembly: GCA_963942605.1. Taxonomy (NCBI): domain Eukaryota; kingdom Metazoa; phylum Arthropoda; class Insecta; order Coleoptera; family Carabidae; genus Poecilus; species Poecilus cupreus. Next base: position 11,186,348 of record OZ012732.1, read on the forward strand.
CCATGATCGGATTGCTATTTTTCTAATATACAATAATTTTAATTTGGTGATTTTTGGTAAAATACTAATAATTAGGAAATCAAATGGACCTTATTGCATGCATTTTAAATTCTGTATAATTTTAGTATTTATACTTTTTTACTGTAAGATAATATCTACGGCAATATAAAATATAGCATTGAAACCCCTATATATACCATATTACTATTTTACACCAAGTATAACTTCATAGTTTATATAAATAAAACTATAGGATTTCAGCAAATATTTTATTAGATACTTCCTCGACCAGTTTCGATGTCGCATACGTCTTCCTCAGACAAATACAATGTTAAAATGTGAATAAATAAATAAATTGACTTCAAGTCAATTTTTTTCGTTGGGTGGAAAAGCAAAGTTTTTATTTTTATCTGACTGTATTTTATTTATTATTATGTATTTATTGTTTTGAATTCTGACGAAGAGATTCATATGTTTTATATTAGTCTCTGTTAATATCAGCTCCTGAGGAAGACGTATGTGGCGTCGAAACCGGTCGAGGTATCTAATAAAATATTGGCTGAAACCCCAGAGTTTTATTTATATCTACCATCCAGCCAAAAATAGTTCTTATCATTCATTGTTTATATTCGAATATCGACTTTAAATTACTTAAATTACTCGAATTCAACCAGATAAAACTTCATAGCATACGTTTGATATCTGTTAAAATTATATAAATTTTGAACCCGGGTTCCAAACTTCTTTCACCAATTGTGACTTCGGGCTCCAAAGTTCTGCGAAGCCATATATATATATATATATATATATATATATATATATATATATATATATATATATATATATATATATATATATATATATATAAATATATATATATATGGTGGCATTGAAACACCTATGTACCTCATTTCAATTTTACACTAGCTATAACTTCATAGCATATGTTTGACTTTAAGTTACCTGACAAGTAGCCACCAATGTTGCGTACAGCCCAACGTACCCAATATCATATCTTTTTCACTGGCACTATTTGAATGTAAGTATTGCTGCCACATAAAATCCCAATCATGTTCATCGCCTTTCTTCACACCGGCGCAGTAAGCAAATGGTCGTATTTCCACAGGAATTCTGTTCAAGAAGAATAAAAAAGAATTATATACAAAGTGTTCACTTGGCCACTTGGGGTTTTCCGAAAATTATGATAGTTGCGTTTTCGGTTGAATTAAAAAGAAGTGCCAACATTGCAAGACCATTATGTGATGCTTTTGTTATTTTAAAAATTAATTAACTTGATATGACAGATAATTTTTCTGGGCATTCATTTAGATTCTATAAAAGTCTTTGGACTGATTTATAAACTTTGCTTTTTTAAATCATAGAAATTGAAAAAAAAAATTATAATATTTACTTATGTTTTCCTCGACTTAGCTTCCAATTTAAAAACTTGATAGCAGCATCATGTTCACAATTAGACTTTTCTAGTGCACATAATTTACCTATAATTAGCAACTGAAATTTTGTGAATTCCTCTTTATGTATTCCCCCAAACTCTTCGTATATAGGGGTTAATAGCCTTCTTATGTAAGTCTGCAATATATAATAAGCAATATTAGATGAGTTACTATATTTTGAAAATAGAACTTACTTTAATAAGTCCAAAGTGCGGCTTACGTTCAAGGTATGTATAAATTTTTTGGAGCTTTCCTAACACGATGGTCCATGTATCAAATTCATCATCATGTCGAATGTATTTAATAAGCTTAAAAGCTATTTTGAAATCTACTTGACTGGCCATTGCTAACTCCATAACATCATCAATTAATAGGATTCTATTTAGTGTATTAATCTTTTTATAATCGCTGTCTAATTGATGAATCAACATTTTCCAGTTGGTCTCATCGTAATTCACTCTGTATAAACCTAAAGAAAGAAAACAATTAAATTTATTTGAAAATCCTGCATTACTTCACTTGACCTAATGCTCGAATGTTGAAAAGAATCCATGATTTCGATTCAGACTTGTCTAGTTTATGATGTATAGTTTTTTTCGGGCAAGGCAACCACAGTTTCGGCTTAGTAGATTTAAAATTGTTTTCTTCACTTGTAGTGAAGCTCAGAGGGATCCAGTAACAAAAGTCGGATTTTTTATTAACATTTTCAAGAAACCTTTCTTGAGTGATAATGACTGTACCACTCGTAAAATCTCTGATAACAGTGACTAAAGGATATCCAGGTTGTATGGTCCATGTATCCATTATTGTTTTCATATCAATTTTCTTAGGTAAAGATTTAGTTTTTTTCGCCACTATAGACATTGAATTCCACAAGTCGTCTGCTCTGGCACTGCCGTATTTATATTTTTTCAAATAGTGAGTCAGTCCTGCCTGTAAAACTGTTTTGCCTAAGAATGATTCCATCATTCGGATGACACAACTTCCTTTATCGTAAGAAATAGTGTCGTAAATTTCTTCTATTCTGTTTGGGTCATCGATGGGTATGGAAACCTAATGGAATTAAGAATATTATAAAAATTGTATTCTTTAGTTTATAAAAAGAAAATGACTATTTTCTAAATTATCCATGGAACATGGAATTTTGTCTTTCTGCAATTAAAATGGGTTTCAGTTTCTACTAGTAAATACGTACAAAGTTGATTTCTATTTAATTGATTATAGTGTGGAAATAACTTGTTAATTACTAACCGTGTGCAGTGTTGCTAAACTTGCGTTATCGAATGAACTGGTAGCAATGCACCATGCTATGGCCGTTGCCTACACGCGTTCTTATATTTGTTGTAATTTCTAACAGTCATTTTCTTTGAGTGCTTACCGGTCTTGAAGTCTCCAGTGCATCAACAAAGTACACATCTATCTTGTTATTTATAACTCCTCCGATAAAATATACTTTCAAACTGGGAAACAAATGCTCAATAGCAATTTGAGATAGGTATGTAGCAAAGCCTTCTTTGAGCCAGAGGTACTTCCACCATCTCATGGTGACCAGGTCTCCGAACCAATAGTGCGCTAACTCATGAGCTAAAGTTTCTACAATATCAAATTTATTGTCTTCGTTGGATACGCCTGGTTCATATAGAAGTTGAGCCTCTCGGAATGTTACTAGACCCCAGTTCTCCATAGCTCCAGCGGAGAAATCGGGCACGGCTAATATGTCTGACTTCGGGAGTGGGTATGCTATGCCGAAGTACTCCTCAAAGAAGGAAAGAATTTTTGGAGCTGTCTCCTTCGCAAATTTGACCTGATAATGTTATTTGTTTATTTTTACAATAATATTCAATATACTGAAAACCTCTTACGTTTACTAAAGAAGCTTATTTCATATACTTAATTTATAGTTTTTGAGGTACTAGAAAATTTATGTATTTTTCTGCAAAAATAAAGTAAAGCAGACTTGTGCCCGTGACTTAATTGCTTAAATACAGTTTTTTCTGAGATTAAAATATCAGTATATTGCTTTGCAGCGCGAGCAGCAGTTGATAATGTTTCTAGTTCACGACTATCGTTTGGACACATGAGGAAACACCATTTTTTCTACGATCGTATCAAATATGGAAAACTAATTTCTCATAAATTTCAAATGACCGTTATATTTTATTTCTTACTTAATACATGTTATTCATATTGTACGTTGTTTCTGTATCTAGTAAAATGAGAATTAATTAATAATTTGCAGTACGATGTGCAGCACAAGTTTTTGTACGATCGTATCAAATAAGGAAAACTATTTTCTCTATAAATTTCAAATGACTGTTATATTATTATATATACTCGTTTCTTGGACGATTGTAAAACAAAAATACAAATAGCAAATCTGTTTTTGTTTCTAGCAACATGAGAAATAATTAATATTTTGTTTTACCTGTTCTAATGATTTTTTCCGTGCCCAAATATTTATAACAGTATCTCCATATTTGTTTGATTTTTGTATTGTTTCGAATCCGAAATCATTAATTGAAAAAGCGACTAAATATGTGGACATTGGTGGAGTTTCTTCAAAAATATCCACTACCCATCCTTTTTGACCTTGCCTACAAATATTACCATAGTTATAATATTTATTTATCTACACCAGTGGATATAATAAACATATTACTAATCTAACATGTTATGCCACTCAATGAGGTATTTGGATGCGTTTTTGTCTATTACCTCACTCGTTCGCTCTACTTCACTCCATGGAAAAACTATTACCGTGCTAATATTAAAATTATCATACTAACAAACGAATTCGATCTATTATGCTCCTTTAATTTGGGGTAAATAAATTTTTGCAAAAAATAATAATAACAACAATAATAGTATTATAGCCATATGTACAGTCAATTTGATTGAGTAAACATAGGGATAATTTACAGTAATTAAAATTAAAAATAATAGTTCTTACCAAATTACTGTAATTTATTAAATTTAAACTTGCATTGTTTGTTTCATTATGAATAATTATTAATAATCAATGTAAATTATCCTTCTGTTGCTGTCAATCATTTTAACTGCAACTATCGTAATGACACAATTAAACTCAATTCTATTAATGTTTTATTTAATTTTTATATTAAACATTTCATTTCAAAATCATTTAATGTTATTTTCTTCATATTTTTTCGCAAATATCTAAGCTGATTGTACAACAAAGACGACTGGCGTTTTCAACGTTAGTTGTTATTTCATTGGGTCTTAATGTTCATTGTATATGAAGAAGCATGACTGATTTACAACTACTGCGTATAACTACTACTGGAATGAAGAGTGTGTGAATATACGAGATGTGATCATGTCCAGAATACGTTGGTGTTTGATAAGTGTGAAAATATTGTTAAAAAAATGGGGGAAGTCAGTTATGGTTGTTTGGGCATCTCAAGCGGATGTTGAATATACAGACTACGTCTAGACTTATGTTGTCTGAAGAAAGCAGTGACATTTAGATGGGCATGTGCGAGGATATATTATTATACTAACATTTTTTGGGTGGATTTGATTGGCATGTTGCTGATGGCGGTGAGATGGTCCCGATGTCCGAGATGAATTGTGAATCTTGCTCTTAGAGCGGGTTCATCGAAGCAAGGGAAAGCGGTTCGAGCGCTTGTTGCTTCAAAATGTGTTATTCCTATCCATTTTGTGTGGCCCTTTTCGTCCTTGTAGCTGCTGCGGTAGTACCCGGACATATCACGTGCTATCTCACCGGTGTAATCTATCTCCAGCCTATATGTGGTATTATGAGACAGACTTTCGTCCTCACTCATTTGCACGTGTAAAAAGTCGTAATCTGGTTCCAATTCATATTTAATTTCTATTTCGGAAGGTTTTTTACCGACAGTTGTTAATTTTACTTCAGTTATATTTAACTTTCGAGAGTGAAGAGTAATTTTGTTTGAAGATTCGACGACATGGACCTAGGAACATTTAGGTAGTACAACATTATGTATAGAGGAAATATGAATGCACAAAATAAAACAACAGGATAAATAAGTAAACGAACGACATTCTTTCCATAGCAAAAGCAAAATTCAGTAGTTATGTCCTAAGTCCATGACAAATACCTGAATATTTTCTCGAGTGCACGAATATGAAGGAGAGAATATATTCTGATTGTATTTGCCATGCACGGGAGATATGTTAGACGAATATTTCTAGAGAAAGATTTCAGTCATTTTAAATTATGGAACATATATTAATTTTAATCTGTCACATATACGTCAGACTTTGATAAATGTCATTTGTTAAATTAAATAAAAATAAGTCATCAACTTTTAGAAAGTAATTCTTTTGAAGAAATTGAATGAAAAAATGAAGATGTTAACGAAGAATTTAAACTATTCCTTGTAGTGTTTACAATTATTATAAATATTCGGATATAGCACTCGTGCATTCGGTATACAAAATATTCACTGATATTCGATTGTCATTGGTCGAAATCCAGGAAATACTGTAACGTGATTGGACTTCAAATCCAAACATTCGCTTCGAAAATTGTCAGAATATTACAATAAATATAAATTATAAATAATTTATAGTAATCTTTTAAAATTAGTTATTTTAAAAAGTTGTTGTAATAGTAATAAAAAAATTATTTATGATGTTAAAAACTAATAAATAAAATTAATAATAATATTGTTGTAATTATAGTTAGTAAAAAACAAATAAATTATTTCCGAAGTTAAAACAGGACGATTATTATTAATTAAAATCTTGATAAAAGTGTGGACAATAAGATCCATACGGCCATTTACTTAGATTATTTATAAAAGTCAGTCGTAATGAAGTTAACAACACAAATTTTAAAAATAAGAAATTTTTTTTAATTACTTTAGTATATAATAAATCACACTAGCTTAGAAGGGATTGTTACTTTTAAGAACCGATATTTACATCTACGAATAAATTATTCACCGAAAGGATAAAAAACGTGGTATCGATATCATAGCTCAATTGACAGTAATTGTTGTAGCTGTCATTTTTTGATTCGTATTTTTTTATTTATTCGACGTATAACTTTTCGGAAATTTATTCGTAAATGGAAAGAACGGCTTTAAATATTGTAATTTATCCCATATGTTCACTTATCAATTAAACGCACGAATACATTGCTGTCAGTCGTTAACTGTAACTATAGTAATGAGTTAATAACACAACTCTGTATAAATACTGATAAATAATCTTCTGGTATATACAACATACATATTATTTATGGATATTTACTTACATGAATTATAACTGTACCTTTTTGTGTAAAACTATTTTTGTGCATAATTGAAGTCACTTTTAAAATATATTTGATTGGTACTACATTTTTTGGTAAACGAAAATATTTGTCACTATTTTTCCTAGTTAAGGTAACTGTCATTGTGGCCAGACAAATAAATATAATGTACAAAAATTTCATTGTTAAAATGGAGGAAACTAATCATGATTTTTTATTTTAATATATATGCATTCTTTATACCAATTTTTATTTATGGAGCATAATTATAGTTATTGCTAAAAACATTTGATATAATTGTATAATTTATGCAATTAATCAATTAATTTTAAACGTTTGTGAACATATTTTGAAGAGTCTATTTTTCAATGTGATTGATTTATAATTGGTAATAAATTATTATAAAATGAAATAAAGCTATGTACACGTACTTAATTTTAAAAGGTAATTAAAGCTGTCATAATTATTATTTTATTCGATTTACTTGATTTTATTTGCAATAACTGGAATAAAATTATTTTGCTGATTTTCTTTACCATAGTAATATAGTATTTACCACTTTATTAAAATAATAAACAATCCATAATTTATTTAAATGTACAGTATTTAAATTTTTTCGGCAAGCTAACATTTATGTTACGAGCAGTTTTGGCAAAAAAGTATTTATTAACTATGATATCTGTATGTAGCAGAATGTTGATGCAAATCCGATTTACAGTAAATCCTAAAATTTTCCAATAAAATCTAAGATTTAACAATTCTTATTGGTAAGAATCCAACAGTTCTGTGTTCATCTTTCATTTCAAATTTTTACCACCCTTGTTAAATAAAAGACACGGTAAATAACCTAACCTAACTTGTCAAAGCCATAAATTAGTAATCTGAGGTTTTTACCTGTAAATCATTACATTTACCAATTCTTGTCGGTTAATCCTAAGATTAACCAATATACGAGCTTTTACAGTAACATATTTATATTAGACACTGCCATACTTACATAATTTTAAAATTTGGTGTTGGCACAGAAACAAAAATATTTTGTGAAGCACCATCGTAGATGCAGACGAGACTTACAGCATTATATTTTATAGGAGAATGAATTATACTTCAATGGCACAAATCTAATTAAAATGTTACATCTAAATAAAAAGTGAAGAGTATTTGTGTTAGTAGACTTGACGGCATGGACTTAGAAATATTTGATAGCACCAGTGAGTATACATTTATAAAAAAAAAGTTCTAAAATTTGCTATATTTCACGCAGAATGGTAATTTTATATAACAGGAATTTTTGTTTTTAGAATGAATGCTATTAGGATAATATTTATTTATAGTTTTTATTTTAAGTGAGTTACATTGTTATACTGTGTTATTTTGTTAGTCTTTACTATAAACTTGATTATTAAATATATATTATTCATACATGAATACATTAAACGATACGAATGAAATACATAATTTATTTTATTCATGATGCCCATCATATTATGTGGTCTGACACGAATTCATTGTTTTCCTCTTTTTCATTAATTTCATGCAACTTATTCTCTTCCTCCAAAGCAGCTACGACCTTAGGATAAACATGATCATTATAATTTTCCCAAATTTCTATTTTTTCCAACATTTGTTTTATTGTTAAATGAGCCATTTTGAAATATTGTTGGTTTTCTTTTAAGAATTCTTTAAACTGAAAACAAAAATAAATTATAATAAAAGTTACATACATTATCACGTATATATCATACTACCTCATTGTATTCTCTCTTAGTTTTCAAGGAACCCACAACTAACATAATAAAAGATTTCATATCACTTCCTTTTGGAGATTGACTATAATGAGAAATACAATTAATAATTCACATGAAAAACAATATATATATATATATATATATATATATATATATATATATTTAAATTAAATTACTTACATATTATAAATTTCCTGTACATGTTCATAAAAGAATAACCGTGCAATATAAGCTCCTTGATTGTGTCCTATAACAGATGAGAATACGTTAACGGCATCTTGATTTCTAATTTCAGAATTTTCATTAATCATCCAGCTTAAATATCTGCAAATATCAATTCAAGTTGAACACATATGCCTTAAAAAACATTAATAGTGCACGTTAAAAGTATTTATCATTCCAAGTGCGGGAAGTGCTTCATTTCGCGAATGAATGGAAAACGACTTTCAACAAAAGGTTTGTACAATGCTTTTTGTAATGAACAAAAATATTTAAAAAAAATTTATTTTTAATCAGAATACTCGTAAATTTATAAATTCTACAGCAGCACAGTCATACAAATAGGTTGTTAAGGAATTTGATGATATGACAGTTGTAAATGTTCACGCATTTTTCTTTAAATTATTTGCAATTATCGATGATTTGTACGGGTTTTGATACATGAAAATCGTTGCTACAAAATATCGCCAGTCATCATTTGATCAATTATTAAATAATAATTTAGAAGATATCTATTAAAAATATATGTTTTGAACCCGGGTTCCAAACTTCATTCACCAATTGTGACTTCGGGTTCCAAAGTTCCGCGAAGCCATATATATGTATATATATGATGGCATTGAAACACCTATGTACCTCATTTCAATATTACACTAGGTATAAAGTCATAAAGAAGTCTTATTAAACATGTACTCCTAATACTTCATCAGATTCCTGGCCCAGTGCTGCCAGGCAAAAAAGTTTCGAACCCTTGGGTTCCAAAGATTTTGTCTAAATATTTAATCTACTAAACGTGTTGCGAATAAGGACTCTTTTAAGATATATGTTAAGAATGCTACAAAGATATCGCCAGTCATCATTTGATCAATTATTAAATAATAATTTAGAAGATATCTGTTAAAAATATAAGTTTTGAACCCGGGTACCAAACTTCATTCACCAATTGTGACTTCGGGTTCCAAAGTTCCGCGAAGCCATATATGTATATATATATATGATGGCATTGAAACATCTATATACCTTATTTCAATTTTACACTAGGTATAACTGCATAGCGTATATTCGACTTTAAGTTACCTGACTAGAAGCCACAACTGTTTCGTACAGCCCAAAATACCCATAATAATATTTCTTTCACTGGCACTATTTGAATGTAAGTATTGCTGCCACATAAAATCCCAATCATGCTCATCGCCTCGCTTCAAACCGGCGCAGTATACAAATCGTCGTATTTCCACAGGAATACTGTTTAAGAACATAAAAGAATTATTTACAACGTGTTGGGGTCTTTCGAAAATTATGACAGTTGCGATTTCGGTTAAATTAAATAGAAGTGGCAACATTACAATGCTTTTGTTAATTAAAAATTTGTAAATATTATACGACACATATTTTTTTCTGGGTGTTCTTTTAGATGCTATAAAAGTCTTAGGATTGATGTATAGATCTTATTTTTAAATATCATTAGATACTGAAAAAAAAAAAAATAAGAAAGAGGGTATATAATGAGTATATTTACAAATATTTTCCTTGGCTGGACTTCCATTTTAAAAACTTGGCAACAGCAATTTGTTCACAATCTGTATTTCCAAGTGGACATAATTTACCTATAATTAGCAAATGAAAATGCGTAAAATTTTTTCTTTCTATTCCCCCAAATTCGTTGTATACTGGGGTTAATAGTCTTCTTATGTAAGTCTGCAATATATAATAAGTAATATTAGATGAGTTACTGTGTTTTGAAAATGGAACTTGCTTTAATAAGTCCAAAGTTCGGTGTACGTTGCAAGATAGAAGCAATTTCTCCGATCTTTCCTATCACTGTGGCCCATGTTTCTAAATCTTTATCATGTCGAATGTATTTAATAAGATTAAAAGCTATTTTGAAATCTACTTGATTGGATATTGCTAACTCCACAACATCATCAATTATTAGGATTCTATTTTTTGTATTAATCTTTGTGCAATCAGTATGTAATTGATGAATCAACATTTTCCAGTTGGTCTCATCGTAATTCACTCTATATAAACCTAACGAAAGAAAACAATTAAATTTATTTAAAAATCAAGCAATACTCCACTTAACCTGATGCCTGAATATTGAATAAAATCCATGATTTCGACTCAGACTTGTCTAGTTTATAATGTACAGTTTCTTTCGGACAAGGCAGCCACAGTTTCGGCTTAGTAGATTTAAAATTGTTTTCTTCACTTGTAGTGAAGCTCAAAGGGATCCAGTAACAAAAGTCGGATTTTTTATTAACATTTTCAAGGTACCTCTGTTGACTGATGGTGACTGTACCACTCGTATAGTCTCTGACAACAGTGACTAAAGGAAAGCCAGGTTGTATGGTCCATGTATCCATGATTGCTTTCATATCAAAATTCTCAGGCAAAGATTTTGTTTTTTGCGCTACTATAGACAGTGAATTCCACAAGTCGTCTGCTCCAGCACTGCCGTATTTATATTTGTTCAAATAGTGAATCAGTCCTGCCTGTAAATTTTTTTTGCCTAAAAATGCTTCCATCATTCGAATCACACAACCTGCTTTATCGTAAGAAATCGAGTCGTAAATTTCATTTATCCTGTGTGGGTCATCGATGGGTACAGAAACCTAATGGAATTAAAAATATTGTAATAATTGTTTATTATTATTATTATTAGAAACATAAAATTACTGTTTTCTAAATAATCCTTTATGTATGGATTTTGCCTTTCTGTAGTACAAAATTTATTTCGGTTTCTACTATTAAGTATGATACATACTTAGTTTAGGCGATTTCTATTATATTTTTGTGTGGAATAAACAGTGTAATAAAATATATTTGTTTATGATTACTGCAATTTATCATAAGAAGGTGTCGAAAATTTCATCTATTCTATGTGGGTCATCGATAGCTATAGGAATTTAATTGAATTAATAATAGTATCTAAATTGTATTCTTTAGTTTATTAAAGAAAATGACTGCTTTCTAAATCCTTTGAAAATTAAAATGCTTTTTAAATTCTTCTAATAAATACATACATACATACAAATACCAAAAAATTGATAAAGGTTATTTTTTAATAAGCTAATTAAATTCTTTCAAGTTTTGTATCAAACCAGATTATTTAATTTAGTCATTTTATTGTATAAATGTAACTGTTACTTGTTGAACTTAGTTAATACGATTATTTAATTAATGTACTTTATTTTCTACTGTACTTTTACGTTTAAGGAAATAATTTGTATTACGTCAATTTCAACACAGAAAAGTACCTAATATAACAATAAATTTATGCTCATATAAATGCAAATGTTCATTATGAAAATTTTTTGTACTTAAACTAATATGGCAGAAATTTTCCAATTATATTTTATGTAATCTCGAATTCCCGCATGTATTTTCATATGACTGGTTAAACTAAACTTCTTATGACAAACAGTACATTTGTAATCTCGCATTCCTGCATGTACTTTTATGTGGTAGGTTAAATTAGACTTTTGGGCTTTTGGCTCCTTGCAACAGTTGAAGTATGCTATTTTTTGTCAAGTGTTATTATTTTTTGAACGGATGAGCGTTTCTTGAAAGTGGTCCGTATTTCTGCATTGAGTACACTATCGTTTTGGTTCTTACACGTTTACGTATAAGCTCTGTTACGTTTGGTGTAATTTCGAACAGTAATTTTTTTGGGACTTACCGGTCTTGAATTTTCCAGCGCATCAAATGAGTACACACCCAGAATATCACTTATAACTCCAGCGATAAAATATACTTTCAAACCGGGAAATAATTGCTCAACAGCAACTTGAGCTAGGTATGTAGCAAAGCCTTCTTTGAGCCAGAGGTACTCCCACCATCTGATGGTGACCAGGTCTCCGAACCAATAGTGCGCTATCTCGTGGGCTAGAGTTGTTACAATTTCCATTTGGTTGTCTTGGTTGGATAAACCAGGTTTATATAGAAGTTGAACCTCTCTGAATGTTATTAAACCCCAGTTCTCCATAGCTCCTGAGGAGAAATCCGGCACTGCTAATATGTCAGACTTCGGGAGTGGATATGCTATGTTGAAGTACTCTTCGAAGAAGGAAAGAATCTTTGGAGCTGACTCCTTTGCAAATTTAACCTGATAATGTTATTTTTTATTTTACAACAATATTCAAGATATTGAAAACTCTTACGTTTACTGAAAAAGCTTATTTCGTATACTTAATTTATAGTTTCCGAGGGATTAGAAAATTAATATATTTTTCTGCAAAAATAAAGTAGAGCTGACTTAAATGTTGAAAAGCAGTTTTTTCTACCGTTAAAATGTCAGTATATTGCACAAGTGGAAGCTTTACAGTTCTAGCAGCAGGTGATTGTGTTACTTATCCACGACTATAGTACGAGATGCAGCACAAGTTTTCTACGATCGTATCAAATAAGGAAAACTATTTTCTCTATAAATTTCAAATGACTGTTATATTATTATATATACTCGTTTCTTGGACGATTGTAAAAGAAATACAAATAATAATTCTGTTTTTGTTTCTAGCAACATGAGAAATAATTAATATTTTGTTTTACCTGTTCTAATGAGTCTTTCCGTGCCCAAATATTTATGACAGTATCTCCATATTTATTTGATTTTGTTGTTGTTTCAAATCCGAAATCATTGACTGAAAAAGCGACTAAATATGTCGACATTGGTGGAGTCTCTTCAAAAATATCCAATACCCATCCTTCTTGATTTTGTCTACAAATATTTTACCATAATTATATAATATTAATTCACCATGTATTTAAATGATGGTTAATTCCTAATTTTAAAATTAATCCAACTCATATATGTATTTCAGAAGGTAATATTTGTGTCAAGTGCAGTATTGGCGAAAAATGATTGATGAATTATGATATCAGTAGATGGTAGGATGATATTGATAATTTATAACGGAACATGAGTACATTACATAAAATATTAAATAGAGAGAGGTATTGAATTTAAATAGATGTTCTTCAAGGGACTACGTGGGTTACACTTATAGAGTGCGATGTGGATGGTAATATAGTGGAAGCAATTCAAAATCTGTATAACGGTAGAGACTACGTTGAGAGTTAATGGTAAATTGACTGATTGGTTTCGACATCCTGTATCCAAAGTGTATGAGGTTATATTATACTAACATTTTTTGGGTGGATTTGAGAGGCATGTTGCTGATGGCGGTGAGATGGTCCTGATGTCCGAGATGAATTGTGAATCTAGCTTTCAAATCGGGTTCATCGAAGCAAGGAAATGCGGTTCGGGCGCTTGTTGGTTCAAAATGTGTAGTTCCTATCCATTTTGTGTTGCCTTTTTCGTCTTTGTAGCTGCTGCGGTAGTACCCGGACATACCACGTGCTATCTCACCGGTGTAATCTATCTCTAGTTTATATGTAGTATTTCGTAATAGACTGTAATCCTTACACATTTTCACGTGTAAAAAGTCGTATTCTGGTTCCAATTCATATTTAATTTTTATTTCGGAAGGGTTTTTGTCAGAGGTTGTTAATTTTACTTGAGTTATATTTAAATTTTTAGAGTGAAGAGTAATTTTGTTTGAAGATTCGATGACATGGACCTAAAAATATTTAGATAGTACAACATGACGGAGAAATATAAATGCAGAAAATAGAACTTTCAAACGACTGGTAATCAACAAAATAATAAATTGACGATATTTTTCGTATGAAAAATAATACATTCCGCAACTGAATAGCAGTAAAGTAAATGTAATTGACTATTACTATTATCCATGTATACTATTAAACAAACTCTTGGTATATATAACATCCACATTATTTTTGAATATGTACTTACATGGATTATAACTGTACTTTCATGTGTAAAACTATTTCCGTACAAATTTGAAGTCACTTTTAAAATATATTTGATTGGAACTACATTATGTGGTAAACGAAAATAATGGTCACTATTTTTCTTAGTTAAATTAATTGTTGTTGTGGCGAGGCAAATAAATAAAATATATAAAAGTTTCATTGTTTAAGTCGAATAAATTAATCATTTATTTTATGATTCTAATATATAGGAATCCTTTATACTAATTATTATTTCTTTTTGACCAATGAAATTTAAATATATTTATTGCCAAAAACACTTGTTATAATTGGGTAATTTATGTAATTAATCAATTTATTTTTAACATTTGTGCAAGTATTTTGAAGAGTCTATTTTTTTAATATGATTGATTTACAGTTCGTGATAAATTATTTTGGTAATGAAAACATACAAATTAGAATAATATATGTACATATAATTGTTATAATATCAAATAATATATAACTGCTTAACGGATTTGGTGTGTGGAATATACGATTCTTAGTTCGAAGCCTTGCGCATGACTTTATTTTTACGTCTATTTGACATATAGATATTAGTACAAGAAAAGTGCAAATAATATTTTATATTCCTAATATTTTGCTAACATCTTTCATTTGAAACTTTTTTTGCAGCTCACCCTATTTTTTTTTATTGGAATTTATTGTTTTGTTTCTCCAGTAAACATCCTCTTCCGGTTTTTCAATTTCATTCAAAATCATTTCTGCTCTTAATATTTTCATGAAACTTATAAATTAAGTTTCGTTTAGACATCTTGTCTCGTTCATGAGATATTACACACATGGCATCCATCCATTTCCCACATAGACATCATTGAGAAATTGGTCTTAATGGATTCAGTGGACGTCAAAATATGTATTTCTGCAATAATCTCGTCAACGATTTTTTTCATGATTTCAATATTTTCTTGTACTTTGTATAAGAAAGTAAAAAGCAAGAAACTTTCATATTTACTAAGTTTTGTTACGTCGCAGTCTTTAAAGTTTAAAGTTCTTTTCTTTTACGCGTTTTCCCATGTCCTACACTACACGGTCTGTAGCTTCAACCGCTGCTCTCTACACGTGCTGTGCGTACTGAGTGACCAAGTTGCTTTGGGATACACCGCGAGCGAGAGATGTGTAACTGTGCTATACAGACAAGATTAAAGGTGCTTTAAACTAGATTAACTTATTTGTATTGGGTTTTTTCTCTTGGGAGTTTAGATGGATGAGTTTTTTTTGATGTTTTGCTTAGCTTTAGATGTGTGTAACAGTATCGGATTAGAAATATAATTTTTGAAAGGAAATACAGGAAGATTTGCAACTGTTTATTTATGCTGCAAGTGTTGCATAGATTGATATGAATACAAGCCGATAGAACATATTTATAGAAATAAGTAAATAATTGTAAAATGGAGTGTTTCAATAGCAAAAATTTATCTTAAGTATAGTGACCGAAATTTAGATATTTACAATAACAATGTTTATATTTATATTAATAATATAATATTATTTAGATTCATGTAGCAGCAATCGAAAATATTATCATATTACCAATATAATTATAAATATTGTTAGGGGTCATTATCAAGAGTTGAAAACACCAACATTTGAAATAGATAACAAAATAAAATATCTTATTAATGAGTCAAGGTGAGATACAAATTTAAAATTTAATAATTGACATGTGGATACTTTGTCAAAGAAAAAAAATCAGATAAATGAACTAAACCACATCTGGAAATCAAGTAATAGTCTTGAAACCTGCAATATGGCAAGGTTTTGTTTGTTGAAAATGGTTTATAACTGTTTTATGGTGGCAGATTAAATTGCTCTTATCGCGGGTAATAAGTTAACAATAAATTTCTAAACAATAAGCCGTTTAGTGTTGCTTTGAAATATATTATTTATTTATTTAAATTACAGAATTAATAAATGTGAATTTTCCACTACAGTTTATACTTTGTTTTTCTGGTTAAATATTTTAACATAATTTTCAAAAAGAATTTATTTTGACACTTTGTATACTATTGGAATAAGAAAATTAATAAAACAATAAATATTTATTTATATCTATAGCATTTTTCGTAAACATTATTTGCTTCTTAAATTTTTGCGCTAAATTTTGCCCAAAATTCTACAATATGGCGTTCTTCTATAGTAGCTAGCTTTCCATACGTTATTGCCTATCCAGTAATATATACAGATCAGCGGTTTTGCGAATATTAACTGCGCATTTCATTGAAACAAAAGCTGATAAAAATAGAACAAGTCTTATTTTTTATGTACATTATAAATTGATATTAAAATGTACATAAAATAGATAATGGCGTACGAACTTAACAGAATAATTTTATTTCAATACAATATTGTGCCTCAAAAAGCAATTTTAATAGATCTTTATCATGGTACAAGAAACAATAAGTCACGGACTAATTCTCCATATGCAGTAAATAGATATAAGTGATAAAAGTATTTTCTTTCATTTCTTCGAGTACATAACGTATTGTTGTTCTTATATTCCTGGTATTAAAATATAACAGCAAGCATCTTTTGTGTGTATTTCCTAAACCAAGGAACAGGATACGGCGCCACGAAACAGATTTCCGCTTGAAAATTATGCGGCTAAAATTTAAATTACTGGATTATTGTGTAAGGTGCTGAAACAACGCTCATTTTAATTAGTGCTGAATTATTATTTTTTGTGGAACCAGTAAAAATACGGTTATATTAAACCAGCTTCGTTAATTACTAGCTTAATAGGAGTAATTAATTTTAAGGGATTAATATAAATTGTAGCTCTGCTGCCCTCGTTTCAAGCAGCTAAGGATATATATTTTCTGTATTAAATTGTCAGAATTAGAATATTAGAATTTATTGTGATCCTCGATTTAATCTATTTAAATTATTGGCAATACGTGGGAATATGTACATTTGTACATATACAAAATTTCCAAGCAACAGTGAAACACGAGAAATCTACTACAGAAATCTGCTATTTCTTAAAGGAAAATTGACTATGGTGATGCAATTAGGCAACAACTTATTTGCAACCCCAGTTTTCGTTGTCACTAGTAGAATATGAATAAATTAGTCACGTTTATAAATGTTTGGGTGTATATTCATTTTAATTGAAATATTTAGTTGTGTTCTCGCTTGATTACATTGAAAAATCGTTTGTAATATTTTGTATCATTTGGGTTTGCATAAAGTAATTAACGCTGAAATAATTGGAAACATGTGTACTTACACGTGAAAAATTTGTTTGGGAACTGTTTTTAAATTTATTTTAATTAAATTATGTTGTTCATATCATATTCCACTGCATTTGTGATATATTTTTGTATACAGACAGAAAATTTTTGTTTATTGAAATGAAAATAATACGTTAAAATTTTATTTACAGAAATATATATGCAGGAATAAATTTTTTGTACTCATACATTGAAATGTGTTGTTTAGCGTTGCCTAAGCAATGTCCAATTATTTAAACGAGGATTGTGGATATAATTTTTAAAATGTTTATAATATCTATACGAATAAAATATTTAATACAAGTTAATTTACCATTGACAACAAATACATGTTAAGGAAGTACTGCACAATTTCAGATTTTACGAAATATCACAAAAAATTGGCATATACTTTTATTGTATTTCTATATAATATAAACCATAAGAAACTCAATGCTGTAGAGCGCATCGTCATATCTCTTAAATTTATAGAGATATGGCAATTTTCGATGTTTTTCGAAATGCTATTTTGAGTGGCTGCAACTCAAAATCTATTAAAGATATTGAAATATAGACTCAATTCTGTGCGTTTCATGCATTTTATTACAAATTAGCAAATTTTGAAAATTTTGAACTTTTTCGATTTTTTTCTCCAAATTTTGATATGCGATAACTCGATAAATATAAAAGATACAGACTCGCAGACTAGACCATTCGATTCAGCTCGTCAAAATACATAAGTATGTAAAATTTCATTAAAATTGCTTTACGAATTATAGAGTTAGAGCAAAAAGTCTTAAAATCTCGTTTTCCAGCCCAAACGTCAAGGGGTACCCCTTGACGTTTGACTTGAAAAACGCGATTTTCAAGGTTTTTGCTCTAAAATTTCAACCCACAATCCGAATGTTCTGAAATTTTCAGGGTTTATGTATTTCGATGAGCTGAATCCAATGGTTTAGTCCGCAATGTCGTATCTCGTTTATAATTTGAGATATCGTTGATCAAAATTTTGAATAAAAATTCAAAAATTTTCAAATTTTCAAAAAATTGTTATTTTACTATAATATGCATGAATAACACAAAACTGAAAGGTATTTTTCGATATCATGCGTAATTTTTGAATTGCAGGTCCTCAAATTTGGACTTCGAAAAATATCAAAAACCGCCTTATCTCGAAAAATTTAAGAGATATGATGATGCGCTCTGCACCAGTGAGTTTTTTAGGCTTTATATTATATAGAAATACAATAAAAGTATATGGCAATTTTTAGTGATATTTCGTGAAATTGAAGTACAACATATGAACTGAGTAAGAATGTTTTACGGACGCATTAATTAATATAATAATAGTAGTTTATGTAACAAGTACATAATTTAGGACTTTATTGGACGAGCCGAATTTAATGGCAGAGCGAGCGCAGCGAACGAGGCTAATAAATAAGGTGAGTCTATTCTATTTCTTAATAGAAAAGTTGATGGTTTCAAATCGAAAAAATCATTGACATTAACTAAGCGTTCCCGCATTTGGTATGTAAATAAATATTAAAATTTCTTAAATCAAAATGAACATTTTTGCTGACAAGTTCCCTACAATTATTTCCGCCCTTTTGAGTTTAAAAAATGTAAGAAATGCAAATTCATCAGAATTTCGAAAACCATAAAAATATCGAATTCAATACTTCCTTCAAGTACCTATCGACGTTGAAAACGAACTAAAGCCATGCTAATGACATTCTATACCCTCTACATCATATTACACCATTGAATTCCAAATTCCTGTTGCGTTGAACGCGAACGCGAATGAAAACTGTAAAGCTGTGAAAGCTGGAAAGCTCCCAAAGCTCCGCGAAAGCTAACGAACTGAGAGCTCGAAGACGCAACAGGCGGTACGCTCTGGGGTTTAACCTAGAACTAATCACTGTTTGTGAATGTGGCTCACATGGAGATTAAACAAAACAGTTACGGTTGCTGTTATTGCGCAGACGTTCATACTACGAGGTTATGTTGGTGTTTTGGGGAGTGCGAGGGATGTAAATGTGTACGTAGTGGTTTTGAAGGTGTTTTGCAAATAATAAACGTTTGACGTAATTATAATAATGAAGGTATTAGACTACGACGTTGTCACTAAGCAATGTCTAACCCTCCTAAGAGGGTAGAAAATAAAAAGGGGTCCTGTCGAGACTGGCAGTCAGCAACAATAACTAACTTACATGGTCTTTATTAAACACTAAGCAATGATGAATGTACTCTACAACTTACTGTACTCTACTGTACTACCTTACTTAATTACTTCTAATATACTTAGTAATACTTATATGTAATTGTACAAGTCTTAAGTCAGCAAAATGAGTGTCACAAGTAAACAATATTATTGAAACTATCTGACCTACTTACTTAATCATTGCGGGAACTATAATGTGCTGACTTAATACAGTAACAAATTTTTGAATGAATGTAATCTTCTTTATAGTTTGTTGTGTGCGTCTTTAATAGTATATTACGTACCGTGAACTGTAAGTGATAGTTTTTAGGTCGAGAGAATGTAACATTCGAGACCTAAAAAATCACTTACAGTTCGAGGTTAATAAGATATTTTTTGCAATACCTGCGTAAATATAAGAAAAAGAAAAATAGGTATCAAAATTAACAGCTGTCAGATTGAGGTTAAAAATAAAATTTGTAATGATATATAATTACTTACCGTCCACCGTGAACGGTAAGTTTCACTTACCATCCACCGTGGACGGTAAGTAAATGATGTTACCATGGAAACCAATTGTGCAATAAAAGTTCAACTTACTGTGTTTAAATTTTGTTATTAATGGGTAACTTACAGTACAGATATTGCAAAAATACATTTGTATGTCATAGTTTTTGTTAACTAATAGGGTTAATTTTAGATTTCTTGGGTTAAACTTCTAGTACAATTACTAAAAAGAGAAATGTATCCAATTTTTTCGCGCAGCAATTTTTGTTAATGGTGGCTGTCTAGGATTGAATTCAAGACCACTAGTGTCAAAGAACCTTGTCGCGCTCGAGTACTCAATAAATTATTAATAATATTAATTATGTAAAAGTAAAATTATTTCAATGCAGGGTACATACAATATTTATTACTGTAAACCAATTATTCTAAAAGCCTAATATATTCTGGCTGCATTACATATGCTCACATTTTTATAAATATTTCATTGGCCTCAAATCTGGCGGGAAAATTCCCACACCTACCGCGATTAATATTAAACAGAACTCATCATACGTTCAGTGTTCGTCTGTTTCTGCGTAGTACGCATGCGCGTACGTCTATTGATCGCTAGATCCGGCGGAAGCGCTGCGTGAGTGCCATCTACAGCCCCAAACTCATCGGGCAAAACAAAAATGCGCCCGGCACAAATTGCTACCGTGATTGTGCATTTGTTGTCATGTATTATTCAGCGAAGTATGCCAGCAATTTGGAGGTTATGTTGTCCAGCGGGACTCTTAAGATGCGTGTTTGTTTTCTTCCAATGTTTTTGCTGGTGTCGTTCACCTTTTCATGGCACACTTGTTGCGGATCTAACCCAATTTTGTTGTTTTTATCAGAAGTTTTATTGCGTTGTGTTTGATATATGTGTAGAGTTGCAGTTTTTGTCTGGGGTAAAATGATTTGTTTTTCTTGCTATATATCAAACTTTTTGCCTTAAAATGGAACAAAGTATTTCTATAATGAATTATAT
This sequence comes from Poecilus cupreus, assembly GCA_963942605.1. NCBI lineage: Eukaryota > Metazoa > Arthropoda > Insecta > Coleoptera > Carabidae > Poecilus > Poecilus cupreus. The sequence goes on from OZ012732.1 coordinate 11,207,819, forward strand.
TACTTTATTTCCTGCAAGTTTGAAACTATGCTAGAAGTATATTTTTCTTCTGGTTTTTGTGCATTCTATAATTTGCAGCTATGAAACCCCAGAACCTTTGATATTGGTATGAGCTATTTTTAATCTTAGTTAATCAACTTTGAAGAAGCATACTATTACAAAAAATTACTCCAGTTTTATTGCTACTAATATATTTTTACCTCCCGTACATGTATGTAATAGGACCAAATTTTTGATAATGAGTTTCCAACAAATAAGCAGGTCTTGGGGGTCTCTAAAATACGATCTAACTATTTTCACGATGACGTCTGTGTGTGTGTGTGTCGTTTGTATTGGGACATCAAGGGTTTTTTTTTATTATAAGAATAAAGTCATTTTATAATTAAAACAAACAAATATTTAGTCTTTTTAACTAATAATCTTTTGCATGGCTTCCTTCAAATTTGCACTTTTAAGCGATACAAAATATAGAAAGAGTGAAATAAAAATTATAGCTTAATATAAAAAATGGATAATAAGTATATTATTTACTGAAATAAATCGTTATAATTCTTCAAATATACTGCCACTTTCTGTTAATAAATTTTTACTTAAATCTAATCATTTCGTAACTTAAACATCCAAAATCAAAATATAAAACTACGTGATACATTTTTGCGCATAAAGTGCAGTTATCAGCCGTCAAATTATGTTTCTCAAACGTGTTAGTGGAGGGGAACCACAGGGGTAAAGTTAAAATGGCAACTGGCGAATGTGGGATTCGAATTGAGGGTGTCACGATCCACTCATCGATATTTATTTCATTAATTGTATGGTCTCATATAAAATATTATTAAGAAAGCACTATGATTCATTATCCCTTACTTTTAGTTGACTCTAAGTTAAGTTGAAATTTTCTTCAGGGTCGCGGAGCCTAGGGGTCAGACCTGCGAAGCAGGTCGAACCGCTGGTTCATATCTATCTTAATAAGCTGAGATGGGGACCAGCCTTCCTATTAGGAAACAAAATAAATTAATACATTTATTAAATATTTGAATACTTCTTTAGTTATATTTTATTTGGGTGTTGCAGATTTAGGTATATTATACATTTTTGCACGAGAAATGGGATGTAAGATTTAAGGTGCTGTGAGAATCAAACTGAGGACTTCATATTCCACAAGCAGACGCGTTGCTATGGAGCTTTTTTACCCATTATTATTTAACCTTTTCTGTAATAAGGGAATGAAAATAATTATTTTAATAAAAGTTTAATTAAATTTGAAAGTTTATGATAGGTAGGTACTTGGTTAGAGTCTATTTCTAAACTCATTACGCTAAGTGTGTATTCGCATCTGCAGATACGAAATAGAAACGAGAAAATAGGTCACGTCCTAACGCAGGTAAATGACCCTACAATAATAATAACAATAACACTAACATTTTCAGACACCTACATAAAACGGTTTCAAATTCGCCAAAAGCTTTTTGACACCTACCTTTTATGTAAACACGGAAGTTAAATAAATTAAGATTGTTTGCACTGTAGTTTGTTTTCTTTATAAATATTTGGACATCACGACCAGGATCTACTGCAAATACATTTATTTTGTATGTAACTTAATTAAGTAGAAGTTTCCAATTCGCCTCGTTGTCTATTCATATAAATTAAATGACCTTTGCAATTTCTTGGTGTCATAAAATAATTTCCAATGATATGCACTTGTTATAAACAAATAAATTTACTTTAAAAGTATTTTTAAGTCACAGTTAATTTTCTTTTTAAAACCGGATAAAATAAGACAAAACAAAATATGTAGAATATTGGCTATTACATTTATTTTATTTTGTAGGTACTGTTTAAGAGTTATTTAGGAGGAAGATTGTGTACTGAAATATCAGAATTTTAGATTAATTTAAGTAATTCTTAATTGTTGACCATGAGATCTCCATGCAGTTCAAATCCCAGTGCCGAAAAAAGTTTCTAAAAACTCTCACCACATTAAATTTCCTCTGTGGTCCCTCTTCTACTTATATCTTTGAGTGGATGATTTGATGACTGAAATCTCTTCACGCCCGAATATGTTGTATACGGAGAACTCAAAAGCTGGTCTAAATATAGTTTCACACCTAAAATGACTAAATGGCCTGATGGTTACATTTATCATTTGTATTTCAGTGTTTTTATAAGGCTAGAAACGCCGTCTTAATAATGGCTTGTGGATTTTCGTCACCCCATAGCCGGCAAATTTTGCTTGAGTCAATAAATTTGTACCTTTTGCAACCGTAGTCCTGACCAATGATTCCCCTGATTCTGGTGTTAGTCTATTTATTGTGAAACGGCAATCCTAACTGACATCTGTCAAATTAGCTGTCGCTGGAAAAAGTGTTGCCAACCTCAAAAAAAAAAAAACACCCGTTATCTTAAAAATATAATTTTTTCCAGTAATTTTATTAATACTACGAAGTCTGTGACTAAACCGTAATTAACGACTACAACTGAAGTTAGCTGCAGGTCCTAATTTCTTTAACCGGTAATAGTTACAGAAAAACAATTTTTAAGAAAGCAAGAAACTAGGATTTATTTTAGTTTTGAGGTCTACCAAACATCACTGGCGATCACTTTTGGCCGTGACTACGGTTTTTCCAAGTCTAATATTGGCTCTATAGGATAAAATATAATTTCATTAACTGCATCCTTATCAATAATATCTGGGCTACCATTCAAGGAACTGTGGTCGCCCACGTAAGCACCCACATCCCAACATTGGCTCATGCTTATCTACCCCACATCCCTAACCGAACGCCAAGCTTAACCAAGCGCCCCCATTTGTCTCCGCTAGCCGTCCTGTGCGGTCCACGTGAACCTCGACTTGTCCCTGTCTCCTGACTGGTGACTGCTGCCTGGGATGCTGGTCACTGGACGCTGGACGGTGCTCGTGAAGATAATGACGCTGAAATACAATAAAATAACAGCGGCGTCGTGGGTTGCTGAGGCGAAGTGCTGGACAGGGTTGTCCAGAGTGGGCTACTTTAAATTTGTGTCACCACATATGAGCAAAGCTATATGTCCGAAAAACTAGATTTTTTCCCTTTTGAGTCTTTCAAACGGCTTGCTTGTATCACATCAGGATTTTTTATAAATCAATATTGAATATTTTTTGCTATTTAAGGAATATTTTTAACAATTCATATCTTTAATTAGATGATTCTTTGACGAATCGTAAGCTTAAAAAGTAATCTTTCAAAATGATTATCTCAATGGGCTTTATATTGGTGGATAAATGGATTTGTATCCTATAACTTAAGAACGAGAAAGTAACAGAATAAAATAATTATAACTGCTTGTACTATAAGTTGATTAAGTACAGGAAGTGTTTGTTTACTTGACCGACAAAACAATTGATTAATTACTTTTAAATATAGAATCAGAATTCAATTTTGTGAAAAATTTAATTATATCTTTTTTAATAATTATTAGTTTCAGAACTCAAATTACTTTTGTAGAAATTTAAAAACCGAAAGTGGTAGTTTTCATCTTAGTAATAATATAACAAAAGAGTGAGAATAAATTGAAAATAATTTGACAGGTCTTTCGAAAACTTGTTGTCAAATGGCGACAAGTTTGAGAAAGATACTGGAGAATTATTTTCTAATTTATCGAACTCTCGAGTTTTATTTAATTAGATTATTTTTTTATTTCATTATCAGGCACAGCACTAAATCCATCTTTTTTTGCTCATTTTTACTTGTGTTGATGATACCTATTTGACATTTGACATCTGTCAACAAAAACAAAAAAGCTATAGAGAATATTGCCGGAAATAATCACAAGAGCATTATTCTCAGTATAATAATGACAGGATTGGTTAAAACGCAGACACGTGATATACAATAAAGCATTTCATTGGTTTAAAGAAACGTCGAAAAATAATCATTATAATAATGACAGGATTGGTAAAAACGCAGACACGTGACATACAATGAAGCATTCATTGGTTAAAAGAAACGTCAAAAAATATTTAAAGATAACAATAATAGTATATTATTATATGAGGGATTATTCACGAAGATGAATTAAAACAACTACCATACAAGCTTACAGTAGTAATGAAAAGGATCACAATTTAATAAGATAGGTACGGGCTATGTTATTCGTTGGATAACCCTGTAAGAGCAGCAGAAATAGGATCAGAGTTGGTTTTGCACGACCTGGGCTGGCCTGCAGTTTGTCTCTGTCCGGGGGATGTGCGATGTGCGATGTTCACCATCACCCAGTTGTTGTCAAGAGGGATAGAGGGTGGCTTGCTGTTGAGGATAAAATAAAGAGAAAAGTAATAAATGTTAAAGGGATGGAAATAGAATATGCAAAAAGTAGATGTTTGATGCTGGCTGCACTCTGAAATAATTTATTTGTTGTTTTGAAATATAGTTTATTACGTGTGGGGGTAGTGTATTTAATTAATATAATTTGTAATATTGTAGATGTAAATGAACATCTCTCAAATTAATTAAACATCTACCTACTATATTTTAAATTTAACTTTAAAATTTATCTCATGTATAATATACTTTCGCTAGTTATTATTTACAAATTTTCAAAAAAAATAATTTAGATATTGTACATTTTCGATAAAAACACAATAAAATAATGCTTTAAAACAAATATTTATATATTTTTTTTCAACTATAAATATTAAAATATTCGTCTAAATAAATACATCCCCTGCTAGTATTTGGTAGCGGCTCCTACTACAAAAATTTCCACCCTCAATTATTAGGCAGTCTAGTAAATTTCCTAGAAATAAAAACGGACTACATATAAAAATATTATCATAAAGTTATACGTGCCAACATACGTATAGGCAGCGCTGAGTTTATTTCGTTAATTCGAGCTTGTTCACGATTAATTAGCAAACTTGTAGTAATCTGTATTACACTCAATGATATTCATATTGAGTTGAGTGCGGGCATTTAAAGTGTACGTTGCTAGTGTTTGTTTCCTGCAGTGATTTATTGTGAATATTAATTTTCAAGTGCAAAATCATTTTGATATCCGGGACTTTGCTGTTTTCTAGTACGGTAGCTGCTGTCTACGAAATGTAAGTTGATTCTGGTTTCATTTTAATATATTTGATAAGTTTGCAGAAATAATAAATACCAAGCATGTACGGTACACGAAATGTCAGTCATTTCAGTAACCATAATATGTCCTGCTTTGGACAATGACGTTGTTTGTAACGTCTTACCGTTTGTAAATTATTGCGGTATAACGCCTGTAAATCTAAAGAATTAATATATGCCCTATTCACGGACTACTAGTAAGGAGTAAAGTGTATTATAAGATTAATATTAAAGATTCATCTACGTTTACACTTGAATGAATCTATGGTTTATTTTTATATACAATTTTTAGTTTTTCATAACTTAATGTACATTTGTAAAATTTTATTTTACAGTAAATAATTATTTTTACTCGTCTTTCTGAAGATAATAATTTATAAGTATATTATAAATTAGAAAGAATACGGCTACAAAGACTAAATATTTTTCTGTTGTTGGAATTATTTATCAAAGTAATTTAGATTATTAAATTATATTTGTGTTGTTGTAAACACAAACATAAAAAATTATAAAAAATAGATTAAACTCTTATGTATAAAAAAAAATACCTCCCGCCATAAATTTCTTATTAAACAATGCAGGAACATGGACCAATATTAAGAAACGCTCATCCCTTAAAAAAGGGACATTTATTTTTTCAAAAAGCAAAGATTAACAGATTTGAAAAAACTTAATTTCTTTAATATATTATAATTCCTAAATGGTGCTAGTAAGAGAAAAATGTTTATAACAAACATTGCAGATACAGTACAATTGAAACATTATTATAATAACAAAAATTGTCATTAACCTTAATTAATTTCTAAATAACTTGATAAGGCTTTAAATAAACTATCCTTTCTACATATTGGATTATCTAAACAGCTCTTCCCAAGAGGATACAAATATAATATATAAAATATTAAAATTCTTAGTTAAGTAGTTTTTTAGAAACCATAAGTCCAGTGATCTTCAAGCTATACTTAGGTACTTATTACTGTTGCATGTAAGAGATTTGAGTTCTACTGAAAATATTTTTGGAAGTCCCGCTTGCAGTGATTTTTTTTCTGTAAATGAATAAATAATGTACGAAATCTGTCATTGAACCGTTTTTAGAGATATTACGTAAAATATAATAGATCTCTTCAAAGATATATACAGAAATAAACTGAAAATTTGATTGTGAGTTGTACTTTAAAGTAAACTAGCTCAATATTTTTTTATACGTTTAATGATTACGTTCAAGTTCTTTGAACTTACTAAAATACTTTGTGATTCTATTTGTGACGATATTTGTATTTATTTTATATCTATAGGTTAAAATTTGTTACTTTCAAAAAGTAGGTATGTTTAATTAGATTTTTTTTATTTCATCATTAGGCACGCCACTAAATCTATATTTTTTGCTCATTTTTACTTGTGTTGATGATAACTATCTGACATCTGTCAACAAAAACAAAACAGCTACAGAGAATATTCCCGGGAATAATCACAAGAGCATTATTGAAATAATACTCACAATCATTTTTGTAGAACATAAATCGCTGTATTATGAGTCGTAGGTAATCGAGTATCCGTGAAGCAAATTCTTTATTTAAAATAAGCCTAGTAATAAATATGAGCAACATCTCAATAAAAATTATACCACATCGAAAGAAATTTATTCATGATTTAACACACCTTTGCCAATAAATTCACCTGCGGCTTCGTTTTCAACCGTACAGCGATACTCAGATAAAAAACAAAATTATTCAAACGATCAGTTCATGTAAACCATTTCCTTGGCTTGCGCGGATCTTTATCATCGCGTTCCACTCCGTTTGCTCTTAGTTCTTTATTTTGTTTCGTCCCATTTGTCAGGCCGAAGACCTCGATGCTTTGCTGTTAATGGAGTTGCGACACGGGCGGCAGTCGTTTGTTTCTAGAGCCTACTGTGCCCTGTGCTATACTACCACAGCAAGATGCGATGTTTTCTTAGTTGCCACTAAGCGTTTTAGAGCGATAATGGATATGTTTTGAAATTATTTGCGATGGTGAATTTCCACATTAAATGAAGGAAATTTTCTGGAAATGTAGTGTTTTTCTCATGATTATTTATTACTGCTAAACTGTTTTACTCGTGCTAGAAATGTTGAAATTATTTTAAACGAGAAAAATATCTTTGAAATATAAAAATATTTATATGGGCTGTAAAAAGAAATTTCTTGTATAATAAATTTAAGGTACTTACTTTTATTATATACGATGCAAAATACTCGTATATGATAAAATGCGGCTTTTACAAAATGATTTAATGTTCTTATACCCAATACAGTGCTACAGCTAAAAATGGTATACTTTTATTATTTGTGAGCGTAGTTTGACGGCCGGTAACCGCATATCATACTTAAAAATATTTCAATTACCAATATCTGCGAAAGCAGAGTACTACATCCAAAATGGGTAAATGGAGTGATGTTATGAATTTAACTTAAAATTGTTAGAAGTAAAACATCGTAACTCTATTCGCGCAAAATGAAAATTTCACCCACTTCAATTTTAAAGCACTAAAGAGCTATATTATATGAGCTGTCAACTTCAAAGAACTTTAAAATAAAAAGAGAAACCGTATTTGTCAAACCTGAAACTTTTCATAAAAGATATTTATACGAGGGACAAAGTTTTAAAAGGACAACGGAGGTATTTTGTGGCAAGTAAAAGTCATTTTATTGAGGTGCGAAAAATCTTGAAAATGGAGCAAATTTATTTTTTATGAACTTTTTATACTTTTTGTGTCAATATGAATTATTGAAGCGGAATATAAAACAAAGGAAATTTTACCGCGTTTCTCATAGGTTTCACTCCATTTTGATTGTTCCTTATTTAATGTATGTATTATGTTTATTATAACATTGAGTTCATATTTATATAATTTAATTTGAAGTAAACTTTACATTTGATTAAACGTACTCAAAGTTTTATATTATATTTTTTTAATTTTGTAGAACATACAAGTACTTTATTATGAAATATTATTACATTTACTTATCAACTTTGCTTTTATCGTTATTATTTTTAATCTTTTATGTAGAATTTTAATTAAATTACTCGTTGAAAATTGAAAACAAAAGTATTTAGACAAGTATTCTAATAAAATTTGAGGATTAAATAATAATTCTAAATCTTAGCTGTATTAGTTGCAGTTGAAATACCACACACACCTAAAAGGCGCGGAATATGCCCGTTACTATGACAATTTTTTAAATAAATAATTCTTTTCACTTATACGTTAGTGTCACTTTTTCGCAAAAATTATAATGACGTTTTGAAAGTGGTTTCATTAATAAAATTAATGAAAAAATTGTATGTTGTTGAATAATCTATCCAAATACCACTCGAGGTAAATATTTCTTTTTAAGAAAAACTTTTGCTCATCAATAATTTTTCAAATACCTCTCGACCTTCGATCTCTTGGTGTATTTAACGAAATTATTGAAAAGCGAAATTTTGACGTAATAATTTTCAGAACTCCAAATATTTTCCTCTAGCGGTATTACCCTTGATTATATTTTCTTTCTCAGTTCAAATCCCACTGCAGACAGTTACCAATTTAAATTTACCCCTATGGTTCTCCCTCCACTAACATCCGAAAAATATATTACTTACCGAGATCTGCGTAAGCAGAGTGCTACACCCATCATGGGTAAATTTTTCTATTACAAATATGTACCAATAGTAAATAAAATTTTTTTTCGCTTCTAGTTCTTTCAGTAATTTATTATTTAAACTAGAGACAACTAGAATAATCCAAACATTAAATATATCTCACATCACGCCCCTTCATCCCATAATTAACTACAACAAACCAAAATCAAGTATCATTAATTCAAACGACGCAGTGAAGCCCCTAATTACAGGCTAAACCATATCAGACGCGTTCGACGCGCTGCGTGCAACTACAACCCGGGTCGTCGACCTACCAGCGCAGGCGGCGCCACAGCCGCAGCCACCTCGATATTATTTACACCGGGGACGAAACTGGTTTCACAGCAGCCCAGATAACCTCTTAGAGTTGCCTGTCGCTTGGGAAACAACGTCGCAGGAGCAAAATCGCCTTGCCTGCTCCCAGTGCCTCTCGTATCAAGCGTTGCGGGTTATATTTAGTCTCTGATATTAAAGAGATCGTCTTTTATTAACTGGAGTCGGGGTTTTTTTTTGGGAGATGAAAGATTTTTAGATGCGAATGAGAAGTGGCTTTTGTTGGATTTCCGTTTTATTTGAAACTAATGACAATTCTACTTACATACTACAGATGCTTTATGTATGAAACTAAATAAAGAAAATTTAAGCAGAAGTTAATGAATGTCTTCGTTATTAAATGGTCGATAGAGAAAAATTTTACTTAAACAGTTTAACCAGTTTAAATTAAATTTTCTGTGGGATAGAAACCGATAGAGGATGAAATAAATTTGTATAATACTGATTGAAATACAGCAATTGTTTTTAATTTATTTAAATAATGTTATTATTTTCCTGAAAAAATGCATAGGCCACTAGATTAGTAGTTATAGACGGTAATATTTTTATTTTTAAAATAATTTGTAAATCATCGCATATTGAAGAAAATGTTACAAATTACTATAAATAACTTTTATTTTGAATTTAATTGGTTATATTATGATTTCTCCCTTTTAATTAATCGACAGAAATAAATATATTGGCGTTTTATGTAAAAAAATTCCCCGACCCCTGATTAGATTGCTGATTGTGGGATTCGAATTGAGGTCATGGGGATGCATTTCAATATAATACCATATTTGATAATAATCGAACAAAATAATTTTCGATATGAACGCATAAATTAATTTACATTATTTGGTTGCTCTGTTTATATTGTGGTAAATGTTTTTAAATAATGAATTAATTATAACAATATATCCGTAAATTGTATTATACAAGTTGATTGTGTGTTTGTGGGAGGAAGGGGGAGGGGGTTGTTAAACTATAGATAAATAAAATAACATTTAGTAAATTGTGAGTTTACATACAGAATTTAAACAACAATGCTAATTTGGAACATCGCTCATATAATACAAACTAAGCTAATTTGTACACTACAAATATTTACACGAATAACAAAACAGTAATTACTATTTGCCTTAAGCAGTTGTCAACAGAAGGTAAATACAAAATTTGCGCAGCAAATCTTTGTGAGTTAACATATCTTCTAAGTAAAATAATATGTTAATATTGTAAACACGAGGTTCGTTATAATTATTTCTAAATGTAGAGTTTCGAATTGCTATGTTTTTGGATGAAAATTAATTAGTGAACGAACCAGTACCCTAATATAATAATTTTAATTGAATTTATTTACGTAGGTAAATTAGGTAGATATATATTAAAAGTAGTTATTTACACATTAAATATGGTAAAATATTCGGTAATGTATTAATTTATTAAATATTTATACTCGATTATATTTTATAGATAGTCATTCATAAAATTTAATATTAAATATAAATTTTTGAAAAATATAAATTTTATTTTTACAATATTGCAAAATTTATTAAAAACATGGAGACATATCAATATATAGTTTATAATTATTGTAGCACAATGTGAATATAAAAATAGATTTGAATGAAACGGAATTGAATGCTAAATTGAATTCTTTCTAAATATGTATTTCAATTTCAATTTAGATTTAATATTTGCGAATAATATTTTCTATAGGTGAAAAGCTGTATTTATATGAATATGTAACATATTTGGAGGAATAAATTAGATTTTGTGATTTATTTTTGCGGTTTTTCATTTATTCACCCTAACAAATTCTCACATTTGTCATTCATTCCGTTGCGTGGGATTGAACATAATGTTCGAGCTATTAACATTTGCCATTTGAATTGAATATTAATCTTTTAGTTTATTTACATAAATACATTTTCACCTAAATAATTTAGTAATTTGATTTACATTTATATAACTTGATAAATTCATCATGTACAAAATAATATTCATTATTTATTTAGACTGTATTTATAAATCCACAAATATTAGGTTAAACTATGTTTGATATACTGATCATAAAAAATGGAATTTATAGGCCGAGTATGGCTATTGCTTATAAAGGACTTTATGACAATAATTACATCTATTTTAACGTATGTGACCAGAATATATTTGTGTTATTAGAATAAAAGCTGTTATCAAATATATTTCTTAACAATTAAATGATTTGAAATGTTAATTTGATGTAACAGCAACTGAAACATTAAAACTCTTGTCTTTATCACTGAGAACTTTTATGGTTTGTCTTTGTATCTTTGTGAAAGCTGCACATTTCAGTATATTTTCCACTTTGTGGCAGATGCACATTCGTGGTCTATTCTCCAGTTAGTATGTATATGTACAATGGCTTTTAAATCAATATTAATACAGAAACAATGGAGTTGGGATTTTATTTGCATGAATACAGGATATATTTGTCTTTCTAATATACCCATTCTTACATACAGTTTTTTTCATCCACATTAAACACACCATATAGGTACGGAAATTAAAACTTTTCCTACATGTTGTACACATAATTTTGTGTACTACCGTTTGAAAATAGTTATTTTAAAGTTTAGAGTTTAAAATTTGATATTGTTTGATTTGTCATTTTGACGTTTTGAAAAAACTAGGGGATTGTAGATAGCATTTCAATAAAAAAGTAGTTAATTTAAATTGTAATACTTTCTCAAACAAATCTCTCCTCAAATAATATTTTCAAAATGTTAGAATGTTACTGTTAATATTTACAATAAATAAAGTTTTTTGTTACAATAATCATTGATTTACATTTCTGCACTAATGCGTAAATATACAACTTTTCCTAACTCTAATAAATATTGATATGAAAGACATTTTCAAACGGTAGTATAAAAAACATATTACTTACAAACATCAATGTTAATATTTGTTGAAAATATTGTATAACAAAATAATAATACACACATTCAAAGGAAAATATAATATTCAAAATTAGTTGTCCATATATCATAGCGCGCCCGAGGCATCCGCGATATTTTTAGCAAAAAGTAGAATACGTATTCCATGGAAATACATCAGCTTGGCGTAAAGGCGCGATGATAAATTTATCCTATTTACTCTCTCATGAAATGACGAATTAATTTCATGTTCACGAGATTTTCTGTTAAAAGTCGTCTCTTCATATCATTCTCGCTTCGCACTGCGCAGTACTTCCTTCCGGATAAATACAGATACAGCAGAGGCAGAACAGAACAGCTTTCTCAGCTCGCTGTTCCAGAGAAAGTAAATATGATTTATTTGAGGGAGATTGAAAGTGTGGGATTGCATCAAGGAAGGATTTATCGATTCGTATAAATTTAAATGACGTGAGGTTTACCGTTTTCCATAAATATTGCTGGTTCGATAAAATACAAATATCTCTTTTCATGATATTGATATGTTCAAAATTATTTCTTTAAAGCTGTTTGTTGATCTTTCTTTTTCGGGATAAATTTTTATAGAAAGGCGCAGAGGAAAAGAGAGATATACGAGAATTTTAAATTGATCCATTTGTTTAAAAGAAGAATCACTTTGGAAATTGTTTTTACGAGCAAACTGGCGTACGAATGGCATACATAAGGACATCAAATTAGTCTTTCCATCTGGAAATTCATGTTTTATTTTTTTGTGTTTTGATAGTCGCAAAGTATTCACGCTTATTCTAAAGATTTAAATGCAAATGTTAGTATTATTGATATATTATTTCTGAATTCTACGCGGCTGCCTAATATTAAAAATTATAAAATATAATAGGGCAATATACGAGTATACGAGAGTAGCTCTTGTAAAATAAATATTATGATACAGTAAACCTCATTATGCCGTATATTTCGGATAATTAATTTTCTTTTTGTTTGCTATTTTCTTAGGTATACATAAATAACTGTGGGTTGTACACGAAAACAATATTTCATAAATCCTCTTTGTACTATACAAATATTTTAACGGTTCCATAGTAACGCGTTGGTCACTAGACTTCGCAATTGCAACATAAGGAACCTTATTTTGATTCCTACAACGTTTGAAGACTGTGTTTTGACGGCTGGTAATGCACAAAACACAGGATGTTTTGAAAAGTGGTGATAAGCATCAGGAAGAACTATTCTTTGATTAATTCTGGGTCGACAATCCTAATGCAATTATTTACGGCCCTTCGTAAAGGCACACGAAACGATCAAACTTGTAAATGTGTGATTAGAATTAAAGGAAATTTTTTAATTTCTTAAAGAAATATTATTGCTGTTCGCTTTCAAGAAGGATTGTGTAAAATTGTGTTGATGTAAGAAATGTTTAATATCAACATTAAGTTTTTGAATCCTCTGCAAACGTATTTTTGAATTTGAGTCCATATGAAAAAATTTTAGTTACCTAATGAGTGCTATAACAATTGTTTGATTCGGTGTTGCCAAATTTATATTTCTTTCAAGTAAATCAAGGGAATTAAATAAAGAATCGTTCTACCTGAAGCTTATTATCACACCGGTATATCGCTTCCCGAGATCTGCTCTCAAAAAATGGTGTGATCGTCTATTTTATTTAAATCCAATATAAATATAATATAAAGATAAAATTGCAAAACAGAATACAAACAAAAAATCTGCTGTGCACACCACACCATCTTTCAATTAAAACAATTTTTGGAATTTAATTTCGAAAATTTGTCGGTTGTGAAGATCTTATAATCCTCGAAAGTCCGATCCCAAGGAACTATTCACCCTAAATTATATAACTAGGTTGTCTAAACGGGAAATTATTTGCTCTATATATATATCAGTTTTTTTACAATTATTTTGAAACATTACAATATAAACAAGAGATGAGGAACATTGGATATATATCATAATTTTGGTTGCTCGGGATTTTGGTTTTTCAGGATGTTAGTTGTTTTGATTTTGGCCACCATAGAATTTACGAGAAAAAAAAAAGAAAAGAAATTTTTCACCTGAATTGTTGCCTCAAATCTCCCTAGCTAATCTCCAGCTGCATCACGCATTCCGTCCGCCAGACCGACCCTCATTTCAATTTCCCTCATGCGAACACTCAATCCAAACACAACACAACGCAATTCCCATACTTTAGCGGCGCAATTTGTTCCCAGTTCGCAGATCCTTTTGTGGGTGTATGCTACACGTTCGTTGAACGGTGTCGGTAACACTGCTCGTAGATAGGGGTAGATCGATGTTAATGTCAGGGTTCTGTATATGCGAGGGGAAATGGATGCAAGGGATGATGGATGGCCTTGACCTCGACCAGGTGCGGAGACTGTAAAGTGATTTTTATTGGAATAATAAAGTTTGAAGCTTTGGAAATTGGCTGGACTATGTCGGAGCAAAATTCACTTTCACCCAAATAATTGTATTTTGCTTCGTTAAATTTGTTTCTTTATGCTAGACAAGATGAAAAATTGGCGAAACAAATAATATTCGAATGAAATGAGGATAAAGGATAAGTGATTTTATAGATCATTTTTTATGAAAAATTAAAATTAATTAACAATTTATCCAAATATATTAGTGGAATTTATTGGTGATACCTCATCCTCGATAAGTTTCGAATCCCACCTGGGTCATCACAAGGAGGTGAAAAATAAAAAAAACTTGAAAACTTATAAAACATTTGTCAATAATTTAAAATAACAGAGATAAATAATATAAAATGTTGCATTTTCATGGGTCCTAAAAGTATCGTCTAGTTTAAACAAAATAGAATTAAAAACTCAAGTACCTTGGTACGTATATAACTATACCCACACAATGAGGAATAGTACCACCCCTGAAACACAAATACCAACCACCAGTCTCCTCCAAATATTCCAATCCGGGCACACCACTTTCGTTTCGTCCATAACATACAAGCACGTCTATTCTTTATCGCTAGAATCTATCGTTCACAAAAAAAAAACTATCGAACATTCCTCGTATGCCCACGCAATAATCGTTCTTTCCCAATTTCACCCGCATATATTAGTTTTGCCAGTTTTCATTCTACATCTACTCGAGATGGCAAAACCTCTTCACTAACTCACTCCCACTTTTAAGAACAGTCTTCTCAATCTCGCTTGTTTTATTTATGTACGTTGTTCATGCTTCTTCATCCACACGTAACATTCAGAACCATACATCAATTTAGGCACTAACACATTATTGTACACACTCAATTGAAGATCTTTATACATTCACATTTCGAGAAAATGTACCCAGAGAACCCAATATCTTGCACCCTGCAGACACTCGCATTTCAATCTCCCGGTTAATACATCCATGCCTCGAAAACATACTACAGAAGTATACAAACTCATTCAAGTACAATACACCTTTATTTTAAATATGTTTAATTTTGAGATAATAATTTATGAAGTTCAGAAACAATATATTACAAACAAGCTATATTTTCAAAATAATGGGTTTTAAATTATACATGAACTCTGTGGCTACAAACTATGAACAATAGATAATAAACTTCATTAAATATAATAATGATATTTAGATTCAAAGATATTTTGGTTAACTTAAAGAAAAAAAACATAAATATAACTCCTTATAATAGAGCGAGAGGCAATTCAATTAAATTCACAAAACCACAATATTGTATGTTGTGTAAGAATATCGTTTATGTAATATTAATGAATTTTTAATTCGTAAGCCGTTTAGCCCTAAATCTCCACGTTTGGAAAGCGACAACTGTTAATTTGTACATTTGTCTGTTATGAATTTTAATTGAATGTTTTACTTAATTTTTCCTTTCTGCTCATTATCTGTTTTATTTACGACTACTTTGATGTGAAAACTCAATAAATAAAAAACTATTTATTACATATTATTCATGATGTACAGGTTTAACTGCTTAATGTACATAATTTAATACTATTCTGTTCTATTCAATTATCTGTCTAATCATGGAATAATCCTATATTAATAACATGTTAATTCCGCTCAAAGCTAAATCGCAATATTTACCTCTACTATAGTGTCGTAGGGAAATATTATTTGAATGTCCTTTATACTGATATTCAGTTATGAAAATAATGTAAAGTATAAATTATTCATTTAGTTTATCGTAGTTTAGCTTTACAGAAATAGGAAAATATTAAAGCTTGATGAAAAATGTAATGTCTAAAATGGAGGACAAAAATAGGAGACACTTTTTTTTATGATTGATATGTAAAAATTTAAAAACAATAAGATGAAAGTCTTATAATCAAGGTCTAATAAGATTTTAATTAATAAATGTAAATTAAATTAAAAATGAATCAAAATTTAATCAAACGATGAAGAAAAAAGTGTCTCATATATTTTCCAGCAGTTTATTCTACACATATCCTTCAATTGAGTTTCATAAAATGTGGAGTCAATTTTGGTTAGTTCACAATGTACACGTCAACATCCACAGTCATCATTTATTCCCTGTAATAAATAGAGCATTAAAATCAATGTTAACACCACCCAGTTTGGACACATATGACATCCTGTAGGCGAGATGTTGATGAATGGCCTTGACCCCTTCTAAAAATAGCTTCCTGTCACCTGTCTAAAAGATTTTCCACGTCTGCGCTCCGGTGATACTAGACACGGTCACTGCGACTGTGCCTCTTCCTTGTGTCACGTGTCACCTGGCAATCCTGACACCTGGCTGGACTCAGTCGAATGTAGCTTGACAGAGAGAGAAAGATTATTGCGGAAAATGCGTGCGGGAGAATAAGAGGGAAAGCTACAGGAACAGGAGAGGAAAATGAAAGGGAGAGTAATGTGGAATGGAGAGTCATGTGGAATGGAGAGTTTTATAGCCGAAATCCATTAGAAATGTGTGATTTTGATGTGGAGTGATGATTACGTTGTGGTAGTAAGTGCTCTGGTGGAATTTGGCTTTGGCATTTGTTGTAGCTTGCGTTTTCACATTTTCGTTACGGTCTTGCAGAAATAAATTGAACTTTCAATCAAATTATAAATAAACGTCAAATGATACAGTGGAACTAAAATAACTTCAGCGCTGCAATAGAATTTTATACACACACCACAATATTTCCACATGTCAAGTAGAATTGAAAATACTGACTAACAGCTAAATAAATGTATAGTGTCCGTCTAGGACCAAACATCGGCAATCACACGAGCCAGACAATGTGTCCTATTACTATATTTCAGTGCTATATTAACAGCTCAGGTCTTGAATTTAACATCAGTGTTATTTAATAATTCCTTCTTTAAAATTGATTTTAGAAATTGTGTTCGTTTTTTCCCAATTACTTGAAATATCTTCTAAGGAATTTATCTTAATTAATTATCTAAGAAGTTCTTGATTACCAAGAACTAATTTTTCTTTAATAATATACATTCTTTCATAAATATTCTGGAAAGTTAATCCAAGATTAATTTAATTATTATAATAATTGATTCAAGTAGAATTTAATTCATCTTAAGTAATCTTCAGAGTTCGTGCGCTAAACGAGTAGAATTGAAATGTACCATAGGTTTTTTTTATTGCTGTATCATTTTACATATTAATATCCACTCGTACTAAACAATTGATTGCAATAAAATGAGAAGCTAGTCCTTTCGCTGAACGAACCCTATCGTTGAACGAACCCTTCCGTCCATTGCGTTAGTAGCTACTTAGGTCGGTAGATCTGTACGCTGTTTTTATATTTATTTGTATGTATGTAGTTAATAATATTATCATTGCTGTGTGTAGATGTCATTCATTTTTTATTGTACAAATAAAGTTTTCATCTTTCTGTTTGAAATCAACAACGAATACCAGTGTGTATAGGTCGAGTTACTGCGTATCATATTTATTTTAGAAATATGTTGTGTTGAATTTACACTTTCAGTTGTGGGAGTAAAACCAATGCATGTAAAATGGAAATGTGTTTTTGTTTTTGATACTGATTTCCATGATACTCTCAAGTAAATTGATTTACGAATATTCTCTCCTGTGTTTTCCTTTTTGAAGATGTTAAAATATCTGTGGGTGTAGGTATTTTGCGACTATATTTTCATGAATAATAAAATATACGGCTTTTATTATTTACGGGGTAAATGGCTGTGTGGTTATACACATCGAACTGTGGAACATAAAATCCTCAGTTCGACTCCCACAACCTACCAAAACTGTCACAATTATTTTTTGTGTTTATGAATTGATAACTGCTTTTTTATGTTTAAAATTAGATCAGTTTCCAAGATTTGGTCATATTCAAATATGGGTGAAAGATATAACAATATTTATTATTTTTATTATTATTATCATTAACTGCTGAGGTTATATGCCGCCTCGGAACCTCGTTTTCGGTAGTGTGAGAAAATATTTAGTTATTTCCTCTTGTTTAATAACTTTATATAAAAAGTTGAAATATAAATAATTACAGTATTTACAACTTACCGAGATCTGCGAAAGATTGTAAACAATTCATATTATTAACAATCAAAATTTGTATTTACAAAAAAGAACAGTTATAACAAATATAAGGCTTATTCAATTCTTGAAAATTCAATTTTGCAATTTCACGATTTCAAATAAAGCTGAATATACCTTTCGGCACTGAAATTCCTCTTTACTTTTCTACGTAGTAGGAAGTATAGGAATTATGGAAAAAAATCGATGAAGAAATTTTAGTACAAATACATACTCGTGTAATAAATAATGAGGTTCCTTGAAAAAGTATTGAATATTTTTTCAATGTATATCAGTATTATAATAAATTTAATGATAGTGGAAAGAGGAGATTTACTGAACACAACAAATTGAATTGAATCTACTGCAAGAAAATCAACACGACTTTCTTGTAAATACATATAAATATAATAAATAAATATTTCAGTTATATGCTTATTATCCACTATAATTATTGAATTGAATTAGATACAGAACATCAAAAAAAATTATGTACATTAAAAAAAATAAATCACATACTTCAAAATGAATAACTGATATGATCACATAAATTCCTCCTTCAAAATGAATAACTGATCCGATAATATAAATTCCTCCTTCAAAATGCTTCAATTTGATACCTCGAATACTCGAAAGAAGTCTAATAGATATTATAGAAAGAATTGACGATCACTTAAGAGTAAATTGTATTCATTTATTTTATATTTCAAATAACATATTTTATTTATAACTTTTTGAAAGCCAATGGGTGCTATTCACACTTATATACTAAGGACTACTAACTGGAGTATTTCAAGATTTAACACTGTTGCTATGAAAAAATTGTTAATCTCCAAGGTATTCAACAACTTTTGCAAAATTTAAAAATGCCCTAGCACCCAATTTCATTTTCTAAATAAATTGAATTTATTGTTTTGTTTGTCAAGTAAATTTTCATTTTCAAAATCAATTCAAATATCCGCATTTATATTAAACTTATAATTAATAATTTTTTTCACATTACTTCGTTAAAGAGTTGGGTCGCGATTATTTATTTAATGTAAAAAAATTGCTGCTTAAATAAATAAAACAGTAACTTTCTTGCACTTTTCTAACAGACATGTATCGTACATGTAACGTTTACATTTACGAATTGAACATGACTGCACAAACAGCCCCCTTCTTCAAGTTCCTCATCCCTTCTTTTTCTGGAATGGGTTGTCGGTGTCCGGGGCTCGTGGGCGTCTGTGGATGGCTGGGCCTGCAGCCCTGCTGGAACAGCTGCCGCTCGCACTCCAGGGCTATATATAGCACGTCGTGCCAACCGCGATACGATACTGAATACGTATATACGGACGTACGCTGGTATGTTGTATGACGAATGCCAGGGTTGAGAATGGCCGGAAGCGACTATCTTGTATCTGGAAATTGCATGCGGGGTGAAATATATCAAAAAGAATATGAGATATAGGCTGAGTTATTTGATTATATTCCGTATTATGATTCCGATTTCTGGTAAAGTTGTTTGTTTTTAAAAACAAACCCACGAACTTTAGAAGTATTATGCATAGATTTTCGAATGGTATTATTCTATTTGAGATGATTTATGTTTACAACTCTTTTTGATAAATGGGGAAAAAACTTTATAAGTTACGCATCGGACGGATCTTTGGTTCAAATTCTACAGTCGACAATCATGCCACTTTAACTTTATCCCTGCGCTACAGAAAGGAGACCTAAACTCATATAACATTAACTATATTTGAAGGATTCTCAATTTTTTTAAGAGTTACTTGAATCCCATCTTGTTTGGTATCAAATTAAAAGACTTAGAAGAAAACGTTAAACTAAACTGTCATAAATTAATTTGTACGATCGTTAGCTGTTTTTTACATTAGTAATTTAAGGTCAAACATACGCGTAGAAAGAACAAATCCTTTAATTTAAAAAAAAAACCAGCAAATTCTGTATTCTTCATTTATTTTCATGTTCTTTATGGCCCAGCAACATCCATTCGTCAAAATTTCATGATTTTTTTACAGTGACTTGTACATTGCAATGTCAGATGAAGTACATATTTTCGATGGATTCATTCAATCCCATAAATTTTGTTTTGCAAATTCAAATTTTAATAAATTATTTCTTACAATTATTCTTATCGAAAAACAAAACAATTATTTGAGTAAGGCCTATAAATATTCTAGTATTTATATATGTGGATGAAAAGGATAACTGAAACATTAAACTATAAAAAAATATTCGTTGAAGTCTAGTTGGTCAAAAATTCAGAACTATAATTCTGTGTCTCTCATTCCCATGAACGACTACAGTAATGAAAATAATTTGTATATTTGTAAATATGATTATCTATAACATTCTAAGTTTATTTTCAATTTGAATGAACAGTTTGTATTTGTTACTTAAAAACTGTAAATTCAAATGAAAAATTATTGTAGTATGTTATAGACGATCATATTTATAAATATACAAATTATTTGCATTACTGTAGTCGTTCATGGGAATGTGTGGCATATATTTTACTACTTTGAAAAATATGTTCATGTATAATTTGTAAACCAAATTAGCTTTTTAAAATTTATTACAAAACTTTAGACTTTTATCTATAAATGTAGGTATAAAACATTATATGTTTCATTTATTATAATAATGATATATTGTTTTAAAAAAGTCATGTTCATGTTGTGCTATCTTCAGCCCGTATGGTTGACCTTAATTATATCGATACTTATAGAAGAGAGTTAAACTGAAAATTTTGATATTACTTTTGAGCAATCGTCAATGAATTCTATACTTTGGTATCAAATACATACATATTTTTTATTATTCGAATGTGTAATTATTGAATAATCAAATTTAGATTGAAGTAAGAATAATAAAAGTCGTGTGGTGCAATCCACATAATTAAAATAAAAATGGTTGTACGAGTATGTCGAGTTACCCCAAAGTATTTCTTTTCTCCAGCAATGCATAAACTCACGAGCATGTTGTAAGTGTGTGGGCTGCCGAATGGAAATTCCGGCTGGTGGAAGATGAAATTGTAGGGATGTTTGAATATTTTGAATAGGGTACTCTTTTAGATTTGGCGGTGTAAAGGCTCGTGTGAGGCTCCCGGTGCGTCTACAGCGAGTTCGCCCGGTTATTTATGGACGGAATTGAACTGGATTAATGTACAAGCTTCTTAAATTGTCTCTCGGGCTGAAGACTTGTTTTATTGACTTCGTTGGTGATATATTCCTTAGTCTATTTATAGATTACTTACGCTTCAAGAGCAGGTTGAATTATTTCTTATTTCAAAAGACAATTCTTCAATTAGCTGTCAAACTTAAAACTTGTTATACAGTTATTAAATATGCCAAAGAAATTGATTTTGGATTTGCTGTAAATTATATTTAAAGGTTAAATAAAACTTCTTAGGAATTTGTTGCATTTCAAGCAAGTTTTCCAATATTTTCTACATTACAAAAAAAGAAAAATGCCGAAAGCAGGAAACAATTCAAATAGGCAGTATTGTAATATTTTGTGTGTGTGTAATTCTAAATTAAACTGTTATATAGTAGGAAAATGTCAGACAGTTAACAATATCACTTAAAAGTTCCCTATGTTTCAAATTGTCTCTAACATTATGCTCACATTTCACACGAAACTTATAAAGTTTGTAGAAACAAAATGTTTCTCAAGCATGAAGAAGAAGTAGGCACCTATGTTGTTAAATTTTCTTGATGCTATAATTATACTGTCGGATTGTCTTATTCCTAGAAAGGTGGAATAGATGATAATATTTGTTTATAACTTGACATGTTTTCTTTTTTTAATTTATTATAGTTTTGTAGTGTCCTCTGTCAAAATTTTGTAGAAGATTGTAATGATGTAATGACGAATTTGAGAGTTCATTTCTTTCTGTTAAATAAAATAATAATGATTAACATGCAGTTGTCAAAAAAATATTTTGACATGCTTCTTATTATTTTTTGACAATTAATAACATTTTAAAGATTACTGTTATATTGATCCTTCACTTCTGAGGATAACTTATCTGTAGATCAGTAAATTGTTACATTTTCTGGAACTACACAATATGGCCCAATTATTTAAACGAGGTTTGTGGTTATAATTTGAAAAATGTTTATAATATCTGTACAAATAAGAAAATTTAATACAAGTTCATTTACCATGGCAACAAATACATGTTAAGAAAGTTCTGCACAATTTCAGATTTCACGAAATATCACTAAAAATTGGCATATACTTTTATTGTATTTCTATATAATATAAACCATAAGAAACTCAATGCTCTAGAGCGCATCGTCATATCTCTTAAATTTATAGAGATATGGCAATTTTCGAAATTTTTCGAAATGCTACTTTGAGGGGCTGCAGCTCAAAATCTATTAAAGATATTGGAAAATACACTCAGTTCTGTGCGTTTCATGCATTTTATTACAAATTAGCAAATTTTGAAAATTTTTGAAATTTTTTTTCCTAAATTTTGATAGGCGATAACTTGAAAAATATAAAAGATACAGACTCGCAGACTAGACCATTCGATTCAGATCGTCAAAATACATAAGTATGTAAAATTTCATTAAAATTGCTTTAGAGCAAAAAGTATCAAAATCGCATTTTTGGCGCCAAACGTCAATAGGTACCCCTTGACGTTTGGGCTTAAAAACGAGATTTTCAGAGTTTTTGTTCTAAAATTTCAACCCATAATCCGAATGTTCTGAAATTTCTAGGGTTTATATATTTCGATGAGCTGAATCCAACGGTTTAGTCCGCAAGTTCGTATCTCGTTTATTATTTGAGATATCGCTGATCGAAATTTTGAGAAAAAATTCAAAAATTTTCAATTTTTCAAAAATTTGTTATTTTGCTATAATATGCACGAATAACACAAAACTGAAGAGTATTTTTCGATATCTTGCGTAATTTTTGAGTTGCAGTTCCTCAAAGTTGCACTTCGAAAAACATCAAAAACCGTCATATCTCGAAAAATTTAAGAGATATGATGATGCGCTCTGCACCAGTGAGTTTTTTAGGGTTTATGTTATATAGAAATACAATAAAAGTATATGCCAATTTTTAGTGATATTTCGTGAAATTGAAGTATAACGTGAAATGTGTTTAAATGAGTAAGAATAGACAAACACTCATCCGGGAACCAACTGTATCCGCATTTGGTATGTAAATAAGTATTTTACTTTACTATTATTAGTATCAAAGGGAACGCATGCAACTCTCGAATATTTAAACATTACCTGCTTCATGCATACGTTGCTTTCTTCAATCACTGCTTTATTCAAACACAGCCTCATTCATACACAGATTTTTTCTAACAACGCTTTGTTCACTGTAAGAGAGTCAGTCGTCCTAATGAAGCGCGGAAACAAACCTAATTTAAAATTCATACCATTTTACTGTCCTTTTCGTTTTTAGCATTGATAGTGCATAGCATATGAATGCAAAGTTTAAGCATCATTTTGTCGGCATTACAGATTTAGGTTTGTTGCTGCGCTGCATTAGGACGGATTTTCGTACGGTGAATAAAGCGGTGTTAGAAGAAATCGGTGTATGAATGAGGCAGTGTTTGAACAAAGCAATGATTGAAGAAAGCAACGTATGCATGAATAAGACAGCGTTAGAATTTTCGAGTTCATCCATTAAAGTCCACCTTTCAACAGGTTAGGGCGAAATAAAATAGAAAGTGATTCATTACAATCGTCACTCAACCAATTCCGTGCCCTGCCCAAAGTAGTAACAACCCCCAATTCAACGGCGTGGATCTATGTCTGCTGGGTATTATTCTCTGCGAAATTACCTTCGGCGTTCGGCGTCTGTGTACATATTCCCTTAATTTACATTAATTGCGGGCCCCCCAGGTTGCCATAGTAACCGTCCAGCTGTCATTGTCATGACCAGCACCTTGCTTGGCTCGCGGCGCACGTTCTCACGTCCGCTTAGCGTTAACGAGATGTGCGCACACAGATTGCTTCTCCTTCAGCATTCAGCCGCCAGCTCCAAGTGGAACTCGAATTCAGGGGCTACATGTTTCATTGTTGCAGTTGCAGCCGAGGTCTGAGTTATTGAGTTTATTAGGGACTGAAGGGATGTGGACTGTAGTTGCTGACTGTTGTATGTCGAATGTGTTAATTTACACACTTCACAACAGACGTGGGTAACCTTTATAAGTTACAGGAGGAAAATTGGCACTGGAAAAGTTCCGGGCACAAGTTAAACCAAACCTACAAAATTAAGTCGTTATTTGAAATAGAGAAGCCTACAAATTTCCTAGTTTCCACTTACAGATTGTGGGATACAGATATTAATTTATTAAAATAAAATCTAAACTCTGTACCTTAAAAAAGTAATAAACAAATATTTAAATACGTATTTTGATAATTAAGTTATCATCATCAGTACATGAAAGAGGGATAATATCAAGATTACACATCGTAAAAACCAAGGAATTAAATTCGGAAATATTTATTTAGAGATTTTATTGTAACTTCAGGGCTTAGAAGATACATTTAATTTGTAGATTGTTCTTAGTCTCAGAATTATACAAAAACAAACCTCTAATCAAACTAAATTACATTTCCGTGTTTCCCGAGTCCAAAGTAGAGGGCTATTTTTCATGCCAGACAAAGAAACAGATCTTTATGAAGTTTTTATTTGCATGAACGTCAGTCTGTAGCATCTGTCGCCGCATTAGATACGGTTACGGATCGTCCCAGCTTCAGTTTGGGTAACCGTCGACAAGATAGCGTTTTTGTAATCGGGAGGGTTCACATGGAACATAGATATCTGCGACGGAAGACTGATTAATCCGAAAACAGAAGTGAAGCGGAAAGATTTCTAATTCTGATTCTTTCATTTTGGTTGATACTCTGGGCAAAAGGATGTAATTCCCAATTACAGTATAAGCTGTCTACATTTTTTTGTGCTTCCAGTAATTTACTCGTATACCTACATGGTTTCAATTCAAGGTACATGAGTAAACTTATTAGATAATTTTTAAAAGCAATTATATACCTATTAAAAATGAAATACTTGAATATTCTTCTTTGGAAATCAGTGGTAGATAGATCACTTTCCTGTAGCCTACGTTTTTTTTAAATAAACTTCACCATTGGAATTAAATCATGCACTTTAGTCCCATGGTATATAAACTACTATTAATTTATTGTGTAACTTCCAACAAAATTTTCGACTCAGTTTATTTCGATTTTATGATACCTGCGCCAAAATAAAATATAGAAAGAAATTTCCTTAAATTCATGTAAAAGCAACGATAAAAATGACATCGACATTCTATTTTTATTTTCGCATCCATAGTTTCATGTCAATGGCGACTGACGAGAAGACTCCAGGCTTCAGCCGTGCGCTGAAACTGAAATTAATTATGCCGCTCCACTGCGCCAGATGTGTTCCTGATTTCAGATAAAAGAATTACGCTTCTTTCATATGTTATGACTAGCAACTACGACGCCAGTTGCAAGAGATTCACTTGAATATAAAATGAATATTTTATACCTTCAGAAGTTTTATCTGTGAAATAAAAACTGAAACGGTTTATTAAACGTCCATCTTGCAAAGAATTCTCGTAGTAAATTTAAAGACCTCAACAGAGCAGAACAAAGCATTTGTTTAAAATTAGTTTCGGTTTTAAAATAAATTTAATGAGAAAATAACAAATTAGTTAAAGACGTCCAACAGTGAAAAGTTATTTGACTTGTGTTGTTGCTCACAAGAAATTCTCTTTTATTTCTTGTAACAAGTATTAGAAAATAGAAAATAAAAGACTCCTGAAACATCTGTTCGAGTTTATAAAGTTTGTGTTTCAGGAACAGTTACCTTATTGTTATTTTATCAGATGACAAATTGACAAAGTATAGTAGTTTCTGGAAATAATGTTGCCATTATACCGAAATTCTCACATAAATGTAACAAGATTTTTAATAAATATAATTCCTTTCCAGAGGTAGTTGCGTTGCAAATAACATTTTATATTTCAAATATTTTTGCTAACATCTTTCATTTTTTTTCACAGCTAATTTAATTTTTGAAAAAAAAACAACTAAGTTAGTATTCCAGTTAATATTGAATTGCATTGGATGCTCGAGTATATATGTTGAAAATGTATACCAGTAGGTAGTTATATTAATTAAATTAGTTAGTAATTAGCTGCATGCACATCTCAGAGCTACACAAACATCTGAATACACACAGTGCAAGTACAAACGACAGCCTAACATCATGCACCATCAACTTATAACCAATCAATCTAATTTGAAGTTTAACCAAACCATAATTCCCATTCCCTGGTTACATTACGTTCAGGCACCGCAGCGCTGGTAACGTACCGGTAACACAGCGGTAACGTAACAAGTAACCCAACTCCGACCGGTAGTTGGTAGTTACATCATCATATGTTATGTGACACGGTGCATTCGAGCCAAGGCTAACTTTGATGTGAGTCTCTGAGAGAACATGTGAGATTGTAAACTGTAAAGGTTAGACTAGAGATACAACACCTTAATAACACGGTAAGGTTAGAGCTGAAGACTGGCTAAGTGGATAATTGTATCGGAGATCGCAAATGTCAAATATTGGGGAACTCCATGTGAGCTGATAAGATTGTTATGCATGGTATATTTGTTCACTAATAAGGGTTGTTGATAAGTAAATAGTTTAATGCTCATTGAAGATTTTGTAACGACAATTTTTTTGACAATCCTCCTCTTTTACTTTAAAAAGCCTCCTTGAAAACTTCAAATCGGATCAAAAAAATTTGAAGCGATATAATTATTTGAAATAAAAATTGTACCCAATATTTTTGTACATTTATTCGAATCTAAGAAAGTTATCTCTAAAATAATATCGTCATTAGATTTATAGCAAACAAACAATATTTCAGAGACTTTAAAACTTGCTTATCTTTAGATAACTTACCGTCGAAAATTTGTACCTGTCACAATACCTCCCTTACATACAGTACGGAAGGTAAACATATTAAATAGTTTGTAATTTGGGCTTTTAAAAAGTTGTAATGTCAATTATTCTCATTCTTCACTTTACAATCGGTCGTAAAGTTTTAGGTTTCGAAACGACGGTATCCCACACGGCAAAATGGGCGACGTCGGTTTCGGTCTTCTCTAGTTTTGTTTTTTATGGAAAAAAAGATTATTGACAAATATAAATGTTACTTCTCACAAAACAAATGTATAATTCACTGTTTCACTCAGAAAACAAACGTTAAATAGGAATTTTTCTTATGTTTTATTTTTTAATTTTTGGTAGCGAATAGTATAAAAACTTCGAGAATATAATTACATAATTGCACATATGCAGTGAAATAATATATCATCAATCCATTTAGCAATTTTAGTGTGGCACTCTACTTCCACTGATCTTTGTAAATTATATATTTTTAGACTTGTAATGCGGTTACTAGACGTCAAGTCACGAACTCTACAGATAGTATAAGAGGAGCAATCCAGGAATAAATATGAAAGAGATGATTTTGTCAGTTGTAGAATTTGAACTGATGATTTCATAATTCATAGTCCGAAGTTTAATATAATTTTATACTAAATGCGCGACTCAAAAAGTAGGGCATAACCCCTTTCCAAATTCTGTATAGAAACAAGAAAAGCTTTCCTTTCAATTATGTCATTAATCAACAAAAATTATGATGGCTTAATAGGAGGTAATAAATTTAATCAATACCCCAAATTTATGTTTTAATTACAAACGTGAATCATTTTCACTTTTCATGAATCGCGGGGTAATAAGCGTACATCAAAGGGGTACGTGCTACGTGTTAAATTAAACAAACAGATAACACCCTAGTCCGGAAATTACCCAAATTCACATTCGTGAACACGTTAAACGTTAGTCTTGTCTGTTTAATGCCTTACGTTCAGGCCAGGACTAACAAGAAAAGCTATGGAAAGAAAATATTTAATTCGATATCTGTGGTTAATCATCAAAATAACTAAGCACAGATCTGTTCAGAGAATTTAACATATATCCAACTGTAAATCTGATCGGGTGTGGTACTCTTTAAAGTTGATGTACAGTATTCTTCTACTTTCATTGGGCTAGTTCAGCCCTGTTCTTTTTTATTATATATTTACAGTGACCGCGGTACTGTTTACATTATCATTAACGGTTAAAAGTTAGCAGTTTTTGTTATATTTATACGTGCTGTAGGGAAATGACTATTAGTGAGGATGTTTTGTTTTGTTTACTGTTTGCGGATAAATCAGGGTCGCTTGCTTTTAGTTTAATGTAGCCGCATGACACGTATTTAACGAGGGGTGCGTGTGGGTGGAACTTGTGATTTATTTAACTTGGAACATTTGATGATCATGGCCAGTGATTTGTAATCTAGTTTTGAACAACATTAATTAGGTTCATAAAATTGCATTATTTTTCTACAAATACACTTTCCAAATATTTTTATCCAACAATTTTCTTCCATAAAAGACAAGATACAGTTTGTAGTTGACATATATTATATTCCCCGTTGTAAAAATAAAGTTGATTTAGGTGTAAATATAACCTTTGTAACAAATATACAGTGTCACTTAAAATAATTGAATGAAACATAAAACCAAAGAGAAAAACGGTAATCGGATGACGAAATGCAACCCAAATAAATTCAAGTGGCTGAAATAAATAAAGCTTTAGCAAATCACAAGGTGCAAAACACACTCAACGTAACAAATACTTGAGTACATTTCATCTGTTCGCAAGTGTGCGAAAGAACAAGTGGTAAAGTAGAGTAATTTATCACTCGCGAAGCTTCAGCAGGAAAACATCGCCTCACGCTGAGACTAAACCTCATTGCCTCATTCTTCATAGCGCCTAGCCCCAGGTTCCTCATCCGCCGTATAAACACAACTCTCTGCAACTCGCTCGTTATAAAAACGTGCAATAAACAACAATAGCACAATAAAACACACAATGAAACTGGGACGTCTGCTATAAAGTTTCAAATTGAACGTATTGGGACTTATTTATCATAGGTCTACTGCACATTAAAGATTACATTGCTCCCGCGGGACCTTGCATTTTTCTGAAGACTCCTGATTGAATTAAATACTTTTACTTTGATTATTTTGAAAAACGACCACTTAGAAATCTGCTCATTGTTTGTTTGTTGTTGCTCCGGATATGAGGTACATTGCAAGGATCGTGCTAGATGAATTTGTTTTGTATTTCAATACAGGCCATTTCATTTGAGTACGGGTGCCATTGCTAGGATACTAATTTGGAATTGTCCAATATTAGAATGGAGAAAGCAGGACAAATTTATTATTAAAATTAAATTATTTAGGAAATAATATCGTTATAAATATGAAAGATAAGGTATTTAAATGAGTCAATCAACATCATCAAGCCACATGTTACTCATTTTAAGAATTCTATTTTGCTCTTGTGCATGATATATTTTATCCCTTAAAGTACTGTTACTAGCCGTCAAGTCAAGCTACTAAAGATGTTAGTGCAGAGAGAATTACGAGGGTAAAGTTTGCAATTGTAAAATGGTGAACTTTGGGAATCAAATTGATGAAATGATACATGGTCCGATAAGTTTTAAAATTACCCATATTTAAAAATTTCGAATATTTCTTTTTATTGTACAAACGATTCAATTATTTAGTTTCTTTTCGCATTAAAAATTGTATCAAAATAGTAGAGTTGTGTCCTTTGTTTTTATTTAGAAAAACAAAATCACGTAATCTATAGCAAAGTCTATTTTGATTTCCATTGAACTCACTTATCATATAAGTGGGTAGATTAGATTGAAATCCATCCTAGTGTAGTCACTTGTAATATATTTATTAATGAGAAACCGTCAACAGTCATCAATGAAATGTCCTCAAAATAAACAAAAGAAGTATTTGTTTCAATTACGAAATAGCAAAATCATATATGTACCTATTATTACTTTACTTTGTATTTACTGTAATAGTAAGATCTTCTTCTACCAACAAATATTATTTAAAATCCGAAATGTGTTATTGAAAATATAAATAAAATATGTCTCACGCTATTGATACATGTTGAGTGTTGCTTTCTACTTTCATAAATCTATTTTTTAAGCGAGAAGAATGACCATCCGTAATTTTAAAGATGTTAATGACGACTTAAAGAAATTTTGAGACTATTCTCTATAAGTTTGATGCACCTCCTAAAGAAAAATCAGTAGAAATGAAAGCGAACTGTACTTAATATAGTTTTTATTCAGTTTATTAATAATTTACAGATAACTATCAAATAGATTCACAAAGGGGATTGACGCTAACTCCATTTTTATTATTAGTCATGAATATATTTTCAATTGTCAACATATTTAGTTTTACTGTGGTTCTAGTAAAGATTGGTTAGCATAAAATTTGACACATTACATTAATATAATTAATTTAGAAACAAAGTTATAAACGTTGAAAAAAATGGAGTTAGCATTAATACATTTAGTAAATCTGCCTCTATATTATTACTTTCTTACAAAGAGCGGTGCAATTAAATTAAGAACATTAAACTTCCACAATACTTTTCTTCAGAAATTTATTTTAATGTAGCCAGAATTAATTGAATTAAATTTGTTCAAACCGTAATGTATTTTAACCTACCCAACATAAATTCATTTACAGTTCTTTTGAACTACTATTATTTACAAAGTTCAAGACTCACAAACAGCGGAACCAATTTACTGGTCCCTGCTGTTCCCAGCTTGGCTCTTGCGTTCCCGGGTTGAAGTCCCGGGCCTGATCCTGCCGGTCTATACGACGCAATTAATCCATTCCGCAGGGTTGACGGCCGAGGGTGCGATTAGCAGCGGCCATCAACACATCAACTAGGAGGGAAGGTGGGGTGGCTCAATAGATGAGGAAGTTTTGTTTTGAACTGTTTTTGTGCGGGTTAATGGAAGTGAAAGATGTCGTTTGTAGAACTTGACAGTAATGATGAAATTTATGTTCTTTGTTGTGTTGATCGCTTTGATCTGAATAATGTTTTCAACTAAGAATTTACAGCGTATAACATCGAATGCAAGTATGGTGTACAGTATTTTTTAACCAATAACAGAAATATATTTGTCCCTTTAATGAAAGATCTCTGAGGGTAAATAGCTCCGTGGTAACGCGTCGGACTGTGGATCTTGAGATCCTCAGTTCGAATCCCACAGCTGACAGTTGCCAATTTAAATTTACCCTTGTGGTTCCTCCTCCACTAACATCTTTGGGTGCTATGACTTGACGGCTGGTAGCCGCATTTCATACGAAAAAATATATCACTTACCGAGATCTGCGTAAGCAGAGTGCCACACCCATAATGGGTAAAAGGCGTGATTATTTATTTATTTATTATTTATAAAAGATCTCCTGAAATAGACTCTAGCTTCGAAATGAAGTATGACCAATTCCCCATTGTAATCAGTTTGTAATAATGTTTATTTTGTTTATAATAAACTAATTTATATAATTATTTAAGAAGGATTGTTTAATGAAGAAAAATGATGCATATTTGCAATTGTTATAAATAATTTATTAATTTATATGGCGAAATATACATTGAAACAGTTGTATAAGTTATGTGGTTGCAATTTACTGTGCGTTCTGGTTGATCCAATCGACGTAGGAAGACACACGGGTGAAGACATCAGGGTATCCAACAGCACAAGGACGTCCCCAGGAGACAACACCAGCAACCTTGCCTTGGTGAGCAAGAGGGCCACCAGAGTCACCATGGCAAGCACCTTCACCACGCTTGGTCAGGGTGCACAGCTGGGTATCATCCACAGAGATGCCAGTGCTGGCATGGCGGGTGTTACAGTCGTCAGAAGCGATGGCCTTCAAGTTGATGAACTGCAGGTCGTTGGGGATGTTGCCGGGGTATGAGGTACGTCCCCATCCACTGAGCACCAAATCTTCACCAGCACCAACATTAGCGGTCTCCAGAGGGATAGGCTGTACCTTGCCATTAAGACTAATCTTGCCGTTGATCTTGAGCAGAGCGATGTCGTTGTGAAGACGGTTCATGTCGAAGCCGTTGTGGGCGATGGCCCGGGATACCTTGTAGCTATCACCTCCAGCGTTGAGCTTGTTGGTGCCGGTCACTACGGTCATGTAGGTGGTGCTGCTGCCCACCACGCAGTGAGCTGCGGTCAGCACCCACTCCTCGTTGAGGATGCTGCCACCGCAGGAGTGGCTGCCGAATTGGCGCAGGGAGATCTGGTACGGGAATTGGCCATCGTCGGCTTTGGAGCCTCCAACGATGCGCCAATCCAAATCGGCGGCACCTGATGGAACGCAATATTAACAAATCGTTTCGACAATAACCTAGAAACTATTCATGCAATAATTCCCGCAAAGAGCGGATCTTCAAATGCAAATTACTATTAATTCAAGCAAAATGTAATACTTACAGGCCACGGAGAAGAGAGCTGCTACTACAAGAATGAAACGGTTCATGGTGCTGCTGGGTATGCCTTCTCCAGTGTAATTCGCGACTTATATACACCTTGTTCTACTTGGAGTTATCCAGAACTAGATGATAAGATTAGATTTGTAAGTGATAGGTGAATGTTTTTTGCATTTTTATTCATTCATGGGTGCTGATAGTGAAGTATTACTAATCTTATAATACAAGTACTTGAAAATGTCAATATCATGTAGTTCTTTAGATAGCAAATTAATTACTTCTAATTAATTAGGTAGCTTAAAAATTAATATAGTCTACAATTATAAATCAAATTAAGTAATCAATCCGATTTGATTAATATACAAGTTTTATAACCAAATAATAACAGCAAATTAAAATTCTTTTAAATTAACGCCCACTTATTGAAAACCATTCCAAATAATTGGGAAGAATTAGTTACATCATAAATTTTGTGTTTCCATAAAATATATTTCTTTCAAATCTGACAATTTGCTATTTTAAAATAAATTATACTATTTTGCACTTTATATAATTTTATGATAATACATACTAATATTTTTTTAAATTAATCATTGTTCAACTAAACACAAGTTCTTATTTAAAACTTAATAACCGCTGCAAATTGTAACGATTGATTATTAATTGATTCAACTTTAATTTGCTGTAACTTTTTTATTTTTGAGTTTTTGTAAAAAGTTTATTGAGGAAAATGCCTCCTAGTTACACTTTTCCATATATTAATAAATGTTTATAATATATTCTAGGAGTAAGCTTTGAAGAACAAACTAATTAATACAAAGATAAATTTTAACTTCAAATGGCTGATGTAATAATAGATTTCCGTTGAAAGTATTTTTTAATATGCTATCAAACATCAAACATGTTTCTTCATAATATTTTTAATATGAGTGTTTTTTATTCATTGTTCGATACAAATAGTTCAAGTAGCTTGGCACTTAAAAATTATTTACAATCAATATATGTGTTATTATTTTATTGTTCTCACAAGTACTTTCATTGAGAAATAATAGTTTATATCTTAATTTACTAGTTTCTTTCTCCAATTAATTAGACAGTGTATCATATTAACTATAATAACAAAGGGGATCACTAATTTTATATTGAAATTACTTTTTATTACATTAACCTTCGATTTATCTGACTTTTTAGTAAAGTGGTATTCGTAAAATGCAATTGTTTGTATATTAAATTACATATCACATATTTCCCTGATCCCGTACTAATTACGGAATATGTACATACCTAACAGATATAAAATTTGGTAGATTTTTTGTGTTAAAATTCGATTTAATTTTAATAAAAATATTGTTCAGAAAATGTAAGTCTATTAAATCGGAATATGAAAAACTGAGGGTTTACTGTATTGTAAATTAATTGACTTCTTTAGGATTTAAGTTAAATTATAATATAGATTGTAAAACAATATAAATCGTTAAAATATTATGAAATATTGTTACAGTAGGAAATAAAAATAATAATATATTGAATAGTATTCTGGGATTTTCCAAGCATGAAAGCACTTAAAGGTTTATTATTTA
Source organism: Poecilus cupreus (assembly GCA_963942605.1). Lineage (NCBI taxonomy): Eukaryota > Metazoa > Arthropoda > Insecta > Coleoptera > Carabidae > Poecilus > Poecilus cupreus. Next base: position 11,242,356 of record OZ012732.1, read on the forward strand.
TTTCCAATATTTATTTTTAATTTTTTAAAGCACATTATTATTAGAAACTATTATAGATATAAAATGTGTTTTTAAAGATAAAATGAGTACTCGTGTGAAGTACCTATACCTTGGTGTAAGTAGCAACTTATCATTTGCTAATCTTCATTATTACAATATTATCGTTTAATCTTAGACGTGTTTGGAAAATCCTGAAAATCGAAACAAATCATTTGGAAGCATCAAAAGATGACTGTATTTTTGTTTGTACTGAGAAACATGTGTCTGACGTGGCTTTATCTTTATGGAATTAAGATTATGTAGGATAATTCAATTGGAAATATATTATTCTTTTGTTGTTCTTTAAGCTACTGTTTCTGATGAAATTTTAAAGACAATTACATACTTGCATATGTGTAGGAATCATAAAAAGAATCAATGACCAGAATTTATCAGATAAACATGTTTTGTGGTTAAGGGATATTATGGGATAAAATCGAAGGCGATTCCGATTCTCGAGGAAAAATGGTGGATCAAGTTAAGTTTAGCTAGATCGGTTTCATCACTATGAGACTAAATCTGAGTTTTCTTTTAATACTCATTGCTTTAAATAAAAAGCATAGAAATATCGAAGTGCAAAGCGACGTGACCAACTTTTAACTAAAAGTGAGGGGCATGGGCAAACGTCAACACGACGTTCTTGAGCGTTCGAATTGGATAAAGCGATAGAAAAATAATTTTTGAAAGAAATGGTCAACAAGACAAGGTTTCTTGTCTTGATGAAACACTAACTTCTATACGTTTATACCTTATAATTAATAATCATTTAGCAGTATTATTTAATTATTATTAATAAATATGACAATACGATTTATATCCTGGCCGCATTAAATGCTTCAGAAAATCGTCTTACAATTCCACTCATAATAAAAGTTCGTACAGATGGCAGCAGTGCACGTGGGTCGTGAAATGTCTAATGCTATTACTTAATTTGAAGACTGGAGGGCTCGTCTTCTGTCGCTCATGAACCCTGGAGCCTTGTACTTCAGTGTTTCTTCTCTCTTCCGCAGCTGTTAACTGTACCTCCTTCTCTTTTCAACCTATTGAACCGCGGATTCTGATTGGAGTCGCTTGTTTTTATTGAAAATTTTGCGACGTTTGAAAATTACTGTCTCTGACAGATGCTGCCATGCTTAAAAATTGGATATTTTTAATCAATGTTCCTCGATTTATAATAATGTCTCACGAGAAATAGTTGTTAAAATGGGTTTAGTCTATTTATAACCGCTAACTTAATCTTGAAAAGGTTTTGAAATACTAGTACTTAATACATAGGGTGAATATATACTGAAGAATTCAAGACTAATTTTTATATAACAAAGTAATATAATCATAAAATTTTGCACAAGATCATTCATTATAATAGATATTTATATAATAAGTACATAATTTAAGCTTTTATGTACCTGATAGTTTAGTTTTAAAGGGGCGAGTCATTAAACCCTTTTATGTATAGTATTATTCAAAGTTATCCTCTATAACCCCTCCACAGGCACCAGACCAAATGAAAAATCAACATACGTTCTCGCTGGTCGAATGAGAAAGATAAACGATACTAAATGAAGGACAGATATATAATATAAAATTTCTCACTTCTGATCATACAATATTTTGCAAAATGCAAGTTAATGTTAGATGCTGTATATAAGTTCGATGTCTCATCCAAACTTCTTCATTTAGTCGTTAACTTATCTAAAGATTAACTTTTGAATGATAACGTATAAAATTTTTAGAACGTAAAACTGCACAGACAGTAAAATGTATAGGAAAATTGATAATAGAAAAATATGTAAATTTCAATTAAAAACGTTTGTATATTAGAAAACTATGAAGAAGAAATTTGTCTATGAAAATATATGCTCATTGTATGCCTATTTTCTTCAAATGAGCAATATCCATAGAGCATAAGGAAAGGTGATTTAAATGTTAATTGCATTCTCATATATACAGGAAATATTTAAACGGAACCATTAATTCCACAACCCATTCGATAGTACCTACCATTTCCGTGAAAGAATAAATGTGGTGAAAAACCAGAAACGATCTAATAAAACATCATTGTCAGTGAACGAAGTGAAATATTATTTCACGCCCAGGCGGTGGTCCACCCTTAAAGAAATCTGATAAAGCAGAAAAAGACAGAGACTGAGTACGAATGAGGAAGAACGAATCGATGTTTATTACTTCCTTGCCGTGTCCACATGTCATCCATCATCCGATGTCTCTACCTATCATCGCTGTTTGCCTTTCATCCGAAAGAAAATAGTGGGGTTCTGCCATAGATACTTGGTTTACACTTGTATTAATATATTTTTATTGCATATTTTTACTTTTTTGTTACGTTGTTTATTACTGCAGAACGGCTTGATAATACTGCCCCAAAAGTTTCTAAAAATGTATAAACCTTTCACTCCGTGTAGCAAACATGAAATAACGGATTGCAAAATCATCGCGAAAATAATTGTTTTGGGTTTCCCTCATTCCCTTTCGACCATTTTCTCAATGAAGTCTGTATGGAAGAATGAATGTCTGCCCTTATGTTCAATAAGTCATGATAGACAAACGATATAACAACGAAACTTTATATCCATAAGTTTTATAACGAAAAAAATAACTGTATTTATTTTGCTTATAATGAAAATGAGAAAGATGTTTATAATAAAGTTTATCCAGCACCTCTCAATAAATACTCTATAAATATGGCAATTTTAATCAAGAAAAGTAACAGATTACCCACTAGTGGGTATTATTTTGAGAAAAGTCTCTAGTGAGTAATTTTTTATTTATAACAATATTATTAACATACAACACCTTGGTAACTACTTTGATTGACATTTTAATTTAAAAAATTTAAAGCATATGGCACTGTTAAATAATATTTCTTTAATAAATTTTTAATTTAAACAAGAAGTTAAAAGAATAATTTTGGCGATAGTTTATTCATCATCATCATTTACCTATATCGTTTTCATATCATTTATTTTGCACTTTGGTTTCGTAGATCTTGGTGAACGTTAGTAGAGAAGGAAACACAAAGGTTAAAATGTGAGAATATCAATTATTTAATTTCAGATTATATTAATTTAATGTTTGTTTATATAGGCAGCATAAAACCAGTTATCTTTGATTGAACTCATATCTCAATGTCTCGCAGAGGGAATAAAATTCCTCGCTATCATTGAGGAAGTCGTGCAAAAGCAAGGAGGAGGCCTTCAGTCTCTCCTCCTCCTCTTATTATTTGACTTTACGGACAGCGAGTTTGCTTGAACGATTTCTTTTTGGCATTTTTACACTTTGAGGGTTTCGGCCGATACGTCGACGACTACTTGATTTGAAAAGGAAAAGGATTTTATTTTGACGCACGTGTATACTCAACCGAGAAATTCATGAATTTTTTTTTGCTTTTGTTTTATTTCTTACGGCATGTTTTCATATTTTATTTTTAATATTGTGTCGACTATTGTGACAAGGGCATGATCAAAGAGAAAGAGACAAACTGAAAATTTGGGTTACATTGACCATTCATGGCTATTTTCGAAACTTAAATAACCGAATCTTACGATATGAAGTAAACCATTTATAGTTTTAACGGTTTATTGCAACATGAATAACTTAATTTAAAATGAAACAGAAATCATGTTTCCTCACAATTATGTCAAATAAAAGCTAATGTTTATTTTTTAAACTGTTCATTTTATTGAAGGAGCATGATAAAATCACGCCATTGGTTGTGCACTTGGATGGATGGAGTTAACGCCCAGTCTTGTTGAGGAATCATATCTTTTGGTTGAGGTATAATTAAATTTATTTGCAAAAAGCTATAAATGTTGTGTCGCTTTTCATTGTCCCTTACTAGACCAGATAGATTTGTAGAAGAATTGTAATAGTTTCGAAAGGAAGAGTACAGTGGACATTAGTTAATGATGTGTTAGATATCTTCCATTTTTGTTGATCGCGGTAAGTGCAGTTACCCTCAGCAATTGGAATTACAAACTTTCCTATACACTTGACTGTCTGAATAGTTGTAAGTTTTACTAGTTGTATAACATTACTTTGCATAAAGGTACTTAGTAGTTTGTTGTATAATGAATGAAAATAATAGTATAATCGCATTTACAGTGTTACAAGTTACATAGTATAAAGCATTTAATTCGAATTTATTATCAAAGTTTTCGTGTTTGAGTTCATGAACTATTTCACGGCTTGTCAAGTCCTTTAAATTTATTAAGGGTGCAATGCACTCGTGTTAGTGTAATTCTTATTGGAGGGAGAATATTAGCATTTTATTCAAGATAACTGTTTGTATAAAGCATTAGAAGTCAAGAAGTTATGTATTATACACTATTTATTGTAGAAATATCATTCTTATATAGAAGTTAAATTTGAAAATTTCCCCAAGCCCCACAATTTAATTTGCATGTGTTTGAATGTAAGGAATTATCATATGTAAATATATGAAGTATTGTAATACGAGTTTAAAAGACGCGTTTTTTGTTTTAACATATTGAGTTTAGCATGCTAAACAATGATTTATAAAAGTATATTGATTAAAGTTTATAATTAAAATAATTTAAATTGCATGTGTCTGATTGTATGTATGGAATTATCATAGGTAAATATATGAAGTATTGTAATACGAGTTTAATAGTCGCGTTTTTTGTTTTAACATATTGAGTTTTGCATCCGAAACAATGATTTATAAAAATATATTGATTAAAGTTAATAATTATAATAATTTAAATTGCATGTGTCTGATTGTATGGAATTATCATAGGTAAATATATGAAGTATTGTAATACGAGTTTAAAAGTCGCGTTTTTTGTTTTAACATATTGAGGTTAGCATCCGAAACAATGATTTATAAAAATATATTGATTAAAATTAATAATTATAATAATTTAAATTGCATGTGCCTGATTGTATGGAATTATCATAGGTAAATATATGAAGTATTGTAATACGAGTTTAATAGTCGCGTTTTTTGTTTTAACACATTGAGTTTAGCATCCGAAACAATGATTTATAAAAATATATTGATTAAAGTTAATAATTATAATAATTTAAATTGCATGTGTCTGATTGTATGGAATTATCATAGGTAAATATATGAAGTATTGTAATACGAGTTTAAAAGTCGCGTTTTTGTTTTAACATATTGAGTTTTGCATCCGAAACTATGATTTATACAAATGTATTGATTAAAGTTAATAATTATTATAATTTAAATTGCATGTGTCTGATTGTATAGAATTATTATATGTAAATATATGAAGTATTGTAATACAAGCTTAAAAGTCGTGTTTTGTTTAGCATAGTTAGTTTGGCATAAGAAACAACCCATAATTAGAAAATAATCATTAAAATTAATATTTACACCATTTAATTTTTCGTGTGTTTGAATGTATGGAATTATCACATGTAAATACATGACGTTTAGTAATACAAGTTTTTAATTCCTTTAAATATAAATCATAGGTTTACAAATTGGTGCATTTGAATGTCGTCTACAACTTTCTTAAATGTGCTTTTCTTATTTTTATTCTGCGTCTAGACAAGAAATTATAACATCAATTCCAATAAAGGAGCATGTCGCTAGAAATTGGCTAAAATATAGTAAATCAAATAAGACATCCTCCGAACTAAAACAAAGTTACAAAATAGCATTACCATCTTTCAGACATCTCACAGTGAGTTTCTCACTGTTTACAAGTATAACATCTAAATCTGTAAAAGCTCAGCCGCTGCTTAACGTTAGCTGTACGCACCCAGATCCTCAGTGACGTGGGACACGGCGCATACGCGAGATAGTATTTGGTTCCTTGAGGTATCCCTGAAATGAGCTGCGCGCTCATCGTCGACTGAGATTAACAAATTATGCCGTACAATTAAATTAGAGAAAGTAATGGAGAATTTATTTTCAGATGCTAAATTTAGAAATTGTTATAATTATAGTGGATAATTTCATTTACACGCGGAAGTTCTAAAATTACATTCTGCAATGAATCGATAATTTTAATTTGGTTGCTTTGTAATAAATAAACTATTTAACATTTAAATTATCAACAATTTTACAAAACTTGAAATATTACCGAGGTATTTAAACATTTTTTTCAAGGTTTTAAATTATTTTTGGTTCACTAATGACGTTCCAAACAAAAAAATAGGTGTTTTAAAAATGAGTTAAAATAAATAAGATAAAATTATTACACTGGTTTTTTATTTTTAAAGGATGCAGTTGGTTAACCCTCTACTATAATCCAAATAAATTGCTGATATTCTCATTCTAAGGGTTAGTTCATAGAACTACCCAGACTATATTTATTTTTCGCTGCGACGCTGTTTCATATTTCGTGAAATTACGAAAATTCGCAAAATGAAATAAACAGAGAAGGTTAAATATTTTACTACTGGGAATAGTAATGACTGAATTTTTTGCACATCAGCTCAGTTATAACGATACACTGTGCGCCTGTGTGTATGACACAAAGTTTTGCAGTTATCAGCGTAAAAAAAAAACCTTTTTCTCTCGGAATTTAACAATGAATTATTGTAGCACATTGTTTATTTGTGCGTGGCGACCTCTGTGTATTATTAAGGGGAATATTCTACTACACAACAATTTCAAAAAACATCATGTCAGAAAGTTTTTTTTAAAGCTATTCTAAAAGTCTTAATTGGGCCAAATGATGTGATTCAGGGATCCTATTTACAAAAATCAAATTTGTAATAACCAAGTTCAATGGTAGTTTCACTTAAACACCTTCTACATTAAATTTAATCCTAGTAGATTTTATAGAACACCCATATATCTACGTGTAATATTTACTATTATTTATTTTAAAACATGATATTAATATCATAATAAATTATAAGCTGTGCAGCCACCCATATAGTCATAATCTGCAGTAATCCTTGAACTAATAAAAATTCAGTCTGCAATGGAATCCCTGAAGATTCCCTTTCAAACTACGCATATGTGGTAAAACCGTTTTGCAGCCATTGATCTTCCGATGCAAACACCAGCCTGGAGAGTACCTAACCTGTCACGTGATTTAAGAGAGGATATCGAGAGGAAGAGAGAAAGCTTAACGAGGCCCTTTAAGATGAGGGAGAGAAAGAAGCCAGTGGTCGTGAGAAACATGTACAAGGAGGAGTTACGTCTTGGAGGACGAAGGAGTAGAGGAAAATTAACCTGAATTAGCTGTAATCACCATGTTACATGTATATGGCTGGAGGAAGAGCAGCAGATAGACAACTTAAACACTGGCGTATAATTCCTCATTTGTGAGGATTAGACACGTGCAGTAAGATAGAGCTTCATTAGAACTATAATGTGTTCCAATATTGAGACAAAATCCTGCTGCGTTAATCTGGATTCGCATGAATAGTTTTTAACTTTTCGAGAACTTTAAATACCTTAGAAACATCACTAAAAATCTATTGTGAGTAATACAATACCTTCCACAATAGATTTCTTATCGAAGAATACAGAAACACAGACTACAACTATCAAGAAACGCGCATCCCTTCAAAAAAATTAATTTAAAATTATGACGTCAAAAAAATGACATTTTTTCCAATTTTAAACAGGCATGACGATTTTTTTTTAAACGTACAAAAAAAAAATTTTAAATCAAATTACGAATTTTAAATAGTGTAGTAATCTTAATTGTGAAAGCGGCCATTAAAGAAATGGGGATGGAATCAATCTCATATTATTCCAAAATATAGAGTTTATGCTACATATATTAATTGTCCCATATTTGAGTACATCTTCACACCTTTAAAATATGTTTTCACTGATTTATCGTGGATTTTATATCCGTGTATTTTGTTGTGTTAGCTTTTAGTGTTGCGTGAATTAAAAAACATTGTACAATCATGTGGTATCAGAGACAAAAAGTTCTGCAAATGTCAGATTAAATGAAACATTTTATAACCCTTTCATATCCTCCAGATATTTGGTTACCTTTTTTCTGAAACGTAGGCGTCACAACGACATTTAAAAAAATACATTCACATATACTTCACATCAATTTGAATTATTTATATTTGACCAGTTCGTTAAAGCTGATATGAAACAATATTTATTTCATACTCTTTTTTAAACTTTCGAACATGATATATGTAGGAAAGGTATTATGACAGGACCAAAATTCGATTTTGAGTTTTGAAGAGAAATACTTCATTAGGGTTCGTAGTTTCATGATGATACCAAGTGTATAAGACTTTTTGTCCACAATAATACGAAATGTAAACACGAAATTGCCTTCAAATTTTATTTTATAATAAATTATTTATATTTAAATCTATAACAATATTATAACAGATAAATTTTGAGAACTTCTGAAATATCTAAAAAGAATATTTTATTTTATTATCGTGAACCCATCAGTTTATGAACTTGTTTCAACCTTATTTTAGCAATGTTGTTGTCGAATACAAAACAATTTTTGCTTGCAGGTAGTTGTGCGGGGACCTTTGCAGTGATTAGTGCCGTATGCTGTGTGTTCCAATGGAGTATTTCGTAGAAAAATCATTAAAATGTAAGTGTACTCTTACTTAGTACTTTAATTACATTCTAGATATAGTAGCTTATGTATTCAATTATAAGAGGTTGAAAGTAAAGCGCAAAGATAATACTTACAAATATATATTTTATTAAGGTAATGTACAAACGTGTGTAGCGCGAAAAATACGAGAAAAATATGACTATGTAACCAAGGAGCACCAGGAGTTAACTCAATGGCAAAAAAATTCGTCAGATAGCTCACACATCACACATTGCGAACCACTATTCACTATATAGATAGGTGAAAACTCCGGATGCTCCTTACAAGTAACTAAAACAAACAACAACAATTACATGACTATCTAAGAAGGCGAGGGGCTCTAGAGAAACATAATACGGGAGTTTTTTTTATCAGTATACATAGGGATGTGTCATTACCATGGTTACAGTTAAAGTGAATTGCAGCAATGTATTAAAGTGTTTTTTTTTTGTAAGTAAACATAGGGATAATTTACATTGATTACTAATAATATTTATGCATTATGAAACAAACAATTTAAGTTTATAGAAATAAGAAATTAGTTTTAATTGCTTTAGTATTTAATAAATTACATCAAATTGATAGGAATTATTATTTTAATTACCTATGATTACTCAGAAAAAATTAAACGCTTTAATACATTTCTGTCAATCATTTTGACTGTAACAATGGTAATGACATATCCCTGTGTATGCTGATAAAAGAACTCCCGATATAGAATGAGAATTATAAAACAAATAGTTGACATATGATGTTATATAGTAGCTTATAAGAGTAACAAGGTTTCTGTCGTCCGCCCCGTAACTTCTAAGGTAAAATTTCGGTAGTGCGTTTTCAACAATTTTTATTATATTATGGTAACTTTTGATAAACTTGAAGTGGTAGTTGGGAATGAAAATTATACGTATATAACTAACTAAATAATTGATTCGTGATAAATTTTGTTGTAATAACAGTATTGTAAACGTAGTACATTTCATAGTTCTATTTTAGCCCATAATAGACGTTGGGCGCAACGGAAGACGTGCGATATGCAATTTTCATATTTCTGGCCAATAGCATCTATGCAAGTACCCGTGACGTCAAAATATGTTCAATTCGTTATATCGCTTTACTGCAAAATGTTTAAAAGAAAATAAATTAGTACTAATTATTTCGTGTTACGCGATTTTGATATAAATGTGTCATATTTCGTTTATGGTTTATGCGCCCATTGCAATAATATAGCGATAATGTCACAAACGAGTTATTTGAAGTTAAATTCATTGCAAATATAGCAAAATGCACCATATAACCCTTGTAACTTCCTATTCCAAAATCATTTGTACAAAGACTAACATCAATAGTATTACTAATTGTTTGTAAAGTCAATAATTACCTTTAATACCTGTATAATTCACATATACATGACTGCTTGTGACACTAGATGAAGTTATAATGCATAACGTATTAATCAAATTTATAATTACTTGCTATGCTATTAATTATGATACACAATCCTTCAATAATATCAGGTTAAATCGATAGTTATAATAGATGGAGGCTTTAGACATTGATTTATACATTTCATCCGGATATAGTTGACTTAGTAGAAGTATTAAAATTTGTTGATATATTCTGCATAAAAGGGAATGAAAATATTAAACAACAATTTGTATTTTCCAATTTGTTTTGATGTCAGGAGCAATATTTACATAATTAATTCAAGATTCTTGCCTGCAAGCAATACAATTTACATTTATAAAAAGATTTCCAAGCTGAAATGATATTCAAAACAAACACTTTATGTACAGAGTGCTTCCTATAAAACAACCAGCGTGTTTTTGGGCGAACTAATGAGAAAAATGTTAGCCTACTTATTTCTGATTTTTAATACCATTTTTCTAAATATAATTGTTATACAAAATATAAATAACAAATTAATTTTTACATATCATACCGCTCAACAAACATAATTCAATATAATTTTTATGCGATAACTTTCAAAATGTGTTTTAAAATAATCTCTAAATTATTATACAACCCAAATATGCAAAAAATAATCCTTTGAATGCACCAACCACATATTTATAATTTCGGCAGCATTAACTAAGGAGACGAACTGTAAATCTGGTATTTTGGTGCCTAGTTAAACAAACTATTATATTTTAATTATTAATGCTTGAATAGTACAAGAAAATCTCATTGTTAAATAATATATGCATTTATTAGTATTCAGCTTGGTGGACGTTACGCTATAAGCAAAATAAAATTTTCTAAAGAAATGTGAAAAACTTTAAACCACAAGAACAGTTCTATCAAAAGTAGAATAGAATGAAATATTATAAATTCCATAATATTCCAAAAACACATTTAAAAGACAGAAACTCCAACAAAACATTCCTTTTCCACTACTCAGTCAAGCAGACGACAAGAACATTACAGAATGATTGATTTCCTTGAAAAAAAGAGTATATCCACCGACCTTTCAAATTCACATCGCCGAGCTTCACATCCAGCGAAGCCATCGCATAAAGTTCACGCACTTCGACCTTGACAAAAGTCAAACAACCGACTCCGCAGCCACGTACATTGTTTTCTTACACCATCAGATGACTAGATCAGTAAAATTCTGGCCGGGTTCTGTCAACAGAGCTCAGAAGAGATAGCTTGAGGTCAATGAACTAACGGTGTTTTCTCGTTCGCAGTGGTTAAAGCTGCCAAAAAGGAATTTTTTGTGATTTCGCGGTAAAGTTTATAAATGATGTAAGAAAGATCAAGTTCTAGGTTAATGTTTACTGACTGGAACTCTGATACGAATGAAATTAATGATATTATTTTCTCTTTTGTTCGGAAATTCAATTTTTTATCAGGCAGATATAATTAGCTGTATTCTTGCAAATATAAAAAAAAAACTCATGGGAGTAAAAAAGGATCAAATTCGTAATTGAATTTATTGCGTACACAAATAGAACGTCTACTATGAAAGGTATATTTTATAAATTATTCAATCTAGTTATTTTTCTCATTTATTTGAATATAAAGGAAAACGAATTGGCATTGTGTGCACCTATAATACACTTCAAAAATTAGGGCGATTCTAAATTAGTTTGCAATACTTTAGTTTAATGTCTGCTTCCAGTTTTCGGGAAAATTAATTATTATTATTATAACCCTAGCTACTTTGGTATCAAATTAAAGCATTTAACTTAAATGTCAGAAATTTATTTTGATGGATCGTCAATGCAGTAGACAAAATTTTAAAATAATGTAAAATCTTCTTAGCTTATGTAGACCCAAATGTAATAATTTAATTAAAAGTTTGATATGAAAATCTGCCCACGCTTCTATTATACTTTCAAAGTTGAGTACTTTTCTACATACATATTTTTAAATTTTCCTTGCAGAACAAACATGTTTCTTCAAACTTATGACTTTCTTTAGTTTAGTATCACTTTTCTAAAAATACCTCATTAAAAATTTGCAGATATATAAAATTAGAGTCTATCTTTTTATTTCAAACACAAAATTCGTATCGTGTAAGCTAGTATATTGTTTTATTATATACAATATTACAATAAACTAGTTACAGAGTTTGATCAACAGTTATAAACTGATGACCAAATGATTTCTCGACAATTATATGTACCTGAATATTTCCCAGGAAAAGTTTCAACCAATCACGTTGCAGTATTTTCTGAATTTTGCCTAATGACAATCGAATACGGTGAATATTTAGTATATTTAGTATTTGCACAAGTACGATACCCGAATATTTATAATAATTGTAGACACAATGAGGAATAGTATAATTTCTTCGTTTTAAAAGGACAAAAGGAATAATATCTTCAATTTTTCAATCAATTTCTTCAAAAAAATTACTTTCAAAAAGCTGATGACTCATTTTTAACGTAATTTGGCAAATGACATTTATCAAAGTCTGACGTTTATGTGACAGATTAAAATAAATATATGTTCGATAATTTAAAATAATGACTGAAATATTTCTCGAGAAATATTCGTCTAATATATCCCTCGTGCATGGCAAATACAATCAGAATCTTTGCCATGTAATGGGATATAACTACTGATTATTTATAAAAATATATATAATTGATAGTTCTTTTTAATTTTCCATATTTGTCTCACAAAATGAATAAAGTGAAATAAATATCATGTATTGTATGATACATTTTTCTTTAGAATTAATTCACTTGATTTCAAAATAAGCATAGGTAATATAATTTAAATTGGCAACTGTATGCTGTGGGATTCGAACTAAGGTCTCACGATCTACAGTACGATGCGTTACCACGGAGCTATTTACCCCATAGCTTAATTTATAAACTTGCATATTTATTGGTACAAAATGATCAAGTTTGCGACTGTTGTAATGATGAAATACTACTGATTGAGGTTTTGTGATACTTCAATATTTAAAAATCTATCTGTCTTGTTTATGGGTATGACCATAATTCGTGGTATGACGTAAAGAGAGGTGGTGGCGAGCGCAGTGTAGAGAATGTAGAGCTTCCGATTGTGCACTTTACAAAACCTCAATATCTCCCGTTCAATCGGGAGCACTATCAGATGACAGAATATGGCCTATACCCAGTCTAATGTTATATAGAAATCAGTGTGAAATTCTTACACTTTAAATATTCCCTAGCATTGTAAATTGGAATGAAAAAGTTTGAAGCTAAACTTGTTCCACTTCCGTCATTAATTTTCCGAATTAAAGAAAATACAAAACAAAAAGAAAATACAAAACAAAAAGAAAGCGACAATACATTCCGGCGTCACCCTCACGGCAAAGGATTAAATTTATTCCAGCCAAATAGATTCACTTTAAAGACAAAATAAAAAGACAGTCACGCACGAACAGTTTTGGCGGAAATTGTTCGAAGACGAATAAATTGATTCGGCGGATTGGGGCGTCGCAAAATCGTTCCTCCTCTGCCTCCACCGACGTCCGCTTACAAGAGAAAGGCCTCGGGTTCTCTCTGTAAAGGGTATAGGCTACGACGGGCAAGAAAAACTAACATTAGAGTGCCGCCTGAATTTATAATATGATAAATTCGATGACGGTAGCATATGCTATGAGAATGTGGTTGGAATGCTTAATCTTTAAGATGTGAAGAGTAAACGTAAAATTTGCTTGAAATTTGAATAAAAAGGGTTCGGGTTTTTATTGGATGAATTCCGTTTTCTTCTACGATAAAACAATACTTTACTTTGAATTACCATTACCAGAAATTTCAGAATGTTTATCACTAGATAAGGTCTTAAAAATATTGTAATATGAAATTATAAGCAACTTTTGTAAAAATATGCACAAGAATGCCCAAATATGCAATTAGTAATTAGCACTATTTAACTCTAACAAATGTAATTCGTCCAGAAAATTGATTTTATTTAAAGATAAATGTATGTAAGACGATGTACAATGTATTTTTATTTATTTCAACAAAAATTGCCATATTAGGAAATCATTTCTCTTTCAGTTTTTCTAAAAAAATGCATAGATTTGTTCCAAATTTTGGAACAATATTCCATCCTATTTCGTTGGCACAATTATTAAAGTGTGATATTTATCGTGAAAATGGCTGTAATAGTGAATTACGAGGGTAATGAGGTTTCACAATTTGAATGAAAAATCTAATTTCCATTTTCCATTTATGATTTATCGCTTTTTTCGCGGACGAATGAGTACTGCACCCAGATACGCAGTTATGTACTGCAGACTGCAGACAAGCTAATTACATTTTACTGCTTTTCAATTTCAGGAATATTGGAATGAAAAATATTGTAATGTATTAATAAATTTCTTGTTAAATATTTATCGTTCTTGAAATCGCTTCCAAACTTTGTTTCTTTAATTTTTAATTAAGCCAATTTAAATCAAAAAATTTAAAGTGAAAATATTGTTTTTAGAATGTTGACGTTTAATTAAAAATACTTCAGAATATAACATACTAACATAATTACTACGGGGAATGTTTCAAATATTCTACATTAATTTAACTCAAAATAATTTAATACTGTAAATTCTTCATGAAAACCTAATTTTATTTCTAATTTCTTAACCTTTCAAAGTGTTTCGTTCAGGGTTATTTTATTAAGAAATATTTATTCATTATTTTACCTTATTATTTATTAACTTTTATTTGTTTACTGTACATTTACTGCGCGCCCTCTGCCATAAAATTCGGCTCGTCCAATAAAGACCTAAATTATGTACTTGTTACATAAACTATTATTATTATATTAATTAATAGGTCCGTAAAACATTCTTACTCATTTAAACAGTTGTACTTCAATTTCACGTAATATCACCAAAAATTGGCATATATTTTTATTGTATTTCTATATAATATAAACTCTAAGAAACTCACTGGTGCAGAGCGCATCATCATATCTCTTAAATTTTTCGAGATATGACGGTTTTTGATGTTTTTCGAGGTGCAACTTTGAAGAACTGCAACTCAAAAATTACGCAAGATATCGAAAAATACTCTTCAGTTTTGTGTTATTCGTGCATATTATAGCAAAATAACAAATTTTTGAAAAATTGAAAATTTTTGAATTTTTATTTCAAAATTTCGATCAGCGATATCTCAAATAATAAACGAGATACGACCTTGCGGACTAAACCATTGGATTCAGCTCATCGAAATACATAAACCCTAAAAATTTCAGAACATTCGGATTGGGGGTTGAAATTTTAGAGCAAAAAGTCTTAAAATCTCGTTTTTCGGCCCAAACGTCAAGGGGTACCTATTGACGTTTGGCGCCCAAAACGTTATTTTCACAATTTTTGCTCTATCTCTATAACGTGTAAAGCAATTTTAACGAAATTTAACATACTTATGTATTTTGACGAGCTGAATCGAATGGTCTAGTCTGCGAGTCTGTATCTATTATATTTTTCAAGTTATCTCCTATCGAAATGTGGGGAAAAAACTCGAAAAATTTCAAAATTTTCAAAATTTGCTAATTTGTAATAAAATGCATGAAACTCACAAAACTGATTCTATTTTTCAATATCTTTAATAGATTTTGAGTTGCAGCCACTCAAAGAAGCATTTTGAAAAAAATCGAAAATTGCCATATCTCTATAAATTTAAGAGATATGACGATGCGCTCTGCAGCATTGAGTTTCTTAGGGTTTATGTTATATAGAAATACAATAAAAGTATATGCCAATTTTTAGTGATATTTCGTGAAATCTGAAATTGTGCAGTACTTTCTTAACATGTATTTGTTGTCAATGGTTAATGAAATTGTAGTAAATTTTCTTATTTGTACAGATATTATATACATTTTTTAAATTAAAACCACAATCCTCGTTTAAATATTAGGGCCATATTGTGTAGTTCCAGATAATTTAACAATTTACTGATCTACAGATAAGTTCTCTCCTCTCCTCTATTTCTTATTACAAAACTTTGGACTTTTAATAACAAATGTAAGTATGAAACATTATATGTTTCATTTATTATAATAATGATATTGTTTCAAAAAACTCATGTTCATGTTGAGCTAGTTTCAGCCCGTATGGTTGACCTTATCTATATCCTGAACTTCACACTTATTCCTGATTACTTGGTTTTTGACCCTGTAGAGTCTTGCATTAAGTACAAGTCTTATTTTATTACACAGTACATTAAAATTAAAAAAAGTTCCCCAGATTAACAATTTCCTGTTACACAAATTCACTGCACAACAAAAGAATACAAAACAGCCAATAACACAACAAAACATTAAAAGGAAACATCAATTCGTATCCCAACAATGTTGCATTTCATCAATGCTGCACAGTGACAGCACAGGACACTACGATCCTCCGTACGCATGCGCGCCGGAGCTTTCCGGGGCCTGGTCCGGTCTCCGGAGCTTGGCAGTTCATCCTGCTGCTCTCGCGCTCCACCGTGCTCTCGCGCCGTACCGTAGCTCTCGCGCTCCACCGTGCTCTCGCGCTCCACCGTTGCTCCCGCGCCGTGCCGTAGCTCTCGCGCTCCACCGTTGCTCCCGCGCCGTGCCGTAGCTCTCGCGCTCCACCGTTGCTCCCGCGCCGTGCCGTAGCTCTCGCGCCGTGCCGTGGCTGTCGCGCTCCACCGTGGCCCTCTCCTCATCACAGACAGCGCTGCGCGTAGACTCACTGCTACCTGTTGGTTGTGGGGTCGAGGCACCCACGCCCGCGCTTTCCCGCCGCCACTGCCGCGCCAAGTGTCGGCAGTTCGCCGCGGCTGTTCGAGCGATCGAGAGCTCTGGGAGAATCATTGACTACGGTTGATTGGTTGGCGACGGTACGCTTGTTATTAATTGTGGTGACGGTTTTACCAGGATTCATTGTAAGTTTTTTAGCTTGCTTCCTGTTTATGTATTGCTGTAGATGTGACGAATATTATGAACACAAGCGAAATTAATGAATGATTTACTACGCATTTACATGCGTGCTTGTATCAAATTAATTTACAATTGAAATCGGAAAATAGTAATTTGGTTCTGAAATTTCTACACTGCAGGAATTGAAGGATTTTTCGACTAAGTATTACGAGACTGATGAGGTATTTTCAATGTTGACATAAAAAAAAATAAAATTAGCACAATTTTATCTTTACAAACTAGAGATATAGGTTTAAATCTAGCTGTCGGCAATTTATAAAAAAAATTACTGGTTGGTAGCACGAGATCTATTTTTGGGTGTTTTAAGAAAAATATTTTATCTTCGGTTCTAATGTTCTAAAATTATTTTATAAAAAAATAATTTAAATAAGAATGGTAGATAATATATTTCTGTTACCTCCATCCGAAACATATTTTGTTTATAAAATAATTTTGGAATATTGTACCGCGCTAAACCCGTTTCACTTCTCTTAAAAAATCCAAAAAGAGAATTCATGGAATCTGCTATTGCCTTTAAGTGGTCCGGATATTACTCTATTCTGTAAGTCCCAGAGATAATTATAATAAATACTTAGAGTAATACCACTAGAGGTGAATAGTTTTAATTTTTTTTTGTGTTTTTGCAAATTATTACATCAAAATTTCGCGATTCAAAAGATTCCTTAAAAACACCACGAAACCGGAGGTCGATTGGTATTTGTGAAATTTTTGATAAGCAAAATTTGTAATTATTTACAAGTCAACACAAAAAGTTTTCTAAAAAAAATTTATTTCGAATAGTATTTGGATAGATGTTTCAACAAAATACACTATTTTCATCAATTTATTAATGGAACCACTTTCAAAACATAAGTTATAACACATTTTGCAAGAAAATGACACTGACGTTTAAGTGAAAAGAAATATTTATTTAAATTTTGTCATGGTAATGGGATATATTGCTGGGACCCGTATATTCGCTGATATATTGCTTTGATTTGTCACAATAGATGACGTGTAAAACTCTTATTGGCTTATTTAGTATGGCGTTGAATAATTGGTAGTATATGTCGCATATAACACACCCTTGATGTTCTTAATTACCTGTACTAGGTAGTACTGCAGTTACGTAGATATTTTATTATACATACTATAATATGAGATGATGTATATATTAATTAATTTAATTATACTCTGGTGTGTCGTATATATGTTGTAAGATTGGATAAAATACATTCTAGCAGTACGTGATCATTTTATGCTACGAATATTCGTGCGAATACATATTATTAATAATAATAAATTTATTTAGGCCCAAAATATATAATTATAACCCAAGTCACAAGTCATATTCAAGGGTCAAGTCATACGTGTTCAGTTGGTTTTATATGTATAAGGAAGTACTGTGTTGCTCACACCAAATTTTTTAATTTATTGTTTTAGTATTTTGAGTAAGAAATAAATGTGCTTCATTATTTCAAGTACATTTATACAAGTAAAATAGATTTTTTCATTTTAAAATTCATAAAAATACTCATGTCATAAAGCACTGAGAATTTGCTACTAATGATTGTCTATTCAATCATTTTATATTACCAAATTTATTTATAAATGGGCTAGATTTTAAATTGAATTTAAAACCATTTTAAAACTTATTACATTAAACACTAAATGTAATATTGCGAAATATGAAATATAAAAAACCTAAAAGATATCAATGAATAGCTTAGGGGTAACTTGGAATTCATAAAATTTTCAGTTCGATTCTCACAGTATGCAATGTCGCCAGTTTTAACTTTATCTCTTTCACTAAACTTACGTTTTTGGGGCATATGCTAAAGTAGTTCGCGCATATGCCAAAGAAGTTGGGGTGTATGGTAAAGAAGTTGGGGCGTATGCTAAAGAAGTTGGGGCGTATGCTAAAGAAGTTGGGGCGTATGCTAAAGTAGTTGGGGCATATGCTAAAGTAGTTGGGGCATATGCTAAAGTAGTTGGGGCGTATGCTAAAGGAGAAAGCCACACCCAACAATGGGATAATTGCGTGATGATATATTTGAAACTAGAAGCAACTCTAAATTAAATTACTGCTTCTGTGAATAGCTTTAATACCATTTAATTTCACTGGAAATAAAAATTTAATTATTTAATTCCAACTTGAATCCTGTCCTAGAATCCTTCTATAAATAGAAACAAAATTTGTTAATTGTAATAATTTGGCTGTGCTGCAAATATTTCATTCAATTGTACATCACAAACCCATTCATTTCAATATTATCAATTGTAACCTTTTAGTGCGTATTTGACTTTTTTGTTGTGTACCTACATTTTGGTTGAGTGAATGAATAATTATGACAAATGCACGCTGTAAACTCAAAGAGTATTATTTTCATTTGAATTACAATAAATTACAGGCTATTTATTTACAAGTCTATTACTGTATTTTGAATTTGTTATTCGATAATAATTACGCGTTGAATATTATACTTTGTCATGCGACTATTAACCACCACCGGTAACTAACAATCCTCTTCTACGACGCAGGTTGTGGTATTTTCTTGTTGTTCTATTATTAGCTTTAAACGTAATTTAATACGTGTCTGAACTTGTGTCAGTGCTTATAAATAATGGGGTTATAGTCTGTTAGCACCTTAAGCAAAGTGCATTGTACACAGAATCAAATTTATTGGATAATTATTGTTCTAAAGGTGCCTTTCAAAACTGTAAACAATATCAAAGTGTTCCCCATTAGTGGGGGTAAGCGTATTTGGAATAGGAAATTTATTTGCGTCAAATTAGAATCCCTTGATACGAAATAATATTATTAGAGGTAAAAGTAAAACGCTTACTTCTGAGATGATACTTATCGACATTAAGGAACATTTTCGTGTCTGAAATCGTATATTATGCACAAGTACAGAAAGCTATCTATTTCACGCGAGTCCTTGTTACAAATCTTCTAATAAATAGTAGATATTTTAAATTTTTTTGATATATTATGACAAATTAATATTTTGGTAACCAAAAGCCTTATTACATGAATTTTTTGTTTTGTTGTGAAGTGAAAAATAAAAAAAACAGTAATATTAAAAATGGCGACTGTCGCCTATGTGATTTGAAATGAGGATTTTATGATTTAGATCTCAACGGAAATAAATTTATGTATTATTTAAAATGAAAGGAAATGTGTCAAATGTAAAAATTGTTCTGCTATAAAAATTCTTTCAGCTTTCAAATACACCTGCTCTAGAAAATTATATTTTAACAATTATCTTTAGAAAAAATATTTCTCTGGAACCCAAGTAATCTCTAAAGAAGAAATACAATTTTTTTACCTTTAAATTAAATTCAAATGATTGACGTATTGGAAATGCGTACTTATACAAAATAATTTTACCTACCTATATGCCAGTATACGTAATAACATTTCGTACAAAATACAAATCCAAATTTCCGCATTTCAATTGAATTCAATAATCACCCATTTAACCAACAATCTGGTTTGTTACATCGTAGGTATAGTAAACAATTATTTACAATTGTAGTGGAATCAATTAAAACTTTTCGGCATTTAGTGATATATTCGAATTCGATACACATTGACTCACAATATTGCGTCAAATTTCAGAAATCCGTTTTAATTAACTGCACATGTTTATTGTACTCAGGAGTTACGTTCCATTCTGACCGTCATAGTTGTTTGTCAACAAGAGGTTTTCAATCGTTAAATATTCAATAAATGGAAATGCCAATTAGTTTTGTTTCATAAATAATACAGTGTATACAATTTTGTATTTATATTTATTCTAATATATTTATTTATTACAATTGTAGCATTTATTTGAATATTTATTTACACAAATCATGCTTTCATAATTATATTTGGCTGTTTTAAAATGTAAATATTTAATTGTATTACGGATAAAATTATTTCAATTCCGGAATTTTCATTCTAACAAATTAGCTGTCAATTATTATTTGTTCATAATAGACTAAAAGTAGGTAAAGTCACTATTCAAAATATTTATTAGTATTTTAAGCTAAACATGCTAGTAGTTTTCTGGAAATTTTAAATCCAGTGCTTGGCTGGCTACCTGGAGTGACCGACATTGCTTGGGATGAATAGAAAACCACATCCATAAATCACCTTAAAAGTCATCAACTGGTCCTTTGCCCTACTATACCTATATATAGCTTGTACAAATTTGCGTAGCGATTGACTTGACTTGTTAATGGGCTAAGCCAGCCCTAGCCAGCGGGGTGCAAGTTTGTCTGATGTTCAGGAGTGGATTATTATAATTTTGGGCTTAGATGCTTCAAATCTCCGAAAATTTTAATACGATTATCTTTTCAATAGTTTCCCCGAAAACTGTTAAGTAAGATAATTTTATACATATATACCCTTCAGAAAACGACATTTAAAATTCATTAGTTCAGCAGCACTGTAACAGTGAACACAATGTCGCAAGTTGAATACGAAGATTTTGAAGAAATTACCACGGTCGCGAATCCAACACAAAAATATTTATCAAACGAGGCAAAAGAAATAGTTCTGAATGTGTTCAACTTTCTACAAAGTGATAATTTCGAAAATATCAATATATGTTTATATTTACTGAACGACAATGACAATACTGTATTCATATTTAATTTTATTAAAATTTTTCTTATTTTGATATTACTTGTGTCTGTTTGTGTAAAACTCATTTGAAAATATTATCTAGTACAACCCTGTAAAGTAGTCCCTCATAAATTTCTTTAATCCTCTTATGGAATACCTGCTGAGAAACACTAATGGAATCAATCGCCACGCAAATTTGTACAAGCTATATTAGTATTCCACGGTATATCAGCGAAATTAAAGTTAATATTTATTAGAAAAATGTAAAACGGTCATTGACACAACGAAAAAAATTTGGTATTTCAGAAAAAAGATATAGTTTTATTTATCACAGTCTTTGTTGTGTTATTTTATGTAGATATTTCGTACAAGATTGTTATGATGTAATTGCGAATTTAGAAGTTCATTTCTTTCTGTTAGAAGTGCTAGAATAACATTATCAGAATAAAAAGTTTTTCATTAATTTACCTAAAAAAAAAATGCAAGTTGTTATTCTTTCGATTTATTATCTAAAAATAAATAAACTTCTAGCAATAATAATAAAAATTATGCAGCTTCTCTCGGTCTGTGGAATTTAAATTAAGTAGGGAGTAGAGTTTGTAAAAATGTAAATTTCCATGCGCTGTCATCAAAAAAGAAATAAAAGTTACGACGGAGTAAGGAAGAATTAAATAAAAATATGAATTTTACTCGGAAAATCGTCCGGTCCCGCTTCATTACTTAACATTGCAATCTGATCTTCGTTCACGTTAATTTATTTCTCTTCATGAAAAAGTTTCAGTCTCGTAAATAGATGCTCGGCATTGCAGTTCTATCAGCGGCGTACGTTAACGGCGGAGAGAAAGGGGCGGATCTTGCGAAGGCAAACGTATTTTCTAAAGTTTAAAACAGCTTTTATAGTTTTACGAGTCTTAAAATAGTGTTCATAACGTTGATAATGAATGATTAAAACTTCTAGTATGCAATTTTAGCTACAAAATAAGCCAAAGTTGCAGTTATTTCCGATTTTACTGCAGAAGTTTGGTGGTATGCTCGGTTGTTTTCGTTTTTGGCATATTATACGGTTTAAAATTCTGCTGCTGCATAATATTAACCTGAATTTAAGTTCATTGTACTACATTTGAAATATTGTTGTTTGCTAGCATAAAGGTGCTAGTTATTCACTAGAAAAGTATAAGCAATCATGAGGAAGAAGAAAGCAATACGAGTTGATTATTTGGTCATTGTTTAAAATCTCAACTAACTATTTACCCTCAGTTTTGCTGTTAGCGAAAATTGATTCATAACCTGAGGTTAAAGATTGTAAAAGATGAAGTAAGTTTAATTGGAATGTTAAATAAAATTGTAGTGCAATTCATAGTACAATAATTAATTGTATATAAATACATTAGTTTAACAATGAGAAACAATGCTATTAATACTTTCTGTATCATTTGAATTTCAATTCAATGGGGGACCAAATGAAAATCACTTAATATTGGCAATGTATGAAAGATGCAAGAAAAACAAATACATTTTTTATGGTAACTATACTCTCGGTACCATATGGCATAAAACAATTGCTACCAATCTTCTCACTTATGGCTCTCAAAGTTTATTTAAATCTAATCATTCGATGAGATGAGGATATTAGATGCACAAATGCATAAAAAAAATTGATAAATTTTCAGAAAATATATCTTATCTCCTCAGTGTACGGACATACATTCATCTATTTATTTTGTAATTAATATTTATATAAAACAATAAGAAGTATTAAATTTTTATGTGATACTATTATAAGTGACATTATACTATGCACAGAAATATTGTATACGCTTGTAAAGAAAAATGAATTAAATTAAATTTGATTCTTTCTATATTTAATAGATATTAATTTTCTGGACATTTCTTTTATACTTGGGATGGTTGTGTAACAAGTCTTAAGTCAGCACATTATAGTACGCGCAATTATTAAGTAAGTAGGTCAGATAGTTTCAATAATATTGTTTACTTGTGACACTTATTTTGCTGACTTAGGACTTGTATATACACATATGTATTACTATGTATGTTACTATGTATGTTAGAAGAAGTAAGTAAGTAAGTACAGTAGAGTACAGTAAGTTTTAGAGTACGTTCATCATTGATCATTGTTTAATAAAGATCATGTAAGTCAGTTCCGGAGGCAGTCTTGACAGGACCTCCTTTTATTATCTACCCTCTTAGGAGGGTTAAAGTTGTAAAAGAACAGCAATAATTGCCTTGTGCAAAAATTCATCCTCATACATTTTAATTAATCTGCATCTTCCGTAGCCGTTTCACCAGTAAAAAATCTATCCATTTTGTCATAGAATTATAAATTTATATATATAAATTTATGAATATCCTTAAATTTGTCAAATGTGGTGGTTGCTGTGCTTATTATTTAATTTGGAAAATTTTCAAAAGTACCTATTGAAAACATATTTACATAGTAGTATTAAATAAAAATTTCTACAGGAATACAAAACAAAACAGCGAAACGTCGTGCATGGCAACTCGTATTAAAGCCACATGTCACTCAGCCCTTTACACTTGATTGATATCATGGAATGTTCCAATCGAAAGTACGATTCTGATGGAACGAACGTCCCTGCGTTCTCCCTGTATGCCCATTCCGTGTGTCAGTGTGGTTATCGATTAGTTTATCTACGTGTTTGCTTAATTTTTATTGTATTATCATTTATCAGAACCCAGGCAATCGGCGAGGGCCACTTGACGACTTCAAGCTCGCGGTCATCAACTGCGCCTGATATGACATATTACCGAGAAACCATAAGTGACTACATTTTCTGGGAACAATAGCAGGAATGATTCGTAATTTTGTTACAATACTGGAAACTATTACATACACTAACATATATTTTCGTAAAACAATATTTGTGTTTTAGGTTGGGATAAATGGTATGCAGACAATAGAATTGGGTACAATGACAAAGAATTATTTTAAAACTTTATGGTGTAATTATTTTTATGTACGACTTTCATGTGAAATGTCGAAATAATCAACGGAAATTAGTTTTTCTTTAATTTTATTACTTCTAATATGATTATTTTTATTTAATCTATCAAAACAGTCTTCTGATTTGATCGTTAAGAAAAAGTGATTTCCTATGTTGAACGCCCATTGTCCCTTGTACTTATACCATCCTGCACTTCAATACGTTTTGAAAATGGCATTGTTTAATAATAATAACCGTACAGTTTACATTAATAAAGTTTAATCGCCTAAAGGTTAAGGCTACAACCCACATCCAGAACAAAGGATACTATTCCATGTAAATGCTAATATTGTTGTAGGTAATACTCCTAATATGTACGATGACGGTAATGTAAATTTGATCATTTGGCATTTAGACTACAACAGAATAAATATTGCTATTGATGTTTGCCTCATTTTCATTGAATAGAATCTGTACCACAGTGGGTATCACATTTTCATAATTTCAACAATGTATATCTATGTGTTTATTTATAAACAAGCAAAATATTGACACAATTATAATGTTACTTCTTTGACGGTAAATCAACAAACGAAATACGAGTATAATTAGATGTTTTTATTAAAAATGCTTAACAATATCTTACTCGAATTTCATGTTTGATGTTTGTAAATAAAGAAAAAATTGTTTTGGCAAATGCGACGGTACATAATATAAACCTGTTGAAGTGTTCGATTTCAACTTTTTTTTATATTTACACGTTTATCTCCTGATCTATGTTATTAGTTTATTGAGTTTTTTAACGTCCCTGCTTCAATTGAGAGTGAATCCAGTTGGTGTCAACAATGATACATTTCTATTTATTTTATTATACAAATATACTCTAGTTTATACTCTAGAGTAGATGTTAAAGTCTGTAAAAAAACAAAACACCAGAAAAGTTATTGGAAGTGCCTCTTTCCCCTTTGCGTGCGCTATTTTCCAAATACCAAAGTTCAAGCCAAAACCGCTAAACCTCAAACAATACTTGCCTTAATTTCCTTTCATATATAGTGCCTTACTAGTTTATTATTTAAATTTAATTTCAACATAATTCAGAACCTAACCTTTACATCATAACCTTACCTCACAACAGATAGTTAATTATGCCTAAAAATGCTACGCCCCTTCTTCGTCGTACACAAACCACAACAATCATTTATCAATTCCCTCATGAAAATTCCAGGCAGCCACAGTCCTGTGCCCAGGAATCCCCGTTAAATATCTCAAATATCTGGCATATACCGACGTAGCACAACAACTAGCACCAGCAGCCAACTTCACGGCGTTCCGTTCCGTTGTAATCCACGATCACTTCACGCTGTCATAAATATCCAGGGGAATTTCACGGTCGAGGATTGGCAAAACCCCCGATAAGTATCTCTTCTTTAATCCTTTCGTGAGTTGGGTACAATCCTTGGAGGGTTTGAGCCTCTGCCTCTGATCTTACGCTGTCTGCGTTTTTTCTCTGCATAAATTATCTGCTGACTGGAAGATTGGGAATTTTTATAGAAGAATTTTGAATTTTTTAAAAGATTTTTATGGTTTATTGAAAAATTATTATTAAAATTTACTATAAAAATGTCTCGTAATACCACTTTGCATTATCCTTGCCTTGTTTCCTTAGTTCAGCTGTGTGATATGCAAAGAGTAGTTCTTTTAAACCAACACAACATTTTACATAAATTTTTCCAGGTAAATGAACTTTACATCTTAGTCATATGTGACAAAAAATTAATGAAGATGTCAGTTTCACGTTTCATTTTGCGTTTGAAGGAATTTCAAGTTTTTCACATAGGTACTTACAACTTAAGTTATAAACTCTGAAAGACGATTTAACAAAGAATCACGTGAACATTCTGCAAATTAAATGTGAATCTTTTAAAAATAAAAACACACTGTATAAATATGTTAAAAAATCCGAAGATAAATCTTGTCTTCAGCTATAAAATGGATGATTCCTTTTGACTTGTATCCTATTTTATTCCTAATTAAATAGAAAAATAGTTCGGAAAGAAAAGTGAAATACCAATCGTAGTTAAATGAGGAGCGCATGAAATGGGAGCTTTTCAATAATGACACACAAAACATGAAAACATTAAACACTTATTAAAACTAACTTAACATTGTACTAACTTATATTCTAATACATTAAACTACTTATTTACACTTAAAACTACGTAAAATACTAAGCACAGTTATAAACCATACCAAACCCCGGCTGATGAAGAACTGTCTTTCAGACGCCTAGAATTTCAGGGGTCGTCTAATTTAGGGGATGCATAAACATTAATTAGTCAATATTCTCTTTATATTAAATAATTTTGCTTTCGATGACATAATTCCATTTCAAGTTGACTCCAGAATATATACTCGTATTAATTATCTAGTAACGTAGGTGTCACATTGCTAAATGCATCTGAAATTACCACCTCGTCAGATTGCTGAATGTTCTCTAAATCTCTAATGCTCTAATTCTCTATCAACCTGTTGCAAGACGGTAATATTTCACTGCATTGTACGTTTGCGTGATGCCATGGTGCTGTTCTGGTGAGTCCAGTCACAGCTCCGGAGTCTAGATTCCGGTGAGTCCGGTGCCGCCGGTGTCGGTATTATCGGATTATGGTGCAGTCGTGCATGCAGCGCTGAAATGGGATTATGAAGATCAGGTGCTTTGCAACCATGCCTAAGGGCAGAGGTGTTTGGTGCCTGTGATTGCAGTTGGAGTTTTTATGGAAAGACTTAATTAGATTGTTTTACAGGTGAATAAGCAATGTGGATGATGCATTTCATTAATAAACTCGTATCTGTAAAATGCAGGTGCTCTATTACGTTGAGTACTAGAGAAGGAATTAAAAAACTCATTGGTTTGTAGTATCTATTCACAATTTCAATTTTCAATTTTCAAACGTTTCTGAATTATGTATAAGTCAAAATTTCAAACAAAAGTTATTACGCTCAGTATGTATGCAACTTGAAATATTTTCCCCTTTCTAAATTTATAAATGTTTGACAGCAGTAAATTAGTTAAGGTGAACAATACTAATAGCACAATATTTCTAACTACCCTCTTTATTTCTCTCATTACCTTCTTGTTCCCTAATGTTTGTTAAGTATTTCCGTTTTTGCGTAAATTAAAAATAACAATCAGAGTTTGTAATTGTAATTAACACTTCTTCAGTATAATGTCGAGAAGATGAATATTAATAAGTTAACTGCCAGGAAAGATACAAAATAAACAACGACTAAATTAGCACATTTCATAAAACAACAAAATGAAATCAAAGATTCAAATTTACAATTATATCACAGAATATTATGCACAAAAAAAGAGAACTTACAGAAAATAAATCATTTATGAAATATGTTAATTTATACAGCAAAGAAAGCGTACATAAATATGTACGTAAACAAGTTTCTTGGATCATAAAAATTTACAAAAACATTTCGTTTCAAAACAAAAAAGGATCACATAATGTGAGATAAAGCCGTCAAAAAATTACAGTTAAATCTAATGTTGAGCCTGTAACCAGTGTAACCTCTACCAACAAACAAATAAAACGAAAGTAAAATCAAACAAAATTCTGACTAAAATCCTGTCATTTTCGCGTTCTTGATTTGAAGTATAACACAATCACAATCATGAAGCCTGTGTTACACTAAAATATACTCGTATAACAGATGTACAAGTCAATATATATTTCAATATTTACAATAAACTTTTTCTATGATTATACTTTTTATCCAATTTTATGTTAGTAATACATTATTTAATATGAGTAGAAGAATTTTCTCTCCCTGAGAAATAAAAGTTGTTTATTACAACATAAATACAGTATTTACTAAGCAATTAGAAGTATTACCAAAAAAAGTATGGTAAATTTTGGTGAATTAATCAAGTAGCCAATGATATTTCAACGAATAAAGATCTATTAAAACCTGGAGGAGTGATATCATGCCAGAAAATAGACAGTAGCGTTTCTCGAAGCTTCCCGAAGAAGCCTGGAATATTCGAGAGATACAGAAGTATATAAGGGGTTGCCGGGCGAACTGAGGACAAACCGTCAGAGAGTGTAGATAAATTTCGACGTGTGAAGATAAATATATCTATTAAAACAATAGTTGTTGTGTCAATAAATATAATTATTAGCTTTTTTCTGAATTTAACTACTCGGAGCATTTATATTGAGGTAGTTCGAAATGCTATGAAGCTGTATCTGTTTTTGTTAAAATATGTCTATCTCTCTTTCACCAAAACTACGTCACGTATCATTCCCTTAATTTTTAATAATTAGTTTCTCGTAAACTATAATTTATCGATTTAAAAAACGGTTGCATTTTTCTTGTCTAGTATCAAGATATATATAAAAAAAAATTGTTCATTGTAAAACGGGCTTAACGTTACAATCCAGCATGCTGTGCAAAATAAACAAATCCAGTATTAGGCATTTCATATTTGTTTTATTAAAGCTATGATATCAAAGGCTCACCATCTGTTTCCCGAGTGCCCGCCTGCTTTATCTGTTCGCGAAGCGTTGCGCCGTTGCAGATAATTCCAACGTTGCCGCTTCGCATTTTTTAATTCCCGAAAATTGTGACTGCTCACGACTTTTCACGTAATCGCTAAAGTTTTTAAAACAGCTCACATTTCATTCCACAAAGTTTTATACAGAATTTGTTTGTAATTCACTAATAAACGGATTAAGAAAAGTTTTCTTTAAATTTGATTTTTTGAGAGATAAAATATACGATGAGTTGTCTACTTAATTGAATGTTATTTTAATTATAAAGAAATAATAATCTTAATGGGTTTTTTCTCTAAATGGAGTTCGTAATTAGATAATTACTTTTTTGAAGTTTTGTTTACATTTTAACTAACATTTTAATCTGATTTAAAAGATTAACTCACTCTTTCTCTTTGAGCTTTCTAGAATAAAACAACTAAAAAAAGTTTCTTTGAAGACACCGTTACACTTTTTTATTTTATAATAAAAACAATATTAATTTAATTGAAATTAGATATGTAAGCATATAGGAATAAAGTTTTGACTATACATAACCTGAAATATGAAATAATTTGTTTGCAAAAACTGCTGAGTTGAAAGCATATTTACATAAACAAGTGATGAATTAATTAATTATATGGGTGTGCCCCAGCGCTCTGCTCCATGTCACGGCACTGTCAACGTTCATATCCTGCAACATTAATTTTTCGCTCGTCGCTTCCAGATATAAAACCATCTTATTTCCAGCAATCCATTTTTTATCTCAAATTGACCTTTTTATCCAACCATTCAGAACCACAGGACGCCATATTTCATTTTTCTTTCATTCATGAATATTTATTTTTGGTCCGGTTCATATTCGCACATTATTCATTGCGTCCTTTTAGTTTTTCCGTCAGATTACTCGTTAATTATCCTTTATCTACGTCAAAAACATTTTCGTGAAATTACCCTCATGCCGTGTCAGTAATTTTATAAAATTATTATTTCGAACTACATTCGCGCTTCAATTTGGCTTCGTGCATGATTTTTAACAGTGCATAATTAACATTTTTGTTGCGGTAATTACTATTTAACTAGTTGCTTAGTTTCAATTTTGAAAGCGATTTGAACATTTTTTAATAATGGTATTTATAATTTAGTTTATTACAGTAAAAATTGGGCCAACGAAAAACTGAAAAGTAAAAAATTAAATAAACTAGTTTTGCTTTCCAGTTTTTCGTCGGTTCAATTTTTTGTTAAAAAGTTTTTATTTTTAATTTCTTGTGTCTACCTATTTTTTTATTCAAACGTTTTTTTTTTTTTTCATTTATTCTTACATTGTATTACAAATTATTTTCAAACAAATCATGAAATATGCTTTCAATATACATTTTTATTTTCTGCGAAATGCAATTTTGTTGGTAAATTAATTGAAATTATTAATATTCAATATTTATTTTTTATATATTAATATAATATTCGACACAAATTTAAAAGGCGATTAAATAGTGTAGTATGTCATACAAAAACAAGATATTAAATCTTTCGAAGATTCGGAGAAGAAGGTTAAGAGCATTTATACCCAAACAAATGATCGTAAGATTCTTAGCTCGAGATACAATTAGGCACGGTGTCGTTATTGGCCTTATCCGATATTTCTAATTATTCTTAAGAGTTATATCTGGCATCAATTAAGTAAAAAATAATTAACAATTTTAGGATTCTTCTCCATTTCAACACGATTCGCGTCCCGCTTCGCGTGAGCAGTTTAAATGTTGGTAATTAATTTCGAGATCGTAACCCATTCTACACTGAAGTTTCCGACTTAAAATGGAATACTAAACAGACGAAGAAAAGGAAAGACATGGAAAGATAGGATAAGAGATAGGAATACATAGAAATGAAACAATTTTCGTTGATTTCACTTCATTTAATTAACGATTGCATCATAAATCTTCGTGATATCTAGTGTTTTGCAGTATGTTGTATGAATTATTGTGAAAAAAATGTCGTATGCTATAATATATATTTTGCAAACCCAATAATATATATTAGTTACCACTAAGTGAGAAATACTAAAAAAACTAATTTGTCTGAATATTTATTTGTGTTTTTTTATGAAGATTGTAAGCGGACTAGCTACTTATCGTTATATATGTCATTTAGTCAGTGGATGATTGTGAATTTAGTGATTTTTATCTACTTATTTCATGAAAATCTAAAGTTCTAGGAAGGGGGGCATGGACGGTTTAGAAAAATAGTCTTTTGTTGGCTATTATATATTACCAATAGAACATGGTGTCGATGGAATCGCTTTATTGTTAACTTCAGTTTTAAATCTATTTCATTTTTCTACTTTCTTTTACTTAGCGCTAGAAGGTTTAATAATGGCGGAGATAAAAATTATTAGCCTCATAACTTTGAAAAAGCTATTATATATTACCAATAGAACATGATGTCGATGGAATCGGTTTATTGTTAACTTCAGTTTTAAATCTATTTCATTTTTCTACATTCTTTTACTGTTGCCAATTTAAATTTACCCCTGTGGTTTCCCCTCCACTAGCAACTTTGGAGGCTATGACTTGACGGCTGGTAATCGCATTTCATACACAAAAATATATGACCTACCGAGATCTGCGTAAGCAGAGTGCCACACCCATATTGGGTAAAAGGCGTGATGATATATTTATTTTATTTATTTTATTTTACTTAGCGCTAAAAGGTAAAGATATCATTTTAAAAACGAAATTTCCGCGGAAATAATATTTTTAAAGATGTTTAAATCAAATCAAAATCTTTGACGTTTAGTAAATTAACGATGTACTTTGTACCAAATCAACTACTTAATTAACAATAGCACAAAAAAAATTAAAACTAACTACTTATCGTCATATGTCGTTTAATGAGTGGATGATTGTGAATTTAGTGATTTGTAGTGTAACAGGTACCGAAATGGAAGTCTAAAGTTCTAGAAAGGGGGGCAAGGGCAGTTTGGAAAAATAGTCTTTTTTAAATCCACTCTAATGTACAATCATATGAAGTAGAATGTAAATGCTTACTGTCACTCGAATTAGAGTGTACTACGTATTAAGTAGATTTAATAAGTTATTTTTTGCACAAAACCTTTTTACCTTATTTTTCATCTTTATATCCGAGCAAATCTTTTGACGCCCTTTGTCTGAGAGTACGCAGCATAAAATATTTATTTTAGGTTTGTTCCAAGTGGTCATTTCGGACATGTTTGTGACATGTTTGTGACAAATTTTACTGCGCCTGTGATAAATGTAAACAAGTTAAGTTAGAAACATAAACTGGAACGGCGAATGGAGTGAATCGCATGTGCATACTTATTTTTTGTTTTGACAGCTAACCTTAAATATACATATACATAAAGAAATTCATACATTTTTCGCTACAAAAAAGAAAATGAAGCTTGTGTTTCAAACTTAACTTGTTTACATTTTTCGCAGGCGCAGTGAAATTTGTCACAAACATGTCACAAACATGTCCGAAATGGCCACTTGGAACAAACCTTTTATGATATTTTTTATCTTCTTTAGTTTCAGTTAGCGATTAATTTTAAAATTTAAATTAGCTGTCACGTTACCTGAACCTGTAAAGTGATATTTTAAATTTGCTCCTCGCGATGAAAAGAGCAAGCATGACACAAAGCAAAGAATGTTACATTAAAAGTCCTTTTAATTATAAGGAATAAACTAAGCAATTTCACTTAGATTTAACGAGAATTGTTGTTCTAATATTTTTCACATTTTCCCTGTTTCAAAGTAAAAGAACAATGAGGCAATTATGTTTCTTTCAATATCAAAATCTTTGACGTTTAGTAAATTAACGATGTACTAACACCTTTGTACCAAATCAACTACCTAATGAACAATAACACAAAAACTATAAATAATAAACCCATAAAAACTAAACAAAAAACGCTAAAAAAAATTCCTCTCTCAATAAAGCAATCAAATTTGCCGGCAACTTATATTATTAAAACTTTTCCACTAAAAAAATCATATTATAGAAACTAGTTCTATTCTGATTAAAGGAACAGTTTCGGTTGCTTGACGTTATAGTTATAAAGCTAGCTCTTAGCTCAATTTTACGGGATGAGGTCCAGATTACTATATGTTTATCTCTTTTCAAATTAAAATTGTGGCTTATATTAGATCTGTAGTGTTGACTTTTGTACACTGAAGCGTTCGATGACAAAAGTGCAATTAGTGCAGCTTGTTCGATAATGAGAAAAATTTCAGAACTAGTGCACACTTTTCTGATCTGCCTCGAGTGCAAGCTGGAGTATGACAGTTAGCAAGTTAGTTAGTGCAAGCTGGAGTGTGTCAGTTTTGAATGTTGTTTTAATTAGTTTTAATTGAATTTAATTGAATGTTCGCTGTTACAGTTTCGTGTTCTTTGGAAAGGTAGAACTAGTGCCATCAAACCTGCACTTTTAAAAATTTTATCAAGCAGATATATTGTTACCTCCCGTGTACCGCCTAGAATTTACCGAACTATTTCGTAAACTGAGGGTATAAGATGCATTTTCTGAAAACTTAGCAAACTTTTTTGTTACTACTTCCAATTGCTTAGTAAATAATCGTATTTAGTTTCTTAATTGTTTATGTGTGTGTAGGGTATAGACATGGTCAGGGTCGCCACCATTTTACTGACTAGGAATAGGATAAATATGTTACTTTTACATTTCCCTACTTATTTGTAGGAAAATTAATATTTTACTATAAAGAAATATGAAATTATTATACTATAAATTATAAAGATGATATAAATTTTATTATTTTCAAACGAAGGCCTTTATAGCACCTACATAATAGAAAACAATAATAATAATATAGCATGTTTTAGTAATAAAAGCATAATATTAATGGAGTAATACAATTACTTATATAATTTTAGTAAACACACGAAATGAGTTTAGCTATCAATTAAATTGAATACCGGAATTGTAAATACAAAATAACTCAAAATTAAAAAAAGAGTTCAAAATAAAATCTACTGTTGATCCGATATACCGCTGTGCAATTTGATGATTTTTCATTCTAGTTCACTTATTTTTGTGTAGTGTTTTTCTGTTGTACATTGGTATTGAACAAACAGAATATCGAATGAGTTTCTAACGAATTATCAGAGCTGAATATTTGAGTATCATTTAAATTGCAAACTTTGTTTCAAAAACATCAAAATAGAATCTCCATGTTTTTCATATTTATATGATATTTACGAGTTTGCGCTTAATATTATATACATAGCTACGCTTGTATTTTTTGTTTTGAATCCTTTTTTCTGATTCGTAGATTTTTAAAATATGCACGTTGCAAAATAGAAACTTGTTTGGGGCGATTCTGCGAAACCTTTTCTAAGTCGAGTTTCACGTTCTCGCCTCTTGCCTTTCTGTTCCCTCCTTGTTAATTAAAAACTATGATGAACTGCTCTGAATTCAAGCTATAAAAACGAAACACAAGCTACTTCTATTAGCTCTAGAGTTACAGCTACCAATGTTTCCATGTTCCATGAATTGTGATTCATATTTCGTATTATTTGCTTCATGCTCTTCTTCTTTTTATAAACAGTAGGTATGCAGTATAAAAACAAATGCTTCAATTATGAAATATAAAGTTTTGCCTATTTTACTGTAGTTTATCTGCTTCGAAATGCTTAGGAATAATATTAATATATTTAATGATATATAATAAAAAAATTGTCGGAGATTGGATAATGATGATAAAGGAGACAAAAACTCAACTTCTCATTAGCAAACACATTGAAATAATGAAACAAATTTAATTGACTTTAACGAACTTCCACGTTTCATAATAAAAATAGTTTCCAATTATATTAATAATACGTATTACACGTGTAATGATTAAAACATTATTAAATTACTTATTGACGAATTTTTTACGTTGACTAATAAATTAGATTTGTTTTAATGTAAATACAAATATTTGACGCATGTTAATTATTTCTGAACCACACATAAAATATTATTATAATGATAAATTTCTTAAAACCAATATCAGTACACTCTGAAAATATTATTTTCAATTAATTATTGTAATAAAATATGATGATTATTGAAAATTAATTAATTTTACAAACATAGTACATTTATTTTTACGTATAACTTGCTGAAATCTGGATATTTCACACGAGTGTGAAATACCCTTTCAGTAAGTGTTGTACACGATACTTTTCCGACGGCAACAATTCAATGAAAATAAAAATATTTATATAAAATTTACATAAAAATATTAAAACAAATAATGTTAACATCATTGCTATCAGAATTCAACAAAAATTATGTAAAAATCTGATAAATCAGGGTCCAACATTCTTAATCCCTGTAAATTCAGCAAATTATCTGCAATTGTCAACTTTTAAAAACAAAATTTTTAGGTTAGTTTGCCCAGTTAACACTGCTTTCATATCTTAAAGCATTGCTAGTGATATGCAATGACCAACTTTCATTAATAGTTTAGCGTGTGCATTTATGTACTTTTCGTAGTGGTTGTTGGAAAATTATGTATCATTTTACTAGATCTGCAAAAGTCGTGCCCGTGTCCAAAATATTTAAATAAATTTATTTGTGTAATTAGTGAGTTAGTGGATTTTAACAAAGGTAAAGAAACAAAACAAACTGTTTAATATTACTCATATATTCTCGCTGTGTAATTAATTAATAGAAATGTACAAATAATTCAAGCTTTGATTTTAACAAAATAAAAAGGCATTAAATCAATTATGGCTCGTGCAGCTTTAGCTCCATTTCATGAACTGAATTGGTTTTTGCATAATCCTTATTTGATTTGAGTGCACAGAAACTTTTAATGAGCATATTTCATTTATTAACTCTGGTGTTGTAATTTATAAGTTCACTGTGTAGTATATTTGTTGGTTTTATTCCAAACTGTTCCGATGGAAGAGTATTTTTTTTACTTTTTAGATTTGCAATATAATATTTGTTATTTCAACAGCGTATATATTTGCGTTGTAATTCAGATTTTGCAGAAGATCATCAATTTCAATAATTGCTGATGAAAGGGATTTGGCCAAATGTAAGGATATGGAAAAAAAAACATGGAAAGGTGAATAAAATGTCCAGTTATATTCTTATTCCTCATGTTTAAACACTTGAGTCATCAGGCATACATTATCAGAAGGATAATACATAATAATTCATAATTGGTCAATTTTCCCTTCGGTTAAATTCCCAAAATACCAATAAAACACATATATTCTTTCCTTGCATTATTGTAAGAAGCAGTTAAATACGCACTCGTAAATTTCACGTGATTTCGGTGGCGATAGATTTATAGTTATTTATCAAACTAGAGAGGAAAGCGCTTCTTTTTCCCCCTCGAGTTTGAAGTTTGCCTCATGAGCGCAGCGCTTTATTCTTCCAAAGAAATGCAATGCTTGCCTATTTGTGCTTGTGATTTCAAATCGTCATCATTTTCCCTAACAAACATTCATACCTGTAAACTACTTCAAAAATCCATTTTTTTTTTTCATTCAATTGATAAAACTGAAAAGATTTATGCCCGGCAATGAATTTTCAAACAAACAAAAAGCTATCTCGCCCAGCGACTGATTTTCGACATTTTCTATAACTCATCGTGCAATGTCGTTTGAATAGCACCAGCAACGCATTTCAGAAATCTTGCACATCCAGGGCTTAACATTGATTTATAGTCATTCCATTTGCTTTCCAACCGAAAGAAATAAAGTGGGGAACACAATCGATTGACGACAAGTGATAAAAGAAACGAATAATTTATGAACCAAGCTCGGTTGTTGACCCCACACACGAGCAGAGCTTTGGTTGCAGGGGCTCATTTTCATCAGGAATGTATTTCGCTGTAAAGCTTACAGCGAAAGGAAGCTTATGAATTATTATTTTGGATGCAGGCCAACGCCGCGGAGTTTTATAAATATTTTATGTAACAAGCACATAATTCGCGCTTTATCGTTTGTAATATTTATGTGAGATTACACCGCGCTCGTAAATGTGACAAATTTAACACTTTTCGTAGTTTTGCCCTTACCATTTTCAAATGTCTTTTTTTCTTTTCATCTTAGTCTCCACAGCATTAGAGTGTCAGCCAAATTTATATGCAAACGTTGGATTTAAAATCTTATAAATATAATAATTTATACATACACATGTGTTATCAACAATAATAATAGATATTTATGTAATTGTCACTGAATATTAATTTTCAGTTAATTTCTATTAACTTAGAAGTGCATATACACGAATTTCGATAATCTAAGTACGAAACGAAGGCATTATTTTCCACCAATCATTTTCCTTTTAATATTAAATTGGAAGATACATAGAGCATTGTGTGATTAAGTGGAATTTTAGACATAAACTAATTTTGATCATAAGTAAATTTATCGCTATTTCCAATGCACATGTAAATCCGATACAATATAATTATTAATTATATTTTCAATATTCTTCAATGAGAATGAGATTGTCAAATTAACTGAAATAAATTGGATTATACAAATGGATCAGAGAATATACATTCAATATTTGTACGTTGCATTTATTTATTAGTAATTCTTTCAAAATATATTTTATTTTTAACATATGTGACTTTGATTTTTATTCTCTTGAATAAAATAATTATAAATATTTTAAAAATATGTATAAATAATACATGGGGTTGCATCAACGGTTGTGGCCGCAATTATAATTACCAATGCAACGGCGGTACCATTTTTTTACCTAGTATCAATAATAATTTGTTTTGTTCAATGGCGGACCTAATGTTAATATTCTATTTCCCATATAAAAAAATGTTAATGTTTCTTTGAAATTGATAACTTTAATTTTAGGTTTAGGAATATGTTAAATCGTTGAAAGGGGATATTTCGAAATATTCATTCTAATAACAAAAAAATGGCCCATTCCATTTGAGAGAATATTACTTTCATCCCTTCCCTTCTCTCTAATAGTTTTATTTTACCAACCGTACAATTATGTTCCCCTACTTGCTGTATAAGCCTATGTATTTATTTTTTCTCTAAAGTTATTAGTTAGCTAGCAAAACTGATTGGTTGCTTTAAAGTACTCACTCTATATATATTTTAAGCAGACTGATTTATTATTGTAGAAAATGAACTCTTTTGAAATACGAAAATATTTACAATACATAATAAGTATTTTTATAATAATATTGTTTCATGATTTTCCTCTGTAAAAATTTTTGCTACGCAGCTCAAATCAGCAACCTCTTCTCATTTCCACATGTAGCTAAATTGTGTACAAGAAGCATCGATATTTGTTGAAGGTTTTTGCAAAAACGATACGTTTTTCGTACAAAAAATCTGTAAAACATAAATTCACACATTTCAGGCGTGTTTAATTTTCGCTTTCATTTCTCTTCCTGTATCCGTTCTATAAATACAAAAAAAATTCCATCAATTTTAGTCAATACATTCTCATACATGTCAATGAAATATCAGAAAACACGGATCTGAGAGCGAAATAAAAATTTTCGGAAAAAATCATATTTGTACGTGTATCGCGGACGACACATGGTTTTATCGAAAATTGCGTTGGCTTTCTGTTATAATACTCGCTTTTATGAAACAATATCGAACCGTAAACCGTCTGTGACGTTTATGAAGTCTGAAATTTTCACAAAAACAATTTGACATTTTGGTATGCCAGGCAGAGTGTATAAACCGTTGTAATGAATGTTTAATAAAGTGTTATTAAATTTCATTTTGTTTTGATTCTGACAAATTGGTGTTTATTGTTTATTGAAGTAGATACTCGTCAATAATAAA
This sequence comes from Poecilus cupreus, assembly GCA_963942605.1. Taxonomy (NCBI): domain Eukaryota; kingdom Metazoa; phylum Arthropoda; class Insecta; order Coleoptera; family Carabidae; genus Poecilus; species Poecilus cupreus. The sequence continues at coordinate 11,281,255 of OZ012732.1, forward strand.
TTGCAATTAGAGCCGGCATTAAAATTATATGACCGGCCAATATTTCATCAATTATTTGTATATTTCAAAATGTAAACAATTAAAATTATGTGCCTTTTCTCTACATAATTATTCAAAATATATTTTGTTCATTATTCTGTACTCCAACTAAATTAATTTTATGAAGAGATAAGGGTACTTTTTAATTAGTCCCGTTTATCTGTTTTCATTTTTAATTAATATTGTCAGATTATTTATTTTAATTATTATAATATTTATAATAAAAAACATGTAAAAAGCTATAATTTTTATTTGAAGCTTTTGTCTATATTATGCACCGTTCTGAAATTAAAATTTTTGGGAAGTTATATGTTGGCCACATTAGATTATAATACAATACCATTTTCTAGCTTAATATTACCTTGCATGTTTAAATTAGACCTAGTTATATTAATTCCAATTTGATGAGCGTATTATTAGGTTGCTTGTGATTACAATTTTAAAAATTTTTGTAATCAGTACATTGTTGTAATCAGTATAATTTTATAATCAGCGCATTGTTGTGATTAATATATTTTGTCATAAATATGCTATTATAATTGTACATTATTGTAATCAGTACATTTTGGTCATGAATACAGTGTATTGATTACAACAATTCATCTACTGATTAATCAAAAACTATATTTATTAATATCCTCATCAGATTTTTTAAAAAAACATTCTTACAAATCTTACTTTTATCGTACAACATATTCCCAATACGATCACGTCTCGTACCTACACTCTCAAATACTTCATTGTCACATCAGTTATACGTCTTTCATATTTCTTCCTCCACACTATACCCAACATTTAGGTATATAAATGTACACACAACAACACATACCAATAAAATTAGTTATACAAAATTATTCCCGAATGACTGTCTAAGTAATTACCATACAAATTGAATTTATCCGTCTCGTAAAAATGCCTCCAAACTCCATTACAAAATCACTACAAAGCAATAATCAAATCAATTCAACAATCAAAATGCTTCAAACTCCAATCATTTTTCCATCAACAGGTACAACACTATATTCCTCTGTGATTAATCCACCCACCTACGCTTTGTCTAATGGCGGCGCGAATCTCGATCACAAATTCCTCATCCCGGAAATTCAGTGTGAAAATCCGTGAAATTTCCATATTCATGGCGTTGGGGGCACGCGGCAAACGCGTTTCAATTTGCGTCGCTGAATCTCGAATTCACGCGTGGTGTACGATCAAGTGTACCGAGCATCAATATTACTTGTCACTCGGTCATAGATTCAAAGAAATTAAAGATTAAATTTGGAGCGAATGCTAAGTTGTATGCAATTATCGACGGCTATGTGATTTGAATATTAAAGGAGGGGAAGAGTAAGGTTAGTAAACTTTTAAATAATAGATTTATTCCCTTTTTGAGGCTGGTCTCCATTGCACCTTAGAAAGTTGCAAATGACATTGCGGTCGCAGCCTATTTTATCTTTTGTTTATCAGTAAGACGTATTAAAGAATATTGAAAATTATGTGAACTGAATAGAGGACACATGATTGTAGTGTTTTATTAGTTGTTTTACTAAACTTACTGCGCATTTCGGAAAGCTGACAGAAGTGATAGCTTAACTCTTTTTCGACCAATCATCTGCAAAAATATAACGCCCTTTTTGTTGTAGTCTATTTTCTAATATGAAATATAGTATTAATAATAAAGTACATTAACTAAGAACTTAGGGTCTTTTCAAATGAAGAGCAAACACATCTAAATTATTTTTTTTCCATATTATTTATTCCTATACTCCCCTCTGGGATTAAAAATATCGATTAGTTTGAAGAAGAATGTAATTAATGATTTATAAATAGAATTTTTTGTTTACTTAGCTGTTCGGAACCCCAAATAGAATTTCGCTGAATCGTCGAAACTTGAAATTCGTTTGGTAGAAATTAACGATTGATATAAAAGCAGAATACAAAATAGCAATTAAAGGTACTGAGTTGTATTTTGAATACAGATTAAATTGAAAACGTTAAAAAGGATATTGAATGTTTTAAAATTTAAACCGCATTTACAATTTACTTTAAACTAGGAAACTTTAAGTTTGAATGCAACAAGGTTCGATATTCGGACGTGTTCGGAATTGGAATTGATAAAAAAAGTAATAAGATGAAATTGACCTGGTATGTTCTTTTTATTTACGTTAATTGCTTATTGATTTAGGTTTTTTAAAGTAACTAGCAAATGGTTTTAATTTAATTTAATTATAAAATAGCAATTAAAGATTTGCTGTTATGTTTAGAATAAGTACTAGGAAGTTCAAACAACTTGTGAATTTAAATTGTTCTGTTCAAAACAGAGAATTTTAATTTGAAATTTATTGAAGATTCGTGTCCATTAATATTACGTTGTAGTTGTTGAAAGGTACTTATTATTGGAATAATGCCTAAACAAATTTAAAACTGTTGCATGTAGTTGAACTTTGTAACACTATTTTTGATAAAAACAGTCACATTGTAACGAAAAACATTCGGAAAATATTTTGCGGAAACTCTAAGAAGGAATTTCATTCGCAGTTTCGCCAGATTAAATAGAGACTGCGACGGAAAAATAAAACTGGTACTTTCCTTTAACTAAGCTACAGAATCCTTTAATAAAAGACGTGCACTCTCGCTGAAATAATTCAAGCGTGTTACACTAAGACATCACAACAAACTAATTAAGTAAATGTCTGAAAACCATAAACATAATTAATGTTCTGCTCTGTGTTGCTGGCGTTCTGAATTTGCCATCAGCTCTGCGGCCTGTGCTCCACTCTGCTCCTATTCCGTCCTTGTAAAGCGTTTGCCAGAGGGGTGAGAGCCTGAGTGTAAAGATAAACTGGAAGATTTCAGCGTATTTCTTTCCTCATTCCCACATTCTGACAGCACTACATCTATATCTGTCTCCCTGACTCTCCCAACCCTTGGAAAAAGTTTTTTACGATTCGCCCGAAACGTTTTAGTAGTTTTCTTGTGTACCCGAAACTTGGAACGTATGTTACACGGATATTTATAAGCTTTTTACTGTCCAAACAAAACGGGGATCCGAGGGAAAATGTGTACATTACTGCCTACACAAATTATGGTATGCTCTAGAAATATATTATTACATAATTTGAATATGAATGTAAAACTAACGTTTCTACTCTTACGAGTATACTTGCAATGTTTTTGAGCGGTATAATTGTAATAACGAAATATGAATCTGAATTATATGAGAGAACAGTCAAGCGAAGTTGATTTCTCTAGCGATTTTATCAAAAACTGATTATTTTTTGTTCATGCTATTATCAATCATTGAGAAACATTATTGAATTAAATTTTATACTCTAATTCAAGTTAATCAAAAATTTCAAAGAAGTAAAACATATCTCCACAATTTTAAGGGCAATTTATAATCAAATTATTTCAATGTACTTGTTACTACCATTATCATTGCTCTGCTTCAAAATATTTTACAAACATAAGACAGAAGTTTTAAAGTTTTAGTTTTAGGTCACCTATTTTACAATATATTATTATTATTATTACTATTATTATTATTATTATTATTATTGACTAAATAATTCAAATATTGCCCTAATTAAATCTTTACCTTTTTGTGTACCGCAGGACGTTTTTGACCCTTAGCACTGAAATGAAATTTATGATAATACACTATAATTCATGATTTCAACCATTTGAAAAATTATTTACTAGGCTTGGTGTATAATTTGATGTCTTCGTAGATGTTCTTTCCTGCGGTACGTTTTCTCACAGATGTCACATTTGAAGCTTTTTCTAATTTTGTGCGCATTCACATGGCGCACTAAAGATGACCGCGCCGTAAATATGGCGCCGCATTTCGGGCAACTATTATCTAAAAGTTATCCTTAGTCTTTATATTATAAAATTTAATTGTGTAGGTGAAGACAAAGCGAATATATGCAGTAAAAAAAAATTCAATTTATACAAAAAAGATAAAATTTTGTTCTCCTTCAGACAATTGTTAAACAATTGATAAACAGGGAAAGTAGTAATGTTATTCTTTCAACGTATTAAAACAATATCTAATTAAATTTATTTGTTTGCATAATAGAATAAATATAATAACCTGAAATTGTAATGTTCCGAATATCTTTATTAAAGCTTATGTAAACTGAATCCTGCAGAATATTAAAAACTATCTTTGTAGGGTAGCATGTCCATGCAGTAGGGTCAGAGTAACTTTGTAATTGATAGTATGGAACAATAATAAGCCACCAAGACCAGCGACTAGATATAGGTTCTAGGGTGTATGAAGAGCAGAATGTGTAGGATTACAAAGTGATTTAGGTCGCTGTTCCACTGATCTCTCGTTGATCTTACACAATATAGTGTGATCAACATCGAATTACAACTACCTATAAACCCATTATTGCTATGAAGTAAGTTTGATAGAGGGATGTATAGTCCGGCTTATATCTAGTTAATTTACTTGGTTGTGGAGTTCCTGGCTATTAGCAAAAGTTTACTTCAACATTTTGATGGTGCAAAATGCTGAAGAAAACAAAAATATATAGTTTCATTGCTTTGCAATTACATATTTCGCTAATGAATTAATTCTTCTTCGCTAATTCTTAATTTTGTTAGTATTAAGTAATACTAATTGTCTCTTTATCACCAAATACGTTGTCTTTATAAACATCCGTTGCCTGTTTGTACGTCGTTGCAACAATTTATCAATTTATTATGACTCTTATACTTTGAATTTCACTGGAATGTGGAATTTTAATCTTTTCGTTTTGTTAATTTATTGAAAACATTTTTTTATTAAAACTATTTGTAAGTATTTCTATACATTATTTTGGAATACTTTCTACCCTACAAATTTTGTACGTTTTGATCTTTTAACTCACTCCTAAAGCCTTTAAAAAAATTTTATCATTTAACAAGTCAAGTACCATTGGTACGTTATAGTAAAAATAAAGTAATCTATCAAGAGCTGACACAATGAGAGGTTAAAGTACGCAATGATATATTTTTTACTTACATTAGTTCTGAAAATTTATGGTATTATATAAGTAGTACTGACACAACAAAAACTTAGTTATACGTCACAAATTTTTTACCAAGGCAAGTTTGCCTTAACGAGAATAGTTGAATAGGTACGGTTTAAAGGTTTTTGTTCATTAGTCTGAAAGGGCCAAGTTGTAGAAATGTTGACAATGAAATGTTTAGGAAAAAAGTAATTGTTTTCGGAAATTCTGTAGTTCCGTGGTTAAAGACATTGGGCTCAACATTATTATTAATATTATATTTTTCATCTAAAGCTTTCATATAGGCAATAAAAAAAGCATATATTCCAATAAATCAATACACAGAAAAAGATTATATTTTATGGATATTAAAGACGTAGAAATAATCTTCAAGATATAAAAACGAAAACTGAATTCGGCCCATTGAACTGTTAACTCTAATATGAAAACCAGCAAATTGAAAAACAAACTAAAATGAAAGTATGCCTACGAGATTTATGACCTTTACAAAACCATCGTGCTTTTTCCCAGAAAACTGGGAAAGCATGAACCCATAATTACATTTGACCAACAATCAATCTCCTTGCTCTCCTGGCATAACACTTTTGCTTTGTTCACACAACAAACCATCAATCATATCTAAACCTCGACAAACCAACATGAATCCTTGACAGGAATGAGTATTGACTTCACCCATTCAAATACCTAACGAATGGCTTAATTTTGTCTTGCTCCATAAGTGAAATGTACAGTCCAGAAAACAATGATTAGCTTAACAGTATAATTGCTAAATATACGGATTACACTAGATGCCCCATATCTCTCATGCCCGATTTATCAATCGACTGTTAATCAAATGTTAACTAACAACAACATAAATAATACATATTTCTTTATATTAAACAAGAGGGTTACCATAACAGCAACATAACAGTCGATTGATAAACCCAGCCATCAGTTTGTCGAGGTATATTCATTTATTTTTAATATTTTCGTTTATATCCATTTTATAAACCTTTCATTCGATATTGGCCTAAATATCCAAACCACTTCAAGTGGCTCATCACTACTCTTTTAACATTATTCTTCTCAATATTACATACATAGATTTCACATTTCCGAAGCAGTTATATTTCTTCATCTACTCAACATTCCCTACCATACATATCAGTGATGATCGATGGAGGGACCTATAATGTAAAAGCATTAAAAAAAATTTTCAACCCCTACTTATAAAGTTGTATTTTATCCACTGAATTTTCGATACTTAAATAATAGTGTAGGTGTGTGAAGTTTCCATCTACACTTTTTTTTGTAGATGAAACTCGACATTTCTTGTGTATAGAAGAGCATCAAATAATATGTCTCAAATCCCTTTGGTTACATGATCCTGGCGTATCAAAAAGTCTATACAACAGTAAGTAATTGATAATTACTTATAAGTCGAAGCAAATTCGCAAATTTGCAACATAATTACATTAGTGCAAAGTTAATTAAATATTTCTTTAGCAAAATACATTAATCTACAAATCTACTTAAATCCTAAGTTAGTTCAGCATACAAATTAAAACTGTTATAACAGATTTCTAGTTGAAACATCAAGACGCTTTTACATTAAATTATTTAAACTTTAATTAAACACTAGATGCAAGATCCTTCCCTAGTTTTAGTCTGACGTTTGTAAGATATAAACAGAGCAGCAGTACGAGGACCACAACGAGTTGCCGAGATGGTAGAGCGGTCGGTCTAGGAGATTAGTGTCCCAGCGCGTTGAAAGCGTGGCATTCTGACAGCCACTAGTGGTCGAACTACAATTAAACCCATTCTGTTTAGCTGTCCGCTATCATTGTTTTATAATGTATTCCGTGTTCTGCCACTGCGGTTTAAGTTTATGTCGTATTCATGGGGGTTGTGAGATATTGAACACCAGATATTCATTCGGAATCCATTAGCTTCAGTGTTTTGAATTTATGCAGTGTGATATAATGTTAGCGGAGAACTTGCAAAAGCGAATGCTGGTTTTGTTGGAAACTCAAAAGTCTTTGGTGTCTGGAATGCGTTTTGTTGAACATTATCTCGCTGTCAATTCGTTTTATTGGTTCAGTGAAATTTTACCTCCACGAATAAGCTAGCTAACGGTTACTTTATTTAGGTCGTATTATAGGTTAGCCACTAACCTATAATACGACTTACAATGCTACATGCAAAGCAGAAACTTAATTAATATATAAATAGTTTTTAACTGTTTGTTTTTTGAGCTGTCTTCAAAGAAGAATTTAGGATTCACACACCTTTTCATATTATATTTGTTACTCCACTATTTTTGATCCACCTAACCTAAATTTTTCTATGATTCTAGTTTATAGTCTATTTCACGAGACCTTTAATTAAAGGGACAAATATAGTTCTGTGATTGGTTAAAAACTATTACAAGCATTCAACGGTATACGTTCTAAAATTTGTACTACTTTATAAATATCTCCGTAGTAACGCGACGGACTATGGATCGTGAAATTCTCAGTTCGAATCCCACTACCGACAGTTACAATTTTAAATTTACATCTGTGTTCCCTCCCCACTAACATCTTTGCGGGCTATGATTTGACGGCGGGTAACCGTACTTCATACGAAAAGATATATCACTTACCGATATCTGCGTATGCAGAGTGTCACCCCCGCAATGGATAAAAAGGCGTGATGATATATTTATTTATTTATTAAATAAAATAATCTACAAATTTCAATTAATCCATGTATTTTTACTGTTACATGTACTGTAAAATAAATAATAAAACTCAATTTTTCAGAAACTAGTGCAAAAACCGTAAATTATAAAGAAATAATAAACTCTGTTTGGGCTTGCATGTTTTGTGACAAAAATATCTGTATTGTAGCACGGCGGGCTGTTACTGAAACTTAGGGGTTGACAAAATAAAACACAACACTTTTAAGGATGGTAAAAAATAATATTTAATAAAATGGTAAAACGGTGAATTGAATAGAATAGAAAACAAATACAAATATTAAAGACGACGACAACGTATGAATATGTTCACTTAGTTGCAGTTACCAAAACATATTTAACAAACAAATTTTACTTAAATTTCTACATTTTTGTAGAGCACTGCAGACGTAAAAAGACGTCTGATCTGTTCAAAAACCAACAACTAACTTGTCTTGTACTGGCCAAACATACGCATCTACCCCATAAGCGGGTACGCGGGGCAGGAAATCTCTTGAAGACCAACACAATGATTGTATAAAAACTAGAACACTTTAAAACTAAAACCTTATCTAGGGTTCGACCAGGATCTGTAAATCTGACAACCCCAGATGGCATCTCAAGCCGATATTTCAGAATATTTACCGCGATAAACTCAAATGACTATAACTAAAATTCTAACACACATAAGTAGCAATACATTAAACTCAAGAAAGCAAGAACTCCTGTCAAGACGATGTTCGATGCGTTCAAGTCCCAACGCAGTTTGAAACTTGATATTCTAAAATCGTGTTGACAGTAAAAACAATAATTCGTATTCTGAATGTTCGCCTTGTTACAGTATTATCAACAGTGTCTACTGCAAATAAATTAAATTTTAATATCTCATTTCTACATTACAAAAGGGAAACAAAAATGAAATCAAAACATCTGTCTCGGTTAAAAACATAATTACATTGTTCTCATAATTAATAATCAAATTTCCACATGTGTTTCATTTTCCCAAGCGGCGGAACAGTCTCTAAAAAACAAAAATTAACAGCCCACAATAACAAAACAATTAATATCCCGCGTCGCTTAACAAACACTCTCATTTCAAAAAACATCGACCAAAGCCCGCAACAAAGTCCGAGCTTTTCAATCGTTCATTTAACCGAAATGTCAGCTAGCGTCAAGCACCATCATCATTTAAATTAATTAAATCGCACGTGCTTTTGTCGTAGCGGCTAGCCGCCCCCTCCCGCTAAATTGTTCTCTATCAGCTCGTCATGTCAACAACCTGGCCCCTCAGTCACGTACGCCCATGCGTCGCGCTTATCGACACGTACGTCACTGTGATTGGTTGGCGGTGAATTTTGTGGTCGGTGGATTCTAGTTTCGGTTTTAGGGAATTGCGTTTTGTTATGGTTGACGGGCTGGTACGATTTAGTGGACTGATAGGTTGTTAGTGTGGATTTAAATACTTGAAGCGAAAATTTCCCTGAGGCAGTTGGAGGAATAATAGCATGTTATGATTATAACAGCTTTTGAGAAACAGAGCATTTTTCATAGATCAGTAAATTGTTACATTATCTGGAACTACACAATATGGCCCAATTATTTAAACGAGGATTGTGGTTCTAATTTGAAAAATGTTTATAATATCTGTACAAATAAGAAAATTTAATACAAGTTCATTTACAACAAATATATGTTAAGAAAATACTGCACAATTTCAGATTTCACGAAATATCATTAAAAATTGGCATATACTTTTATTGTATTTCTATATAATATAAACCCTGAGAAACTCAATGCTGTAGAGCGCATCGTCATATCTCTTAAATTTATAGAGATATGGCAATTTTCGATGTTTTTCGAAATGCTACTTTGAGTGGCTGCAACTCAAAATCTGTTAAAGATATTGAAAAATAGACCCAGTTCTGTGCGTTTCACGCATTTTATTACAAATTAGCAAATTTTGAAAATTTTGAAAATTTTTCGATTTTTTCCTTAAAATTTGGATAGGCGATAACTCGAAAAATATAAAAGATACAGACTCGCAGACTAGACCATTCAATTCAGCTTGTCAAAATACATATGTGTGTAAAATTTCATTAAAATTGCTTTACGCGTTGTAGAGTTAGAGCAAAAAGTCTTAAAATCTCGTTTTTCAGCCCAAACGTCAATAGGTACCCCTTGACGTTCAGGCTGAAAAATGCGATTTTCAGAGTTTTTGCTCTAAAATTTCAACCCACAATCCGAATATTCTGAAATTTTCAGGGTTTATGTATTTCGATGAGCTGAATCCAATGGTTTAGTCCGCAAGGTCGTATCTCGTTTATTATTTGAAATATCGCTGATCGAAATTTTGAAAAAAAAAATCAAAAATTTTCAATTTTTCAAAAATTTGTTATTTTGCTATAATATGCACGAGTAACACAAAACTGAAGAGTATTTTTTAATATTTTGCGTAATTTTTGAGTTGCAGTACCCCAAAGTTGCATTTCGAAAAACATAAAAAACCGCCATATCTCGAAAAATTTAAGAGATATGATGATGCGCTCTGCACCTGGGACTTTTTTAGGGTTTATATTATATAGAAATGCAATAAAGGTATATGCCAATTTTTAGTGATATTTCGTGAAATTGAAGTACAACATATGAACTGTGAGTAAGAATGTTTTACGGACGCATTAATTTATATAATAATTGTAGTTTATGGAACAAGTACATAATTTAGGTCTAATAAATAAGGCGAATCTATAACGTCCGATTATGTACGAGTTGCATATAACGTTTTATGTTCGACTGCATGGAAAATATTTTCTCTTAAAATATGATTATGTCAATTCCTACATTTAAAACATTTAATTGCATCTCAAAGTGTGCTTCGTTCTTATGCATTTGTTTAGAAATATTAGACTATTTAATAGGGACGTAAATTGACAGCAGTCAGTTGGTGTCACACGGTCAGTGTAAATGTGACTTCCGGATTTGCTCCACCTAGCTTAAAAATTAAATATACAAATTAACTGTCAAAATTATTTGTAAATCCTGCACAGAAACGACAATTACATACTTTGTCCATTACTATACAATATTTGGGTACTTGTTTTTTGACCGATAAATCATGGATGTTATTATATTATTAAATGAAATTGTACCACACAGACATAAACAAATACAAACGAAATTGTTTTCAATCCTGACTCCAATATTTTTATATTTATACAAAAACAAATATTGAAAACAAAACCATAAATTGCTCAAATGTTTTTTTGTTTCTCAAGTGCTGAAATCACAAACCGTATTTCTCCGGAAAAATCTCTTCATTTATTCAAAAAGCAAACCCGTGAAATATACCACAAACGAAAACAAAGAGTAGTTATACATATAAAAACATGCGGGCGAAAGATTTTTTCACATTTTACAATTCAAATCATCACATCGCTGCTTTATTTATGTTAAAACTTTGGAGGTACGATGTGAATTTAGAAATGTACAAATGTAAAATGTAATTTGCTCCTTTTGATATTTACTGTTCGAACTTGGGTTAATCTCGTGTTCAACGTAGAAGGCCGTGAACTGAAAATTCCTACCCCGACGATTTCCTGGATACCAATTTGTTGATCAGACTTTCCAAAACTTTAGTACAAGCAACACAAATTCGATTTGGTTTCTTCGACTCGGACGATTTGTTCTCGATATACAAAAGTTAACTATATTCTATATTTTTTCTGCATCATGTTCATTTACTTTCGTAAATTTTCTTAGACTTTGCTGTATAAATAAAAAATATTTTTGGATGCTTGTTCTGGAACAATCTCTATGGTATACTGAAATGTATTCAGTTCATTTTCATTCTTATTTTAAAATTTCTTTTAAAAATCTAAGTTTAAGTAAATTACTTTGAGGTAAAGGGTAAAAGCAATGAAAAAGTAAAGGAGCTCATTTTCATTTTAATTTTCTAGGGATTAACAAACACCGAGCAAAGGATTTTAATTTTCAGTTTAATTTGTACGCTTCTAAAAATAACAACAAAAAAATATTAAGAAATAAATTTATGTTAGGGGATGTACCTTGTTTAATATACAAATGTTTATATGTACTGTAAATTCAGTTTGTTTCTTCTAATTAAAATCATGAATATCCTCTAGTTAGTTGAATAAAATTACCATATTTCATATTTTTTACTTCTATTTACATTTTTCTTTAAAAGTAAGATTTGCTACATTGGAACTATTCACTAATTACGTACGTTGTTCTTTATTCCCTAGAAATTATTTACACTTATTTTTTTTTAGTAAAACGCATTTATGTAGGGCAACTTCAAGGAATTTGCGGACTCGCTTTGTAAATATTTGTAGTTTTCATCTTCAAATCAAATTTAATGCTTTCGTATAATTAAATTATTATATATACACTTTGTGTCATTTACTTAATACTTGCAGCGGAATATAAATGATATTAAAATGAAGTTCAGTTGTGTTTGCTGCACCAAAGGGTATTAAATTTTCACATGCAAAATAGTTTATGCTTGAATATACTCTGCTGAAATTTGCATGTTTAATTGGTCATTCTCGGAGGCCCGTTTTGCAAGTGATTATTACGCCTCGGTTTTGTGTTGTGAGGTGTAATTCATTATGTTAGGTTGGCGATGGTCATAGGTCGAATACCCAAATAGGTGAATGGCCGATTCAGCGAAATGTTTTTGATGAACAAACAAACAAACTGTATTTGTTTGCTTGGGAACAGATAAGTTGTTGATGCTGAGTGAAGTGGGATATGTATGAATTAAATTATTATTACTCTGTTTGTTTTCCATGAAAATGGAAAAATATCGTCAGATAACTATGCTTGGGTTTAATGCCTGCACTAGAGTAATTAGTGAATAACAAGGTAAACATGGCTATTGTTCTAAGAAAAACAAGGAAACATGTAGGTACATTATTTTAATTAATTTAATGTGTATAACTTAAAATGAAATAAAACACATAATAATCGTAGTAATGGCTATGGTATTGGCTTTTTTGGAATGGTAATTTTCTGCTATTAGTGTTTGAATATGATTTCAAAAAGACAAACGGCTGGCGCGAGTAACGGGCAATCTGGAAGTCCAATTTTTAATCCCTTTTTGAGGCAACGGCGAATGTTGGCTTCCATGTCGTCCATGTCCATCGTCCCTAATATATCGGCGTAAACTAGCGACCAATTATCCTGCAGAAAATGATCTAAAGGTGTTAAATTAAAGAAGCCCTAAACCTACACAACTTACGCTCAATAAACTCGAAAAGCAGTACTCATTTTTAATAGTCCGTTAGTTTCTAAGGGGTTGCATCTTCAAATTTGGGGGAATATTTAAGTATAATTGTTAATATCTTAGAACCACTAGATTGGGCATAGGCCATATTCTGCCATCTGAGAGCGTTCCCAATTGAACGGGTGAAATTGAGGTTTTGAGACACTTCCGTAAATTAAAGTGTGCAATCTGAAGTTCTGCCTTCATTCTCTTTACACTGCGCTCGCCATCTTTCTTTAGGTCATACCACGAAGTATGGTCATACCCATACACTACAGAGATAGATTTTTAAATATTGAAGTATCACAAAACATCAATTTTGACCATTATGAGGGCGTTCAATTGGGAACTCACCCTAGCGGCTTATGCCTAATCTAGTGTTATATAGAAATCAGTGCTTAGAACCTAGGCTAACACTTAAAGTCAATTAGGAAAGATAATTTTGTAGGGATCCATGTTTTCAATTCCTTTTTTGTTTCTGAAAATAATTTTAACCGATAACCGAAATTAAATTTATAATAATAATTTAATTATATATCACTTACAAAAGTTTCTTTTTTTTAAATTTGTAAGAAGTATCAAATGTATAAATCATAAAACAAAGTTGAATATTACTTGCAACAAAAGAGAAATAAGTAAATATATTTTAGGATCTATGCTCTTGGTACAACACATATAAGTTTATTAGCACTAGTTCCCAGAATTATATGAAGAGATAAAATAAGTACTATAGTCTAATGATTAAATAAAACAAAATAACTCCTGAAATTTGAAGTATACAGAAGTTGAAGCTTTAAAACAAGGTCAGCAGTTTAGTAGGTATGTACTTCACAATTTATGATGAAATTAAATCAACACTCAAGACCCCTGTCCATACTAAAAATTCTACGATGTAAAATTGCAAAGATGTAATATCTTTGCTTCTCCGTTGTACAAAATACTGTTTTCGCTTCAACAGACCTGATTCCTACCGATGTCAGAAGCATTCTATAAAAAGAAAGATTTATATTGAAGTAGCACAATCAGAGTAAAGTAATGTAAAATATAAATCTACGGGACAACATATACTGCCTTATTCATTATCATAATAAAGAGCAACAGAGACTCAAATGAAGCGTAACGTTGACGAAAAATTAAATAACTTTTTGCGCTACCTCTCCCTCTGATCAATAGGGAAATCTATTTCAAACTGCATAACAGAAAGCTTTACCGATATTTTTATTTGTACTTGTACTTGTAGAGAGATATTTGCTGGATCCATTTGGAAATAACACCCAGTTGATATTATTTCTTCTATGACAAACCACCGTCACAGAAAGAACAACGAAAAATATTTAGGTACTATTTGCTTTATAATATTAACGTGATCTGAAAATCACTCACTCGCCCATTAGATTAGCTAATCTGAAAATGGTTTTAATTTTTATTAGTTGTTTCTCCTATTATCCACGTCTATTTTTGCGTACTTTAAGAATGGTATATTTTGATTACGTGTTCTGTTATAACACATGCTTTATCGTCACGCACCAATGGTCTTTTTCCGGATTAAACATCCTGTGCAATCCAATAAGTAAAAAAATGCAATATTATTTGAATGAGAGGATTAAAAATATAGCTTGATGTAGTAGAGGATTCCAGACAAAAAAATGAAAGTTACGTCCCTGCTTGCTGTTTGGTGAATCGTGCAGAATATTGTTACATCTCCACCGGGCGGCCATTCGTCTAGAACGAGGAGAGAAAAGCTCTAGTGACCGCCAAGTGCTCCTCATTGTTCAAATCCAACCTCTGCCATTCTGTTTAGCGCTCGAGAGCTTTGAAGCGTATATATGGAAGGCCAGAAGGACTTGACGGTCCTCAATGCGAAGAAAAAGTTATGGACGATAAAACTAAATATGGTTTACTAAGTGCTGACGAGAGTTTATGAATTTTTCAAATGCTTTTTATAACAGTTTAAAGTGAATTTCTTTCCACATTTTCTTCTGCTTTATTTACAGTTGGCTGGGTATCTGAAAATAGTAGTGCTAATGTAGAGAAATAAATTGAAAATTATATCACTGTTTCAATCAGCTTTCTATAAAGAAGTTCTTATTTTTGATTTAAAATTTAATCAAGTATTTTGAAGCCAGAGCAATAATGTCCTATTATTAGCTCGTAGAGAAGACATTATTTTCTTTATGTTACACTATTTATAGTCGACCAGGTCTTTTCGATTTCTGTGAACCAATTTAATGAGTTTCTAAGCTTACTAACATATTATCTAGAAAGCATCAAAATCGATTCATAGTTTGTTGTTATTAAATGTCGTAATACTATGTTTATAAATTCAACACACTTTATGTACATTGAAGAAATCTTTTCCAAAAGTCTTTCCGGGTTATTATTTCAGTGGCTTTTATATACCGTTGACATTTCTTTAACTGTTTGAAATGGGGCTATTCTCAGTTTAACCTCATTTAAAATTTATTTGGCGTGACAGAAGCAGTCAAATCCTTTATTTAAAGAACACAGCAACGCTTTACATACAATATTTATACATTTTTTTCAAGCACTTTCATTCTCATCACATTCATAAAATTTTTAAATCCACCCTCAAATAATGCGACAGCATTATTCCAAACAAACATTGACGACAAGGTTTTAATCACCACAAATACAACGAAATAATAGCTGTTTACTTTTTAGACAATCATTTCACTACCAAAATCGCACAATCCACAATTTTAATTTCGCTTTCCACAGCAGCACTGGGCCACCATGAACCTATAAATACTGAATTTACAAAATTGTTGTTACATTGTTACAATGTTAATATAAAAAACCGATTAAGGATATTGATTTATCATAGACCTACTGTATTGTATGATGATGAACGTTCCTTAGTTTTATCAAACAAAAATGTTTCAAATTCATTCAAAAAGTTATTAAAAATAATATTTGAAATGTCAATTGAAATTTTCCAAAATGAAATTTACCGGGAGTATTTCCTTCCCTATTTAGAAACTTTGCAAAATAAATTCTAGAGAGGCTCTAAAATATGCCAAAATCTTATCCTTCTTACAAGAATGGGCAATTGCGGACTTTGGCCTAGGCAAAAGAGGCAATATTGATTCAAACTATGTATATACATTTATTAAATGTATTTTTTCCAAGATCTACTTGTAAAGGGGTAATTTATCCACTGAATTCTCGATACTAAAGCAATACTTTAATAGTAAGGATGGTTAAAGTAACACATTGCTATAGTAATGACAAAATGTAGATGTTCATATTTTCTATATTTTAAGCAAAATCACATAGCAACTTATAAGGTATACAAGTAAAAAAGTACAGAAAGCATATTAAAGGAAGATATTGGAAAAAATATTGTATGCATCACGTGAATAAAGACAAATTAACCACTCGCAAATGTTAGATCACCCGACTAACGCCTCGTGAGCTAAACATTCCGCTTGTGGTTAAAATGTCTTTATTCATATAATACTTACATAACTATTATGTTTTTACGTAGGGGTTCGAAGTAAAGATTTTGTGTAGGGCCCAAAGTAGTTTATATCCGCCCCTGAGAATAGGCGGCAAAATAAAAAATCTGACACTGCATATTAGATGCATTTTACTATTTACTAAGCAGTTATAAGTATTAACCAAAAAATTTAATGTTGAGAAAATGCTACTGTAGATATTCTTCTGTCATGTAGTATTATGAAATGCGTTACAATGAAGTAGTAAAACTAGCAAAAATGAAGATCCGCTCTGTGTAATTTGCGTCGTACTGAAAATAGCCGGCATCTGTTCCTTTCACAAAACCCCCACAATCCTCGTTGTTGCTTAATCTGCTTCCCATTCCTTACTGCTCCCTGTTCCCGGTTCGGTTTCCATCCTATTGATCCCGCGACATTCGTCGATGTTTGACTCGATTTATCCGGCGTTTAGCACGACGCTGTGACTGGAAGAGAAATTGAAAAAGTTTCTCGGAGCGTCGCAATCGTGGCCCGACAACTCCATGGTTCCTTGCTCTTGCGTCGTTTCTGTGGCATAGTGGCACGTACACGAGATTCGCGCAGCGATGTGGCACGTAGAACATTCTGTGTTCTGTGACTGTGGTACGCACGAACTTTCAAATGGTTTTAGAGGATCGTTACGCCTGACGACTGTGTTTCACTGTTTTGGAAAATTGTGTAAAACGATGTGGGGATGAGGTTTATACCTTTTGCACAGTAGGTGAGATTTTACTGAGAAACTTTTATTTGGAATGTAAACAATATTCACAAAATTTTATACATATATATCGATAACTCGATATGCGTTTCCAGAAGGAGTGCGTGTTATATTCGACTACATAATTACATAGGTAACGAATGTCGTTAACGGGTGCGTGTACAAGGTGTAAATTACTACGGAGCTATTTACTCCAAAAATATCGATAATTACTGACGATTTAACTAGATTATTTGACGCTTTTAACTTGCGTTCAGAGTGACTCAATTAGCAATTACTATGACCATTTATAATGCAGTTTGTAACCAAATTTATATTTACTTTCATGTATGATTCTAAACAAGAAAATATCAAACAATAAATAAAATTTAAAATATAAAGGTGAATGGTCTCGTGAATGGTCTCGTGAATGGTTTCGTGAATGGTCTCGTGAATGGTACATTAGAAAAAAAATTAACAATTACTATTACCACTTATGCAGTCAGTAACCAAACTTATATTTTCTTTTATGTATGATACTAAACAAGAAAATATCAAACAATAAATAAAATATAAAATATAAAGGTGAATGGTCTCGTGAATGGTTTCGTGAATGGTCTCGTGAATGGTACATAAGAAAAAAAAATTATGTTCACAAGCTCTTCATAGTAGCTTCGGAGTCGACTAAGTCATCTGACTTACTGAGTCTGAGTCAACTAACTGACTGACCGACTCAACTCGACTAACTGAGTCCGAGTCAATTAAATCCCGGTGATTCGCTCTTTTATATTGCACGTTCCTTGTTTCTGGAAGCTTCTGGAACAATCTCTATTGTGGAGCGAACGACTTGTCCGAACCCGCAAGCGTTGCGTCATTCACTCGGCGGCGCGGCGTAGGCCGGCAAGTTTTAACTTGTCGCTGCCGCGTCCGTTACAGTATCAAGTATAAAATTTAACGATACATGAGATATTTTTCTGACAAAATAAAAACCTGGCATCATCATTATCATCACTCATATCACTTGCTTCACCGAAATTATCACATAATTTTTGTAGTTCTACGTCTTTATGAATCCTTATTTTAATTTTATCGCTCATTTTTTAGTTATTTATAAAAATTATGATCAAAATGGGTTGTAACTCCTGTAAATTCCAAATAGGAGGATGATAAATGATCTATTTACTTTTGTCTTGAATAATACTAATACAAGCAAGGCTGTCGTTCTAAACTACACATTTTCGTTGTTACTCAGTCAGCATGTAAATATTTAATCATTTGTAATCAATACAACAGTTTGATTTTTCAAAAATTACAACAATAAACATTAATGTTACTAAAATCAACCACAAATCAGTCCATTCAATAAATATCAATATCAATACAAACATGAAACCAAAATAGAGATGTGAAACGCATTGTACAAATTTGTGAAATCACGTGTGAAAACCCACTCATGTGTTACATGAAAGGTTAATTAAAAAGTAGCAAACCACTGAACAAATTACGGAGAATTTTATTTTGTTAAGCACTGCCTCGTTACAGGAAGAAGGAAGTAAATTAAAATAAAACATCGAATATACGAGCACGCATTGCCTGTGACAATTTCCATCGTTTAATTATCATATCGCGTGGATTTGAAACACTCTGTATAATGAATATCATTACTGCAGATGACAGTAGTCATTTATATTTTGAGTTGGAATTTGTTTGACTTGTCAGTTATGTCGCTTTGACTACAGACTCGAACTAGTTTTCTTTTTTTCTTTGTTCTGTTTTTGTTTTCAATTCATGTATTCATATATTCATCCGTGTTATACTAAAATATTCTTTCGAAATTGAAAAACTACAAAAGTATGTAAGCCTTGAAACTGAATATTCAATATTTTCAATCATTAATCAAAATAAATGTGCCATCGAAACATTGAATATACATGTATCCGAATCTGTAAATACAGATCTAGATAAATAAATTTTATCATGATTAAATTGCAAAATCGTAACCATATATTTAAATTCCAATATTAGCTGCTTCCACCATATTTAAATTTACACCTCAGGGACGAATGTATTCTGTATAAACTTTGTTTGAGAATGAGACACAAGTAAATCAAAGTTTATATAAGCGATATATTTTTCGAATGAAGTGCGGTTACCAGCCGTCAAATCATAACCTCAAAGATGTTAGTGGAGGTGGAATCACAGGGGTAAATTTAAATTGGCAACTGTCGGATATGGGATTCGAAATGAGGATCTCGCAATCCACAATCCGATACGTTACCAGGCTATCTACCAATCGTAGCTTCTGTACTTATAAGAATTCGAACGATTTATGAAACTACGATTTGTTTCAATCTTTTTTAATAATTTTAATCCTACACATTTTTATTTCTTTTTCAAGCTTATTGAAGGCAATTTTACTATGTCTATGTTCCAATTAAAATAAATAGACATAAATCCCTGTATTACAAAATTTAATTTTTAAAATATCTTGAATATAATTTTTTAAAGTTTCATTAAAATTTTAATTAAAATAGTTTTAATATTTAGTTTTCAGATTAAAAACTAGTAAAGTTAAAATATTTATGTATAATTTTGTTGAATACATTCTACTGAAAGGTAGTACCACATTGTTAGCCACATTATTAATTATTTACACAATGAATAGTTGAATATGGACCTCATAATTATATCGCACCCCTGATTTTCAAGCCTCAATAATGTGTGTTATGTTGGTAATCGCTTATAGCATATTAAATTACAATAATTGATTCATTGGCTTCCAGGTAGGAATGTGGGTAGATGAATGGGAAATAAATAAAATTAATTTGTAATTAATTACCTGTCACAAATATTTATCAAATATCATTCGTATTCGTATTTTGTATATTATTCTCATTAATTATTCAAAATAATAAATTAATTTTAGTACAGATACATGAAATTACATAGAAACATGCGATATTGTAATGTGACATATTTTTACAAATATATATGGGAGTGGTATAGATATATCTACTCAAAATATAATTCTAATTAAAACAAATATTTAATAATTAATACTAATTCAAACTTTGCAAATGATTTCCTCAAAATTTACCCTTTATTTGTAGTTAAAAAATATGTATTGTATCATCACGCCTTTTACCCATTAAGGGTGTAGCACTCTGCTAACGCAGATATCGGTAGCTGATATATTTGTACGTATGAGATGCGGTTACCAGCCGTCAAGTCATAGCTCCCAAGGTTGTTAGTGAAGGGGGAACCACAGGGGTAAATTTAAATTGGCAACTGTCGGTAGTGGGATTCGAACTGAGGATCTCACGTTCCACAGTCCGATGCGTTACCACGGAGCTATTTACCCTATAAAAATATGTATAGAAGCCTAGAATTATATCATTTGGCCTAGTTAAAGTCATGCAAAGGAAAATTGATTAATTTACCATATTTATATCTTAAATTCTATCATTTTTACCATCTGCACATACATATATGTAATGGAGGTATTGTTTATGTTACGAATTAATTAGATTTTGGGAAGAATTCATCAACAGTAAGTGGTAGATTATTTGAAGGTCTATCAGGGTTTTTTGGAATTCTAATAAATAAATGAGATAGAGTAAATTTTATTGGAATCAAAGATATGTAGAATAATAATGCTTGCAATCTTTATTTGAAACAATTTTGTGTATTTTGTTGTCATCAGATTTAAAAACAGTGTTTATGGTACCAGCCAATACCTTTGTGCCAAATTGTTAATTTGTTATTAAATTTACTATATGATACTAGTTATATACTCGGTTCGTCGCTTCGCTCCTTACTTCGCAAAATATTTGAGCTATGTACTCGGTTCGTCGCTTCGCTCCTCACCTCGCAAATAACCACCATCACCTAGTAGTTAAAGAAAACCGCTGATTTAAATTGGTTTCCTACTTTTGAATTCTACGTTGCACAAATTCCGCGTTAACCAAAAACTTCTACAAATCGCTTCTCCGCATTGCGATGCTGCATACGGTGCTTGTAGAGAGTGGTGAGGGGATGTGGCGTTGAGATAATGTCACCACTACGCCGCGAGATTGGATATCGGCGGCCGCGGCGAGATTTATAGTTTACGAGCTTAGTTAGGAAGCTTTCAATTAATTTCAGATTGCTGGATTCGTCGCCATTCGCCAGCAACACATGTTATAGTTCCGCTTCGCCAACAGCCCAAACACAAACACCAACGAGATAAGATGTGGGATGTTCTGGTGAAATTGATCTATTTCTATCTCTTGCTCTTTTTTGGGTTGGTTCTATCCTCTGTGCTCACACCCACGCGTTGCAAATGTTTGTAATATATTAATGTAAAGTATGTTTGATTACCTTTGAGCATATTACATTCATTAGTGGTGATAATTATGCAGAGTGTTTGAAATAATTTTCAATTCATTGTAGATAAACGAAATGAGAAAACACAATATATTTCCTTTAGTATTATACTAGCGGTTTGACATGCTTCGCATGACTAACCCCTAGGCTAGACACTGAAGAATATTATTATCACAAAAAATATAGAAATATAAATTGAGTCGCTTTTACGTCAGTACAAAGACGAAGCAAGCTCGTCACTTCGTTCCTTTGCATCCATGTTAGTACTTCGGCGAAGCAAGCTCGTCACTTCGTTCCTCGCTTCCATGTTAGTACTTTTTGACACTTAAGTTTAAATATTCTTCGTGAGATTTTTAATTTAATAACAAACAAGGCAGTATTTATTTATAAAAAAACAGTTGACGGTCGGGCAAAATAACTTTTTGACACTTGAGTGTAAATCTCAACCGTGAAACCTTCAATTTGACACCAAACACTGTAAGATTTAAATAACATTTATAAAAAATAATTTATGATTGTTCAAAATAACTTTTTGATAATTCTACGAATTTAGATCAAAAAGAAACTTTTTGTATAAGATAAGTAATTAACTTATATAAATTTTGCCGCCTAAAATGCTTAAAAGCATTAAGGTTAACGAACAAAGTCATTATTTGTTATATTTTTTAACACAAATTTGTGAAAAGTGACAGGTACAATTTTAATTTTATAAATTGACTTTTAAAATATTTACTAAATAGTAAATATATACGCGAATTTATTCCGAACACAGATAAATTCACAAAGCGTATTCAACTTGTCTAGAATTAGAATTTAATACTTAATTTTTCGAACAAATCTTTCAAAAATGACAACACGCGAACAGCGGTTACCGTTTGCCAATTATGAGAATTTTTTTTAATACTTTAAGGAAATATATAAACCAGATTTAAAATTCTAAAAATAAACCCAATCAAACTTTTAAAAAGGTTATAACGAATGGTTAGACATTGGATATATATTAAAATAGAATAGTACTCTACTGTAATTGGTAATTATACCCTTAGTGTTGTGTATCTATTAAATAATTTAAATTTAACACGATGAAATGTTAAATCTTTATACAGCTGCACTACAATTCAGTTACTCAGCGTAAAATCGCGTGAAAGTCCTTTCAACAGGCAACTGTCGACTTGCATCGAGTTCTGTTGCCTAGAAACCTTCTTCACCCTACGCTGCTCAGGCGTTAAAGCGTTCAGACTTTCAGCTGTTCTGTTTATAATAACCACCTCGCGTATGTGTGTGTATGGATATGACAAGCAGTGACTGCAAGGCACGCTGCGATGATGAATAATTCAAGGCTTGTTTTCGTTTGCAGAGTGTCCGGGTGAGAATCCACTTGTATGTATAAATGATGAAGGGCAGGCATCAATTCAAGCGGCGGTTCAGTCTCCAGCCGTCGTTCCTCAAGGAAGAGAATGAGGATGATCGACATCATAACCACAGGTGATGAGATTTTTTTTACTCTTGTACTTGTGTTTTACTTTAGTTTAGGTATTTCACTAGGAAAATGATGATTTAGATATAAATATATAATGTAATACAGAGTGATACATAACGTACGGAAAAGATTGAAAAACCAAAAAAATTACAGCACATTAAAGTTCTTTTAAATTAACGTCCACGAATTGAATACTACTTAAAATAATTGGAAAGATTCACTATTTTTTTAGATTTCATAAAAATATGTTTCCTTCAAATCTGATAATTTGCTGATACTTTAATTTAAAATTATGCATCCACAAAAAATAATGGAAAAAGCAGTGAAATGTATAAATCTTAGTAATTATTCGTAATCGGTACTGAAAGTATTAACAATTTGGCACTTTGCTATATTTCATTATACTTTGAAGTTTAATGAATTGACATTTAAATGCATTTCAATGGCAACTGTTTTCTAGTAGTGTTTTTGTTTTTAAGTGGCTCGCAACCATGTGAACTGCAATATTTGAACAATAAAACAAAAATTCAAATAGCCTTAACTTTTACGATAATATCACTATTATTTTTTAAACTAAACATTATTCAACTAAATTTAAAGTATTCCCTATTTCGATTTAAAATATAATTCATTGCCCCAATTTGTAACGACTACTTACTAATTGATTCAACTTTAATTTGCTGTAACTTTTTTATTATTGAATTTTTATCAAAAGTTTAAGGAAAACATTATTTTGGTCCCCACAGCTAATACCACAAGAGGCTTTTCAGTATTTTTGGTCCTTTTTACTTAGTTTCTATAATACACATCCGTATACCATCAACACTGTAAAGCGAGTTGCTATTTTGTATATGTATATATGTATATTATTATTATATAATATTCTTTGCTCTTAATACTTTACGCAGGGATCAGGCACTTCCGGTTCCTTTCCAAATTCTTATCGATAATTCTTGATAAATTACTCATTACAAATAAAATATGCAGCGCAAAGGAATTGAAATTTCTTTTACTTTTTTGTATTGTAATATTTCGATAGGATTATATTATTATGCTCGTAATAAATTAAAGTGTATGGGTTAATTAACATTTCTAATTATTATGTAAAATTGTAAATAAGTAAGTTAAAATTCTAAATTGAAGTCGTTATTACAATTAGGAGTATAAATTAAAATCTGATGATATAATTTATGCAGACATAACAATGAACGTAAACTACCTGCAAATATCTCATTGTGTACAGGCACCAGACAAGAATCTGAGAATTTCCGGAATATCTTTGACAGAAATGACCTTTAAGACTTCATTTAGAAAACCTAATTAGTGCACTCAATTTGCTTTTCATTCGTCGAATCTTCCTCACAATTTCATTATTCCGTTTATCAAATTAAGAACTTATTCAAAATCTTCACATTTCATGCGCAAAATGTGAATGATACGTTTAAAATAGTAAAAAAAAACCTCGCAAATTAGATTATGCATTATTAATGTAAGTGCTTGTTGTTTGTTAAATTTAATTTAACAAATGGAAAAATGTCATTCATTGTATGACAATATAGCTAGAATGCTTACAATGTTATATAAGTCTAAGCAATGATCTCTTTAAAAAGCTTCATTCTTCATTATTTTCCTCCTCTACTTTTATTCGGAGTTAATCCACTGAAGCTACAAATAGTTCTAATGCGATATAAATGACATGTTCGACCCTTGGAGTCTATTTATTACCCTTGAATAAAATATAAAATCAAGCTCACGTTTTCAGTGAACCGATACCGAAATCATAAAATATTAACTGAAGTCTATAAATACGGATTTCTATTTAATATTTAATATGCCATTCTAACAATTTAGGTCTGGTGGCTTTCAGCTTTTTAATTTGGTTGCAACCATTTGAAAATTTAATTAGTTCAGATATTTGAACTATAAACATTTTATAAATATACACACAAAAAAACCGTAGAATTTACTAAACAATTCGATAAGCTGAGGATCTAAGACACATTTACTGAATATGTAGCAATTAAGAAACTAAATACTATTATTTTCTAAGCAATTGGAATTATTAATAATTAATAATAACAATGAATCACATTATGAATGTGGACGAGGCGAAAGTGGTGTGTCAAGATAGGAATGTTTGGAGGAAATTGATTGTTGGTTGACTATGTTTCTGGGTTCGTGCTACCCCACTAAGTGGGACATAGCGTGACGTTATGTATGTATGTATGTAATAAATAATATGTACACTTCTTGACTGGGATATGTATTGAAATAAGTTTGATAGTTTTTCAGAAAATGTGTCTTATATTCTCAGTTAGCCAAATAGGTTAGTAAATTTTAAGAAACTGTTTTTCGTGTAACCTAACGGAAACCAGTGTGATCGTTTTTAGGGGATTTGATTTAATTTGTCTCGCATAATACTATTTGCATCCTCTTAGCTAGTGTCATAAAGTTATCCTACCATGCTATTATATACATATTCTCCACACAGAACCATATAATCAGACATTGAAATTTCTGTTCTACGTAGTACTAAATATTCTTCGCTAAGCACGTACCACGTAGTTACCACTTATTACTATTTACCGAAGTTCAAAATTCAGTTAAACAAATTGAACATTTAACTATATTCACATACTTGATTAAATACTATATGAAATTCTGAAATTCCAAACATTTGAAATTCAACGGCAAGTAAAAGTAAACTAATACCAAACTAAGTTAGCAACAAGTTAAACGATTATATTAAATGTGTGTGAAGCTAAACTAGAAAACTTAGCCGCGTTGATCGGCGAAGTTCCTTGCTAATTAGCGAATGACTGCGTTTAAATTGAGTATTAGTGCTTTGCATGAAAATTGAAAGGTGTGTTAAAAGCCGGGAGCTTTTGTATTAGCTCGTAATATAATATTTTTTATGAATGCTTTGTCGAAGAACATTTTGAGTTTTAATTGATATTTTGTTGGGATACAACAGGGTTATTTACATATGTTTTTGTAAACTGCATTAAAATTTGTGTTGTTTTGTTATGTTAATTTTTTAAAAGTGTTAAAACACGGGATACAAATCAAACATAAACATTATCAATGTACGAACTAGGTAATAAATAAATATACAAAAAATACAGTCGCTCTTTGATGCTGTTTTAATTAATTCATTTTAATGTTCCATAAATTTTATTCATTATTGTAATGTATCAGTCTAGTCGCACAAAAATGTGTGCTTGAAATGTTTAAATTATATGAATATGCAAATTTCGTAATAATTATTTTTTGTTATATTCCACACATCATTTAATATATACCCTTTGTTGCTTTACTATACCATTTTTTCAATATTGCATTTAATATTAAACTTTAATTAAACAACAGCAAATATTAAATAAACTCAAATATATTTTTCTGAAAATTTCTAGGGAATTAGCACATCCGTTTACTTACTTTATTATTAAACATATTAACAAATAACAAACATACCCATTTAATTTCTGTGTGCTTAAAAATTCTAAGGGTATTCTTCACTGGTGTACACGTAAACATACACGTGTACCTTATATTTCCGGTCGACTGCGTCACCGGATTCCGGCGGTTCTCACGAGACCGAACCGTTTGCCATTATGAAATTAATTACAAAGGGTCCAGCGACTCTTTGTATTTATCACACCGTCACCTCTTGTCTCTTCCTCTTGTGGCCCAAACCTATCAGGTTCAAGAACCTTGCCTCCGGAGCCATCAGCCCGTCAAATTTGTCAATGTTATCTGCTTTGGGCCAGCCCGACCCTGAATGAAATCTCTATTTATACCGGTAATGGGGAACTTTAGACACGAGCTGGTAACGATGTATTAAACACGGTTCATTGATACGAGAAAGGCAAATTGACACAGGGTCAAGGTTATTGTAGAACCGTGTCACTCAGGAAGAGATCTGGGGTGAGTGACCAGTCGATAATGGAAAATTTAAATTAAATCACCTATTTGAGAAAGCACATAAATCAAGAAAATGCAAAAATTTCAGGAAACACAAACAACAATCCAAGGCGGTAGTTGGAGAAAAAAAAACTAAAATTTATTGCATTATAAATTATTTCTAGTTTGCAGTTGGGTACTAAATCATGTGCGAAATTTACAACTCTGTTAAATTTCCTGTTAATTAAATTAAACCGGTTCTTACAAATTAGCGTTCAGTTTCGGATATTCTAACTAGTTAGCCCGTAGGGAGAAACTATCGGACATCTGACAGCAGAATGAGTAGGGCAGGGAGCAGTAACCAGCACTGGTTACCGCTGCTGGTTGGTGAATATTGATGCGTACTGTTTGCGGGACGTGGTTAAGCGCCGGTGAGGATTATTTTGAGGTTAGATTCTGATGAGGTTCAATTAGACTTGTTTCGTGTCTACTGGGGGTCAGGGTGATTGAAATCCTGTGTTTAAGTTAGTTTGTGGGTGTAGTTTATGATTGGAATTGTTTATTATACTGTTAAGACGCAATTCGTTGTTACTCGTTAACGTGCTTTATCTAATACAATGCCCGGTATTATAAAGAACTGTTACTTATATTTACTTTTAATGTTACATAGTAGACTACTTTAATTAAATTCATATCCTGGTTTACACATACTTCGTTTACAACATTTATTTGAATATTTATTCTGTAAAGTAATCAAATAAGGGCGGATCTAGAAAATGTTCAAGGGAGGGACAATTTAACATATATTTTTTAGGATAACAGTTAATAATTATTGAGAAGTTTCAAGCCTATCAAAACATATAATGATAATTAAACACATCATTATATAACATAATACTTTATTACATTTTTACAATTCACGCAACAATATTATTTCAATTAATTACAAAAAAAAAAAAACCCCCAAGGAAGGGGCAATTGCCCTCATTGACCCCTCCTTGGTTCCGCCCGTGTAATCAAATATCCAGTGTGTGCAACGAAACGTGGAACATAGGATTTTAAAAATGTGCGGAAATTGGCTCTCCTGTACATTTTAGAGCAAAAGTACAAGATTTAAAAGTTGTTTAAAATTAATTTTTACTTTAAAAAAATCCTCAGTTAATGCAATAAGATATCTGTAGCACTAGATATTTAGAAAATAAAATATGACATTTTCTTCAAAATTAGATAGCCATGGAAATAGAAAACAAATAATACAAAGTATCAATTAAGATCATAATACTTTAATATTTAATGCTGAATTATAATAAAAGACACAATGATTACAAAAATTAACATCAATAACATTGAACTGAATTGTCAGAATGAGATTTTGTTTCATTTGTTTTTTATTTCCATGGCTATCCCAATTTTGACGAAAATGTCATATATTCTTTGCTAAATATCTTGGGCTAGAGATATTCTATTGCATTAAATGAGGACTATTTGTAAGTAAATTAATTTTGAACAACTTGTAATTCTTGTACTTTTGCTCTAAAATATACAGCAGAGCCAATTTTAAAATCCCATATTTTATGTTCCTCGCTTCGTTTAAACACTCTATAAATGATTAAGGGTAAAATGATTTTTCGTCTCACTTATTTATAATGCTTTAGAATTTGTTCCCAACATAGCACAACCAAACAAACGAAGGCTATGCGCAGACTTCTTCATATAATAATCTAGTTCAAGTGTTTATTGCATTAGTAACATAAATGGATTAATTAGCGTCATTACGTGCATCGTAGCCCATTGCTGATGGCCACCTTTGATGTTACTACTGTCTACTGCATACGTATTTTGCCATGAATTTCACCCACTGGCAAAATATAAACATTAAATTGATAAGTTTGCTCAAAGGGTCAAAGTGATGTAAATATAGACGTAATTATATGCACAATTAAATTATTTATTTTATTTAGTTTCCCAAAAGGAAAACAGATACGCATTATATATGGAAATATCATGATGAAAATTTTGTTGATTCTTTTCTGTTTCCATTTTATAAATCCTTTGAGAATTTTGACATTGGAAATGTCTTTATCTCATTTATATGTAAAGAAATTGATGCGCAAAAGCGTAAAAAGTGTAAAAGGACTGAAGAGAATTTCAGCTGCTCTCTTACAAGCGATAAAAGGAACGTAAAGCATTAAGCATTTGACATTGAACCGACGTAGGGAAATCTTATTTCAGAAAATGAGACCTGTAATTTTATGAATCTTACGAAAGCACGAAAAATATTTGTTTTCACATTTTGTAGCGAGAATATTAATTATTAATTATTACTTTCTTAAAAGCAGAAATACTATTCAGTAATATTTTACTGAAACTGAAAGAATGTGATATTTTTCAAAGAGATCTATTTTTGGATACTTGGTGCTGGATATTTAGGATGGTCTTATAATAAAACGCTGATTTTAAAAATCATTTCAACTTAAATAATGTTTTTGCAATTTGCAGCTTTCCTAAGATATGGCAGGGGTGTTATCAAAATTGAACATATTAATATGGTACAGTCGAATGAATCTTATTGTGTATTCAGTATAACTTCTTCTGAACGCGTGTGGTATACCAATTTAAGCTTTGATTTTATATTCCTATAGCCATCTACTTAATTAATTTTAGATATACTCGAATGTCAGTTTACGATGCAGTGATTTTCAGTTACATGTTTTATATACTAATTATTAATTCTTTGGACTTACTTATTGTTTTTTTTTGCTCAGAATTAAACTTTTAACTTTATCAGAAAATTTTTATTGTAACCAAAAATACAGACGGTTCCATTACATGTCATTCTGTTAACTTCATCTTTTAACATTTTATTAAAATTTCAATTTTTATCACCTTTAAAAGTGCTCCACCTAAATTTGGTACATTTTTAGTTCGTCCAGCCGTGCTACACTTATCTTTTTATTCAAATAGTAAAAAGACTAAAATATTATGTAATTAAAAAAATTAAACGTTCAATTTCCCCACTAACAGTATTCATCTTCCCTTATCCAGGTCACAAAGCCGCGAAGACACCGATACAGTGTCCAGCAAGACCGACGTTCTGCCTGGCGCAACGAACGTACGACACAAGATCGTGATGATGGGCTCGGCAAAAGTGGGCAAATCGTCCCTCATCTCGCAGTTCCTCTACAACACGTTCTCGTCCAAGTACAAGCGAACCGTGGAAGAGATGCACCATGGAGACTTCAATGTCAGCGGAGTGCATCTCACGCTGGATATATTGGATACGTCTGGTGAGTTACAAGAATTATTTACGAAAAACTAAAATTTGTTGGTGTCGATATCTATTTATTTTATCCTGTGGGTAATTCTGTAATGAAATATTCTTTAAATAGTATTTCCTTCATAAGTCCTAGACTCTAGAATAAAAGTTAAATTGCCGATCTCGGTGGTGTAATGGCTGTTACTAGCCTAGCACATTAGAGGTCGTGGGTTCAAATGCCTCTAAAGAGCACACATCTTCATTTAAAAAAATTGCACCTAGAAAATATAAAGTAGCATTGAAGCAAAAGTTATATTTGTTATTAGCAAATATCGTTGGTCGTTAATAGAACAGACGAAAAATTAATTCGGTAATAATAATGTTATATGTTTCTTCTCTAAATAAATAAAGTAATATCATATTTCTTAATACCATTAGGGTGAATTACATTATTAGACCTTCTCGAATATCATGAAATTGATGGGTTGTATTATTTGATTTCTTTTTATACGAAAACAATTATAACAGACCGAATTCATCATTCGTATTAAATTTAGTTCCCTATTCAATAAAATTTGAGACTGTTGCTTTGATAGAAATGTTGATCATCAGGTAATCAACAACTACACTTATAGATTTGGGTTGATCTGAAATATTTATTCCGTAACATGACTGAATCAGATACAAAGTGATAAAATTGGATTTTAGATTGACAAACCGACATACGTGCTCGGCAGAAATGGGCGTTAACTTCATTCGCCCAAGTACATAATGAATGGCGTTTGCCAGTTTAAATTATACAGTCCAAGTCAAGAATATAGAATTAAAACATAACAGAAAATATTTCTTTAGTACTTTTAACAATTATGTGTTTTCGCTCACTCGGCTCAATCCTCGTGTTCAATTGACACATACGTGAGCGAAATTCTTCGTTTCTTCACTCGTATTGTAATTTGTAAAAAACGCGCTATTTAAGTAACAATAAACTAAGATAGATCATAATAATAAAACTACTAAATTAAAAATTTCCTCTACTGAATCCTTAAAAGTATTTGGTTGTTAATTGCAGGTGCGTACGAATTCCCAGCGATGCGTGCTCTGTCCATCTCTTCAGCGGATGCCTTCGTGTTGGTATACGACGTAAACGACGCATCAACTTTCGAAGAAGTGCGCGCTCTACGCGACCAGATCCATGAGACCAAAGGAGGCACATTGGTGCCCATCGTCGTCGTTGGCAACAAGACGGACCTGGGCCAAAGGGAGGTTAGTGTTGTTCTACTTTGTGTCTTGTTACAGCGTTTCAAATTAGTCCATAAGGACAATCAGTATACACGTACATTACCCATTCTTGTGCTAAAATGATAAATTAGTGCGGTTTGTGATGTAAAATAATAATTTGGTCTGCAATAGACTAAGTGACTAAGTCTCTTTAAAAAAACTACTGTGTTTGCTAAGAACTAATATAATCAAATGAAATCAAACTTGTACACCTAAAAACAACATTATTTTTTCGATAACTAAGTGCTCATCCTCAGTAAAACTAAAAAATTGTTTTGATATGGGCAATAAATTTCTTTAAGTTTCAAATAATTGTTGGGAAAAATTTCATGTGTCTAGGTATACCAAATTTAAACTTACCTTCTTAGTAATCAGTTTATAATTTAATTTCGGAAATAATTCAAATACTATTTGAAACATCATTAAATTTCGATTTATGTTTAGATGTATAAACAAAAGCAAAGTCAAACAATGTACTTTAAATATAAAATAAAACAGAATATATAATAGTGTCCTTTGACTTTTATATCGTACGACTACAGAAATAAAAATACTTATCTATTTGTATCCTATTAGCTTCCACGTGCTGCGGAATACATCTGTAAATCTTCGTTCCCATGTTTGTACATTTTGTGCCGTTTTCAATATAATCACCTTTTATATATTCAAGGCTCGCGTTCCTTTATGTACCTCCAATAAAATTGACCATTAGATAGCATACAAATTCCAAATGTAAATTCACCAAAACATAAAATACAAAACCAGCTTCGCAATAATGGAGCAACATTAAAGTAAGAACTAAACTCGTATATAAAGCTTTAACTGCATAATCGTATGGAGGTAGGTTTCAAATTAATCATTTGATACATTCTACAATATATACAAAAGGAAGTAATTCTCAATTACAGTAGATATTGAATTTTATATTATATGACGTGTGACCCGTTTCTTTTTAATCTTTCATTTTGTGAAAACGAAGTTTGTTGAATGAAAGATTAACAAATGATTTTAATATGAATTCAGAGAATGTTTTGGCAGACTGTGAAGAGTTTGAGAGGTGGGAGTATAAGACCAGTAAAAACATTTAAGAGTGCGAATGGTGAGCTGTTGTGGAATGAGTCAGATGTTAGGAATTGATGGTGTGAGTATTTTAAGGAATTGTATGTTGGTGTAAATGGTGTGAATAATAAAGGAGGAAATGCAAAAATGCTTAAAACGTTGAATGGGATATAGATGAAGGTGATATCAGCAATATTATATTTTTACGACATAATCATAAGAAGGGATTCAAAGTTATCACAAAATATATTTATGTATACGTTTCTGTGTATCGAAAACAATAATTAACCTCAATCTTCTGAAATACAAACATAACAGTGAGATTATCCTGGATATCCAATAAAATCAACCAATTTCAGCTTGGAGTCCATTTCCATTATTATTTAAACGCACAAATAATCTTCTTTAATCTGCGGAATAATCGACTTTTCAATCAGCCAAGCATCGTAAGCTACTCAACTAGAAACCAACGCGCTCTCCATTCTCCTCACACCATTCCGCAACCAACTGTAACTCGCTAGCTTTCAATGGCGTGGGAAGCAGAAAATAAATAGAGAGGTGTCAAAATAAAGTGCAGAAATGCATCTTCAAGTATATTACACTGTTAGTGCATTTATACTGCTGCAGTAAACTGGAAACGTTAATTTTAATTAGGTAATATAGCCGATCTTATTACTCATGTTTAAGTCGCTAATTTCGCTGTGTTTTAAGACTTCTCATGTAAGATTAAACTGCGTTAAATCTCGTTATTTGCTTCAACGAAACGCTAGCACATATAATTTTTATTTTACTTTCATATAGAAATCAAAAATCTTATGGTCAAAACCGATCGAGGTAATATTTTAATAAAATATTTGGCTGCTATCCAAGAGTTTGATTTAAATCCATCATGTAGCCAAAAAAGTCCTTATTAATAAAAACTATTCAATATCTTTATACAATAATCGAAAAATACTTAATGTTATGCAAAGTACTGACATAAATAAATAAAGTAATAATAATAATAAGTTTATTTGTCCAAAGATCAATATACATGATATAAGATAAGTCAGAAAATACATATACATATTAACAGTGGATTATTCAGAAATTCTTGAACTGAGTAATAACAATTTTGTAACAATTTACGCTTCAATATTTTTTTAAAGGAATGAACATCATTACATTGTTTTATCTCATCAGACAATTTATTGTAAATTAGGATGCCAAAATACAATGGATAATTTTCGTAAAAAGCTGTTCTATGGTAAGGAATTTGTAATAAGTTCTTATTTCTAGTTACATAATTGTGTACATCACTCATTTTTGGAAATTTTAGACATATTCTCTTTAATAAAAACTAATGTATGATAAAGAAACAATGACGGAACTGTCAAAATATTATTTGCTACATAAATATCTTAAAGCACGTTTTTGTAGTTTAAATATCCTTAGTATAGAAGAGGGTGTACCCCAGCATATAATGCCGTAAGTACATGATGCTACAAATGCAAAATAAAAAGATAAAACAAGCAGAAAATTTTATGTACAAATAAATTCATTTGTCAGACATTACAAATGCTTCTCGTTGGAAAACAATTTCTATCTCCGGCACTGGGGACAGTGTTGTTCCTAATCCTTTGCGGTCCCAGCGGACGTGTAAATTGCCATCCCTTGTCTACCCCCCGCCGCCTCCCCCGCGTGGTAATTCGACTTGACCGGCCTCATCTCACGCCCTCTTCTCTCACCCCTTTTCCGACGACGCCTTCAATTTATTTTCACTTATGGATACAAAGCTTTGTGGCTGTGTCTTTCTGAATTATATGCCTGAGAGGAATTTTGGCACCAGAGGAAATTGTTGTTTACGTGGGTGGAAGAAGCAAGAAGCTAATATTCTCAAGCTGTTCCCTAGCGATATTACTTTTTATGAAAGGAGATAGATAGTAATTAAAAATCTTTCGTACATAACTTCTAAGTATTCCGAGCTCTACTTTATTTTAAGAAATATATTTTTAATGAAGACTGTGAGATGAAATCAAGCTAGTTACAGCGATTGCTTGTAGTTCTAAACTATTAAAGATTCTAGATTGAATTCTTGCTAGCTACTAATCTAGCTACATTATTCTAACAAACCCAGAATTTTTACTATACTATCTTTAATAATAATTAAGAATAATTAATGGATTGGTCATATCTTTCTCAAATTTCCAATAATATTCTTGCAAATTTGGATTTATTACTTTAACTCATTTCCGAGCGGACTAGAGTTTAACTCAGAATAGAAGTATTTGCTTAACTAAAATAAATTATTATCCTTAAAACAAAGTAATAAATGGTAGATAAAATATGTAAACATAATACTTTTAAAAATATTACAAAATACAATATTATAATATTACATTTGATCTTTTTCTCATAAAAGCATTATCATGAGATGAGAAAAAAGTAAAAAATGTCAAAGGTTTTAAAAATTTTATTATATCGGTTGATTAACCACATTGGTGCTTACTAAGATTAAATTTCCTTCTTTCACTGAGTCGAAAGCAAAGGTCCTATACGAATCAAATTAATTCTTAATTCTACCCTTAGCCCTTATCTGTCTCTTAGACTCCATTAGTTCGAACTTGTAGATTGGTAGGGAAGGAAAGTTCAAAGGTTAGGTAATTAGGGTTTCATTACTTATTGGTTGCGGTCATTGAACTTTCTACAACAAGAGTCGATAAAATTAGCTTTATATGAGAATACCTACTTACTACATATATATTTTCTATACCTAATTGTATTGTTCAATAAAATTAAACCCCTAACTAAAAAATTTTAAGCACGTATTTTTAGAAATAAGCTCTAACAGTAGAACTAAGATGAGTAAATTAAGATTGTACAGCTTGTTAGCCAAACCATTGGTCAAGATGAAATACCCAACATTTACTCTTTTCTAGATTATACTCTTTTTTTGTGATTGAAACTCATTCTCTTTCGGTCCTTATTCTTAATTTTTCTTAATCTCAACTCTTAATCATCTTAATCTTAGTCTAATATTTCTGTCTACTACCTGCTATTACCTTTACTACGTATTACCTGTTATCACCTGTACTACGTATTTCCTGTTATCACCTTTACTACGTATTTCCTGTTATCACCTTTACTACGTATTACCTTACTATTTTACTACAATATAGTATTAGACAAAGACAACCATTAATTATGAATGAACTATGGCGTTCTCTCTCGCACTCATTACTCTTATGGACGCGGTGGCTGGTGACTGATCTAGAATGCCCCATCTTTCCCGACTCTCGATCTCTATATAAAACATATTTTTCTACGTAAAAAAGGTTACCAGCCGTCAAATCCCAGATGCTAGTAGAGGAGACACAATGAAATAAGGATCTCGAATAACACACGAGCTCTGTATTAATTTATTTTTCTTGTATTATAATAACATTCAGTTTACATTTCATTCTATGTTTATTTGGTGGCTATAGAAGTTCAGATATACGAGGTGTAGCAATAATTCACGCTAGTGAAATGTGATTCTTCTCGACCAATCACGGAGCTATAAATCCATAATTCACGGTTATTTTAAAGACGTAATGTTGATCACCAAGCAACGGCCGTTTGACAGTTGGCATGTACTCAGTTATCATTGTTTGGTGCATTTTTATGTTGACGTTCTTCAACGTATGTTTTCAACGAATTTTGATTATGTTCAAAACTGATTTCCGAATTTACAGGAGTAAAAAAAGTGTAGAATTATATACTGAATTATGGTCATTATTCACTCGGATGACTCATCTTTGTGACTCATAATCCCTCATATAATAACATATTATTATACTGTGGTATGAATATATTCATCCACCTATTCTTAAATATTCAGTTATTTTGTTGTGGGAATGCATCAGCTAATAAACACATTAAGTTCATAAATGTCAAGTTAATTATAGTTAGATTACAAAGGAAACATTAATATTACGAGTAGAATATATACAATAATTTATGTGGTATAAACGTTAAGCTCATTACTGTCTGCCCTACTCTGACAGTTCAGTTGTAGCAAAATCTTCCAAACTTTTGCCGTTTTGCTCTTGCAGTAAACTTCACCTACATTTTATTAAAATCAGCAATTAAAACTTTCTTACAACGTTTTAAACTGCACAAACTAGATAATTGTATTTTCTTGTTAACCCGTTTTAAGTAACTTAAAATACATGATACAAAATCCTTTCATCGTCCAAATACAAAGAAATGCTCTTTTATTTTGCGGAGAACCCAGCGAAGATAAAGGCAGCTTCCGAAAGGCCGACATAATTCAATCAAACGGCGATTATGTCGAGAAGTTGTCGGATCAGTTTCAAGCGAATGTAAAACTTTTGTAAACGCATTACTTCTGCGACAAATTCAATAACTTCCGCTTCAGTTAACTAGCGGTTTCATCATTGAAATGTCACATAGAATTAGAAGGGTTGCAGAGAAAACCCAATCAGGAGCTGGCGTAAAGATCTGATGAAGCGAGAGTTTGTTCTAATTAAGTTAGGAATTTTGGAGATATTCGGTATATTCAGCACAGACGAGGCGTTTGCTTTTATTGGGGTTGAATGCACGAAGCTAAACTGTTTTGCAAATATTTACTTAAGCCTCTCAATGTATTTTTAGGCTGAATGTATTTATACATTTTTAGACCATAACAATGGTCAAAATAGTTATATGTATATATAGAACAAATGTGTAAATGTAAATAAAATTATACCTTGTGTCTACTTTTTTATAGGACATAGAATAGGAATACAATGTTATAATTTTAGAACAAAAGTTGTGACGTCAATATCGTCAACGTAATAAATAAATAAAAAAATCGAAGACGTAGACGCGATTGTCACTTTACGCAACCCAAGGTCGGTGGGTGAGCGGCCGTTAGCTTTGACAGTGGAGAAGGGGTGGTTCTTGATAATTAAAAAAAAGAATAAATAGGGCTCCACGTAATTTTTGAATTACGAAAACGAGAATATTCAATAATAACTGCTTTTACCTACCGTAAATTAAGGTGCCTGGAAACGTCAAAAAGAAGGTTTCTCAAAAATAAATTATCAGTGATTAACATTGACCTGTTTACTGACGTTAATAAAAATAAATACAAAAAAAAATCCAAAAGTTCGGTGACGCAGAGGAGCCCGCAGCCCGAGTAACAGTTACGTTATTAAACGACGCACGGTTGGCCAACGATGGGACGTAGGCGAGTTACCAGAAACCAGATGGTCGGGATACGAACCGTCCGCGACAAACAAAACAGTCGAATTTACAATTAAATAAATTATTATTTTGATGTAAAGTATAATAATAATGAAAAAGAAAATTATTATTTTTAGTATAACAAGGTAATAATAAAATAATTATGAAAATAATGTACTCCAAGACAATATTTACACTTTTGTTCTAAAATTCCAACATTGTACACAAGGTATAATTTTATATTTGTTATTTGAGTTAGGTACAGTATATCGAATAATTGTCTTCTATGTTGTTTGGAACAAGTTATTTATCAATTTTTTATTTTACAATAAATGTTTATGCCTAGGTGGACACAAAAACAACCGAATCCGTAGTAACAGTCGACTGGGAGAACGGTTTCGTCGAAACATCCGCCAAGGAAAACGACAACGTCTCCAAAGTCTTCAAGGAGCTCCTGGCCCAAGCCAAGGTAAAGTACAACCTCAGTCCTGCACTTCGGCGACGGCGACGCCAGTCTCTCCCCTCTCAGAGCGGCCCGCCAGGCTCTCACGCCGCCACGCCTCCTCCAGTCGCTGTCATTCCGTCTGCCGTACAGCTGCAGCATCTGCAGCAGATCCGAGACCGCCACGGCAAGAGAAACTCATGTGTCATCTCATAAACGGTGACAACTTCACACTGATGTGTGCGTGAGTCATGAAGATGGAAATTGTTTTCTGTCTTAATGGTTTGTATGGATGGTAGCTTGACAGGATGATAGGTGAGAATGTAAGGTTATGTTTGTTTTTAGTTAAATGATACGCTTCGTTATTTATTGTAGGTGCGACGACTATTACTGATTAATAAAGTAATTTTTAATATAAAACAATTGGTAGTGATTTAAACGTGAATTCGTGAATATTAGTTTACTTGCTTCTGTGGTCAAAATGTACAGATTTCATTTCATTATTGCCTTATCGATAGGAAAAACAAATGGAATGGAATGGAATATTGTGAGGTGCAAAATTAACAAAACACTATGAAATATATCTTCGTGTTTATAGATTTGTTCACTACTAATATAAAAGTAATAAAAACATGATTATCCAACACCTCTCAATCAATGCTTTATAACTATGACGATTTTAAACAAGGAAAGTAACTGATTACACACTAGTGGGTATAATTTTGAGAAAAGTCTCTAGTGAGTATTTTGTTTATAACAATAATAATAACAGATAACACCGTGGTAAATACTTCGATTGACATTAATTTTAAAAATTTAAAGCATGTGTCACTGTCAAATAATATTTCTTTAATAAATTTTGCATTTATTAAGAGATGTTGGATAAAACTTTTTACTTCACACGTTGGCAAAGTGCAAAGTGGAATAACTCACTCGATAAAATTATCACACTCCGCTTTCGGATTCGTGTGTTAATATTTCTCTCGTGGGTAATTCCTTATTTTATCCACTTATAAAGTAAATAATTTTTTTTTCAATTTTATTAGCAGTTAGGAAAACAAAATCCAGCAGTCAGACTGTCACTTAAACTTTAAATTTTGCTTAATGAAAGATAGCGAATCCGAAGATTGACTGTGATGTGTATTAGGTACTGATTTGAGAGAATTTCGATCATTTTGGTTTATCTTAGAATTTAAAAACTAACAAAAGAAGGAATAGACTGTTACCAGGGCAGGAAATACATAATTTTCTAACAAAGTAATGTTTAAAGTCAAATTCAGACATTTCTAAATGAGTAGTCATAGAAGCTCTCAATACTTAAATAAGAAAAATATTAAAATGAAATCAATACCTTCTTTATAATTGCAAATTTGATATTGCTGCTTGCAGTTGTATTGCATCTTGAATATCAAATCAGAAATGAGAATTTTGTTGAACTTTACTAAATTATGTCATTTCTTTTCATACATAATAAAGTTATTAAAACGAATCAATAAAGTCGATAATAAAATTTTATATTATGTAAGATTTTGACACAAAAACAAGTGCCATCAGAAGTGTATACGGAAATACGGGTAACATTGATATTTACTGAAAGTGGAATTTGGTAATTTGTTCTTATATTTGTCATTCGCACAAACTATGGAGTTGATTTTTTTTTTTTTTTGATAATTTGTCAAATAACATGGCAAATAAGTGAAGAACATAAATATTTTTATTCCCAATCGGTTAGTAACACTGAAATATAACTGACGTTGAAATTGCTAAAGATACAGCAAATTGTTGTGTGTTGTATATTCCGTTTAGAAGATGATAAGAAATTAACATTCAATGAATTTAATTAACTATTGTCTAAGTAAATTTCAAAATATTGAACAATTCACTGTTAAATATTATCACTTTTTGTGTTTTTTCCGATTCGATATGTAATATAAATATACTATTACATGTAGTATGAATGTAATGCCATTCTATATTTATCTGATAGATGTATATTTCACACTTTATTATACAGAGGAGTTCCCAGAAAAATACAAATTGCAACGTACGTCTGACGAAAATAATGAAGCGTATTATTATAAATGGCCAGTCAACTTATTTATTGTAGAAAATTCTAATTTATAGTTTAACTTAAATGTAAAATCTTTCAGCTTATGTAATTAACAAATTACTGTAACGTTTAATTTTGTTAACCGGCATTAATTTAGTATTATGAAATGAAGCACCAAATCAGAAAAAAAAAACATAAATAAAAATAATATAACAAAGTCAATTTCTCATTCATTGTGATTTACAATTAAGGAATGTTATATGTTGCTGATAATATAAACATCAAATTAATGTGCCCCCTCATTCTACAGTGTCTAAAATCATATAAAACTGTATTATATTAGTACATATTTAAAAATCATTTAAATGTTTCTATTTTAGTATCTTCAAGTAACATTTGATGTTTTTATTGAACTGTGAATATTTACCTTTTAGTCAACTCTTTTGTAGTTTTTATAGGTTATAATTTTGCATACTATAAAAATGCATATAGTTCTTAATTCTAACCTATAAATAAAATTAGCAATTTCTGACCACATAACCTAACTGAACAATAAATGTACATACTCTACTGTTTCAGATGTCTTAATGTGAAGATTTTGCTTATTATATAAATGTTTATTGCGTACTAAATACTATAATATACATATATAATATTATATACATATGAATTGAACACCAAATTATTATGCAAAGCTCAACGGAATCTCCCGTCATACGCCCTCTGTCGCTATCTTCCAAGTTCTCATGAGAGAAGCAATCAAACTAGCTAGAACTTTTACAAAAACGTGTAAGTATTCAGACTTTGTTCTGCAGTAAACAACTAAAAAATATTAAATATAGATAAACATATAATGGTTATTTCACATTTAACAACATTGACCGTTGGTATGAACAATAATAGTTTTTGATTTACATTATTTTTCATTGGCAAACATTTCTGTATAATTATCCATAAAACCTACATTCTAATATTTTTATTTAAACGTCTTTAACAATTAAAAATTGCTTTATTTTATTATTAATATTGCAGAGAAATATGAAATAAGAAATGCAAAAAATCTATTCATTTTATTGATTTAAAATAATATTTCAATATTATTTTGGAGCGTGTAACAATGAAATTTAAAGTTAAAAGTTTATACTGACAGACATTATTTTAGGATTGAATTTAAGTAAATTTGTTTTCTGCGATTAATATAGAGAGGGATTTTCAGAACTGAATATTATATTTTTACAAGAAAATTAAATTTGAATAATGTATGAGAAACAATACTTTTTCTTTTTGGCAGTGGTTTATTTGTTTTCTTTATTTATTTTTATTTGTATTCAATAATATTCTTATATTAAGTTATAACAAAATCTTATTTTGTTATACTCGCATATGGAAATTTTAAGTAAACTTGGAAAATTGAAAAGAGCCATACTGAAATGAAGAAAGCAGTCTTTTATATCATGAACTACATTAATATTTGCAAATAATTTTTAAGCAATTGAAACTTTAGTTCCTTGATATCTACAAAAACAATTCTAATATTCTTACTTTCAGAGCCTACTTATATATTGTGCAATATATGAATATAATTTAATGTGCCATATTTTGACAATCTTCTACGTACGGTATGTTAACAAAAGTGGTTCAGATTATAAAATACTATACTATAAATTATTTATAATATATAACATTAATTATAAATAAATTGTATACATTTATATGTGTAAGAAAACTATAAATATAGGACACAAGTATCTAAAATGACTGAGAGATTGTGTGGAAGATACCAAATATATAGTTTAGTTAATTATTAATAGTTCGTTTCAAATGTTATATAGTATAATTATTTAAAATAATTATCAGTGTTTTAAATGTCAATCAATAATTTAATTTCGAATTAGTAACTATCAATTTTGAAACGAACTAAACTTATTTGATAGCTTATTCAACCTTGTGTATTTCTGCTGCGTAAGTATAAAATTGTCAGCAACTCGGCGAACTAAACAAAATTAACCTAATTAGTTAATTAAATGTGGAGTATATTTTACTAATCATGTCCCTTGTAGACTTACTTTCACCATCTATGATCTGAATCTAATGAGGTTTCATTATCAAGTTAATAACATGCTATAAATAAATATCTATGTAAGAGTGTTACTACTGTAAGTTTTGGGACGATTTTTAACAGAGTTTCGTGTGATATGTTTTACAACAATTGTGTAACTGAAAAGGTTAAGATGAGAACAATAAATAAAATTATTAAAATAATACGTGTCACTTTAACACATTGATGTATAGAATAAAATCTAGTTAACCTTGTTTATTTTCCTTCGATTCCAATCAATATAATATTTTACATATTTGATTACTGCTGTACCTAACGCCGCTACACCCAAAAATTAGAAACATATCAGAACATTAACTCTATGGTTACGAATTTCGTCCATAAATGTACACTCAGGGGTTTAGTGTGCCACTAATATTACACTAGAATGACAATAGTAAGATCAAATACTGCTGTTTTACCCTCCTTGACCTTTTTTGTTTTATATTTTTACTTATATAACTTCAAAATCATAAAACTAAATATTATGAAAGCATTTATTCAATTAAATACTTTTTACAATTAACACTTATACAATTGAGTAGAAATAATTTAATTAAATAAAACATGGAAGATTTCTAATATAATTTGGTTATATGTGTATTTAAATATAATTGAATTTATAAATTGATCAGTCAGAGGACACGTCTGAAGACAATTGGAACACACGACGATTTATGCAGAAGGCACGGCCTGGAAGAAGA
Organism: Poecilus cupreus; assembly: GCA_963942605.1. Taxonomy (NCBI): domain Eukaryota; kingdom Metazoa; phylum Arthropoda; class Insecta; order Coleoptera; family Carabidae; genus Poecilus; species Poecilus cupreus. Next base: position 11,324,331 of record OZ012732.1, read on the forward strand.
GAACTTTACTAATTCTTATATGTTAGTACTGAAAATTTTGAGCCATCACATGTACGGGAGGTAAGATGGTAAGAATTATTTGGAGACATTGCTCGCACAAAAATGAATCACAAACTAAAATTTGCAGAAGCAAAGTGCCACAAAACAATTTATAATTGGGGCCTAATGTAATATTTAGTATATATTTCATTTTTTTGATTTTTCATTAAACAGTATTGTCCTTATATAAAAATTTAACTAGCAGCAACCAAAACCTTTACAAGAAGATAAATTATTTGAGAATTGAAAACCTGAAACTAATCAACCATTCTTTCTAGAGCCTCATAAAATCCACGGTGTTTTTCAGCTTCCTTGGATCAGCAGGGTTCTAGTAAAGGACCTGGGAATATGGGGCAGTCAAAATAAATGTGACTTCCAACGAATCCCTCCTGCTACAGCAATAACACACCCGTCAATCAAATTTCAAAAAAACGTAGGTAAATATAATAAAAAAAATACATTTAATCAAATTATTTATTTATATAAATGTGAACTAATATTTTGTTATTTTTTATAGATTACAAAGATGATTATTTTGTATGCTGCCTTATGTACTAGGATTCATCTTCGCATTAGGGATATCTTCTATGGTCTTTGTAAGTATCATAATATAAAAATTAATTATTCAAAATTTAAAGTACTTCCCCTTAAAGCCAGCATGTGACTTTCTGTTTGCCTCATCATTGGCAGCATCGCATAAGTAATTTTTACGATTTAACAAAGAGACAAATATGTCATCTAGCTTTTATCCAATTCTAAATACAGTAACTTAACGTTTCCATGGAATTTTGCTCTTGTTTATTTTGTAATTCAATCAGAATAGTTCAATTAAGCATTTTAATTTGAACTTTTTTCTATTTTTGTCCTAATTTCAGAGATAACGAATATTGTAAATAGTGCTAGAAGGTAAAATAAGCTCTAAATAATTTATTTAAAGCGAGTTACATCAAAATTTGATTAAATAATGCTGCAAGTAAAACTGATTGAAGTAAAATTTAGTGAATAATATCTTTCATTATGACTTTTTTTGAAAAATCAATCACTTGTCTCGAAATCGCCAGAAACTATTTTGTGGATTTTAAAACGAGATTCCTACTGCAATCTCCTGCCAAATTTGTATGCTATACTTTATGCCCTACGACACATTTCTATTCTATATCAACTTGAAATCATCACTAGTAGCACTTGTCAAATTTGAAAACCCTTCTGCAGTTTCTTCGTACTTCAAAATGTTGTAATTTACTCACTTCAATATTTATTAATAAGTCATGAATTATAATATTGTTTGAAGTCTTTATATTTAAATTGTTGTAAAGTATTTATTAACATTAGATTTATATTTTTCAGGTGCAATGATGACAATATTACTCGCTGGGTTCCCCGGAATTCTCTGGAGCTCTGGTGATACAACTATTCCATCCGATCAACTTCTAGAACAGACGACACACCTGCGGGCCCGAGATAAACAGCTGCAGCATCTTCGACATAGTTCAGCGCCTGCACACATGGAAGAATATTTTTAGCTGCTTAACAACTCATACACTATTTAAGTTATTATTCCATTATAGCATTAAGAATTATTAGATGTATTAATATTTTGTAAAAAGTACCCGTGAATATTATTAAGTATTAATAGATTTGTTAGAATTTGGCAAAATATTTCTGACTTATGAAATTTTTGTGTATGACGCCATTTTAAAATTTTTGTTTTGCTAATTTTGCTATTGTTTATAATTCTTAAACAAATTGAGCTACAATTGTCCAATTTGAAATTTTCATCCCTTAATTAGTCGTAGAGTTAGGAAATATCACATTTGTTAATTTATTATTGTTAATTAACAAGATACAGGCAATGTAATAATGCTCGTCTATCTGTCATGGCGGATATTTTTCTATTGTTAATAATTCTTAAACAATTTGAGCTACAATTGTCCAGTTTGAAATTTTCATCCCTTAATTAGTCGTAGAGTTAGGATATATTACATTTGTTAATTTATTATTGTTAATTAATAAGATACAGGCAATGTAATAATGCTCATCTATCTGTCATGGCGGGCATTTTGCTATTGTATATAATTCTTTAAAAAATTGAGCTACAATTGTCCAATTTGAAATTTTCATCCCTTAATTAGTCGTAGAGTTAGGATATATCACATTTGTTAATTTATTATTGTTAATTAACAAGATACAGGCAATGTAATAATGCTCATCTATCTATCATGGCGGGCATTTTGCTATTGTTTATAATTCTTAAACAAATTGAGCTACAATTGTCCAATTTGAAATTTTCATCCCTTAATTAGTCGTAGAGTTAGGATATATCACATTTGTTAATTTATTATTGTTAATTAACAAGATACAGGCAATGTAAAAATGCCCGTCTATCTGTCATGGCGGGCATTTTGCTATTGTTTATAATTCTTAAACAAATTGAGCTACAATTGTCCAATTTGAAATTTTCATCCCTTAATTAGTCGTAGAGTTAGGATATATCACATTTGTTAATTTATTATTGTTAATTAACAAGATACAGGCAATGTAATAATGCTCATCTATCTATCATGGCGGGCATTTTGCTATTGTTTATAATTCTTAAACAAATTGAGCTACAATTGTCCAATTTGAAATTTTCATCCCTTAATTAGTCGTAGAGTTAGGATATATCACATTTGTTAATTTATTATTGTTAATTTACAAGATACAGGCAATGTAATAATGCTCATCTATCTGTCATGGCGGGCATTTTGCTATTGCATTTACTCGTGTGATTTTTAATAAAATCATACTTATTGGCTAACTGATACGATCGATCAGCTTCATAATTCATATCCCAGTTCAATATAACGTATTACAGATGCATGTAACGTATAAAAATTTTCGACGGCTGCAAAAAGGCACTTTACTCGTGTGATTTTTAATAAAATCATTTTTATTGGCTAACTCAAACGATCGATCAGCTTCATAATTCATATCCCAGTTCAATATAACGTATTACAGATGCATGTAACGTATGAAAATTTTCGACGGCTGCAAAAAGGCACTTTACTCGTGTGATTTTTAATAAAATCATTTTTATTGGCTAACTCAAACGATCGATCAGCTTCATAATTCATATCCCTGTTCAATATAACGTATTACAGATGCATGTAACGTATAAAAATGTTCGACGGCTGCAAAAAGGCACTTTACTCGTGTGATTTTTAATAAAATCATTTTTATTGGCTAACTCAAACGATCGATCAGCTTCATAATTCATATCCCAGTTCAATATAATGTATTACAGATGCATGTAACGTATAAAAATGTTCGACGGCTGCAAAAAGGCACTTTACTCGTGTGATTTTTAATCAAATCATTTTTATTGGCTAACTCAAACGATCGATCAGCTTCATAATTCATATCCCAGTTCAATATAACGTATTACAGATGCATGTAACGTATGAAAATTTTCGACGGCTGCAAAAAGGCACTTTACTCGTGTGATTTTTAATAAAATCATTTTTATTGGCTAACTCAAACGATCGATCAGCTTCATAATTCATATCCCAGTTCATTATAACGTATTACAATTGCATGTAACGTATGAAAATTATCGACGGCTCATATGTTCTAGCTCTGATATACTCTCAAATACACATGTATTTAAATTAAATCTAAATCGATTCGGTATATTTTCGTGGATGGAATAAAAGATACAGTTTATATTGTTGTACATATTCAACCGTAGCCACATATAGAAAGTAGCTAATGAATAAATTCTTCATACAGTAAATTGAATGTATATCGGATCAAGCCTGTTCAATTAAGTTCAATTAAAAATATTCGAGCGTGAGTAGCTCGGCGCTACGTGTACTGGTGTTGTTTAGCATTGTGAGCATGGGCTTGGTCAGCGGGACGTGCGTCGCAGCGGAGTTGAGACGGCGCATTGGAACCTTCCAGCGCCATTTTCTGCGGCCAGTTGGCTGCATCATCTCCGCCATGACGGGTGTGCTTGACACTCGCTCCGCGAATTTTTTCTCTATGTCCGCTCTAGGTGGGCCAACATATGTTAAATTCGGTGCAATCGTTTCGTGGGGCTGGGTATCGCGTGTTCGGGCGATCGTTGAAGCGCTGTCCACCGGGACCAACGTAGTGCAGCCAATTGTTGAGCGCTTATTCGCGATGGAGAACCGGGTGCACTGGACCGCGTTCCAGTCGGGCCACATTGTGGAAGCGAGTCTGTGTTAGCGTGTAGGTCTTCACCTTTTGGGGGATCGGGGGGAGTCCCCACCAATTGTGGGCCCTGGAGTCCAGGGGAGGTCTGATCCCCTCGTCAACCTGACGGGTAGGCGTGAAACCTTCAGGTCTCGCTCGCGTAACTAGGAGCTCCCGGAGTGGGTCGTCGACACGGCATATGTCGAACGTTTTTGCTAACGAGACAACAACAACACCGGTTGTTTGTCATTAGAGTCCATTGCGCCTTAGTTTATAAGTTAGCTACACTTAGACAATCACTTAGGTAGGGTTACAGGCAAGAAACAAGTCAAGAAAAGAAACCACCATTGAAGTCATCATTGAAGCCAACGATGGGGGTGTGCTGTGGGATGAATGGTGTGCTGTGGAATGAATGATGACCATAACTTGTTCTCTTGTACAATTTACTGCCTGTATTTTGAGTGTATGTTTCAGATATCATCAAACTTCAACAAATATTTCCTAATCACAACATGTATGTTTCTTTTCAGGTTCACAATTTTTCTTTTATCTAATACATTGTTTTTATGTTTATAGGGACAAATGGATAACATCAACAAATATTTCTTCCTAACTATAGTATGTTTTTTCCAGGTTCATAATTATTCTTTTATCTAATACATTGTTTTTATGTTTTTAGGGACTCGTGGACAACATCACCGGAGCCTTCATCATCTCACCCGGACCATCTGGGCTTCCGTCCGCGCCTAGCTTTAAGCAGGTCAAAGGTACCCAGCTTTTGCTGTGGTAGTGCGTTTTAAAGCTCATTTTTTAATCATCGTCATCGGAGCCTGCATCATCAGAAACCCTCCGGCATCAGATTCATCAGGACTGACGCTCGCTGCCAGTAACTACAATGTAAGAAAATTAATTTTATTCTTAAAAAAATTATCACAATTTTCATTTCATATTTAAGTTCTGATTATTTTACTGCCTCATATTTCTTTAGACATCAACAAATATTTGTTGTTAACCATGCCATGTATGTTTCTTCAGGTTCCCAGTTATTCTTTTATCTAATACATTGTTTTTATGTTACTAGCGACACGTGGACAACGTCACCGGAGCCTAGATCACCTTCAACAGTGTCTTCGGAGCCTGCATCTTCACCAGAGCGCTCTGGATGTTTACAGAGTCCTGATCAGGACCGACATCCGCTGCCAGCAACATCAATGTACTAGTTTATATTTTACATATGTGTTATTTGTAACTAGAAGGCTGTTATCTTATATATAATATAAATAAATATCTTAAATAAACGAAATATAATAACATGTATTTATTTATAGAGATAATAAAAAAATTATAACAAATTATTTGTGTTTTATTTACTTTAAAAAATGCAATACAATAGTTTAAAATTAATATTGTTATTTAATGAATCGAAATTCATAATTTTAATTTATTCATTTCAATTTTAATCTTAGTGCTGCCATCTATTATTTTATTTTAGAAGTGCAGGTTCCCAAACTACAAAAAATCATCGCAGTTTGAAAATATTGTCGCATAATATATAAATAATTGCCGGTACGCTGAGGAAACGTGACATGCAATAGTGAACCTTATATACATGCTACATAAAGCACATAAAATTAGATATGAATTACCCCAAATTTAAGGGTGAGCGCCAATTTTCGACACCGCCACGGGAGTTTTTAGGGCTGAATCTATAGGAATCCACCCCTAACTCGATTTTTTTGGGTTTTTTCAAAAAAAAAGTTGGACTATAGTCTTGGTGTTTTTACGATAAAATATTGGGGTAAAAAAATTGAGATAAGGGCGCTACACCCTTCATTAGGGTCTGTAGATTCCGAATCTGTGATTTAAAATGTCCTAGGGTTAGTATTTCTTACGTAATTCGCATTTAACTTTTATATGTTATGACCCACTGCGGACTTGTAAGATATAAAATTGCCGGTACGCTGAGGAAATGTGACATGCAATAATGAACCTTATATACATGCGACATAAAGCACATAAAATTAGATATGAATTACCCCAAATTTAAGGGTGAGCGCCAATTTTCGAGACCGCCACGGGAGTTTTTAGGGCTGAATCTATAGGAATCCACCCCTAACTCGATTTTTTTGGGTTTTTTCAAAAAAAAAGTTGGACTATAGTCTTGGTGTTTTTACGATAAAATATTGGGGTAAAAAAATTGAGATAAGGGCGCTACACCCTTCATTAGGGTCTGTAGATTCCGAATCTGTGATTTAAAATGTCCTAGGGTTAGTATTTCTTACGTAATTCGCATTTAACTTTTATATGTTAAGACCCACTGCGGACTTGTGGTCCATAATATGTATCACTGCTGACTTGACGTTCATAAGATATAAAATTGCCGGTACGCTGAGGAAATGTGACATGCAATAATGAACCTTATATACATGCGACATAAAGCACATAAAATTAGATATGAATTACCCCAAATTTAAGGGTGAGCGCCAATTTTCGAGACCGCCACGGGAGTTTTTAGGGCTGAATCTATAGGAATCCACCCCTAACTCGATTTTTTTGGGTTTTTTCCAAAAAAAAGTTGGACTATAGTCTTGGTGTTTTTACTATTAAATTTTGGGGTAAAAAAAATTGAGATAAGGGCGCTGCACCCTTCATTTAGGTCCATAGATTTCGAATCTGTGATTTAAAATAGCCTAGGGTTGGTATTTCTTACGTAACTCGCATTTGAAATCTGAAGAAATTAGTGAAGTAAAAAATGCTGATATTTTGGTATACAAAAAGACGACAAATTAGCGATTTCGGGAACCCTTGGCCCTACGCCCTTCATATTCACATATGTTGTAGGAAAATAGCGGTTTTTCAGGGGTCAAATCACAGGGGACGGCGAAATTTTGTTATTTTTGCGATATCTCTTACCGTTTTCGAGATATGACGCTTTAAAGTTTTCAAACATAGTTTACCCTAAAATCACCCTTAATATTAATTTTAAAAGGCTAAAAGTAATTGTTTATCCCTTAATTGAGTGTGCTGAATACGATCTCACAAACTATTTTGCAAGAGCATTCATAGTTACATAATTAGAGTAACATTTCCATCCCTTTAATTAATTACGTATGATTAAGGGTGAGCGCCAATTTTTAAGACTGCCATTGGAGTTTTTAGGGCTAAATCTAATGGAATCCACCCTTAACACGATTTTCTTTTTTTGGTTTAACACTAAAAATGACATATTAAACCCTAAAGACAGGGTAGTTTCTGTAATAATACAGATAAAAATAAAATAGCTGTTAATTATTATTAATATATATCAAATGTATCTACTTACCCTTTATATTAAAGGATAACGTCGTCCTGTTAGCAGAAAAGAGCATCCGAAACTTCGTCCTGCATTAATTAAGTAAGGCGGATTGTTGGCAGAAACTCGAATTTCAAATTTCGTACCAGGGCAGCAGAGATTGGGAGAGCACTCTTTTGGAAAAGTTTGTAGTTCATTTTTGCTATCGTTGGCAACACTTAAGAATCAATGTTGCCAACTATAGCAAAAATGAAAAACTTTTTCTTATCTGAGGGCTCTGCCAGTCTCTGTTGCCCGGATACAAAGTTAAAAATTTGAATTTTCAGCCAAGTAGCGCAGAGTCTTCTGACAAATGTGACGTCATTTTCCCATTAAGGGAAGACATCAATCCCTTAATTCAAAGGGAAATTCAATAAAACAAGGATGAGGAAGGATAAATATATGAAACACAAGCATAATTTTAATTATTTATTGCAATAAATAAAACATTTTACAAATAAACAAATAAACTAGATAACAAAAAATACAAAATGAACATTTTTAATTTGCCAACAACTTATTAATTAACAATAATAAATTAACAAATGTGATATGTCCTAACTCTACAACTATTTAAGGAATGAAAATTTCAAACTGGACAATTTTATCTCAAATTGTTTAAGAATTATCAACAATAGAAAAATATCCACCATGACAGATAGACGGGCATTTTTATATTGCCTGTATCTTGTTAATTAACAATAATAAATTAACAAATGTGATATGTCCTAACTCTACAACTATTTAAGGGATGAAATTTTCAAACTGGACAATTTTATCACAAATGGTTTAAGAATTATTAACAATAGAAAAATATCCGCCATGACAGATAGACGGGCATTTTTATATTGCCTGTATCTTCTTAATTAACAATAATAAATTAACAAATGTGATATGTCTTAACTCTACAACTATTTAAGGGATGAAATTTTCAAACTGGACAATTTTATCACAAATGGTTTAAGAATTATTAACAATAGAAAAATATCCGCCATGACAGATAGACGGGCATTTTTATATTGCCTGTATCTTGTTAATTAACAATAATAAATTAACAAATGTGATATGTCTTAACTCTACAACTATTTAAGGGATGAAATTTTCAAACTGGACAATTTTATCACAAATGGTTTAAGAATTATTAACAATAGAAAAATATCCGCCATGACAGATAGACGGGCATTTTTATATTGCCTGTATCTTGTTAATTAACAATAATAAATTAACAAATGTGATATGTCCTAACTCTACAACTATTTAAGGGATGAAATTTTTAAACTGGACAATTTTATCACAAATGGTTTAAGAATTATCAACAATAGAAAAATATCCGCCATGACAGATAGACGGGCATTTTTATATTGCCTGTATCTTGTTAATTAACAATAATAAATTAACAAATGTGATATGTTCTAACTCTACAACTATTTAAGGGATGAAATTTTCAAACTGGACAATTTTATCTCAAATTGTTTAAGAATTATCAACAATAGAAAAATATCCGCCATGACAGATAGACGGGCATTTTTATATTGCCTGTATCTTGTTAATTAACAATAATAAATTAACAAATGTGATATATCCTAACTCTACGACTAACTAAGGGATGAAAATTTCAAACTGGACAATTTTAACTCAAATTGTTTAAGAATTATTAACAATAGAAAAATATCCGCCATGACAGATAGACGGGCATTTTTATATTGCCTGTATCTTGTTAATTAACAATAATAAATTAACAAATGTGATATATCCTAACTCTACGACTAACTAAGGGATGAAAATTTCAAACTGGACAATTGTAGCTCAAATTGTTTAAGAATTATCAACAATAGAAAAATATCCGCCATGACAGATAGACGAGCACTTTTATATTGCCTGTATCTTGTTAATTAACAATAATAAATTAACAAATGTGATATATCCTAACTCTACGACTAACTAAGGGATGAAAATTTCAAACTAGACAATTGTAGCTCAATTTGTTTAAGAATTATAAACAATAGCAAAATGCCCGCCATGACAGATAGATGAGTATTATTACATTGCCTTTATCTTGTTAATTAACAATAATAAATTAACAAATATGATATATCCTAATACTACGACTAATTGAGGGATGAAAATTACTACTACAAAATTGCACAAGTTACACAAAATAATAAAGAGAGACAAAATTATTTTTAATTTTATTATTCCCTAAAGTTGTATATTTAAATTAAACACAATAGTACAAAGTTGATAATTTTTATTTGTTTATTCACTGGAATAAATACAAAATTATGAATCTTCAGATCCCCTGAAATGACTTTGGAAGCAAGAGACTGAAACTCCTCTGGCATTTGCCTGACATCTTCCAAAAAACCTGAGACAGAGAAGCGGTGTCACGACCCCTAAATAAAAACAAATACATTAGTAAATCATTCATTAAATAATTACATTAATAAACTTACATTTGTGTTGGGAACGGCACACTATGTTGAAAGTTCTCTTGAAGTTTCTGCATTTGTATCTCCTGGTCGTAGGTTGTTGACTAAAAGAACGGTAGAACTTCATCCCTCGGGGGTTGACTCAGCTATTAGCTGCTGTATCCCTCGCCGGCAGGCTCAGCTACTTTGATCATTTCCCACAGTGGCTGACTCTGCTATAATTCTAAAAACATAAAAACAACAAATTAGAAATTTTACATTGTAAACCCAGAATCAATTGATACATTCATATGAGGAGTTTAATATCAAAACGTATTTTACTTGAAATAAACCATAGGTGTATACATAAAATTATTTCGAAGACAAAGGTGTTTGAATAATTTTTCAAAAGTTATTTTTCCCACATAAATTGTCTTCGTTTCAAAACCCACATGAAACAAAACTGCGTTCTAATATTTATTTTCATTCCAAATACTGTTAGTACACACACCAGTAAAATTAGAGAAACTCCAAAAAAAATATATTACTGTTACATACAGATTACATTTTCGATTCATTTTTGTAATATTATTTGTTGAATATGATTGTTTACCCGACACCTCTCAATAAATGTTCTATAACTATGGTGATTTTAAACCAGGAAGGTAACAGATTACCCACTAGTGGGTATAATTTTGAGGTAAGTCACTAATTAGTATTTTTATTTATAACAATAATAATAACACACACCTTAATAACTACTTCGATTTTAAATTAAAAATTTAAAGCATATGTCACTGTCAAATAATATTTCTATAATAAATTTTGCATTTATTAAGAGGTGTTAGATAAAACGTTATACTTCACACGCGGGCAAAGTGGAATTACCAACTCGATAAAATTATCACACTCAACTTTCGGCTTCGTGTGCTAAAATTTATCTCGTGGGTAATTCCTTATTTTACCCACTTGTAAAGGTAAATAACTATTAACTCGTGTTCTGGGTTAACAACCATTTCTGTTTTAAATGTTTTTTAGTTCTAAGCAATTGAAATAAACAGAACTGTAACAATGATTGAATCTTGTCAAACCTACAGGATGGTCGGAGACTGCAATGGGCGATCGATTTCTTCTGATGCAAACTTTGAAAATCGACGCCAAACAGCTGTCCAGACGAAAAATGTCCTACAAGATGTGCTTCAAGCGAATTAACTATGTGGAGCAGACTTGTTTAAAATCAAGAGTTCCCGCAAAATGATCCATCATAGCAACGCTCAGTGTTCTTATTTCATTCATTTTAGCAACTAAAATTGGAAAGCAAAATTGCAAATATAATGACTTTTTTGTGTTCCCAGTGTGTGTATAATTATTATGCAAAAAAATAATGTTGTAAATACATCATTTCCAATTTGTATGATACAAGTGTTTTAACTACACTCTACAGACACAATAGAGTTGTATCTGTATAGTGTAAAGTAATTGCTTAGATATTTCTGTAATTTAAATTTCATACCAGGGTGTCCCACGTTTTATTTTTTAAAGTAAAAGATTAACAGAATTAAGGGCCGGTATTTTCATCTACAAATATATTTCCGAATAGGAATAGGAACTGCGCATCAAAAAATGACAGCTTGAATAATTACAATTTATTCGGTATTTTATTCGTAGATGGAAAGATCGGCCCAAAGACAAATAACGACAGCTAATTACTAATAACATGTATTATTCACAAAGCTAAATCATCACAACCATAACATAATGTTTTGTACTTTTCTAAATATTTTTCAAAATAAAATCTCATTTATGTTAAATTATTTATATAAACTAAAAATTAAGAGCGAGTAAACGGAGGTTCTCCATTTGTCTTTATATAGTATAATCCATACCTAAAAATGAGGAATATATTATTAGTAAATCATCAACAATGACAATTCTAAAATGCATTACTTACTTATACGTGCTCGCTTGTCCCATGTACACATCGGTCTCTTCAAAACATCTGCTGAGAACTGCATCGTCCAATGTGGGACATTTCTGGGCCTTGAACGCTTTTTTGTTCAATATTGATTCAGCAAACAAGTAGTAAGCCCTGCCATGATTGCACAGCATATTTTCCTCTGTAAAACATTTTTTAATATTAGCATGTATACCAGTAATTCTATAATACATTTCTCATATATTTTACCATCCGCACATTTTTGCAAAGGAGCGTTTGAGATGGATAAAAATTTTAAGATTAACTCGTTCTGGAATTTCATATTTACAAATTTCAATAAATAATTAATTCAGAAGAAATATTGTTAAGATACAGAATAAATGGGCTACATTTTTATTTGAAACTTTTTTCAATTTCGTTCAGTTTAAAAGTTGTTTAAATAGAGGTGTCAATTTTAATTAAGATATTTTAATATTGTATTATAATGACATATTGATGACCCCTATTAGAAAATTCATGATCATCAGTTCATTGAATTAAATCAGATAACATTGAACTTGGTCAGAATATTGTTGACAATATAATCAGAAGTATCTTAACTCGTTAAAAACATAAACAGAATAATAATAATTTAGTTCAATTTCAAGGTCTGACATTGAATTTATCGTACCACAAAACTATATTACTGTTATCATTTTGTAAATCTCATATTTCTGTTTTAAAATTCTACATTCATTTCATTGATCGTATCAATAGGATGTCAATTACAATATCGTTAATGTAAAAAAAAAACATAATAGTTAAAAACAATATAAATATACATAATTATTTGACATTTCCAGTCTCATACAGGATTTTATCAATCGTTGCTATCCTGTGGTAGTAATTATAATTTTCAAACAAAACGCTTTAAATATTTATGTTGGAAAAGAACTTCACATTCTTCAAATAAATCAGTTACCAAATGTTTTGCGGTTATTTCAAAAAGATTAATACATTTTCAAATATTTTAAAGTAAACTACTGTTGTAAGATATGTAAAATAAAGACAAATAATTATACTTACTAAGGTAGTTGAAAATGTCGGGACATCCAGGTTGAGCGCGTCCTCCGTTGGGGTAAAAATCTACATGGCCCACCGGGTGAGACAAGCTGAGTACCTGCATGCTTGTGTGGATGATGTCGACGATGGTAGCATCACCAGGGTCCAGACGAGACCACTCGGGGGCTTCGTTGAAGCCCGGACCGGCTGGGTCCAATCCTACAAACATACCACTAAATTATCTTACTATTCTTCCTCGACTTTTCTTCAACAATTTTGTCTGTACAAATTTACTTGAACTAATCACGTTCTACTTAAATAAAACAGTTGACAATACAGAATTTTAGGATTGTAAAATAAATGTAAAGTGAAAACTTTAAAAATTTATATAATTTAACAAGAATCTAAATATGTAACAAGGAAATATGTAGAATAGTTTGGTACACCACTTTCACCTCATCCATATTCTCAGTGCGAGTCATACATGCTCATTTATTCTTCACACTCGGAATCATTCGTTCACGCAACAAACCATCAATCATACCCAACCAGTTATTCCTCGGACGCCCACGCAATCGTTCACCTTCAATCTCACCCACATATATTAGTTTCACCAACCTTTCATTCGACATTCGTTCAACATGTCCAATCCACCTCAACTGACTCACTCCCACTTTCTTAACAACATTCTCCTCAATCTCACACTCTTCATACACCAATGTATTCCGTATACGATCACGTCTCGTATACCCACACACTCCTCTCAAATATCTCATTTATACAGCAGTTATACGTCGTTCATGCTTCTTCATTTTTGACATTTGAACCCAAAATGGCGGACGAGAATACCTACATTCTACTAGAGCTCTAGAAAAACGCTTTAGAAGCAGACATAAAATGCGTGCAGTCAACATTATAATAATTGCGTAAACATGGAAATTTTTAATTAGCATAACTGTATGATTCATATAAAATAAAAATAATACATGAGAAAGACAATGAAAATTACTTGCAAAGATTTATCTTACAAGTTGTACATTTCAATTTAATTATGAACAGAAATTTTAATTGTTCTATTAATAGTAATAATTAGTCAATTTCGTCATCATTTCAATATACAAATATTTTCTCTTCTCGGCGTGTGATGTATTTTATTGAGCCGAAAAAAGTTCATTCATAAATAAATTGGGTCATTTTATCTTTTTATTACCTTTTACACATTTCACAATCTATTCACACCATGCTGTACCTACATGATAGTAGATCTATATAAAAAAGATTCAATTTGTTGTATTTATTTATGAATATGTAACATGTGAAAGTTTTCATATTGAAATAAATTGTCAACAATTTACAACATTACAATTTTTGTGTGAAAGTGAAATATTCATATTAGAAAATAAAAAAACAGTACAAAATAGTATTTGATGATACAGAAACATACCTTCTTATTTGTTTATTTTCTATTTATATTTGAAAAATTTAATTTTATTTCGTATAGTTATTTAATTTTTTGACATATATTTCACTAAGAAAACAGCTTCACAATCAAAATGACATGTGTCACATTCTGATTTCAGTCTGGTAAACATGCAAATGTGATACAGTATGAAATAAAAGATATTAGCGGAAAAAACACAGGTGTAATTCTTTCACTTACCAGTAATTCTGTACATCTTCCCATTGCCCTGAATCCTATCCGCTGTCAACCCAGCCACGTGTGCTCCCAGGCTGTGTCCAATGATGTGCACGTCCTGCAGTTTCACTCCACGGCGACGCGCCATCCAGTTCAACATGGAACCCACGTGTTCCGCGGTTTCATACGCACCGCGCATAGCTGTTAAGTAGTCGCTGTCGCATAGCTTGGACCAGTCCACGCCGATTATATTGTAGTCGTCTTCTCGAAGGTAAGCTGCAAGACGAGAAAAGTATGAGAGAGGTTGATGGATATTGAGTAGTATTCAACTATTGTTGCATTGTATATTGAGTAATATGTAGGGAACTTGTATATTCCCTAATGATGGAAGGGCTTTTTTAGTGTGTCCGGCAACAACAGCCGGAATCCAGGAAGTTCAGGTTTTCCTAGAACTTACTTTTGTTTTCTTATACACAGTTTAACTGTTTAAGAAAGTACAGGAATCTCGAATGATGTCTGTGTGCGAAAAGATGGGTATGAATGTATGAATTGAGAAAATTAGAGTAACAAAACTTTATGTTAACTAAGTTAATTCTGATCATTGCAGCAAAACCAGACATGGAATATTATAGGACACAAAACAATAAATTCAATTTATGTCAAATTTATAAACAAAAGAAAAATAGTAATAAAATCACTATTTTGTATTGGATGACTTGGCTTTAAGTAAATTTATTTCAATTTATTTCGTTTTTGACGACGTTTCGGCTATGGTTACAGCCATCTTCAGGTCTAAGTTTAAATTACAAAATATATTTGAATGTAGTCAGTTACATGTTGAAATTAAGTTAACTTAAGTCATTCAATACAATTTTATTACTATTTTCCTTTACAATTTTTTCGACTTAATCTTTTCCAAAATTTATAAACAGTTCGAAATAATGTTTCAAATAAAAATTTTAGCAATATCTAAGATGCATATTTACTAATCAAACATTAATAGAGAGCGGATTATATGCAAAGTGTATATATTTTAATTTTTGCATATCTAAAAATAAAATCAATTTTCTGGACGAATTACATTGATTAGAGTTAATTAATGCTAATTACTTATTGCATATATTGCATATTTGGGCATTCTTATGCATATTTTTACAAAAGTTGCATATAACTGCATATTTCCTTATTTTTAAGACCTTGTCTAGTGATAAACATTCTGAAATTTCTGGTAATGCACATTGATAATTCCCAAATATTGGAGGAGGCCGCAGTAAATAGAAGAATACAACGAAAAAAGCAATAAACAATACAATAAGCAAATACAAAAACCAATAAACTCTAATATTTCTAGGGAAATCCTTGTAACGGTAACGGTAGGTATTCATTGTATACACGAATGCTGGTTTGTTAAATTGGGTACAATGAATATAAGACCGAAAATTTTCAGCTAGATATATCTTTTACTTATGCTTCACTTTTATTTATTTTTTTTTAATTTGAATAATTTGCTATTGTAATTGTATATAAATATGTCATAATCTTATAATATCAAGTTTCTAGACTTAGTTTGTATGTATATTAGTAGCATATTTGTTAATTGTCACGTAAAAAGAAAAACTTCTTCGTGAATGCCCGCATTAGTATCTGTCGTAATAATTTGGTAAATCATTTTAAAAGTGTACCATTTACAAATAGATTTTTTAAGACAACCTAATTAAGTTATATATCTTTGGTGTAAGTGTAAGAAAACATAAACGTGCAGTATTCTGTGTGCAATGAAATAAAATCAATCTTACCGTCACGAAGAACATAAAATATGTCTTCATTCACACTGCTCAAAAACCCGTGGATAATTATTTTAGTTGGTCGTCGCAAACTAAAATCGGAATCTTCAAAAAGTTCCTCATCTTTGGGAATTAAATATTGTGGTGTATTATTTACACTATTCCTACATAAACAAATAATAATAATTTTTGTTTTTGCTGTTGTTAAAATATTTGTACCTAGTGAAAAGTATGAATTGTATATCAGTGCCATTTGGATCCAAAATGGAGGTTCGGTTTGCTGAACTTAACTGAATGCTTTCCTGGGCTGCACTCACTGCTACAAAAAGGAAATAATAAAAACCAAAGTGATTACCGCAATTTACCATTATTTTCAGTGGAATTATTTTCACACATTCTAAATTATTTATCTACGTACTGCAAAGCAAAATAAAAATTTTAAACAGACAAATGAGCCAAAACGCATTTGAAATTAAAAGATATTTGAGCATTTTTATGACGATTTTGCTTAGAATACCCGGGCACCCGGTGAAAGAAAATGGTTTTTTTTATATATATATTTTACCGCACGAGTGTGCGAATTGAAAGTTTCTGGTTGTCCAAGATTGCAAGTACAAGAAATGCATTAAACGAGTAATTATTGTTTGAATCAGCATCGCGTTGTTACTGTTTATCTAAAAACGTATAACTCGAAACCATAATTTATATTATATGTTGTTTGCAAGATTTCAAGTGCAAAAATTATATTCAACGAATAAATATTATTAGAATCGGTATCGCGCTATTACTGTTTATCTAAAAACGTATAAATTGAAACTATAAATTATATTATTAAACGTGGTGTCAGCCATCTTGTCCATTGTAATTTTTTAACATGTTCTTAGTCAAAGCTGCGTTCAACTTAATTATTAATTACAATTACCACTTATAATTGGCATCCAGTTACAGCACCTTCAAAACTAATGATTTTTAATATAAACCATATATACTTTAAATTATCAGTTAGAGCAGGTGACATGTATTGACTATTGAAAATTGAAATATTATTACAGTAAGCAGAAACCATTTAAGTAATTTAATTATACAAGTATATTAATTTCTGTAGTAGAATTTGTTGCATAAACTGTATAATTTAGGTGATTATTCAACGCCATAGTAAATAACCCAATAAGAGGCTTACATGTCAGCTAATTTGACCAATCAAAACAATATATCAAGGAATATAATAAATTATTCTATTCTCTGAAATGCCAGTGTCAGTTTTTCGTAAAATGTGTGATTTTTTACGTTTATATTATTAAAATTAATGAATCTTGTTGAATAATCTATCCAAATACCATTCGAAGCAAATATTTTTTTTAAGAAAATTTTCTGTATTTATTTGCAAATTATAACAAATTTCGCTCATCAAAAATTTTTCAAGCATCACTCGACCTTTGGTCTCGTAGTGTTTTAACGAAATTTTTCAATCGCGAAATTTTGACGTTATAATTTGCAAAAACACAAAAATTTTCAAAAAATATTCACCTCTAGTGGTATTACCCTTGGTTATATTTTGACGATTCTTAAAACCAATGAAATGCTTCATCGTATATCACGTGTCTGCGTTAACCAATCCTGTCATTATTATACTGAGAATAAAGCTCTTGTGATTATTCGGAAGAATAATCTCTGTAGCTTTTTTGTTTTTATTGGCAGATGTCAGATAGTTATCATCAACACAAGTAAAAAATGAGCAAAAAAGATAGATTTAGTGGCGCTTTGAGTAGCTATTACCAAGTGGCAAGAAGTTTGAGAAAGATACTGGAGAATTATTGTCAATTTATTCTCACACTCTTGATATATTATTACTGAGAAAATTTATGTCATACTGTTTTCTATTTTGATAAAAGTAAGTAAGTAATGTTTGATATTTCTAATTGAAAAAAAGAAAAAGCATGATATGTTTTAATTAGTTGTGAGTGAAGTTTGAAGTGTGCAAACTTCTTAATCAGTACTTATAAAAATGAATGCCTAATTATATGAGTGGTTCCGATTAATCAAAGCACAACTGTTAATTCTAATTGCTAATTGGATAGCTCTAAATGTATTTAACAAAGCTTTATTAAACTAAGAACTGAACTGATTTTATTGTCACATTATCTACATCCACTGTACTGTACAAAATTCTACACTCCGCATAAAAACTTGCATTAAACACACGAAAAGTGCTTTCAAAGTGATCAATGACTTACGTATAAGGTAGACCAGGGCGATCGCCGCTATGAAAGCGATGCTGCTGGCGAAGACACCCGCCGCTGCAGCTGCCATATTTTGCCACTATCGGGATTGAGTTCACAGGCAAAATTGAACTTCCACAGTTTGCAGCACTGCGCTTTATGTGCTCGTGCATTTGCTTGCCGGCCTTCTCTGCTTCCGGTGCCATTTTGTTTGTTTTCCACAATACGAACGATTTTATCTTTTTCCATCTGAAAATATTATTTATTGAAATAATAGCCATTATACGTAATATTATGTTTTCTAAAATATGTATTTTTATTTCCCAGACATATTTAAAAACCGATAAGAGAAGCAAATGACTGACGATGAGTTATTATAACATAGTTAATCTTTGGACTACATTGTTTTCAACAGATAATTTTAATAATGCGGAAATTTGTTTCATTTTTGTATATTTTTGAGCAAAATATAATTAGTAAAAATTACTTTTATCTCTAAACAAATTTCACATTATCATGAGGATTTCCTTAACGACTACGTGTACAGGCTGAGGCAAAATAGCCTCTATAATTTTGTATGTAAATTAATTAAGACTTGATAAGTTATTTGTCGCACCTTTCAGATATTATTCTAGTAACACTTAATTCATTCGACTAAATATGCGAATTTCTAACAGAATAAGTATGCCAAATCATAATGTAAACTTAAACTATCAACTCTGTCTCTGTCTATTATCAAGACAATTATAATTATATTAGATTTTGGATGAAATTGTTCAATCACAGTTTACTTGAAGTCCTTAACAGTTTTTCGTGAAAAACACGGTTAAATTTCCTTTTTCAACAATTTATGTTATTTTGAATTTTGTATACTATTTAATTTTACTTGTGTTTTGATTACACTAACTTTATTAATTTTCATTAGATTTAGAGATAATAAAATATAAAGAAACTGATTTCATAAATCTTACGTTCCTCGTACACCATGAAAAATTTTAAATTTTTTACGAAATGTGACACATGCCATTTTGATTGTGAAGCTATTTTCTTAGTGAAATATATGTCAAAAAATTTAATAAATACCTATATGAAAGGAAATTAAATTTCTCAAATATAAATAGAAAATAAACAAATAAGAAGGTATGTTTCTGTATTGGGCGGGAGGTTATGTACTGCCCACATCAGATTTTTTGCATCCATAGCAAAATGTACATCAATTTAAACAGGAAACACTTATTTAAATTACAAACGCATTTCTTTTTCAATATTTTTATTATTTAAGGATATAAAACTAATATATGGTTGCATTCAGAAAAATCTGGTGTGGCACCACACTACTTTCTTATACAAATAAAACCAACTGATCACGTATGACTTGTTCCTTGCGTATGACTATTTTGACATTTATTTGATATATAGATGTTAAACCTGTTTAATTGTGTTCTCAATATAGTGTTCAAAACTTTCTAACTAATAATACAAATATTACTTTTATAATATTTCACATAACACATATTTTTGACACTTCACAATTATTTGACACGTTTGACACATAGATATTAAAAATGTTTTAGTTTTTGTTCCCATTGTAACTAAGATTATAGAAATATATTCTTAAACATATAATTTAGTTATTCTCAAAATTAGAAGCATGGCAGTGCCACAACGTATTATAAATTATATGTTATGGCACTGCCATAGCGTATAATCAATTATATGTTATGGCAGTGCCATAGCGTATAATCAATTATATGTTATGGCAGTGCCATAGCGTATAATCAATTATATGTTATGGCAGTGCCACAACGTATAATGAATTATATGTTATGGCAGTGCCACAACGTATAATCAATTATATGTTATGGCAGTGCCACAACGTATAATGAATTATATGTTATGGCAGTGCCACAACGTATAATCAATTATATGTTATGGCAGTGCCTACTTTTTTTATAGGACATAAGAAATAATGTTAAAATTTTCATTAGGCGTTAGTTCGTTTCCTATAAACTTAGGTATGGTTTTAATGATTACTGACCTGTTAAAATTATGTCTCAGTTACATATTTACCTTTTATAAATAATCATTAAAACTATGCCAAATGCCATCCGTCAAACTCAAACAATACGACCAGGGGGAGGCAACTTTGATGACAAATGTCAGTACAATGATATGATTAGTGTCACTCCACTCCTTAAAATGTGGAGGCGCCACTTTATAATAAAATAAGCTATTGGAATCGAGTTACTTTGGAAAAAGAAGAAGAAATCACACGACTGTTTTGTTTACCATGGCACTCTGGAAATTGCTAAATATTTAACATTTTATTTTACATCTATCTTATAACAGAAATGTATCAAATTAATAAATTTGGGTTCATTTTGTGCAGTTTGTGATTCTGAACACATTTTGTATTGACACTTTTGTTCTAAAATTCATAGGGAACGAACTATCGCATAATGAAAATTTTCTATATCCTATAAAAAAAAGTAGTTACTCTATATAATATTTGTCAGTTTGGTATAAATACTAAATAGTTAATAAATAAGTATTTTTTTATTTATCAAAATTTCACAAAAATAATCTAATTTTCCTTAAAAATAATGTGAGTCGATTTCTACTGAAAATCTGAAATTGTACTTTGAATACATATAAAAATTCGAAAATCGAACTTCGAATTTGAGTTCGAATTCGAAATTTGAGTATGAGTATAAATTCGAAATTAAGTACAAAATCAATTTTTCAAATGAATGCATTTTTTCGATAATCCGATTTCATAAATATAGGTATAGGATGTAAAATTTCATTTTCATGATTTATGTAATAAAATTTTATTATTTTTATATACCGAAGTATTATTTTCGCAACTTTTAGTATTATTTTTATTGTTGGTTATATCGACTGCATTTTTGTGATATTTGAATTGCTATTGAATATACACTACTCATACACAGATGGCAAGCCTGTATAGAATTATTTTATAAATTTCAAATATTTATGACATATAACAATTTAACCTACTTATACGTCGCATGAAATTACATAAATGAGCAATTACAGAACTTTTTTTAAAGTTATACATCCAGCTGCTGTCAATTACACTTCCGTTATACTGGTGCACCACATATCAAACGAAACTTAATAAAATTTAATATTTACTGTTGCTCAAATGATCTCGCAACATATATAATTTATACGGTTATATAATTGCACAATTGCAGTATACGAAAACAAATGAAGAATATTTTAATAATAGTTTCTGCTATAAATGAGAAATTGATAACCGATATGAATACACTCACTCCATTAAAATTGCGCACGTCGCCTCATTTTAAGTAATTTTATAAATTAAATATTTAAAAGTTTTACCACCGAATAGCTTTACAATTCGACATCTGTTTAAATACCTTCTTCTATCTTCATTTTCTCAGTTCTTTTTTTAAATGTATTTGAATTTTGGGAAAAAGAAAGAGTTTATTATAATTTTGTTTAATTTAAAACCAATTAAAGAAATCTGTAAGACCCCTTTGACATGGTTTCAACACAGTATAAGAATTCACACAGTAGCAACACTCGCCCCTTTGATCTTTATGTGACAACGACCGATAACCTTGAGCCGTACGGCCATTTTGACAGCTGCGGCATACGGCGGTAAATTTGAATAACTGTCAGTTGCAAAGGGGATGACAGAAATATTGTAGCATAATTTTTGACAGATACAATTGACTCTAACATATTATATTTTCTTTTCTATGGTTACTAAGGTAGCCTAACAGCGAACAGTAAGCGGCCATCTTCTCGGCTGCGCACCACTGAAATATAGGGATCATAAAATATCTGAAGTGTCACCACTGTGTGCATTATTATATTGTGGTTTTAATTTGATAAATTTCCACGACTAATTTTTAACCAATCATAATGCAAAACACTTGCAAATTCAACCAATAGGAACAGTTTTATACTGATAAAACCCCGTTGCCCGGGTAACGGGAGTTTTACTGCGGTAAAACCCCGTTGCCAGGGTTACAGCGATAAAACTCCCGCTACCAAGGAAACAAATAATTGTTATTGTCAATCACTGTCAGTGTGACAGTTAATTAGTATTTCAAGTAACATTTTGTTTTGTCTTTGGAATTTATCTTATCAAATACCACGCGACCTCTCTGATTTTCTCAGATAAGTTTGTATTTTTAAGCAGTCATTTTCTTTGCTTTTAAGCAAAACCACTCAAGCAAACTGACATTAGGTAAAACCCCTCCTCCTTCGGAGTCGGGATTTACCATTCAGTTTGCTTTCGTGATTGTTGCTAAGCAAAAAAAATTCGTGCAAAAATAAACATTTATCGATAAAATCAGAAGGTCTTGTGATATTACCCTCGATTAAATGGTTATAGTTTTCATCATAGCTTTAATTATTAAAAAAAATTTAAGTAGCACGGGGTATATAGCTCCTTTTCCTAGCCCCTCCTTTGGGGACGTGCCTGAACAGAGTACCACATGTAGAAATTGCTAAATGGTTTGGTGGTTTCTAATCTATTTATTTTCAATTCATATACAACTTCTACAATTTTGCTAATGCAAACCCTTAAGTTGTCGTTTAATATTGATAAGCGAATTGTTAAAGCTTCTAACAAAAAGGGGAACCACGACAAAAAATGGGGTCTTTCATCATTTTTTTTTATGAAACTTTATCTATATTAAAGACTATCTACACTTTTAAAAATTCTTAATTGTTATTCATTGAGCCACAATGATTTTTTTTTAAATGTTGTAACGTCATAGTAGAGATGTTGCTGGATCTAAAACAGTACAGATTGTAAATAATTGTAGTCATATATTTTTTTACTTATTTTATTATAATTATTACAATAAAATAGAACATTTATGTAACAAAAAATATTTAAACCTCTACTATTTAGATCCAGCAACACCTCTACTATGACGTCACAACAATAAACAAAAATCATTGTGACTTAATGAATAACATTTAAGACTTTTAAAAGAGTAGATAGTCTTCAATATAGATAAAGTTTCATAAAAAAAAAATGGTGAAAGACCCCATTGTCTGCTACATTCATGTGATATCAGACAATACCTGGCACCCTCTATCAGAGCAAACAACACATGGTATTATATAAACAAATATGTATTTCTACCGATCGATATTATAAATTAATACTTTTAAAGTACCCAGCAAATTTATCTGACCATATTTCACGATTTCGCGCTGCGGTCTGCGCAGGCGCGATCCAACATCGTCACCGGAGCACATGTTCACCTCACCTGTTCTAATTACATCGCCGCTGCGGTCTCGTGGTCGCAGGTAAACACAACAGTGCACGGTGGCAGTTCACAGTGCATCAGTGCAGTGGAACAACGTGCGCGCTAGGATGTTCATTCCGCTAACGGAACCGGAAAGACAAGCCTTCATGCAACAAACTTCCGGTAGTCATATACCAGGGTAGGGTTTCAATTTTGTCTTTTGTTGAGCGGTTTATTCATGACACGTTAATCGTTTTAACTTATTCAAAATATTCAATTTGGTAATTTGTTTATCAACTTGTTTTCCCTGAATATTTGTTTGATCGTTTAACACATGAATGTTTTTTGTGAAAACAATTATTTAATTATTATAACGTTTTATCCAACATCTCTTAATAAAGGTAAAATTTATTACAGAAATATTATTTGACAGTGACATGTTTTAAATTTTCTAATTTAAATGCCAATCGAAGTAGTTACCATCGTGTTGTTTGTTATTATTATTGTTATAAATAGAATATTACTCACTAGTGACTTTTCTCAAAACCAACTAGTGGGTAATCTGTTACTTTGCTTGATTAAAATCGCCATTGTTGGAACATTTATTGAGAGGTAATGGATAAACTGCATGATGGTATATTTGCATATTTATTATATTTATTTTTTAACTTTTTAATAAATTGTTTCTCTGCATAATACAAGATAGTTTTCTTTTATCATAGTTATTGGATATAATATACTGGGTGAGTTTTTTTTTTTAAAACAACCAATCAATTTTACTAATACTTCCGCCAACGTTGCCATGACATTGACAGTATTTGTTTTTAAATTTATGACAGGAGTATAAATAATAAAAACAATAACTTGTTTTGTTCAACGGCCTACCTAAAGTTATATTTTCCAAATTAAAAATGTGAATATTTCTTTGAAGTTTGTGATCTTAATTTTAATTTTAGGTATAGCAACATGTTATATCGTTGAAAAGAGAATATTTCGGGCTATCTTTCCCAATGAAAAATAGAATCCCTTTCCATTTAGAAAAATATAACTTTCATCCCCCCCCCCCATATTCTCTTAATAATTTTATTTTACCATCCGTACAATTATGCCCCCCTCTTCTGTAAAAGTCTGTATATTTATATTTTCTCTAAAGTTATTAGTCAGCAAAACGGATTCGTTGATTTAAAAAACACCCTCTATACCCAGTTGCTTAAAATGGAACCCAAATATCTCTGGCCCAGTTGTATTTTTGGTTGACGCAAGCAAGAGTAGAACCCGCAAATTCTCCAAATTTTTAACAGATATTCGTTCTAATTATTCCCTAAGGATGGTCCGTTCTCAGATCTCATTTTTGACAAGTAATAAGCATGGCAAAAGCTATTCTAGTAAAAAATTTGTAATTTAATTTATTTAGTTATTTAAAATCAAAAGTGATTTTGATGTCAGGCTGTAATACTTTACTATATCATGAAATTCTATACATGACATTAGATACTTAAAAAATATAAACAAGTACAAAATTAGTTCTAATAAAACTTTATAATGTCTCATAAATATCCAGTTTATCGGCAATTAATAAGCTCGTAACCCTTTACAAGAACTATTGATTCAAATGAAACGAATTAAAATGATTTAATAACGAGTTTTATTATTTTAATAACCAATAAATTATCTTTATTTGGTCAACGTACGTTGCAAATCAAAATATTTAATTTGTATTATCAAACAATATAATTATTCATTTCAAAATATTATATCCGTTTTTATTTTATGAAATGAAATATGGTTCCTCTTATTATATTACTTATTAATCCTACATTTTTAATTTTGTTCGCGCCACGCACATGTTTCATAAAGTTTCTAGATTTGTACATTTCGTAGAAATTAGTAATTATTCAAGGTTGTCAAAAATTATTCTGAAAATAATTTCGTTAGCATTATGACACGCAAAAGTGTTTGGACAATAATTGTAAAAATTTCAGTTAGTTGAAAGTGTTGAAATTTGCCTCCTATGCTAATATTTATTCATTGTTGACGAAAACATCAAAATAATACCGTTGGAATTTTAAATATTGTAATTATAAATATAATCTTCCAAATTATAACAATAAGTTCTCACGAAGAAGAGAAACTAAATAGCAAAATAACAACTATTTAATGAATTAATGGTCTGTTAACTGTAATTAAATTTAAAAAAAATTAAATACACTATAACAACACAAGGAGAAAGAATTCAGAATTTTAACAAGACGAAATTCATTACTGCACATGGGCAAAAAAATTATCACACACTTCTTAATTGCCTCATCTTTTGAGAGTAATTATCAATCATGTTGAACATTTTTATTATCATTATTACTCCAACAAAAACAATCGGTGAGACTATTCCAAGATTCCTAAGTTTCACTTTATAAATTAACCAAAAATTAATTGAAAATTGGGTATGGTTATAATGAGCTGTGTTGTAAGAAAGTGAGTAAATTGGAGGCATAAAATATTTGTGGTTGTATGCGTGACTGAACCATAGATGAGAACTTTCCACCATGGCAAAATATCGATTACCCAGCTGGCTGTGCCTGGTGTAAACAAAATGTCATGGGGTAATTTTAAACAAGCGAAGGCTAGGGTTGTTTTCGTTTAAATTGAGTTTGCTAATTGCTATGGTAATTGAACTTGCGATCTTAATTGTCGTTCTAAATTTATCAATTATTCAATTTGTATATCACTAATTACGTCATTGAATTAGTGAAGCCTATTTTGTAATTTAAAGTACTGGAAATGTATTGAATGATAAGTGAATGTTCTGCAGAAAGCAATTTAGAATATGTTGAAATAAAATCAACATATTTTAATAGTTCCTTATCAACGTGCATATATTTGCGATAACGTATAGAAATTTATTATAATTTTATTACATATTTAGAATTTTAACATGCATGGAAAATGTTTATAAGTAAATCTAGCAATTTTTATTTGTAATGTATAAATTTTATATTCCAAAACCATTTATAAGGTCCTAGCAAATCAAGTAGAAAAAAATTGGTGTAGGCAACACAGCACTTTCTTCTAAACAGCATATTGATTATTTAATAATGGGGTCTACGACCATGGACAAATTATAAAATAATTAAATTAATCATTAGGTTGTCTCATAATAATAATAATAATAATAAAAACAACATAATAATCTTACAATTCTAGAGTATTTTCATTTTGAAATAAAATTGCAAGTTACGTCATTGATGTGACGTCAAATTGGTACAGCGAAAGGTGACGTTTGTCTGATGTTTGGTGATCATGTAATTTACACTTAGCATATATATAGAGTGATTGAAAAAAGTCTAAACATTTGGGAAAATTTATTCAACATTCAAATTCAGATCTATGTGATGAGTGTGAGAAAGTGATCTCTTTTTTAATTAATTGTACCTAAACATATAATTTTTTTATGATTGTGTATTAAGAAAGAAATTGAAGCAATGTTCATTTCACTATTAACAATTCTTTATACAATTCATTGTTCGACTTATTCAAGAAATCACTTCCTTTTAATTTAACGGTTATAGAATCTATTTATTTAAAAAGTAATTAATACATAGTTTATTATAGAATTGCGTTTTTAAATTAAAATCAGATAAGGCATTTGCATTCTACTTAATTAATTTAGTTTTCCTTATTTCTCTAGAAATAACAAGTGATAGACAGCTGCAGGTAATTATATGTTTATGAATAGATTTGTCTGAACGATAAAAAAAATTATTATTGAATAGAATCGAGCATACAATTAACAATTTAATAAAGCAGTTTGATTTGTTACGTCCTATTTTAGTTCAACACAATACATAGAAGTAACGTGTTAATTATTTGTAATGCTTAATTTCATTACACAATATAAAAATAAATAGAGCAGATAACTGCAAAATTCTAGATATCACTAATAAAATTTAATGTTAATTGTTCATTTTCTAGAATTTAGATAGTAAGTTAGATGGTTATTTTGAAGGGAAATAGAAATACAAACAGTTATGTACATGATTATTTAAGTAGAATACGCACTTACCGATGGGAATTGGATTTGCAAGAGTACAGTTTGTTAACTGTTCATTAGACATGTCAGCTTGGTTAAGTAATTTGAAAATTTTTTTTTCGACCATACTCTGTTTTTGAACTAATAGAAGCATTTTCAATTCTTAGTTCTAAAATCTACGCAAATTCTTATATTTCCCAAACAAACTTTTAAAGCATCTAAAACGTTGTATTAGCTGTCACCGAATTGCTGAGGCTGGTTTTATAAAATATTACAATATTGATAAGTATAAAAAATCAGTTCTGTATTTTCCGTTTTATATTGAACCTAGACTGTGGTCGACCAATAGCTACTTGGTTCTTTTGTAAAGTCTCCCCTTTATCGAATGACAGTTTCGTACAAAAATCCCTACATTTTTCGTAGAATATAAATATTTTTTAGCATATTACCAATTAAAGTCGTATTTCCATCACGTAAAATCATGAAGAAACTAACACTTTTTAAACGATTTAAAAATCGTAAAGAAAATTACTATAAACTGTCTCCTTGAATATCATTTAAAATTTGCATACATGATAATGAAGTTTTGGCATGTGCCAAAAGAATTTAAATTTTTATCCAACACCTCTCAATAAATGCTCTATAACTAAAGCGATTTTAAACAAAGAAAGTAAGTGGGTATAATTTTGAGAAAAGTCACTAGTGGGTATTTTTTTATTTATAACAATAATAATAATAACACACAACACTTTGGGAACCACTTCGATCGACATTTTAATTTCAAAAATTTTAAGCATATGTCACTGTCAAATATTTAAATTAATTTTTTATTATTAAGAGATGTTGGATAAAACGTTATACTTCACACGTGGGCAAAGTGGAATTACCCACTCGATAAAATGTTCACCCCCAGCCATCGACTTCGTGTGTTAAAATTTCCCTCGTGGCAATTCCTTACTTAGCCCACTTGTAAAGTAAATAACTATTATTTCTATCGAATATATCTAATATTAGTATGGTACAACAGATACACGTATGAAAGCATTTTTTCACGAACTAATCAAGTGGAGAAAAAATATTGTTTTTATTATAAGTTGTGCTAAAACGATTTAGATAAATCACAGAAACGTTTTTCTTTTATGGTACAAAAAAACTTTGAAGTAACATATTAGCTACAACCATGTTGTAGTTTAAGAACAGGTAGTTGAATAATATATTAAACCAGATCATTGAGCAGTGATTCAGTAATAATTTCATCATTTCATCGCATATTCTCACCTGACATCTATGTATAGACATTACCAGCTGGGACAGGGTTATCTATATCTATATATAGGTAAAGAGTTCGTGCTTAAATACAGTACATATACTGTTAAATTAATTGCAATCTCACACTGTTATGGCGTAACTGTTACCTGTTACGATAACTATCAGACAATCTCACGTGTACGCATTCGCATAACTGATCAAATAATTGGAGTACAAGAGTTGTGATTCTGATGAGAAGAGTTTGATAGATTTTATAATAACAGTAATTTTGAGTTCCATACTGTGAACCTAACCTCAATAATACGTACCAGCACCTCAGTCAAACTCTTAGAAAGAAGATTGTAAAATACATATCAAATAATTACAAGGATTATTAGATAATGATTTAGTTTACATGCCATAATGTATAACTGTTTTTATCGCCAATAAACTGATATGGAAGCGAGGAACGAAGTGACAAACTTGTTTTTCCAATGTACTGATATGGAAGCGAGGAACGAAGTGACGAGCTTGCTTTTCCAATATGCTGACATGGAAGCGAGGAATGAAGTGATAAGTTTGCTTTATAAATTGTTTGGTATCAATTGCAAGACATTTTAGAAAATATCTTTCTTTGAATGGCATTGCAACGCCGGATATTAGCTATTATATTATAAAATGGTATATCTCTCAAATATGAAAAACAAAATAAAGTAATATTATATAAAAAAAAAAGAATTTAATAATAATTACTTTAGTATTATTTAGCATTGTTTTTAAAGTTTAATATGAATACCAATATAACATCACATTTCAAAAACTACTGCAAAGAATTAAAAATATTCCAAATGAAACGAATGGCAATTGTTAAAGAATCGACAGGAAGTATTTCTCAATTACAGTACATGGGGCCTTCACAATTATTTATAAAAAAAATTTAATGGAACAATAAAGAAGCAAAATGAATGCACATCTTACATCAAAGGTAAAGTCACCTGTTTTATTATATATTTGATCAGGAGTAATATCCCAAGACCTTCTAATTTTACACGATTTTTTTTGCTTAGCTACAAACACGAAAATAAACTGCATGGTATGTTATTTTGCTTGAGTGATTTTGCTTAAAAGCAAGTGTGCTTAAAAATAAAAATTTATATGAGAAACCCAAAGAGATCGTGTAGTATTTGAGGAGATAAATTCCAAAGGCAACGCAAAATAAAACTTGAAATATTAATTATCACACTGACAGTTATAAACAATAACTAATGAATTTAATTTTCCGAAACGAAATGTGTTAATTTTTTAATATTTCCTAATATAAATTAGCTCATCAGTTTGATGTTTAATTCATTATGCTACTTTATGTTTCTATAAGCTAATTATTTTTTAATAATGAGCATAATTTCAAAATTTCCTCTAAAAAACAAACGCGTAGCAAATGTCATCAAGTGTTTCCCAAAAGACACAATGAACTGTGGAATATCAAGAACATAATGACACCGAAGAGTTTTTATCAGACACAAGTAACCGAATGACATTACAGTTAGCTAGTGACGAATAACGAATAAATTGCAGATGACACGGTTTGTAGTTTCGTATAATGCCACTGGAACTAGTCATTGAAGCACAGACAGAATCATTGGAACTTGCACACGGTCACAACTACATTTACAGGCGCCTTTACAAGGTCAGAAACGTGCAGATAACTTTTTCCGGAGCATTCCAACTGCATCTTGTACAGAACAGAAGTGAGAAATTTTATAATATCTTCGAGGTGTTTACCTAGCACAGGTAAACGATGGATTATATATCTGTCCTACATTTCGTATCGTTTATCTTTCTCATTAGATCAGTGAGAACGTATGTCGATTTTTCATTCGGTTTTGGTAACTGTGGAGGGGTATGGGGCATAACTTTCTGAATAATATTGTGCATACATATGTGGCGACATCATATAGTCCAGGGAAAACAATTTATATATTTAAAAAATGTCATGTATGATTATTATTATTATTTGTTTTGTCCATAGTTACGTCATTATTCTTGATTTGAAAAGTAGAAATAAATTTCTTTCTTCAATATATTGTTGTTTGAGTTAACTACCTTTGGAAGACCTATTTATTTTTCTACACATACAAACAATAGCACTAAATTAAAACGTAGACTTCACATTCTGAATAATTAAAAACAAACTACATCCAAGTTTGGATCGATTCAAAATTAGATATAGTTCAATGTGCTTCTTCATTTTTTTTATGAAACTTTATCTGAATTAAAAGGCATCAAGTTGAAATACTTATTTTGACATCAACCTGCGATTATCTCAAAAAGTGTGGCTCTTGAATAATATTCTATAATAATTTTTAAAGTTTGTATTATCACTGGCGCGGTTGCGATTTCTATGTTAGTTATGTATAGAACACAACTCCTTTAATATTGTACATTTTTAACACATATGATCCAATATAAGATAATAAAATTGTGCATAGTTTTATGAAACCGGACTTATACTGCTGCTGGACAATAAAAGGAACACTAATTTTACAAATGCCGTTAAATTTTAATAAAGCGTTAATTGATAGTCTATGAAAAGTTCAAAGACAATAAAATGTAATTGTAATAATTAAGGAACGCTTTAATTAATAAGCATAAACTAACACACCCGAGGTCGTGGGTTCGTATCACACTAAGAACATAGTCGTTTATGTTGCTCACATAAATTCACAATCATTCATTAAGAGGAATATAACCAAAAGTAGTTACTCCGCTGAGCATCTTCAAACAAAGTCAAATATTAATCTTTGACAAAATACAAATATATAGAGACAAAAGTATCACTTTTTTGTCCAGCAGTGATTTTAATTCTTTGGCTACAAAATATGTACAATACTTAGTACCTAATTTTCATTCATTATAACAATAATATTTTGTTTTAAACAAAGCATGATCAAATGTGAAATGTACCTGTCTTCAGAGCCTATGGGCCACCTATACAATTTTCTTTACTTCACTGTTTTCGATTACCCTAACCTAACTTTCTTATTAATTCTAAATAAGTATATTAAATTTCTCTAATTTTAAATAGTAAGAAGGATATTAAACAGAGAAATGAAACACAATCAAAGCAATAACCTCAAAATTAGCTATCACAAATATCAAACTAAATAACAAGAGAAACAGCTGTTAAATAAAAATAGAATAGGTATTTGAAATTGTAAATCATTTTCTACTATCAATAAGTTCAATTATTTTCATTACTTCTAATTGTAGATAATAATACACAGTAACAACATTAACTGTATATACCTGTACATAATTCATAATAAATTATTCATACTATAACAAACATAAACATATTCGTAATACTATATTTTTAAATGCGTTAAAAACAATTATTTCGCAACATTTTATCATAAGTTAGTAACAATAACGCTATATTATATACAAAACTATTATCGCTATCAACAGTGTATACGTTTATTATATTATGAAACTTGCTTAAAATAATATTTCATTTTTGCAATCAACAAAACAATTAATAAACTTTCAAAACTTTGCTGAAACCATTATCAATTAATTTACTGAAACGGCAATCAATTTTCTTGAGTTATGATGAAAGAAAATACAGACAATGCAAGAATAAAAGATATTTTTGCAGGTCCTCTTACTAATACAATTATATTATTTTGATACGAATTAATCTACGTCCTAGTCTAGCTATTAAAAACTAATAGATATTTCAAAAAATATATTCTTGGCTTGTATGCGTCTGCCCTCACCAGGTTACATTCCCCTTACCACTAATATAAGATTATGCTTTCTCCTTTATCTTCTTTCCATCAAAGTTTACTGAGATATACTCAAAAATACCTAATCGACTTCAAGTAAACTACCAATTCCGGTTGATCCATTGCTACTAAAATCTAATCAGCTCTTAATTTGAAAATGATATTAACAATAAATCTTTTGCGGAATTACAAAACTTCCAGAAAATTTTTGTTTTTAAACGGTACAAAATATAGAAATCTTTTTGATTGCAATGAAATTTACCCTAACTCATTTATTTTTATTAATGATTCAAGAAAATCATGAATGAAAGTTAAAATTCCCCCCAAATTACGCAGATTTCACGTACGTCGGTGATTGCGTTTTGCGTGTACAAGAAGGGTCTTTTATTATCCCGTGTGCCTGGGACGGACCGGCACTGCTCAGGAGACGTGCACCACCAAAGGAAAATGCAACAACTTCAAGAAACTTTATTTGCTTTATCAAGTGCATGCAGCGGTGTAGTTTTATATACAAATTGCTATAAATCAGATAACATACAACTGAATAATGGGATATGATGATTTACTTTCATGTATCTTTGTTTTGAAAAGCGTTTGAATTGCATGATTGAACGTTGTACGAAAAGTATTTGGAATGTGCTTTGACATGCCGATAAAATATTTGTTTTGGTTTTAGGAATGCTTTTGTTAATAAAAGAGTCAATGTTAAATGATTTGTTTCGCAATTGTTTGCATTTTTTATTAACAGGCCTCCACATAATTCAATTGTTACTCATTACTTGTGACTGTTTTCTTTTATAATTCTAATTTCATGCCATTAATTTAGTTACAATAGTTACCAAATAGGCATCAAAATTTCTGACTGTAAGTTAAAAAACTTCAAATTATACATACATATTTACTTCACTAAAGATTAGTTTTTATTATAATGTATTATATAGGAAGCAACTATAATATGAGACATTATTATTGAAAAATGAAATAGGAAACTATTGTCATATAATATAGTTTGTTATATTGGGCATCCAAAATTAAAATATGCTAACTAGTGGTAGAAAGTCGAACTAACCATAAGGTACTTAAATTTCATTGTATTTTGAAATAAATTGCTATTATTTTAAATTAATAGCAATAGAATTTTAAGAGTATTCCTATCCTTCAACAGGGCACAGTTATTTTTGCAGTTTTTTTTTTAAGTTTACCTCTGTATTTCTCTATTGTGCCAACAAAATTAATAATTATTCTCATAATTACAGTTTTTTCAATTATTTTTACATTTGATTTATTTGTTTTCTTTCATGGCAAACTTTGTATACGCATATTTAAATAAAAATGATACATTTTTAATTTAGCATTTTTCTCAAATATTTTGTATTACAAGTATTTGGTCATTACGTGTGAATATCATTGCATTCAAAAAAAATACTGAATCGAATAAGCAAATAAAAAAAATAGTGTGCCTCTCTCAAATATTAATTAGCTATGAAAAATAGTTTCAAAGGAAAAATGTAAAAAATATACCATCATATTTGATGTGGCACTCTACTTTCATAGATCTCGGTAAATGATGTATTTTTAGCCCTCAAATAATTTGATGTACACCCTCACTAATTGATATGTATTTATATTTTATAACAAGAAATATACTTGACTAAATTTAATAGAAAAATATCCGCATTTAGCCAGGGAGAAGAAAACGCTGATACTCTAATGATTAACGGTTTTCACATAAAAAGAAAAAAGATTTGCTGTTTAAAACTTAATCGTTCAGTCACGCAACACTGCTACAACAATATATTTCAGGAATTAGCATATTTTTAGATTCTTATGAAGAATGCGACCAAATAGCTCAACGCAGCAAAAAAAGAAAAACAACTTCAATAATGATTTCTAAAACCCACAAATATTTAAAGTATACATGTTTATTTACAGTTATACTTTCTAGAGAAAAACACAGAAATAAAATTATTAATTCATAAAACGTGTAACCACTTTATGTAATCCAATACTTTGTGGTTAACTGGTTGTTTAAAATTGATTGATCTATCTCTATTGGTGGTATGTAATGAAGATTGCTACTTTACCGCTTCTTCACAAATAAAACTTCAATCGGAAAACGATTCGCGTAAACTCAATATTAAACTAGGATTCCAAAAAATTATAGTTGCACTAATCTAATTTTAGATTTATTAATTCTTATAAATAATCTGTAGAATACAGCCGGCCGTCTAATCCGATAGTTATCCCGAGCATATATGCACACAAGTACATTTAAAAATAGTCCTTTGTCTCGGAGTATAGGGCCTGAATTCCACTGAATGTATTATTTGCCTTAGGGCCGATATTTCCATCTATTGTAATAAAGTACCGAATAAAATATTCGCCAAATAAATGAAAATTGTCGTATCGAAATCATAGGTAAATGATACTTATTGACGAAAGTTAGAACATTCC
Source organism: Poecilus cupreus (assembly GCA_963942605.1). Lineage (NCBI taxonomy): Eukaryota > Metazoa > Arthropoda > Insecta > Coleoptera > Carabidae > Poecilus > Poecilus cupreus. The sequence goes on from OZ012732.1 coordinate 11,359,697, forward strand.
GCTAATGGCTAAAATATGTCGTTCATTCACTTAATTCATAAAATAATTTTCATTTTGTGGATTTCATTATAGAATTATCTAATAATTGGTAATGGGAAATGTGTTTCAATTGCACCCGGGCACGATGAATATATCAGCTATTGATAAATAAAACTGAAAGGACATGTAAACATTGGCCGATAAAAATACTATTAATACTTTATCTCAAATATGTTAAGAATTAGAGATACTAGCTCCGGTAATTATCAAACAATAATAACTAGTCATTACTATTAACGACATACTTAATCGTAAACCTAATGTTATTGAATTCTGTCTCTAGTGGTAAAGAATTTTTTACGACTTGAGTCCGTAATAATGAATAGAGAAAAAAATAATAAAAGTGAACTTCATTTGACAATCAGCATCAGAACATCAACCTTGCTTATTTCAGCGACCATAATACAATAGTTTCTTTCTTATTGTTGTCAACAACAGTCAGTACAAAGTTTCACAATAAGTTAAGTTACATTCATTCATCACAGACCCAGTCTGTCTGTGTTCATTTCGTCATTTCCGTGGAGTTAAAGGGTCCTTTTGTGTGTCCTAGGTACACGGGCCACTGTCCTACGCTCAAGTTTCGTTTCGGCAGATGCTATGGGGCGAACACAAAGGACATAATGCAGGTTTGTTTACGCCTCGGCAACGTAGAAGATATTAGATAGTGATAGTGACAGTGCTCTTGCACGGATTTTTAACTGATAAATGGTGAACAGTAGATGAACACCTAATTTGATTTGTAAATTTTTCTGCAAATACTAAAGCAATACATTTTCATTTGTTTGCAAAATACAATGGGGGGATGCCAATGTTTTCTGTTTAATATTTGTTTCATTAGTTTGGGACACTAGTATTGCAAATATGAAATTTTAAATGAAAAAAAAAAAATTTATCAAGTAAGATGTCATCAAATTTTAAAGAATCAGACTGCGATGTCATAACGTTTACAGCTAACTTCAGGATAAACAAGCCCGTGCTCATGGTTATTATTAGAGATAGAGAGCGGACTGTATGTAAATAAATAAATATATACACTAAACTTTGTTATTTTTTAAATAATTTTGCTGTAGAATGTTCTTGGAAAGCCTGAGTTTTTCGTAGAATTTTACTTTGCTTCCAAGGTTGTAAACACAAAAATAAACTTCGGTATTTTGCAGTTTATCGTTGGAAAGCTGATTCATTATGAGTAATAAACATTGTTTCCTTAAATTAATTATTAAAATACCATTGGATGTTGTACGTGGCAATTAAGACGGTAAATTTGAAGTTGTAAATCGACATACATATATAATATACGTATGTACAGTATTATTCAGAAGTTATGCCCCATAACCCCTCCACAGGTATTAGAACCGAATGAAAAATCGACATACGTTCTAGCTGGTCGAATGAGAAAGATAAACGATACGAAATGAAGGACAGGTGTATTATCCATTGTTTACCGGAGCCAGGTAAACATCACGTAGAGAATATAACATTTCTCACTTCTGATCTTAAATATTTTGCAAAACGCAAGTGAATGTTAGATGTACACAAGTTCGATGACGCATCCAAACAAAACAGGTACACATTTTGTTATAATTCATAAATATTTGATGATATTTACATTATATTATTATTATTAGAATTCAAAAAGTTTGGATGCGTCATCGAACTTGTGTACAGCATCCAATATTCACTTGAATTTTGCAAAATATTGTTAGATCAGAAGTGAGAAATTTTATAATCTCTACGATGTGTTTACCTATCCTATAAACCGTGGATTATATATCTGTCCTTCATTTCGTATCGTTTATTTTTCTCATTCGATCAGCGAGAACGTATGTCGATTTTTCATTCGGTTCTGATACCTGTGGAAGGGTTATGGGGCATAACTTATGAATAATATTGTACCTAAAAAGCGCTTTTTTTTGTGCGCCTTTTCTATAATCGCCTTTTTGAGCGCGCGTTATTTTTATCACGCGTCTTTATTGGTTAGTTTTTACGAATCGTCTTTATCATAAATAAAGTGATTAATGAATGAAAAGATATAAAACTATATATTAAATTTATTTATACCTATATGTTCAAGATGGTAATAAGTTAAATCAGTGCAAATCACAGTCACAATTACAATACTTTCTCTCTGAAAAGGAAAAATATCTTAATAAATAAACATTTCATTCAACTAGATCTCCATACTTACTTACTTCGATTGTCTATAAAATCAACTTGTCAATAATTACACAATTATTTTGCTATACTCGTACATAAATATTTAATATGTAAAAGTATAAAATAAAATAAAATGTTCCAATTTTTTAATATAAAATATAAATCGCATTGGAAGAAACTAAAATATGAAAATCGATCTGAAACACGTCTAGCTAAATTTTGTTGGGAGAGACCGGAAATTCAATTTGAGAAGAAACAAGAGAATCAGAGTTCCGAATTTAGTTTTCCATTTATCACAGGCTTGAAAATGTCATGTAGCATTCAGTCAATTTAATACACGTGATTCCTTACCAATAAATATCATATTTATCAAATTTAGAACCTAATATAAAACGTAACACGCTACTCCTAGTTTTGTAAACAAGTTAAACTTCAAGCTAAAAACAAACACACGTAATTTGTTTAGCGAATAATAATTTTTCATGGACTCTTTTTCATTAACATGTTCGTTAGCAATAAATCAGAACGTACTTGACATATTATTGATAAGTTATTTATATATAGCTTCGAATTTATGTTGAATAACAGGCTAACAGGTGAAAATAAATTTGTAAAGGAGCTGAGAGACAAAGGCGTTCTTAAAAACGTACGAACCAGAGAACAATACCGAGCTGATGATCCTGGAAAAGTCGTCCTTACGCCAATTAAATATTCCAGGGACCAGAACCGAGACCCGGCTAAGGACATTACCTGTAGAGGGACCAAATACATTCTAGGATACACAGGTAGCTAATTGTATTATGTACTTTCTGTTGGAGGTGTAATATAAATGAATGGGTGAATTAACTCGAAGTTCTTACTAAATAATTATAAATAATCTTGCTTTACATTTATTGCTTCAATAATTGAATTTGTTTGTAAAACAAGGGTACATTCCCGGATTGAATTTCCGGTATGGAAAGTCGTACAGTCGGGCAGCAGATGACAGCATGTACGAGTTTGGGGAAAAGCAGAACGAGTTGAGAAGAAAATGGCAATCCGACCAAATGCACCGCGCTAGCAGCGCACCCAAAATGAGCACAATACGCTCTAGAGACGAAGTCGCTAAATCGCTCAAGGAATATGAACAGAAAATCAAATTTACTGGTAACGTTTACTCAACCAAACTTAAATATAAAATTATATTAAATTTAACACTACACAATTTCTTTAGTTACGTATCATAAGTGTGCAAATTTACCGCTTGTTGCTCAGAAAAATTAATCTCATTACACTTATATAAAATTGTTCGAAATGTAGCACATAAAAGTAAAATAGAATGAAATGGTGGACTTGGGTTAGAGAACAGTAACAGTACTTCTATTTAAAAATGTATGTCGGATGTAAAGAAAGATATCGAATGTGAAATGTCGACGTATCTCAGGAAAGAAAGTTTGTAAAAGTTTAATATACAAGGATAAATTTTATTTTCTAGACTGACGCGTAATATCAATATAACTTTAATATTTTTCTTTTTAAGATTTAGAACCTTAAAAATGATGAGCTATTATAAACTACAGATACCAACATTTCCTGTTATGTAGCTCAGAAACTTAAATAAGATGTGATAGGTTTAACTGTGTTTAATTTTATTTTTTCAAGTATCGTATAAGAAAATATCCAAAGTTTAAATGATATTGCTGGAAAATAATTTGAGTATGGGATATTATTTAATAATAATTTATATAATCTGAGACGCAAAATATGCAAAAAAAATAAATTTAAATAATATTAATTACAAATATTTTGTCATTTTAAATGTTTTAGTGAATTTAGCTTTAGTCACTGGTGGGTCTTAATGATCCATTAGCTTTACGTATTTAGTATCGTAAAAAACAATTTATTTTATTTATATATTTAGTATCGTAAAAAACAATTAACGACCGGCACTAATAGCAACGTAAATAAAAGTCAAAAAGATGAATTTCGTGAACTGAACCGAGTACGGAAATATTAACATTTTTTTACAGTTACATAAAATGGTATATTAAAGAATGAGTTTCATTATTGTAGGAATATTTTGTAGGAATGGATTTTGAACAAAGTTCTTTATATTTAAGGAATTTTGTGATAGATGGTGTAACGTTTGAAAATTCAATTGCTTGAATTTGAAATTGTCAACTTACATGAAGCAAAAGTGAATGTAGGTATATTTTTGTCGTTTATAATATTTAGAAGTTACCAATTTTATAAATATAAATTGTACTGAACTATTACAACCTACAACACTCGAATAAGCTATTAACGAACTCTTTTGGGTGCTCTAATTTCTATTAGCTTTGTTATAAATGCACAATTAAAAAAATATATATTTACGTTGGTTCAAATGGTTTATTTTATGTTTATCAAACCCAATATTCTAATCATAGTGCAACAAAATATAACAGTAGAAGAATAAAATGGGAAGTAACTTTTGCCAATACCATTCGTTTCATAATTTCAAAAGGAAAAGATTTGAATAATTGTAGATAACTAATTTGATTCATTATTGGTAATATATTTAATTTAATTATTATTATTAATTAGCTTGTATTAGATTACAACTAATTTGGGATAAGTTGACTGATTTAGATGTATAATTTATTTCTCTGCAATTATAATTTAAATACATATTTTCCTTTACAATATTCTGGGAACAAACAGGGTTAAAAACCAATTTCCCAAGTTAATCGTACATAACACGACCAAGCATAATGTTCTTCGACGAAATGGTGAACTAAATTGACATTTCAATATTTATTTCGTTATAAATCATACAAATGAGTTCTGTATTGATTATATATATTATAGTACTTCACATTTTTGTCCCTTTTAAAACCTTTAAGTAAATAAAGATATTAAAAGTCAAAACATAATAGATAAAAATCTGATACTGCTAAAAAATGATTGCATGTCCACAAGTTCGAAATTTCGTGTTATTCATATCAACGTGCATGTAATCTACATATTCGCGTGTTCAAATTCATTTTTTAATTTTCAGAAAGGACAATATCCCCGGAATACCCGCCAATCGCCGGATACACGGGACATATTCCTCGCGTCAAAGGAAATGAAGCTTCCCTTTCTCAACGTTACTACTGTGTTGCTAAGCAAGGACTGTCTATGTTACAACAAGACAGAAATCGAAGAAATCAACTAATCGATGTTGAAAATAAGATCCACACTATACTAAACGAAGCGGAAAATAAATACACTTAAGTTTAAGCGGCATGTCGACATACGAAGATATTTATTAATTTCTAGTTATAAGATCGTTGGTTTGTAAAGTTCGATTACGAAAACGTATTTTTGTAATTATGCGTATGTATAGGTTAATAATTATTGTACAAAGTTTTTAAAATAGTATATTTTTAGCTTCCGTCATACAGTACTTATCAGTATTATTAAATATTGAATAAGTAACAATCATTTTTATTTCGTAAGGTTTTCCTATTTCTATCCGGAAATGGTGCAAAACAAAATCGATGAATTTAATAGAATGTAAATAGAACCAATGATGTATTTTGTTTACATTATGTAAAAATTGTAAATAAATAAAATACTCTATTGTTTATAAATAAATGCTTGTTATTTCTAAGTAAGCTTTTCAAACAAATGTCTTGAATTCGTGTTTTAGTATTTGTCAAAAATATAAATTAAAATTCTAAAATGTCGACAAAAAGTAAAAGGGCAAGGCGCGGTAAAAGCAAAAGTGAAGAAAAAGCTTTGAAAATTGTTAATAAACCAAGTTTTAAAAAGCGGCCACACGATTATTTAGCAAATATAAGAAGTCTGTTTAAAACACTTCAAAATTTAAAAATGTCATTACAAAACAGTATCAAACAATATATTTCCTCTAAATCACCTTTCACTATGACTAATAGTGTTCAGAAATGTAATATTCCTGCTAAACCAGTATTCAGAAGGTTTGTAATAATAGTTGCATTGAAAATACCCAAATTATATTTTAATATATTTCAGTCAATTTGAAGTGAAGAGTTCCAAATATTTTGACCTTTTCGTAATGAGCGAAAAAGATCAGTGTACAGCACGATCAATTTTTAGTGAACTATGGGACAAGAGAACTTGGAAAAATGTAAATAATATTGACGTATGTATATATTTATATATTGAATCAAGTTTTGCAGAAATTAATTTTCATTTCAGCAAGAGTATGAAATAAAAAGGAAACTCCTTAAACATATTTTATTTGTAATGAGTAATTTAGACATGTATCTCCTTAGAAAACTATTAAAGGTAAAGTTTTGCACTTTTTAAATAAATACAAGTCATACTGAAGGAAATAAATTTTGCATATGAAATATGAGAGTTAAAGGATGCGGAAAATTACATATTTTTAATTATAAATTATTTACTTTAATAAATGCTTAGTTTTTGATGAAGTAGGACATGTGCGCGTCTGTTTGAGCAATTGGGATTCAATTATTAGCTGCTACTCCGCCTTAACTAAGAATATACATATTCGGAGGCGTGTTCGGGTGACTTTGCGTGTTTGCTGTTTCATATACAGCACTCACTGCAAAACTGTACGATACTAGCACCACCAACTACCTAATTTCGAGAAAGTTAAAATGTTTTTGTAAAATTAGATATAGTGAAATAAATTAAGTGCATTAATTTATTTTCTTTTTCTAATAATAAATAAATATATCATCACGCCTTTTACCCATTGTGGGTGTGGCACTCTGCTTACGCAGATCTCGGTGATATATCAAATAAAATTAGAAACTTCAGTATGACCTTTGATGATATTTCTATAATTCTAATAATAAAAGCTAAATAATTATTTACACTTTTAGAAAAATAAGGACAAATATCCAGGCCTCATGGAAATTATCGACTGCAGAAAACAATTGACATATTACTTAATTATCTTAATGAGAAAACATAAGAATGTGGTAAATGGTCTGATAGAAACTTTGCAACTCTGGTACCTCATTCAGGTAATAGTTATTTATCAAGGAACTGAAGTTCAATTTTTACCTCCCGCCTACCGCTAGGTAAGGGAGGCATTGTTTTTGCTCAAAAAATTGGGTAGTGAGTTTTCAATGAATAAGGAACTTCAGTGCCGCGGTACATATTAAGTTTTATTTGAAATCTAAAATTCGAAAAAACTGGAAAAAAATGCAATATAGGTTAAGTCAATTGAAACTGACAGTCAGTGTTGCCAACCTCGAAAAGTGAAGTTATAGTAAATAACACTCAAAATTATGTGTTTTGTCCTCAATTTCTTCATCGGAATTAATTAGTAAATTCTTCTTGCAAATTTTGTTTCGTGTTACGCCCAAATTTACTATAGTACGTCAATATATCTGCCAAAATTATCCCAATTGTACAATAATTACTGAACGGTTGCCAACACTGGGTTGCTCAAAATCGTCGTGTTTTGAGTTACTTTAGTGACGATTTCTAAGCTTTAATGACGATTTTTGAGCACTTAGTGCCGATTTCAAATAAAATAAGATTAAGATAATTATATGAAAATTATACATGTCTACAAATTTTTAGCCAGTTGTAACTGAATTATTAAAATATACAAACGAAAAGGTAACACCGGAAATGGCACCAATATTAACTGACGTGGATGCGTTGTACGATTACTTGCTACATATTAAGAAAAAATGTCCATCCAGTACGTTATGTAGTGTACCTGAGAGTAAATAAATAAAATTAATATAAAAAAATTTGTAGAGAAATGTTGTGTTGCTGACAAAATAAATATATATAACAATGTTTACATGCAGGATTTTTAAAACTTGTTTTTAATATACATAAATTCTGGGATCCCGATTTATGTAGGTGTCAATATTCTGCATTATGTTTGTAATAAATATTTCAATTAAAACAAATATTTTGTAAATGTAATTATTTATTATGAAAAGTACAAAATACTACATAGAACTTCACTTTCTTTTTGGTAGGGCAGCAATTCTGGCTTTGCGTTCTGATTCCATAGTACAAGCTTGTCGCCAACATTCTTCATCTAACGTTTCTTTTCCTTGTGATAAACAAACCAATCTTGCCAACACAAGGAGTTGATGCAGATCATCTGCAGAGACTTTGTTGTCATTTTGGCGGAGCTTCACAAATTCGTTTTGCACCAACTATTAAAATTTAATATTGTAAAGATTGTCCTACCTTGTTATTTGTTAATCACTATGTTGTTAGTTAATCTATGCATCAAATATATTAGGCATATAATTGTTATTTCACAGAGAAGTTAGAAAATAAATTTCTGACGTAATTAACTATACTTCTTGTATTAGAATTAAAGAAATAGCGACAAAAATGCATGCATCAACGTTGGCAACAGCTACCAAGGTATTCGCAACTGAAATCGCCGATGGCGGCAGCACTGTACCTATAAAATGGCTACTAAAAGGAGTAATCGGAGTTGGTGGGTAACATGTGCAATATTGGGCTTCCAAATTATCAAGAGATGGCGTTGAACACAATTCCCAAAAGGTATATGTCAAATTCATTTTGTATGATATCTTATGATGGCGAATGCCGGCATTAGTATTGATAATTTGCTTTTATTGGCAGCAGAACTGTTGCCATACACACTGCAAATTTTCCTGTTTTTATAGGTTTTTTTGGAGAAAATTCAATCTTAACCTATAATCTACAAATACAATGAACCTTTCATTTTTACATCTTATTTAAATAATAGGGCTTAAACAAGTGTTATATTTACATTGCAATACTCTTAAAATAACTACTATTATTAATTTTTTTTAAATAACAATTAATTTCAAAATACATTGAAATTTATGTACCTTATGGTTAGTTTAGCTTTCTACCACTAGTTTGCTTATTTAAATTTTGGAAGCCCAATAGGAAAGTGAATCAAAAAATTAAATTAATTTTGAATAAACGGAGTTTTGACGTCTAATAGTCTGTATAACGGTGGGGACTCGTTCATTACTTTTGGAAAACTTTTTTATATAATATGTTTTAATCTATTGTATAGTATAATTATAATTGCCTTCAAACGAGTCACTTTATTAATAAAATGGTTTATTTCTTACTTTATCCTTTAGATATAGATATGAGTCAAAAATATAAAACAGATATAAATAATGATTTGTATTGATATAACTAACTAGAACAATACATTAAAAAATACAATTTTGTATTAAAAATATTCAATTTCACTGCTTAAATAACTCATTCCAAAAACTTATCCTCACTGAAAATTGCTGACGAAATGTTAGGTTAAGTATCACACAAGCTATTATAAAAAAAAACCTAGTATTCTAAAATTCTCAAATATTCGTTTAATTCAAGTTCTCCATATTTGATTAATATTTATATTTTACTAGCACTCTTTCTTCGAAATAAATGGAAACTAAATCACATATTCATGCTAGCACAAAAATGGCAGCCATGTATGTACACAGCAGTTTTTGTTGTGATTTTTTTCTTGATTGGGGAACTCATTATAAAACAAGTATAGGTGAAGAACAAATAAATGAGAAAATAAATTAAATGGAATAATATTGCACTAAACAACTACATAAAGATCACTTTTATTAACATTGCGTTAAACGCGTCATACACACCATTACTCCTCATAGCAGTTTATATTTTTACCACCAGGTGGATACGGGTCAATTAAAGTTGCGAATACCAATAGTAGCAGAAAAAAATCAAAGCTGATTTAGTTTTTTTTTCCTTTAATGCCCATAAATTTTAATAACATGCTATAGCTTTATATTGATGTTTAGGCACTGAAATATAATAATACTGGAAGGTCAACTGACGTTAAAAATGCGAGCCGAGAGAGTCGTTGGGCCATCTGTCTTTGTCGTACACGTACAGTCCACTTCGAAAGTTATTATTTTTACAATATATTTGGAAAATAATATTTAATAACCCACAAAACGCGACAAAAAATATTTCACAAATGGCAGTTATTTTTAGACAGTTTAGGACCAATTAAAAGCACAAAAAAACTATTAATAACAACCAACACCAAGCAAAAGAAACAAGCATTTATAAAGCACAAACTCACCTCTAATACTTCGTCTGACAACGTATACGTAGCATGTCTCATTTTCGATAAATAAACTCGTAAATTATTCAATAAATCTGGTTTTAAAAAGTGTTTAGCAGCGTCCAATATTTCTTGGAATGTATTGACACACTGCTCATCTGGCTTGAGAGGAACATGAAAATCACTCTAAATAAAACAACAAAACACATAGAACAAAAACTTTAATGTGTCGTTTATATTTTATTGTTACCGGTAATAATGAAGTGCCTTCCGAAAGAATTAAAAAAGCTATATCACAATCAAAATCCATCTGGTAAAAGTTAAAATCATACTGAACTTTCTGATTTTTTATTGCTGATGCTAAAGCAGCGATTCCTTTACATCCTGAACTATTTAACTTACCAGGTTGTAGTTTTGTTTCATCAAGAACTAAATGAGTATTGCTACTTAACTGTAAAATGCCGCTAGTTAGTCGATTGCATTCATAATCTTTCCTACGAATGAAATAGGTATTATCACAATTAATTATTGCAGTGTAAGAAAATATTACTTTGGACAAAATGCAAGATCATTCATAATGTCAAGAGTCATTGCTAAATAATGACTTTTAGGAACAAGTAATTGTAAAAATTCATAGAGTTTTTCAGCATATTTTAAGTCAGGTTCACCTGGAATATTTGATATATTTAATGTGAATTTTCCCAGAGCCATTAAATCTTTTCGCAAGTATCTGCAAAAAAACAAACACAAATAAATAACAAGATGAGTTCAAAAAATAATATTCTAGGGCATTATTGACATTGCAAGTATTGCTTGCAATTTTATGAAAATATTTGAATTTCTTTGTTAATACATTGTTCCAATTTAAATGAAGTGAAATTTAAGTAAGAATATTTGACCTTTGAAAGACGTATATCGGTTTGCTAACCAATAATGGGGTCTTTCACCATTTTTTTTTAATTTTTTTTTTATGAAACTTTATCTATACTAAAGACTATCTACACTTTTAAAAAGTCTTAATTGTTATTCATTGAGCCACAATGATTTTTTTTAAAATGTTGTGACGTCATACTAGAGGTGTTGCTGGATCTAAAACAGTAGAGATTTAAATAATTGTAATCAAATATTTTTTACTTTTTTTATTTTGTTATTTATATTACCATGAGTTCTGAAAGCTTTTTTCAATATTTTTTTACTTATTTTATTATTATTATTACAATAAAATAGAATATTTATGTAACAAAAATTATTTAAATATCTACTGTTTTAGATCTCTACTATGACGTCACAACATTTTTAAAAAATCATTGTGGCTTAATGAAGAACAATTAAGACTTTTTAAAAGCGTAGATAGTCTTCAATATAGATAAAGTTTCATAAAAAAATATAAAAAAAAAATGGTGAAAGACCCCATTGTGACGTTAGCTACGGATCGCCAATGATATTTGGTAGATATGACAGTTTGGGGTCAAACACAAAAACCTAGTAAATTTGCATTCTGAAAATGCTGTTGAACAAATTCATGTTTATTCAACCTCAAAACTAAAATAAATCTGAGTTTCTTCCTTTTTTAAATGGTTTTTCTTTAACTATGACCGGCTAAAGAAATTTGGATCTGCAGCTAACTTCACAATTGGCCGTAAACTACGGTTTAGCCAACTAATCTTTGACGAAGAAATTTTCATATAAATTATTTTGAATATGTTTTCAGATTTTTTTACTACTTTTACAAACAAAAAAATAAATAATTCAAATAAGAGAAGTTGTGGTCTACTTTTGTACACAGCACATGAAAGCTTTAAAAAGGCTGCACCTGAGTAGTCAACTTGCTCTAGGCTCCAGTTATCCGGCAATTATTCCAAATAAGAAATAAAAATTTAGTTACACATAATTAGGTGCAACACAGACAACAAGAGCCATAAAAATCACATAAAATATAAATAAAAAAACAACATACACGCTTGACAAAAGATGACAAATCAAATAATCAGCAGCTAATTTATCCCCAAACAACAGTTGAGTAAGAACAACACTTAATTCCTTGCACAAATTTACAACGTGTTCGTTTTCCAGCGCGACAGTTTTAACTAATGGATTGTAGTACGTAAGTTTCTTAAACAGAACGCAATGAATTCTCGGAACCAAAGACGGTGGAGGATTCAGTGTCTGTATTTCCATATCATTGTCACCTTCCTCGCTGTGGTAACTCGCCTCAGCTAAAACTGGATCCACGGAGAGAAAACCAAGAACATCGACCATCTCATTTAATTTGAAACTTTCTGCGTTATCGTATATCTACAAATTTATTACGGTTACATTAGATATTTTCAATCAACAGATTTAAATTTACTTTAACAAGGCAACATTTTCCATTTTCATCCTGCAACGGAAAATTTAAAATATGATCGCGAGAAACCACCCTCTTTGATTCAGTTTTATTTTCCGTACAAATTCGCTTATTTTCAGAGTTTTCTGCTGTCACTGGTTGGTTGGAGTTGCTGATGGAATTTTCGATTTCCATTGGTTCCTCTTCATCGTCTATTGGCCGTTTTTGTGATTGATTTTGCGAGGTATTAATCGTAGAACATGTGGGTATATTGTTCTGTTCCTTTTCGACATTGTATACCCATTCGTTCAGACCGGGTAACGTAATCATAACCAAAGTTTGTCGGTCACGAGTCTCATTCTGGCTGCTATCAAAATTAATTGTTTCATTTTCCTATAAGCAAAACATATAAATAAATTAAATACTTATTAGATACAAACATACGTACAGCTAAGTCTGTTGTATCACGATATTGACCACATTTGATAAATTTTTCTTTTGTTACTTCGTTCTCAACTTCGTATTTCGCAAAGTAATACTCCGGATTGTGCATATCTTGAACCATGCCATGGAATCTAACCAAAGTGTTGTCTTTGAAATTATGGAGTTCATTGATGTTTACTAATGGAACCTTTAAATGAAATTAATTATATAGATTAGTATTAATTTAACTGTAACCATACTTACTGAATTCCAAACGTCTTCATTTGTAAACTTTTTAGAACATTCTTCTTTGTTTTCAATCCAATACTCAGGTGTATATGTTAAGAATTCCATTATAGAATATTACACAATTACAAACAACAATTTGAGCAGTAATTATAAGCACACAACAAATAAATTACTGAAAATAACCTTTCTGCTGCAGACCACTTTCATGTCATTCTACGAAATGGAGAAACGGAGTGTATTCTGGCGCCAAAACATAACTCAAGGGCGTTCAGTCCAGCCTACGATCAGTAAATAGAAAACAAAAAGTCCTAGCATGAAAGAAAAACGGTTTTTCGGCTATTCCAATTACTTTATAATAAATATTTATTATTGTTTCTTAACAGATTTAACTTTACTTCATCAAAGCCTTTATTTTTTAATATATTCGAAATACATATGACTTTTAAAATATGCATTATAATCATTTAGGAAAATTTCACAATATTTGATATTTGATGTTGACATTTGACGTACACGCAGTTGACATATACTTTTTCAAGCAAAATAATGCCGGATGTTGCATATTAAAGTATAAATGATATATTTTTATGAAATGAAAGTATATTTTGTGAAATATTTAAAGCAAAAATACAAAGAAAGCCACTGTGGATAATAAAATTACAACTATCATATACATAATTATAGTATTTTACTGAATCTAAAATGGAATCGCATATCGGTAATATTATGACCTTATCAAATAGTATAATTGGTGTTAGTATATTAGCAATGCCATTTTGCTTCAAACAGGTATTATTTTACAACTTTTCATAAATATCACATACTAAATATTTCATTTTCAGTGTGGTATAATACTTGCAATATTGATGCTATTAACAAGCAGTATTATCACAAGATTAACTAGCCACTTTTTAATAAAATCTGCAATTATGGCTAGACGAAGAAATTTTGAACTACTAGGTTTGTATGTAAATAATCGTACTGTTATAATAATACTTATAAAAATTGTTTTAGCATTTCATGCATTTGGAACAGCTGGTAAATTTATGGTCGAATTGGGAATAATAGGATTTCTAATGGGAACTTGTATTGCATTTTTTGTTATTATTGGGGATCTGGGACCAGCTATAATAGCTAAAATTATGGGAACAAAACCTACAGACACTTTACGAACCAGCATTTTAGTGGGGGTTGCATTATTTTGTGTATTGCCACTTGGGCTACTTAAGAATGTGGATAGTTTACACAATGTTTGTACTGCTACTATTGGATTCTACTTTTGCTTAGTATTAAAGGTATTAATACATTTTTATTAAATAAATGTATTTCGTTTTAAAAAAAATTGATTTAATTTCAGACTATATCAGAATCAACATCTCATTTTATATCAGGAGACTGGCTATCAAAAGTAGAGTTATGGCGACCAATTGGAATTTTACAATGTTTACCTATCTTTGCCATGGCTTTATCTTGCCAGACGTAATATCCGCACTTTATCTTACATTTATATTTGTTTTTAATATGTTTCTTTACCTCAGACAACTCTTTGAAATCTATGCAATTGTTGCAAATCCCACTCTGGATAAAATGAATTACATCGTTCGAGTGGCTATAAATATCTGCGTAGCTGTTTACATTTGTGTGGGATTCTTCGGTTATGCTGCATTTTCAAATCAACCATTTACCGGAAATATTTTAATGAGCTTCAGTCAGTCATCTGTAACTGAAGTTATGAAAATTGGGTTTGTTTTATCCGTTGCGTTTAGCTTTCCTCTGGTGATTTTTCCGTGCAGGGCAAGCCTTTATTCACTGCTCTTCAAAAGAGTAATATTACTAAATAATCGTTAAATATTATTCGATAATTGCCATTGGTTTTTTAATAGGGGTACACTCCATACGAAGGAGCAAGTAACTACATTCCAGAAGCAAGATTTAAATTTTTAACAGTTGTAATAATAGCGACATCTTTAGTAATCGGAATTTTAATTCCAAATATTGAAGTAGTTCTGGGTCTACTTGGTTCCACAATAGGAACTATGATCTGTTTGATATTTCCAGTTACTTGCTTTATTTGCATTTCTACTAAAAACACTAATGAACGTCTCTTAGCTCAGGTTAATTAAATGTAATAAACAATAGTTCAAAATATTCTTTATTTTTGTGTTGTAGATTTTATTATTTGTCGGTGTTATAGTCATGGTCCTGGGTACATATGCAAATCTGTATGCAATGGAACAAATCAATGATTCCACGAAGATTGAAAAAACTTCAATTGTTGATTTAAACAACGATATTATGAAGAAAATAGAATCAGAAAAAATATTCCAAGCTGAACCAGGTAGGTATACATGTTAGATTTATTATAGGTTTGTTCCAAGTGATCATTTCTGACAAGTTTGTGACAAATTTCAGTGCGCCTGCGAAAAATGTAAACAAGTTAACTTTGAAAGCTTTGAAACATTTCTTTTTTGTGGCGAAATAGTTATTTTCGCGCCGCCGTCCGCCATTGACACAATTACATATCTCTAAATCGGTCGGAAATCATGTTTTTGTCGAACTAGTTCGACAAAAATTCCTAACTTTTTATGGTTATATGTTGGCATCACTTCACTAATTTTAGCTAACTTCTGACGCTAGAAATGTCAAAGTATTACATTGACTTAAAAATATTATAGCAATACGTCTACAATTGAGTATTTGCAATACAAGAAAACAGAATATTTATGGATTTTAAACACATATGTAAGTAAATATAATTGAATTTGCAGTGTAAAATCCAAATAAAAATATGTAGATATTTTTGGTTATGATATTGGAAAATAAACAGAATTGACGTTCAAATATTGTGAAGTTATCAACATAAAAAAATTCCCTGTCATTAAGAAAATGAGTAATAAATTAAATTTATTTATTAAATTTACATAAATGTTGGCGCGAAAAATCTTGTGTATCCCTCGGTTGGAAACTATTTTGCGAGTGCTCGTATTTGTAGGACTCGCCTACGGCTCGTCCTATCAAAATAAACTCGCACTTTCAAAATAGCAGTTTCCAACCTTGTGATACAAATAACTATTGACAGGGAATTTTTTTTATGTTGCTAACTTCACAATATTTGAATGTCAATTATGTTTCTTTTCCAATATCATAACCAAAAATATCTACATATTTTTATTTGGATTTTACACTGCAAATTCAATTATAATTACTTACAATTATGTTTAAAATCCATAAATGTTCTGTTTTCTTGTATTACAAATACTCAATTATATTGCCATAATATTTTTATGTCAATGTAACACTTTGACATTTCTAGCGTCAGAAGTTAGATAAAATTAGTGAAGTGATGCCAACATATAACCATAAAAAGTTAGCAAAACATGATTTCTGACCGATTTAGAGATATATAATTGTATTAATGTCGGACGGCGGCGCGAAAAATGTATGAATTTCTTTATTTATATTTATATTTAAGGTTAGCTGTCAAAACAAAATATGAGCATGCACATGCGCTTCATTCCATTCGCCGTTCCAATCTATGTTTCAAACTTAACTTGTTTACATTTTTCGCAGGCGCACTGAAATTTGTCACAAACTTGTCAGAAATGACCACTTGGAACAAACCTATTGAATGCAACTAATAATTTCTCAATTAATATTACAGAAATTAAGAATATTCAAAATAAAATACCTATAGTTGAAAAACCTGTGCGTGTTAAAGAAAAAACTGAAGATATTCGATTAGAACCTCCTCAGCCAGTAGAACCGCAAGAAGAAGTAAAGAATATTAATTTAATATCAGACGAAAAGAAACCTAAACTTGAAGCAAAAATAATTAACTCCAAAACATCAGTAAATGAACATAAAGAAATTAATAAACATAACATAAACAGTGAAATGCAAAAAGTTGAAGAAACTATTACAGAACCAGCAAAAGAAATTGAAAAATATAAGTCGAAGACCGAAACACAAACAAAAAAAGCTGAAGAGGTCGACGTAGAAGCAATAAAAAAAGAAGAAACTGAATTACAAGAAGAGGAGAAAAGCAAACGTAAAGAAGAAAAAGAAGATGAGAAACAAAAAGAAGAACTACTTAAAACATTGGAAGAACATAAAAAAGAGCAAGAAGATTTGATTAAAGAACAGAAGGAATTAATCCAGGAATTAAAAAAGGAAAAGCAAGAATTAAAAGAAAAACAGAAAATTGAAAACAACGTCGAACAAGAAGTAAGACGTAAAGCAGCAAGTCAAATTATGGAAATTGCCAAAAAGGCAATCGAACAATTAGCTCCCGACGCTGTTAGTCGAAATCCTCTGGCAGTTGATAAAACAGGAAATAACAAACAAGAACAAAAATTAAATGAAGATATAAAAATTGAAAATAAAATAAATAAATCTCCAGAAATAATGGATCCAATTGCAAAGAAAATAATGGAGTATGCAAATAATAATGCACAAAATCAAAACCCTAAAAATTCGGTACAAAATGAAATCCCATTAATTCCTTTACCAATGGCTGTTAATAAAACTTTAAATGAAAACAAAAATAAAGCTCAAAATGAAATACGTGTAACTAAAAAGGACCAAAGTTCAATTATTCAAAACAGTGTCAACAATAGTGTTTTATTACCAGCAATTCAAGAAAAAGAAATACAAAATCAAATCGAAATTCGCCAAGAACCTCCTCAACCAATAGAACCACAAGAGGACATAAGAAAACTCGACGATTCCAACTCTAAAATTGATAAGAAACTTACGGAAATAAAAAGCAAGAACAATGAAAATCAGTCTTTTGGTATAAAGGACAATAATATTGAAATAAATATTACACCAAAAGAAAAACCAGAAATAAAAGCGAAAGAAACTATTAAAAACATCCCCAATGAAAATATTTTTCCGGGAAAGCGAGATATTTTGTCAAACGAAGAAAATAAAGGTACTACTATAAGAGTTAAAAGAGACGTAGATAAAGCAGATAACAACGAAAAATGTGAATTAACCGAAAAGAATGACTTAGATAAAACTGAGTCTCCACTTACTAATAAATTAATTCAAGAAATGTCAAAGTCTGATATCCTGAAAATAGAGTCAAATAATCTAATCCAGTCCATGAAAACACAATTAAACGCAGAAACTATGCATATGAAAAGAAAAAAATAATTATTCTACGTACCAATGTTTCTATTCTTAAGTATTTAATGTGTATTGGAAATTTTTTATGTGATACAAAAACATGTTGATAAATATCGGTTTAAGCAACAGAACTGTTTAATAATTAGAGGTTAAACATATGACTGCTTTAATTTGTTTAAGAAAAAAATATAAACTAATTGTAAGTTTTGTTGGTGATTACAAAATGTATATTTTGAGTAGATTAGAAATTATTTTTATTTTGAAAATGAAGACTGCAAACATCTACATGTAGAATTGTAAATAAACTTCAAATTTATATTGTTATTATATGATGTTTTTGTCCTTACCTAGCCCAAAATATATCAAGATTTGCGCCCGCGAATTGAAGCAAGGTACGTTAGGTTACAACGTAACGTAATGTTAGTCGATTAGCGCGTACCTATATACCGGTTTTCTGCCTACATATATACATACAAAATAGAGACTTGATCGTTTATTTCAAGTAAATAGCTTCGACTTTTGTTCAAAGTTTTTGAAAGATATAAATACATATATTAGTGTGCGGAAATTTTTATATATAAATAGAATAATCGTAATTGGAAAATTTTCCGTAAAAACTTCACGTTTGGCTTATTCAAAAATATATAATAAATAATCTTGCTTTGCAATTTCAAATAGTTATAAACGACACTAGATTAACCTAAATGTTTTGAAATACTCGAATATATCAACAATTACCGATTATATTTCGTTAAAATATATACCATCAGTTTCAGCTTTAATGCAGTATTTACAAATTTATTTGTTTGCTATAATAGATATCAGTTATTCACCATTGTATTGTTCTAGATAAAATGCAAAATTAATGAATTTTAGTCATAATTTGTTTGTCCTTTTCTTATGATTTATATCATTTTAATTACTGAAAATATTTTCGAAACTGGAAAATTTTAGTCAAGAAAATTTACGAAATAAATTAGCAAATGTATCACAATAATTTTTCAAATTATATCCAGAATTACAATTTGTTTTCTTCATTAGTAAATATCATTAAAGTATGACGATAAATTTATTTAACATTGACAAAATAAGTTGTATTTTATCTGAAACAGTACTACCTATTTAACCGTTGTCCATTAAAACCTTCATGATCAATAGTAATTACATGTTAAATATAACTCACGGTATTGTTTAGCATGATTTTAGCTAAATTAAAATTGGCAAATATACAATGTTTGTTTAACATGTATACGTCTAAACGTTTTATTTATTCAATAAATATATCAAAAATATTACCGCAATTTAAATATTTACCTAAAACAAACAGTTTGATTATTTTGATTTTATAAATACATAAAAACCAATATCTTAAACCGCGTTCTACGTGACCCATCCGTATAAACATACCAACACTCAGAATATACATGAACTCGTATATGCTGCATTCTAAATTAAGAACTAAACTGTAATAATACCCAGAAAGATCTAATTGAAAATAAATCGAAAACAAAATACGTATGGTTTAAAATCGAATAAAATTCGCGAATATAATATTTCAGTATGTCAGTATGACAAATATAAATAGTACGACACCAATCTTACGATCTGTAGCAACAACCAACGAGGTACAAGATAGTTGCGTTTAGGTGGCTAGACAGACTCCCGGGTTTTGCTAAGACGCGGTAGAGCCAAAATATATTCTCGTAAAACTCTCCGATGCTCAGTAACTAAATTCTGCTCAAAGAAAGTGCTCCTGTAATGCATACAAAAAGCTCTCGTTAATAACAAAATAATATCGCGTTATTGTTGCAAATTGTCATTGTTAATTTTAACTATTGAGTGCATCAGTTGTTTGTGCAGTAAATATACTAAATTTAGATCAGTTTATTACTGTGATTGAGAGGAAAATAAGGAAGTGTCTAGTGTGAAGTTCAGTGAATTTAAAAACATGTGAATTTTTTTTAGAAAAGTTCAAAAGCCTCAGAATTTATGTGCATTAAGTTTGAAGCGTTGCTTGATAGTTCATGTTAATTATCTGTGACTAATTAGTTTGTGTTATAATTAAATTAATAAAAATGGGATAAAACATTAAGTGTGTGCTGTGTATTCAAAGATTGAACAAGTATTGTTAAGTAATTGTTGTTGTATTATATAAGGTAAGCATCAATTATCACACAATAATTTATCCAATTTTCAAAGTATTCTTTTTATATATAAAAGCCATTAAATAAGTCTAATACTTGCAGGTACTCATTGTTCAAAATATAAAATAAAATAAGAAATACAAACTGTAGTTGTTTCGTTTGTAATACTACAGAAACTTGTAAATTTGAAGGTCATTATATTTAAGTAAAACATATTACAGACAAGTTATATGATAATTTCACTCATCTCACTTATTCAAATACATATTTTAGAATTACTTTGGCTCTCTTCCAAAGCAGGAAATGGGCGCCAGTAGATACCTATATATCCGATTCATACAGTTTATCGAAAATGATGTCTATCATTAAAATAGATTTATGAATAATTTAATACATATAAATAAGTAAAGAAAGTAAACTAGCAAATACTAAAAACATAATAGAAATGAATCACTTTTCGAAAAAGGTTTTAAGACATTCTAGAAAATAAATTACATTCCTTTGCAATTTCATTGTAATCTTCGGTGAAATGGGCGCTAGTACATACCTATATATCCGATTCATACAGTTTTATCGAAAATGATGTGAATCGTTAAAATAGATTTATGAATAATTTAATACATATAAATAAGTAAAGAAAGTAAACTAGCAAATACTAAAAACATAATAGAAATGAATCACTTTTCGAAAAAGATTTTCAGACATTCTAGCAAATAAATTACATTTCATTGTAATCTTCAGTAATAATATAACAAGAGAGTGAGAATAAATTGAAAATAATTTGACAGATCTTTCGAAAACTTGTTGCCAGGCAATAGCCACGAAAGCCCGTAGGGCTTGAGTGGCTATTGCCAAATGGCGACAAGTTTGAGAAAGATACTGGAGAATTATTTTCTAATTTATCGAACTCTCGAGTTATATTTAATAAGATTATTTTTTGATTTCATCATCAGGCACGTCACTAAATCTATCTTTTTTGCTCATTTTTACTTGTGTTTTTGATAACTATATGACATCTGTCAACAAAAACAAAAAAGCTACAGAGAAAATTGCCGGGAATTTTCACAAGAGCATTATTCTCAGTATAATAATGACAGGATTGGTTAAAAGACAGACACGTGACATACAATAAAGCATTTGATTGGTTTAAATAAACGTCAAAAAATAATCATTGTATCCTCGCTTTTATTATAATCGCTATAGCGATCTTGTAATTTATAATAGCACCAAGAAATGTATTATTTTCTGGACGTAAGTAAATGTTGATGGAGGTCAAAATTTTAAATTATGTATGAATGAAGCCAAGAAGTACCAAACTATTTTGCGTTATTATAAATTTGTGAAATATTGTTATTAATGAATAAAGTAATGAACTAAAAAAATAAATCTAGGTACATAAGAGCTATTTATATTAAAATAATTTCGTACAATAAAATAAATATATCATCACGCCATACACCAATTCCTGGGCATGGCATTCTGCTTAGAGAATATAGATCTTGGTTTATGATATATTCTTACGCATGAAGTGAGGTACCAGCCCTAAAATATTAGAGAACCAGATACTATGTGATAAAAAATAACCAAGAATTTTTAATAATTGATATGGTATTGTTTTATGATTTCAGGGAAACAGAAAAATGGGCAGCCTTGCAAGAAAGGCGATTGGAGGCAGTATCCACAAAATTAGAGAATTTGAACTTGAAAAAGTAAGTATATTTATAAAATAAATAAATTAATATTAGATTGTTTTGTTAATTACTGAGAGAATGAAATTCTGCTCTAATTAAACATTTATTAATGAATTCATAATGATAATTTCCATATTAACTTCTTTATAATCTCATATATCTTCATATTTGATATCTTAATACTTTCTTTTTACTTTTAGAAGATAAGTAGTGCTTGTAATATAGCAATACATAAATTGCATGCTTAAAATAATTTAGTCTTCTTTCTAGTTTCATAAATTAAGGCTAAGTGAAATAAAATGTACGCTAGTTATCTAAATAACAAAGACAGTAGGCATGCATATTTCTTCAGTAAATTATGGAAAATTAAATTAAAAATAAATGACAGAACAAATTAAAAATATATGAGAAAGGACAGGTTTCGGTGTACGAAATATTATGTTTTGTTCCACTGTATTACGAGGGGCACTGCTAAAGTTCGCGGAATCAAGTACTCTCTGCATTTCCAGCGTTCTGCGATTGTCATATTCGTAAAATTTGACGTTTTTAACCTATAATTCAGTTGACAGTTAGATTTCAAACTGCTCGGTTTCGTTTCAAAAAAATTTAACGGGAGTAATAATTGTGTGAAATATGGAAATTTCGAATCGTGACTTCCGAGTGATGATTTTTTATGATTTTCGATACGGTTTAACACCGCAGCAATGTGTGGAACAACTTAATTCGTTATTTGGGGATGAAGCACCATCCAAAACTATGGTTTACAAATGGTTCGCAGAATTCAAGCGTGGAAGACCAACGTTTGATGACGATCTTCGCGAAGGTCGTCCATGCACCTCTGTTGTCGCGAAAAATATTGATGCTGTGCGTGAAATGATTTTGTCAGATCGGCATGTGACCTATAGTGAGATAGAGGCACCCTTAGGCATTGCAGCGAAACAAATACATACGATTTTGCACGATCATTTGCATGTCAGGAAGCTTTGCAGTCGTTGGATCCCACACAATTTGAAAGAAGAACAAAAACAGGCACGTGTCAAGTGGTGCAAGGAAATGCTAAAGAAATTCGAAGGGGGTCGTTCAAATTCGGTATATTAACGATTCTTGTTATTGAGCAAAAGTGAATTTCCTAGATTCTCTAAATTAGCTGTAAGTAAATGTAGGATGTAAATATTTATATTTTCATTTGTGTACTTACACTTATAAACAGTGCAATAAATTTCCATGTCATAATATCTACAAGTATGTATGTGTTCTGTGTGTATTGCCAGTAAAAGATAATTGAACTAATTTTTAAACAAAGACGTCATTCCAAATGAAGCAGCCCAATGTTGGCGTCAGAAATTAAATATGGAAAATCGGTTGCTACTCACCTACATGAAAATATTCGCTAGCCAATTTATTAAGTGCCAAAGAAATGTATCATTTTCGGTTATTGGAAATTTACATGACTTCTAAATATCAAATTAAGATTTATATTTTGAAATTATAATTTTTACTAGCCAATTAAACGTGCGACATTTACGAGAGTATTAAAGTGTATTAGGTTTATGTACCGAGTGCTCCTGTCAGTTTTTTTTTGTTTATTATAAAAATATTTTTACACAAATTTGTGAAAAAAAAAAAACTATTCAGCACTCAGTCGGAAATTTTAAACGATTTACCAAATTTTATTTTGCTAATTATTATTTGTTTTTTGCTTAGTCTATAAAGATTTTTTAGAATTTATTGCACTTGCAACTAAAAGCTATTAAAATTTACGTACTGTCGTATACAGCTACTGCAAATATGGCCGCTCCGCTAATGATCATCGATCGATTCGACATAAAGATCAAGTGTGCCGACAGCGAGTGTTGCTTTGTATGAATTCTTATATTGTTGTTCTACTTTCTATTTGTATTATAATCAATTGATATTTTATGAATAATTTATATTACAACTTAACTCCGAAAATTAAATTCCATGTACACATTCAACTCTTCCATTTGCTATAAAATATATTTATTTATACGGAACGACAATAACAATGGATAAACTTAAACCGTAGTTGGGATGTTGAGAATGATTTGTCAGAATGAAGCTTGACGCGTGCCAAAATTTTAAGGTTATGTTAAACGAAAACAAAGATTGCTTAAAGAACATGAAAAGGTACAGAAACTTAGCATTAGAGATGAAACGGAAAGTTGTTTGGCCGGATACCGAATACCGAATATCCGGCTACACTGTAAGCCAGATAGCCGGATATCCAGGGACTGGATATCCGGCCGAACATTGCCTGAAAAATTCTGAAAAATTGGTGTTGATTCACCATAATTTGAATTTACCTCTCCACTACGAGAACTAGTTTTTTTTTTTTGTTAATAAAAACATTTTAACAAAAACATTTTAACAAAACATCGAAAAAAGAAACTAAATAGTGGAAAATAAAATAAATAAAGTAACTAATTTTGAGTCAGCGGTATCCGGCGGATAGTAAATTCTAGGACGGATCTACTATTTACCCTAAAAGTTGTATGTTATTATAATAATACTGTAGAGTGTATTGACCACAATCGACAATGTCAAAACTTTTAACTTTACCAATGCAATTCCCTCTCTACTAAAAACTTAAACCTTAAAATATTATTAGTTATAAAACCTGACCACATACTTCGAAATTTAAAAACAGGATATTCTACTCAATTTATAAAACATTATTTAATCATTCATTTTTTATTACAAAGGATACTTTTGACACCTTCTAACTATTTGTATGATTTCCGTAAAGATCCCCCTAAACACTACAATAAGTTACAAAAATAATAAAATGTCAGAATTGGCTTCAGACCAAAACTTTCACAGACTGCTCTCGTGCAGGCCATGCGGTAATGAAATGTACGGTAAACGGCCCTGAATGACGCACAGACGCTCCGTCACCAATCAGTAACCTGGTAACAGATCATCAACCAGAAATAACTGTATTAGTTACCAATACGGGAAACCGGTAGTGTATTGGAAAGATTTCAGTGAAATTCATAATCGGTGTATGGGCTCGTCTAGAAGTGAGTAGCCTGCCAAAGGTCAAGATGGGCCTCAGAAATAGAAATACTTGGCGAAGGACAATGGCGCGCCGGTCGACAATTGAATAATAAAGGTTGTTTTCGTTGCAATTAGCACCACTTGATCAATATTTGTTTCCTTAACTCGCGTTAAATTTAGATTTATAATGTGAATGCGTCAGTTATGACTGACTAGGGTTTTTGTACTGCAAATGAATGGCAGGAGTTACTTGGCATGTTTATCCGTTAAATTCTTTTATAAAATAGATTATGTAGAAATGATGTGCAAGAAAAACTTGATTTTTTCGCGCGTACATAAACAGTAGTTAGGAAAGGATACACAGATTTTTATTAAATAATCTGTTAAATAAACTTTGCTACAAACACATTCTATTAATTACAGTCTGAACCGGGCAAACTAGCAAAGACTACCAAATGTATTCGAGTACAGAGTACAAAGTACTCTTAAAAGGTACTTTAAAAAAATCTGATACACAGAACTAGAGAATGAATTATATGCACGAAAAAACTAAATTATATGCGCATATATATATATATATATATATATATATATATATATATATATATGTACTAATTTTTTTGGGAAATATACACTATATATGCAAAACTATGACAATATATGCAGCAAAATATGCAAAGAAATCTTAAATTATTAGATAAAAAGTATACATGAATGCATTATTAATTTTATTGGACAAAACAGTCTTAATCCTGATTGACAATTAACAAATATACTACTAATATACATATAAACAAAGTCTAGAAACTTTATGTTATAAGTTTATGACATATTTACAGAACACCAATGTAAGTTCTAAAATATATCAATAGACAGCGCTGGTGTCTTTACAGCAAAGTTTGAGGTTAGAATATATTGTTTTTTCATGACATGCCAGAAAACCTGTAATAGTGAGGAAAACGTGAGGAAAACAAAACATTCGACATGATCTTAAATCTCCAAGACGATATCTCAAGAATTACAAGAGATATCGTAAAATAGGTTCCAGTTCTGAAATCCACATCTCTTAATTACCCAATAACCAATTTTGCATCTAATTCTGAAAATAAATTTATTATTATTATTATAACCAGTAGATTGAACTGATTATACTTTTAAAAATACTCGTACAAATTAAAATATTTAATCTTCATGATTCGTCTTTGTACGCATAAAAATTGGATTATAAAGCTCGTTTATTTGTTCACTGTTATCACAAAATTAATCTAATCCTACGTCTTTTTGTATAACTGTTGATAAAATATGCTACATTTTGATTTTATCTCATCTGAGGAGTTCTACAATGTTTGGTATAATATTCAGCGTAACTGTCAAGCATGTCTAGCAGACAACTAGAAAATGTTTTAAGATACATTTCATGTTTTTATTAAGAAAACAATTTTATTACTTACTTCCAAAACATGACTGTATTTAAAATAAATATCTCAACTATCAAACTAAACAAAGAAATACAATAATTCAACTGATAAAAAATTTTTACTTCAAGGCAATATAAAATACCAAAATGGAACAGTTACTGGGAGACGCATTTTTAAATTGTTTTTAATATGAATAGAATTTTTTGCCGATTTCAAATTCCATGTATCCACGAACTGTGTGAGTTTGTACAAATGATAAGTGTCCTATTTTCTACAATATTCTAAGACAATCCTAAAGATAAAACCGTAATAGTACATACTAGAATACTATTATGATTCTTCTAGAGATTTCTAATAAAAATACTTATTTATGGTTATTCATTTTGTAGGTGAGCTTAGCAGAAGAATTCGACATCCTCCAAATCGTCGGCGAAGGATGGTTTGGCAAGATTCTCCTAGTAGAACACAAACACACAGACACGGAGATGGTATTGAAGGCTCTTCCCAAACCTTACACAGCCCTACGAGACTTCTACAGAGAGTTCCACTACGGTCTCCATCTAGGAGCTCATAGAAATATCATTACCACATATGATGTGGCCTTTGAAACTGCGGGGTTTTATGTATTTTCACAAGAGTATGCACCTTTGGGTAAGTGTAAGATTTATATATTGTTAGACTTTTACGTACTTGAGAGGTTTGGCTTTGGAGACCGCTAATGTCGACTGTACATTTAGTGACAAAAGTACAAAAATTATGATGCAGCATTGTACACGGCCAAGCACTTCGTTTCTGAACTGTATATTTCACTTACGGAACATGATAAAGCTATTATATTCCATTCGTTACGTATTTGAATTACATGTTTATAACGTTCAGAATTGTGAAAGGAGAATTGAATATTTTAAAATTGTTATTTAATTAATTACATAATTAAGTTAAGGGAATTTCTTCAAAATGGCAACGTAGCACCCTATCCATATTGCTATTCTTCGTAATAAAAAAAAGTTTCAGATAAATATTTCTGATAATTAAAATGGCACAAGGAAAATTGTTAGGTAATTTTTTGAAGAGGTGCACCCGCAGCAACGGTATCCCGTCACTGCGCATTTCTGCCAAGGATTCATCGATTTGTTGAGGAATAGTTTTATATATGAAACAAGTACGGTAGAATTTTGCCACATTGCTTTTCTTCGTAATAAAAACAGTTTCAGATATATATTCCAGATATTTTAAATGGAACAAGGAAAATTGTTAGGTAATATTTTTGAAGAGGTGCAGCCGCAGCAACGGTATCACGTCACTGCGCATTTCTGCCAAGGATTCATCGATTTGTTGAGGAATAGTTTTATATATGAAACAAGTACGGTAGAATTTTGCCACATTGCTTTTCTTCGTAATAAAAACAGTTTCAGATATATATTCCAGATATTTTAAATGGAACAAGGAAAATTGTTAGGTAATATTTTTGAAGAGGTGCAGCCGCAGCAACGGTATCACGTCACTGCGCATTTCTGCCAAGGATTCATCGATTTGTTGAGGAATAGTTTTATATATGAAACAAGTACGGTAGAATTTTGCCACATTGCTTTTCTTCGTAATAAAAACAGTTTCAGATATATATTCCAGATATTTTAAATGGAACAAGGAAAATTGTTAGGTAATATTTTTGAAGAGGTGCAGCCGCAGCAACGGTATCCCGTCACTGCGCATTTCTGCCAAGGATTCATCGGTTTGTTGAGGAATAGTTTTATATACGAAACAAGTACGGCATAATTTTTCCACATTGCTATTCTTCGTAATAAAAAAAAGTTTCAGATTTATATTCCAGATATTTTAAATGACACAAGGAAAATTGTTAGGTAATATTTTTGTAGTGGTGCATCCGCAGCAACGGAAGCCGCTTACTGCGCATATCTGCCAAGGATTCATCAATTTGTTGAGGAATAGTTTTATAAAGTACGGCAGAATTTTGTGAACTATTCGGAAAGCTGAAGATATAAGATGCATTTTTTGAAATTTTCATAAAACTTAATTGTGTAACTCATCGAATGGTAACCGCTTAGAGTGCCACAACCAAATTGTTTAAATATTGTGATCATATATCTATTTTCATTCTATTACTTCAACATTTTTGAATAAAATAATTATAATCGGTATAAATACATACAGGGTTAGAGGGGGTTTAGGAAAATTAAAGACTTAATTAGTGTATCACGACTTTTACGATAACAATTGCTAATTTTTTAAGAAAAAGAAAAGAAAAAAGATAAATGGTGTAAACAATAAAACAAAAATCTAGATATATTGTGATATTGAATGGCAAATAAAAATGTATAAAACTGTATTTCAAATATCAAATAATTCGTCGTTAATACATTACTGAAAATTCTGTGCAACTGTAATTAAATCTGTTAAAAGTATCTATATAAATAGAAATATACCTACATTATTTTTATTTCTAAAATATATTTTTAGATTCACTTTAAACTGTATCCATCTTGAAAAAATTCTCGACTAATGTCAAGTTTATAAATAGATTTCGAAATAGATAATGCGTGAAGTATTATTAAAATTGTATATCCGGAGTTTTCGGAAAAAAGATATTCCCACTTTATACAGAATTTTGATATCAGTTTATGATAATCTAATTCTAAACTTTTTTTAAGGGACGGGACACAGTTCAATTACACTTGTAGTAAAAATCAATATAAGATTAATCTTTTTTTGTAAAATGTTATCATATCTTTAGAAATAACTTTAAGTAGCAGATTAAAAACTTGAAATGTAAAACGAAATTATGCTCTGGGATATGATAAACTTCTGCGCAATATAAAATTGTGCTTTCAAAGAAAAAATTACATTCATATATGATATAAATATATAAAAATACAGTAATAGATTTTAATTATTAACTAGTCTTGTAGATAATATTTTTTTGTTTATATTTATTATCTTTTTCAATGTAATACCAGTTCTTGAGTCATACAATTACGATAATAAACCTCTCTTAAAATTGGGAGTAAACTGTAAAACATGTAAAAGATTAAAAAGTATTTCTACTTGTGGATATTCCTAGTTTTATACAGAATTTTGATAAGGTTATTTAAAACAATTGTTTTGTAAAATACGGAAATTCTACTATTTTGTTCTAATTAACAGATAAATAAAATAGATAAAGTTCAATTGCACTTTCAGATATTTATTTATGATTTAAGTAATGATATTTCAAACAGAGAGCAGGGAATAAATTTAACTAAAATAATTAAAGTTATTACGAATTTAAATAAATGTAAAGTACAAAATATAAAATACATTTCTATCTCACCCACATTAGTTTTACTAACCTTTCATTCGACATTCGCTCAAGATGCCCAAACCCCCTCAACTGACTTACTCCCACTTTCTTAAAACATTCTTCTCGATCGCACATTGACCATACACCAATGTATTGATATGATAAAGTTACGAATTTAAATAAATGTAAAGTTCAAAATATAAAATATATTTCTATTTCACACACATATTAGTTTCACTAACCTTTCATTCGACATTCGCTCAAGATGCCCAAAGCACCTCAACTGACTCACTCCCACTTTCTTAAAACATTCTCAATCACACATTGACCATACATGAATGTATTGATATGATAAAGTTACGAATTTAAATAAAAGTACAAAACATAAAATACATTTCTGCAATTAAAATCGCACTTCAACATCTACTGTATTCGTTAGTTATATGTAAGATTGTTATATTTTTCATTTTTTTTTTTTCAGGTGACTTAACCTCCAACGTCTCGGAGACGGGTATCGGCGAGCTCCACACAAAGAGAGTGGCTCGCCAACTAGCCGCAGCTCTGGAGCATCTCCATAGCCGGGACCTGGTTCACCGTGATGTTAAGCTCGACAATATTCTAGTGTTCAAATCAGACTTCTCCCGGGTCAAACTCTGCGACTTTGGAGAGACCAGAAGGTCTGGTTCTGTGGTTCGAAGGCATAATGAATGGTTGCCTTATGCACCACCTGAAGTTCTGAGTACGGCCAATGATGACATGTATAAGTAAGATATAACTTTTTCTTTGTTTGTCTGTAGGTTCATATTTCCCGGAGATGTTTAAGTTTCTCTAATATTTTTATAATGCACTTTTTGGTGTCTATATTATAATATAATGAACTGAAAATTTTCAACTCTTGTATTGTATACTTACATTGTTTTTCTACACAATATAAAATTTAGTGGCAAATCGCCAATGTACCAAGAGTGGAAGCCAACAATAACAAATAATTCTCACAAAGAAAATTATGAAACACTTCAAAGTTCTGAATGGTGCAGCGACTTTATCAAAATAATTGTTTTATTTAAATTAAAAACATTTACAAGTAAAACTTTAGTTGTAAGATCCACACTCCACGGAGCTATTTACCACAATCTGTCAGAAATGAGATTTGATATTTCTGTTTATAAGTTTTACTTATTAGCAGAAACCTTCAAACAAGATTAACGTTACACCTGATCTTGAACTGTCTAATTTGCCTAAACCATATTTAATAGGGAGCGGATTATATGCAAAGGTCATATATTTTAATTTTTGCTTATCTTAAAATAAGATTAATTTTCTGGACGTATTACATTGATTAGAGTTAATTAATGCTAATTACTAATTTTATATATTGCATATTTGGGCATTCTTATGCATATTTTTACAAAAGTTGCATATAATTGCATATTTCAACATTTTTAAGACCTTGTCTAGTGATAAACATACTGAAATTTCTGGTAATGCGCATTGATAAATCCCAAATATTGAGGAGGCCGCAATAAATAGAAGAATGCAACGGAAAAAGCAAAAAACAATACAATAAGCAAATATACAATACAATATGCAAATACACAATACAATAAGCAAATACACAATCCAATAAACTCTAATATTTCTAGAGAAATCCCTGTAACGGTAACGCTAGGTATTCATTGTATACACGAATTCTGGTAAAAGTGGGTACAATACATATACGACCGAGAATTCCCAGCTGGATATATCTTTTACTTATGTTTCACTTTATATTTTAAAAAAATTTTAATAATTTGTTATTATTTATAATTATGTAAATATGTCATAAACTTATAACATAAAGTTTCTAGACTTTGTTTATATGTATATTAGTAGTATATTTGTTAACTGTGAATCAGGATTAAGACTATATTGTGCAATAAAATTCATAATGCATTCATTTATACATTTTACCTAATAATTTAAGATTTTTCTTGCATATTTTGCTGCATATATTGTCATATTTGTGCACATATAGTGCATATATCCCAAAAAATCAGTGCATGTATATGCGCATGTAATTCAGTTTTTTCGTGCATATAATCCGCTCTCTAGTAATTAACTCTAAACAAATCATATATTTATAATAAACTATCAAAACCTAAGTCTACGAACTAATGTAATCACATCTTTTTGAAAACTCGGTTGGCTAAATCAAGAATGACAACGTTAAAAATAAATAATATTGATTTAAGTTTCGATGTCAATTACAAGATGATTACCAAAAATGTTGTTCCTAATTTCCGAAACGAATTAAAAATAACACCTGATCCATTTTCCTCTATATTCCTCTTAATATTTAAACCTAACTTCTTCACATTAATCTGTCGCCAATCTATAAATACTCAATCACCAATTATCTGTTCCAGGGCAGTGACATCTCACGATGTATGGCAATTCGCCATCGTGGCTTTTGTATGTTTGACCGGCTGTCTCCCTTGGCAAAAAGCAGCTCTGGATGATCCCAGGTACTCGCGTTTCGTGGCCTGGCACTGCAGTGCTATGCCCATCCGCAAGCAGCCAAAGCTCTTCAAGCTCATCTCCTCCAAAGCTCAGAGGCTTTTCCGCAAGTTCCTCGAGCCCAGAATAGATAAGAGGCCGGTCACGCTGACCGATGTGCATCGGTTTTTGGATGACCGGTGGTTGGCGAAGAACAGCAGCGAGAAGAATAATGGTAAATATTATGTTATTCCAAGATTGATATTTATTGTAAAAATAATTAAATAGGTTTATGCTGTAGGGGATTCACTAATAAAGCCGATTTTTAAAGAGTGCCCAACAAAGATGCGCAGTATGATAAAAAAACGGGTATGAAACTGAATTAAGGCCACGAGAATTTCATTGTTATTTTTTTTATATTGCAGTAAATTTTGCCTATTTATATAACACAAAAGTTACTCCTTATTTTTATTAGAAAAAATGTAGTACGGCTATGGAAAAATAAACAAAAAAGAAAGATATTTGACATTACAAAAAAAATCTGTTGTGGGCAGCACAATACCTCCCGCCATAGATTGCTTATCAAATGATATAGGAACACGGACCACCACTATAAAAAAACGTTCATCCCTTCAAAAAATTTAGTTTAAACTTATGATACATAATGACATTTTCCAAGTGTTGTTTTGTTATTTCAAAAACCATAGGTTAATAGATTTATATGAAAATATCAAAATATAATTTATTTTAACGTGCTGTAATTCCTAAATGGAGACAGTAAGAGCAAAATATTTCAAACAATAATAAAATTTGAAATATTCTAATAACAAAAATTATAATTTTACCATAATTTACTGAGATATTTCAAAATAACTTGATTCCACCAAACTACCACTTTCGGTTATTGGATTATCACCAAAAACTGATCAGCTCTTCCAATTACATAATGTAATTATTTAGTGTTCAATTCTTTTTTATTAACTTAAGTTCATTATATATTATAACTTCATTATAAATATATTTTGTAATTTAAATTAGACCTGAAGATGGCTGTAATCATAGCCGAAACGTTGTCAACGACTACATAATTTGAAATAAATTTATTTAAGCCATGTTGTCCAAGAATACATAGTGAATTATTTACTATTTTCCTCAACAATTTTTCGGCTTTTCCAAATATAAATCTAAAACTGTTTAAATGAAGTTATTCGTAAAAATTATTTACTGACCTTTTGGGCGTCTCTACAGGTACCTACCTAGCATTTATTTGTGTACAGATTTAAGCCCCTAACGGTATTTAGCATAACTGTATTTCTCGAAAATAGTTTCCAGAACTTAAAACACATTAATTGAAGCATTTGAGCTTTTGTGAACATTCTGTTAACACTTACTTAAAATTGAAATAATTGTGGTTGAACTATTAGTGCAGTAATTAAATTGTGAATTATTTTTTTATATTAAAAATTATTAGACGATGTTCAGTTGTTTGCAATTTATACAGGCCCGAGTACCATACTTCAAATGTAAGAATAAATTGTTAATAATATTTTCTTTCTCAATATGAATAAAATCTAACGTGTTTTTCCTCCACTAGGTTTGTCCACAGAAGACGACGGCCTCTGCCCGTCAATGTACAGCTACCACAGCAGCCCTGAAGAAAAGAACAAACTCTTACACTCCTTAACACAATACGGCATCGAAACCACCGTGGACCGCGGTATGAAGAAAGACCGCATCCGGGCATGGATCGAGAGCAGCGTCATCGAGGAAGAAGACGAAGACGCCGAGGAAGAAGAAGACTCTGAAGACGAAGAACACATCGGCATCGTAGACAACGAAACCGGACCTGTGGGAGAACGCATGAACCGCGGTCCCATCGAAGACAAAAGACAACAAGTTGTCAAAGACAGTGCTAGGATGGAAAAACAAAAAAGACGCGAGAGGAGATTCTCCGCTATTAGTAGGAGATCTTCAACTGTTTATACACCGCCAATTGATCCAAGAATTCCTTTGGAGAAGCAACGCTTTAGCAAATCTGAAATGAATCTAAATAGGAACTATATTTTTCCTTCTGAAGATCATGTTGATAAAGATTCTATTACTCAAGATGATGCAACTATTATGTATACTGAAAGACGAGCAGAAAGCCAGCCGGATGTTAAAGTTGGGGACATAAAACAGGTACTTCCGTTTCAGAATCTAGCCGTGATTAACGGAAATAACCATAATGTCCAAAAGGATTCATCTCCTCCTAAGCAGAATGGACACTCTCAAAGCACCTCTTCTTTAAAACAAAATGGACACTCTCAAAGTTCCTCCTCTTTGAAACAAAATGGACATTCTGTAAGTTCTTCTTCCGCATCTTTGAAGCAAAATGGACATTCTGTAAGTTCTTCTTCCACATCGTTGAAGCAAAATGGCCATCACCATATTGCGGACCAACAAAGTACGTCCTTCCAGCAACCAATTCAGCAACCAAAACCACAGCCACAACCACAACCACAACAACCATTTCCTGTGACCGCAGATTTGGTTGAAAACCGTAAAAAGGTATCTTCCAGCTCCAGCAAATACAGCCGTCATTTTAAGAAGAAACCAATGAAGGAGAGATATGAAGCTTATGGCAGTTTTGAAGAAAAAAGCAACACTTCTAGTTCTACTGGAAGATCCATTAGTAAATGATATTACTGAAACCATAGTTTCCACAAAAAACTTTAGTCCAGGAATTTTAGGTTTTAAACTGGAAGAAAAATCACACAACTTTTTACAGAAATGGTTATTAAATCCCATGACAAATATTTTAAGTTTCTTCAAATTAAAATTGAGCTTTAGTCGTTATTTGATATTTTGATTTGATTGAAGAAATGAAAGGTCATTTATTTTAATCATTTATTTTCACAGCTGGAATAATATTCCGAACTTTTTTCACGACCGGGAAAGGAACTCGGTTTTTATGATACCAAAATCTTGACAGAAACAACCAATTTCATATCTACGGGAGATTTGTGTACTTTCTCTCCCGTCGAGGGAAAGTGCCCCAATGTGAAAATGAACAAAATTAGATAAATCAAAGGTAACACTTATAAATTATATTACAATTCAAATAATTTTGAAATATACATAAAAACCATAATACATTTTGTGGTCGTGAAAAGAATTGTATACCAAACACTGAAGGAGAGAAGTGTATTTTTTTTTTCTTGTCGTATTGCCCTCAATTTACTCCGCGGGAAAAAATCATACATTTCTTTCCCTTAAAATATAATTTTTTTAAATGTCTGAAAACAATATACTTCACTGATTATATTCATAAAGCAGAAGTAATAATATAATCCAAGGGAATAGTCTTTATTTAATAAGTACATATTTGCACAAATCCGTGTCATTTTGTTCTGTTTTTGTACGTTTTGATCTAATTTTCCTGGACTACTTCCCAAAATTGTGATTGCTTATATTTTTGCGATAATTTGAAATTTGTTAGGAATTTATGCTAGATTAAAAAAATGTGTATCTAAATTGTATTATAGGAATTTTGATGCTTTCTTTAATAAATAATTTTAAGGAACCCGTGAGCTGCTTAATAATCGGGTTCAGTACTGAATTATTTTCTTTAAATGAATGTATATATTTTCATTGTTTCCACAGGAATGACAATTGTGTGTTGTTTATACATTTGTTTACGTATTATTTAATTTCAAGAAATAAATTTATACTTAGAATTGCTCTGTTTATTTGAATGCCCTTAAGTGTAAGTATCCGATAAGCTAACTTAGAAATTTGTCTTTTTTAATTTTCTTTAAAACATCCTTTTCGCAGAAATTTAATTTATAAATTCCATCCTATTGATTGATAACAGAATTTCACATTGATGATTTGCGATTAGTAAGAAGTGCATCTAAACTTTATTTGCTCAATCAACATCATTATCAACAAAGATAAATGATAGATAGGTATGTATCGGCAATAATGAGTATATAAACCTTGAGTTTATTACATACATCATTCAGCAACTGACTCAGTGCGCGTTAAATATATTTTTTGAAAAAACCTTGAACGTACCATTAACTGACTTTAAAAAAAAATGAGGCTTTTGGAAGGTGTTGTACTTTTAGTGGTGGCTCTTGCTATTGAGTCCTGCTCAGCAGAAACAGTATCCGGTAAGTTAAAATTTATTACGTCTTATTATCAGTCATTTTTAGATAATTCCTATACTTTTAAAATAATCTGGTAGAACTTGTTCAACATATGTACAAATAATTTATAAATATATTGAAAGTACCTACGTAATTATTTTATTATTATTATTATTTGTGAAATGATGCACAACCAAATGATAATTTTGTATAAAGGTTCGACTGAATATTGCCAAGAGTTGATGTACCCTGTGTACCCTGAAGATTACCAATCAGGGATTCATACCTCAAGCCCTCAACTCCAAAAGGACTTAGATTTTGAACTTCCATTTTATGGATTCCATTACAATTATACAAGAGTAAGTATTATTCAAATCCACGTGCGGAAGAAGGGCAAATACTGTGTTTTGCCCCTCCTCCATTTGTACATTTAGTAAGATATTTATCTATAATCTTCTTCGAAGAGACCGGTCTTAAACATTAAACAATATGGCAAACGCAGAAAAAAATAATTCTCTTCCATACTTGTACATTTTTTGTTACAAACTTTCGTATGTGGAATAAGCAATATTTTATATGAGAAACAGATCATGATTTAAAACAGTTTTTTAATGGCACAATATGGTATGACAATATCTATACAATTAATTATTTTTAAAAAAAGTTGTCTAGATTAGAATTTGGTAGGCATATGCAAAACTTCGAACAATTCATGAAATCATTGAACTGTTCAAAATCACAAGAGTTTTAACATATTTTATTCAAGCCTGATTTATGAGTATGCCTAGAATTTAGACAATTATTTAATAAAATGCATCTAAACTTTAAACTTTTGAATTTCTTTCTCTTAAATTTACCAACCTATATTTCTTCTTTAACGAATTACTCAATGTCTTAAGTCATGAACATAATTGATCATAATTTTTACTTTCTATTTGAGACATCCATACATTGAAAATATTGAAACCATAAATTTAAAAATGTTTTGCAAATAAAAAAAATTACTGTTGAGATATTTGCTGACAAATCTACTCCAAAAATTGGTTATATTGAAATAAATGTCGTCATATTTCGATATCGTAGCTTGTAAAAAGGACTAGGTGCTTTTTTGCCTCTAAAACCAGGGGGAGGCAACTTTGATGACAAATGTCAGCACAATGATATGCTTAGTGTCACTCCACTCCTTAAAATGTGGAGGCGCCACTTTATAATAAAATAAGCTATTGGAATCGAGTTACTTTGGAATATATGAGTATTTTCATCCGCCATTTTGGGTCCAAGTGTCATATATAAAACAAAGCATTGGAGTGTCTAAAACGGAAAACCACTATTTTAAAGCTACACTACCGCAAAATAACGATAGTTAGTTCAAAGTAATCCTATTTTTGCGGAGATTCTCGCTGGTGTCAGTAAAGATAAATCTGAACCGTTAATATAGCGTTAACATAACAACTAAAGAGGATAGATATCTTTAAAAATATAATTCAGAAATTCCTGGACCTCCGTTCAAATGTAGTAAGAATAAAGATAGATATAATCAAATAAATAACAATAAATTTCTTAATAGGTTTCCTTAAACGGCTACTTAGAATTCACCGATCCTCCAGAATATTACCCCTCCTATCCCCTAAAATTCCCGAGAAACTACCCCGAAGAAGCTGACCCAGCTTTCATCGGTCCGTTCTACAGCAGGATGCGTATTGGTGAAGCGCAACCAGGAAGCAATGAAGCCCTAAGACCCGGGGTACACTTCCGTGTGGAATCCAACCTGCAGAAGAGAATTGATCCCGTTGCCGTGGAGACGAGGGATCGGGTGCAGGCGGATATCCGTAACGGAGATGTCCTGGGAGCGCGGAATTTTGAAGCCAAGCACGTCATCATCACTACTTGGATGTACATGACCTTCCAAGGAGGCAATGACAACTCTCTTTATGTCGTAAGTTACGATAAAATTGAAATAGTTTAATCTACTGTCAATATTTCAAAGCATACACGCTTCTAACAATAGTAGCCGGAGGGAAAAGGTTTAAATCTGTTGTTGAAAGTCGATAAATGTAAAGTGATGGTGCTTGAGAAGAATGATTTGGTGACTGTGTTCATAATTATGTATATGGTTCTGAATCTGAATGTAGATTGTGGATGAAGAAGTTTGAGTGACGTATAACTGCTTTGGAATTAGGTATTTGCAGAGTTGGGAAAGATACTTTTAATAAATATCTAGATACTTTTCTAAAATACTTACATAAATTTGTTAAAGATACTTAAGTATCTAGATACTTTTTAATCCAAGTATCTTAAGATACAAATATTTCTTAAAAGTATCTAATATAAACACTTAAGATACTTTTAAATATTTTAGATACTTTTTAATATCTTAGATACTTTTAGATGTTTTAGATACTTTTATATATCTTAAATACTTTAAAATATATCAGTTAGGTACTTTTAAGAAATATCTAAGTAAATTTTAAATATTTATACTAACTGTAAGCTTAAACATTAAGAAATATATCAAATATTTCAAAATATTTCACAGGCACATATCTTAAATATTTGCAAATAATATACTTTTTTTTTTAAACAAAAGATACTTTTTAAGACAAAAGATACTTTTTTTAAGATAAAATATACTTTGTAAGAGGAAAGATACTTTTTAAAGATATAAGATATTTTTTAAGATAAAAGATACAGATACTTTTAAAAAGTATTTAAATAAAAGATACATTTTACATAAAATAGAATGTATCTAAGATAAAGTATCTTAGATACTTTTAGTATCTTAGATACTGTCGAATATCTTATTATGTAAGATACTCCCAGCTCTGGGTATTTGAGAGGAGTATGTACGTTGGTATACGATGAGTGAGACTGAGAAGCATGTTGTTAAGAAAATGATAGTGAGTTAGTTGAAGTAGTTTGGACATCTTGGGCAAATGTCCAATAGAAGGTTGGTGAAACTAATATATGCGGGTGAGATTGAGGGTGAATGATTGTGTGGGGTGTCCGAAGAATAATTGGTTAGGTATGATTGATATTTATTGCGTGAACGAATGATTCAGACTCGATTTTCGAGTGTGAAGAATAGACGAGCATGTACGAATCGCACTCTGAATGTGGACGAGGCGAAATTGATGTGCCAACATAGGCATTGTTGGAGGAGATTGATTTACCACTGACGTTATGTATGTAATAACTGAATGTTTAATGTATTTCGTTAAGCTTTATAGTACAAGAATAACTGTTTTTGAGATTATCTGCATTTCTTTAACACGTTTCATCCACTACTGTTAGCTATTGAGCTTACACATTACTACGATTTTAGTATTATAGACGTTAATATATTTAAAATTAATCTCTAATGTTTTTTTTTAGTTAGGATTTCCAGCAAAAGAATAACTGTAATTTTATAATTTTGCAGACCAACTCCTTCCAAACGGTGGTGGCCACGGACGAAACTAACACGTACGCCATCTTCAACTACGGTGACATAAACTGGACAACGAACACCGAGGCAGGTGGTGACACCTCTACCGGTGAAGGGGGCATTCCGGCCTTTGTTGGCTTCAACGCTGGTCAAGGCAAAAGAGCCTTTGAGTACTATCCGTACAGCCAGCGATCCACGATCCGCAGCCTCGCTAACACAGGCTGTGCTAATGGATTCAAGGGAAGACATATTTTCAAGATTGATGAGAAAGTTATTCCAGGAACTTGCAGCAATGATGTGAGTGTTAATTTTTTTTGAGGAAAATAGCAAATAAATCACTATATGTTCTTGGATAACATGGCTTTCAATAAATTTATTTTAAATTATAATGTCTATGACGACGTTTCGGCCATGATTACAGTCATCATCAGGTCTAATTTAAATTACAAAATTTTTATAATTAAGTTATAATATTAAAATTAAATTGAAGTTAAGTTAATAAAAAATAATTAATACATTAAATAATTACATTTTAATTAAAGTAAATTGGAAGTGTACACTTCCAAGAAACGGTTACGATTGATTTTTTTAATGAAAACTAATAATATTAATTAAGATATATTATAATATTTGTTTTTGTTTCAGATGGATTACGTTTGTCGCCTATATCTGCATCAGAACTAATTTATAAATATAACCTAATAATTTGTAAACATTAACTGTAATATGTTTTCTGGTTCATAACTAATTCAACCAATGGTATATGATAATTTTACTTAGTTAACATATATTGATAAGCAAATATACTCTTGATGACCACCAGTAATACGATGTTTTATTTATCACAAATGTCAAATTTTTCATATCTGTTGTCATCAATTTAATCATTGTATAATTATCGACATGCCATTAGGGCGATTTCCATCATCTAGCTAAACCAACGGGCAAGTGATAGAAGCGTTTTTCTCTTGTGTTAGACACAACATTTTTTTCATTACATGTTTCTAAAATACACTTTGACAACACAACACACAAGTGACACGTCAAAAGTTAGATTATCATACGCAAGGCGGTGCCAATATATCAATCTAAATTAAAGTAGGCAAATTGTGATTTAATTTACTGCCTTACCAAATTATTTTAGGGCCCCAAATGTGATTTAGGACAAAAAAGTATAAACTCAAAGTTTACCGGCTTGTAACTCAAAAACCAAGCGAGATATTAAGTCGCGCTCAACGGCATTGTACTTCCCATGCCCCAAATACCCCATAAATAAATTTACAAAAATTTCAAAAAAAAATTTTTTACAATTTTTTCAAAATCCAAAAATTTTGATTATCAATAACTCAAAATCTAAGCAAGATACGGAGTTGCGGAGCACACCGTTAGATCGGGCTCGTCGAGTTACATAAGTGTGCCAAATTTCATTAAAATATTTTGACGGGTTAACATTTTACAGGGAAAATTCAAAAAACGCTAAATTTTCCAAGCCTAATGACTTAAAAAAATGTGGTCGAAAAATTAAAAAGTCTCAGAATTGGATAAAAATTTGGTTGTTGGATAATTTGAGCATGGATATTTCAGAACTGATGGCCGTTTTGAGATTTATCGTTTAGTTTATAAGATATCGAGTAGCGTTTTTAAAAATTTCATCTATTTTACCTTTTCTCAGTACTTTTGCTCCAACTATTTTTGCTGCCAACTTAATACAATAAAATTACACAAGCTTGTGGAGAAATCCCTGCTGAATCTAACGGTGAAATCCGCAAGTCCAACACTGGTCCAGTTTTTGACCTACAGTTGAATTTGTCCAGACATTTTGACAAAAGTCAGAGAAAAATAAAATGATTCAGAATTAGATGCAAATTTGTTTTTTGGATAATTAAGAGATGGGGATTTCAGAACTGGAACTCATTTTACGATATCTCTTGTAATTTTTGAGATATCGTCTTGTAGATTTAAGATCATGTCGAATTTTTTTTGTTTTCCTCACGTTTTCCTCACTATTTCAGGTTTTCTGGCATGTCGTGAAAAAACAATGTATTTTAACCTCAAACTTTGCTGTAAAGACACCAGCGCTGTCTATTGATATATTTTAGAACTTACATTGGTGTTCTGTTTTCGAAACAGGCCCAATATTGTCCCAGTAACTTTATGTCCCAATAATAAACTGGTACTGGACTGGTTCTTTCAAATATACGTTTCCTAAAATATATATTTAATAATTATCGTAAATTATAACTAAAGCGAAAATAATTTAATAAAATAAAGTTAAGTGAACATCAAAAAATGAAAATAGATAGAAAAAGATGTTATTAAAAACTTTCAAAGCTTCAGCAATCGCATAAAAGCCTTACTATCGTACGTATTAAATTACTGAACGAGCAAACATAAAAATAAGTTTTAAAAGTCTACATCAAACAGCTTTGCTTTCCGTGTCTTTTGGCAACAATAAACTTTTTTAATCAGAAAACAATTCTGCCACACAGAGATTCACAAAGCAAAGAAGACACAGCTCTCTCGCATCTACCACACTGGAAACAGAATTCGAAACAAAAGATAAAACAAAGGAAAAGGAACACAGCGATGAATTAATCGATCTTCCGGTCTGTTTTTAAAATAATCAAATAACAGAACGAAGCAGAAGTAGCTGTAGGACGGGATAAGTGCTGCGAGCCGTGGATAAAGAGATTGGAATTCGGATGGAATTTAATCAGGGTGCAGGGATCAGATCAGTTCGCGGTTATCTACGATTTGCATCCTCGAAGCACCGCTTTGGCGTGTTTCATGCTAGAGTCATTCGCTACCCCGCAATTTCTGGATTCTACATCGATATTTAACTTCTGGACCAAGGAATAAAATGACTATAATGGTTTATAAAAATAGGTCCCTGAACGTACAATGGATTTTTAAAATTCCTCCAGATTATTATGAAATTTCTATATACTTGCGTACAATTTCAATAAAATAGATATTACAATTTGAATTTCTAATATCACTAATACGTCCTACTGTGTACTGCTTTTTTTTAAAGATTTTGTTCCGTAGGTGTGGTGTTCTCTAATGCCCGGTTGCACCAACGTTAGATAAACTTTAAACTTTGTTTTAATAAATAAAAGCGTATCTAATTTTTGACATCAATGTCAATTACTCCATATGACATATAACTTCGATATTTTAATTTATTAATCTATGCCATCTGTTGTCAATTTTGTGAACATAAAATATTTGTTCTTCAAACTTCATGTTGTATATTTGTATTCAACAAGCAGAAGCTCAACTTTTTTGCAGCCCGAGTAAAAGTGTCTCCTTTGTAACACTTCTACTTCAACGACGGACAAAGTAAAATATCATGAAAAATAGTTAGGTTGTAATTCAGTAATTTGACAGTTAAAAATGAAACAAATAAACAAAAATAACAAAACAGTATATTCTATGGCAACCAGAAATGCTGGATAAAACAGAATAGTTTTTGAAGATTTGGGCATTTTTAAATGATTTATTTGTATTTTCTTAGTTTGAATAAAAAATAACATGTGTTATTCGGAGTAAATGTACTTTTTATTTACTTTGCACACTCCTAATTCACAATATAGGTACTTCATCAGTTAAATAATTGCGCCCATTGTTAAATTTAGATATTATTTCTAATTTCCAGCCATTTAAAATTCAACCCTTTTTTATAAAATGCATAATTATAAGTCAGTTTTAGTTTAATTAAAAAGTATTTGTAGCAAATTTAAATGTAATAATTTAGTATTACCATTACTTATTATCTTTCTGATAAATCCTTTCTCCGTTTAATTAAAAAACGATTGTAAATTGATGTGAAACAAAACTTAAATTTTCCTCAACAACACTTTTGCGCTACAAAGTACAAATTTAAATCAATAAAACGCAGCTCGACTAGCTGCGCTGCCGCAGACGAACGCAGCCTCTTGCACATGTCATGCCATACGGTTTTGACGTAGAACGTCAAAGTGAACGAGAAATCTTGCTATTTTATAAATAAATCTTATAAAAAACTGTGAAAACAAATAAAAATGGGTAAATTAAATGTAACAGTACTACGGTATATGTCCAGAGAGGACTTCCGAGTCTTGACAGCGGTAAGAATTAAATTTAGTTCATATTTGAGGTTAAGTTTTGAAAACATTTTATTAATTTACAGATTGAAATGGGTATGAAGAATCATGAATTAGTACCAGGTGCACTAGCAGCGTCTCTTGCTAATTTACAACACGGTGGTGTTCATAAATTGCTAAAAGAATTGTGTAAACATCGACTACTGAGCTATGAGCGAGGAAAGAAATGTAGGTTATGTACAAGTGCACTTACACTTTCATGGTAATTAAATATATATTTTAGATGATGGTTATCGACTGACAAACATGGGCTACGATTACTTAGCTTTGAAAACACTATCAATGAGAGACGTTATCGAATCATTTGGAAACCAAATTGGCGTTGGCAAGGAAAGTAACATTTATACTGTATGTAATACTGATGGAGAAGCACTATGTTTAAAACTACACAGATTAGGAAGAACATGTTTCCGAAATATTAAAGATAAACGTGACTATCATAAACACAGAAAATCAGTTGGATGGTTATATTTGTCTCGAATTTCCGCTACAAAAGAATTTGCCTACATGAAAGCTTTATATGACCGAAAATTCCCAGTTCCAAAACCCATTGACTTCAACAGACATTGTGTTGTGATGGAATTAGTTCTCGGAAAGCCATTGTAAGTTATTTTTGTATTTACAACATTATAAAACGTAAATTGAATTTTTAATTTGTAGAACACATATAATGGAAGTTAATAATGTTGAAGATCTATACGATGAATTAATGAATCTAATTCTTCGATTTGCTGATTCCGGTGTCATTCACGGAGATTTTAATGAATTTAATATTATGATAACCGATGGTGAAAAACCTATAATCATCGATTTTCCTCAAATGGTCTCAATTGAACACGCTAATGCAGAATTGTAAGTTAATAACATTATTTTTTTGACAA
The DNA here is from genome assembly GCA_963942605.1 of Poecilus cupreus. NCBI lineage: Eukaryota > Metazoa > Arthropoda > Insecta > Coleoptera > Carabidae > Poecilus > Poecilus cupreus. The sequence continues at coordinate 11,404,683 of OZ012732.1, forward strand.
ATAGTAATATACTAGCTCCGCGTCAGTAAAGAAAATTATACTGAAAATGTAGAAAAATAAATTGAGTAGTTTTAAATAACTTCCATTTAATACCAAACCATCGGCGAAGCAAGCTCGTCACTTCGTTCCTCGCTTCCATAAAACACAAATGACAATCGTCCAAAATAACTCTTTGATACTGGAGTTTAAATGTAATCCGTGAAACTTCTAATTTGATACCAAACAAAGTAGGATTTAAATGACATTTATAAAAAAAATTGACGATCGTCCAAAATAACTTTTTGACACTTGATTTTAAATCTCCTCCGTGAAACCTGTAATTTGATACCAAACACGGTAGGATTTATACCGTATTTATGAAAAACAATCGACGATCGTCCAGAATAACTTTCTGAATAATAAACAATTAATTTGAATCCAAACACGGTAGGATTTAATAACATTTATTAAAAAAAAAAATGACAATCGTTCAAAATAGCCTTTTATCCATGAATTTAAATAAAGAGAAAATTATGAACTTGATTATGAATATTTAAAACGAATTTGGAAATTATTTGTCAACTTTTTTGTATAATATAAATAATTAACACATTTAAATTTTACCGCTAAAAATGTTTTAAAATATTTAAAATTTCAAACTGAACTGTCAAGGACAAGGTGCACACAAATTTGTGAAAAGTGAAAGCTACAATTATATATAAATATTTTTTTTATTGACTTTTAAAATATTTACAAAACAGTAAATATGTTTGCTCATTTATTCTAAACACAGATAAATTTACAAAACTTCTGCAACTTGTGTAGAATTAATGTAATTTATATTTAATTTTTCATAGAGATCTGTCAAAAATGACAAGATAACTCAAATTTGTGAAAAGTTACGACTACAATTCATTTAAAATCAACAAATTTCACATTCATAGCAACGCTCGCACCTCTGATTTCCGCCTTATTTATTTAATATCTCGCACATCATGTGTACTAAAAATCTGAAACACCCAAAAGGCACTTTTCCAGAAAATTCTTTACATCCCCATAAAGGTTTCACGCAATTCCATCAAACCGTCTAGGCTCTAGAGGGCGGCACATATTGCTTGCTAGATTGGCAACGAAAATGAACTCGTAGCCCTCTGGTTGCAAAATTATGAACTTTTGCAGTGGGTAATCATTTGTAGCGTACATGTTATATAGTGTAGTTATCGAATTAATTTTGTGCTATTTTCTTTTATTTTGTGTCTTATTTTGTATATATTCTTTCTCCTTTTTCATACCCTTAATGTTTTGTTATTATTCTGTAACATAAGTTTTCTGTAAAGCTCTTAGTATGGATTTTAAATCCAAATTCAAAATGTACAACACAAACTGATTAGAAATTAAATTCTTTAACTGGTTTACCAAATTTTGAAGGAATAATAATTATAGACTTATCCTATTATAAAAATTTTCAAATTATCGACTAGAGAAAATCATACCCACACTTATTGAAATGAAACTAAACATTACTTATGCTGTACTAGCAGTTTTATTCAAATATGTAACTAGGGTAACATATAAAAATGTATTTTGTGATACAGTTCACAAGTCATATAATATATTTTCAACATAAATGGTTCCATGTATCTCATATGGATTTGTAGTAAGAGCACTGATCGGCAAACATAACAAAAAAAGCTTGCACTTATTTAAATTTACCTCCACAACTCTACATAAAAATAACAAGCTACTGTTAACTATTTCTTCCCCCTCGATAAAATTTCTGGTAGAATTCGTCGCCTCGAGATATCTAAATAATTCTCGAAAACCAACTTGTTTATCAGCACTGTAAAAGTTACCCATGCCTAAAAATATATTAAAGCACAAACACTTCCCTTTACATAATACCGTACTTAAAATAAGCTCATATTTTATTTATAACTTTAATTATATGAACTTTATTTATGTTTCTCCGTATGTCATTCACTGCACGTTACCTACGACGTCGGCCATTTGCAAATACTCAGTGCTGCCGCCATCGGTCCTTTTCGTTGCCAATAGCGAAATACTCAAGCTGATTAGTATGTTGGGTTTGTTTCAGATATTTCAACAGAGACGTGAATTGTATCAGAGATTTCTTCAAAAGAAGATTTGGATATGAAAGTGAGTTGTATCCCAAATTTAGTGATATTAAAAGATCCGACGACTTAGACACCGAATTACTAGTTTCTGGATTCACAAAACAAATGGCCAAGGACATAAATGTTGAATTAGGTTATCAATCTGATAGTGACTCTGAAAATGAAAACGCTGAAGATATAAACGATAAAGAAACGTTTCATGATGATGAAGACAATATTGCAGAAGAAACGAAACCAAATACTGATATTGTAAACAATGAACAAATGATAAAAGAGGATGAAACATCAAGCAAAAATAATTCTGAGGAAATACTTGTAAATAAAGAAAATGTTGAATCTATTGACTTATCCAAATGTGAAATTAATGCTGAAGAAGAAACTTCCGATGTGGATAGTAACTTTGATAATGAATCCAACTTTGAAGGTTTTGAAACACAAAGTATGATGTCTACAGCAACTACGATTCATCCGGATGAAATTAAAAGTAGGGTTAGGAAACAAATGTATAACAAAGCGAAGAAACAGCAGCGCAAAAAATGCGTTGCCAAGGGCGAAGCTAGTGCTGTCACCAGGGTACGAAGAGAGAACTTTGATACCATTAAATGTAGCACGGGAATTTGGGGCTGGGAATAAATATTTTTTGTATTAAAATGTAGCTTGTTATATTTTGATGTAAGATTAAATTAAGTTAATAAAGAAAAAAAAATACCTATAATCATTTATATTTTTATGTCATCTCCTATTTATCATATTAACATATATAAATACATACATAACGTCACGCTATGTCCCACTTAGTGGGGTAGCACGTACCTAGAAACAATCAATCTCCTCCCAAACATTTCACCGCTTTCGCCTCGTCCACATTCATACATGCTCGTTTATTCGTTCACGCAACAAACCATCAATCATACCCAACCAGTTATTCCTCGGACGCCCACGCAATCGTTCACCTTCAATCTCACACACATATATTAGTTTCGCCAACCTTTCATTCGACATTCGTTCAACATGTCCAATCCAAACCACCTCAACTGACTCACTCCCCCTTTCTTAACAATATTCTTCTCAATCTCATACTCACCATACACCAATGTATTCCGTATACGATCTCGTCTCGTATACCCGCATACTCCTCTCAAATATCTATACTATATCTATAATATTTTTTGAAAAGTATATTTATTTGAAATCGTCATTATAAGCTCAGAAATCGACACTAAAGTAATCCACAGGAGGAGGCAACTTTGATGACAAATGTCAGCACAATGATATGATTAGTGTCACTCCACTCCTTAAAATGTGGAGGCGCCACTTTATAATAAAATAAGCTATTGGAATCGAGTTACTTTGGAAAAAGAAGAAGAAATCACTGTCAATTTTAATGTCAAAATTGATGTTGATAATTCGTTCTCGTTATTGTCGTTTATTATTGTGTATAAATAAGACTAAAAATATTTTTATAAGAACAAATTTACAATTTGTCAAAATTTGCACTTAACGAGGAAAATCATATTGAAAGTGTTAATATGTATTCTTAACCCTTATTTTGTAGTAAAGTTATAAGGTTTCTAATAATTATATTAAATTCTCATTTTCAATATTTTAAATAGAGCTTTTCATAATAAATATTAATATTAAAAATTAATAAATTAAATATTATTAGAAATCTATAACATTTTTGTCTAAATAATTAAATATGTGTAAACAGAATTTAACTGAATAAATATATTCCTAATATTTACTCTTATAATTTTGTACAAGTACAACAAATATAAAATAAAAAGTATCAAGGAGGCTAAAAAAACACTCTTCTATCCTTCTATTGTTATCCTTGTCTAATTTTAGTGTCACTACACCCCCCTGCGGGTGCAGCACTTATGTTCAAGACTCGTAACCATAGAGAGGGCGATCTGATTATGTTTCTAATTTGTGGTAACCCATTACACGACGATTTTGAGCAACCCAGTATTGGCAACCGTTAAATAATTATTGTACAAGTAAGATAATTTTGGCAAATATATTCACGTACTATAGTAAATTTGGACGTAACACGAAACAAAATTTACTAGAAGAATTAACTAATTAATTCCGATGACGAAATTGAGGACAAAATACATAATTTTGAGTGTTATTTACGATAACTTCACTGTCACGGTTGGTAACACTGACTGTCAGTTTCAATTATAAACTAAACCTATATTGTAATTTTTTTACAGTTTTTTCGAATTTTAGATTTCAAATAAAACTTAATATGTACTTCGGCACTGAAGTTCCTTTTTATCACTCACATGATTTATTTTCCTTGGCCCTACGGGCCTCGGCAACTAAATTCCATATTCGTGATAAAAAATTCAACTTCAATGCCTTGATACATAAATAACTATTATTAATTAAAATGATAATGTTCCATGATTATTACACATTTATTTTATTGGCTTTAAACTTCTCATAACCGTTTTATTAAAATGTAACACCAATCGTAAAAATAACTGTTTCATTTTTGTTTTGTTCAGCAGTATAAATATAATAAATGGCATGACTTTTTTTTATTCATAATGAGTAATAGTTATTCGTCAAACTAGAGAGGAAAGCGCTTCTTTATCCCCCTCGAGTTCGAAGTTTGCCTCATGAGCGCAGCGAGTGAGGCATTTCGAACGAGAGTGGAAGAAGAGCTTTCCTCTCGTGTTAGACACAACATTTTTTTCACGACATGTTTCTAAAAACGATTTGCTCGGACCTAAAATACACTTTGAGAACACAAGTGACAGACTGACACGTTAAAAGTTAGGTTATCAGACACAAAGCGGTGTAGCAGTGTTGCCAATGAACCAATCTTAAATATCTTTAATTAGTTGTCAAATTGTGATTTAATAAGAAAAAGAAAAATATAAGACATAATTGTAAGACAATTTAAAGTATGTATATCACTAAAATAAGGATTTTCAATCAAATTAGGAATTTATTTATAATTTTTATAATATTTTTTTTGTAAATAACATTCATATTGGTAACACTTCTATATTTTCCTCTCTAGAGAGGAACAAGACATTTTCCTCACTATTTCGGGAGAAGAACGGTGGGGTTTCCTATCATGTCGTGAAAAAAAATATTTAAAGTGAGAAGTTACTAAGCTAAGTATAAATTCAGTTATATGTCCATTATTAAAAATTATACAATGTGTTCAAAAATCAAATATATCTAGAGAAAGTTTAATATTTTTCAAAAACCTCCTTGGGGCGGAGGACCACTTTGAAATTTTAAAATGAGAACTGCCATTTTTTATTGTACATTCGGATAATACGTCTAAAACTAAATAGGTTTTATATGAAACTTTTTTCCGATTCGCGATGTAATAAATTAAAGGTTTAATTTTATATTGAACATTGTAATTTTAGCGGAATTGAAATAAACGTCAAACAAAAAATATTAGCCATCTAAATTTTATCGTAATTGTTAGAGCATTTTCTCTTTCTTCAGAATAAGTAAAAAGAAGAAAGGTTCCGAAGAGCAGGTAATTACGTTAATGGGCAACTTCAGCTGGGAATTTGGGGAAGTAAAACAAGCAAAGGGAGATTATTCAAAGAAAAGTACAATTAAAAGAATTGTAGTTTCCAAAGCAATTACGGAAGTAAAGGCGTGTACTTTGCGAGTAAAGATGTTCCTGGGGATTTTTCTAAGATCAAACTTAATAATAAAGTTTTCTCCTGCAGTGTTCTGGTTCGTTGCAAGACAGTTTTATTTTCTGTCATATCCAAGTTTCTTTATCTGCCAAACCAATTTCACGGACGATTTGTCGTCTTAATGTTGGAATTCTTTGCTATCTAACTTTTCGATATTACAGGAGATTTACTTCATTATTGCCGTAATTGGTTCCGGCCCATGTCGCCCATGTTTCTGGGTCACAGAGGTACCAAGTTTACGCTACCGGCATTCCTTGGAAATTGATAGAATCACTTACACAAAAGGCGGTTCGATTATTTACTTCCACCGGGTGCAGTTTGTAAAGAACGGACGCATTAAATATTAAATTTTTCATACATACTCGATTAATATTGTGTATTAAACGCTAAGATAATAATGTTCAATTCACACGTTATTTGTTTTATAATGAGAATATTTATGCAGCAATGAATGTCAATAAACATAAACGGGTTTAAAATCCGTATTGAGTATCTAAAATATGTTATTAGAACTGTAATTGATATTTATAATAACAGTCATTAGGATATTTTAAATTAAAAAATTCATTCACATATTTATCTATATTTTGCATTTATATTGTTGATTAATGAAAACTTGTCTGTAAATAACTATTACTGCTTTTCAAATTAATAAATTTATTCGTAGTGCAGTCAATATATAGTATCATTTTAATTTTCGAACATATCAGATTTTTAGTAAAAAAGCGAGTACATAAAAAATATATTTTCGATGTAAAGAGCAAAGCGACAAACCGAATTTATAACTCATGTATTTTGTGAGGTGAGGAGCGTAGCGACGAACCTCGTATCCACATGGTATATTCGCAAAATTATTTATTTAAAAATTTATATATGTTTAAAATAATAATATTTCCATAAAAATTTCAGTTTTTCATTAAAACAAACTTATGCTTATTATAATACCATTTATCTTTATCAATACGAAATAAAATTATGCGAGGCGAGGAGCGTAGCGACGAGCCTCGTATTCAATTAAAACACTAATTTAGCTACAAGACATTTAAATTAAAACATGTTTCTATCCACCTCAAACATTTATCTATACTGCGAAGCACTATGCGTATCACTGGTTTATGAGAAAACATTGTTGTTATAAATATAATATAGATTCATGTACGCGCCATTAATTGATAGAAACATTGAAAAAAATAGAACACGTCTTATTACTTTTATCAATTGACACATTGATCGAAAAATTGGTAAGATTTTCTGTTGTACACATTCTATATTTTAAATTTTAAAAAACATTGGCATAAAAAATTGATTAAATAATTGATCTTGTTAAACGAGCTTTAGTTATTATTTGTAAATTTAAAGGAAGACATAATTTGATAAAAATTCTAATGTATTTTCGTTCAAAACTATTATTTGGTATTTTGGTAAATATGCCCCGGAATCAAAATGAAAATATATAATTTCTGGATAGTTGTTCTTAACGTATTATTAAAGAAGAAATGCTACTTATGATATTGTATCCTATTACATTTGCAATGTGAAGATAACCGTATTTTGCGATGTAGTATGGTCGATAGTAAGTTTTAATTTATTTAAATAACTTTAAAAATTTAAATAATTTGTATGTAGACTTACCAAAATTCTAGTGGTATGCTTGGAAATTTCGGGCAGCATCTGAAAAAAACAAATAATACAAATGAATAAAGTAGCAATTTACAAAACTTATCACTAAACTGCAAGACTCTCAACAAATGGATTGAAACAGTAATTGTATTATTAACACATCATTAATCATATTGAAGTAGCACTTCCATTCCAGTAATAATCGTCGACTGTAGCTCGGTACGCGCTTAACCGGGAGAAATTGCTAATATTGAATGCAGCACTTGTAACAAAATAGCTGAAAGCAATAATATTAGCAGAACGTGAATTCCAATATCTTCGGTAATAACAATAAATCTACGAGAACGCATAAATGCATTAGCGAAATGTCGTTCCTGATAACTCAATCACGGATGATAATTGTTTAATGGAGCTTGATGAAGAACCATTATTGTTGAGTATCGACTCATCGGAGGGGACGATGCGTTTTAACTGTTTGCTTTTGAATAAGAACTTTTCAATTAAAAAGTATTTAATTGGCTACAAGTCAACAATTACGGTCAATGTTAATGTTAAATACCTAAGACAATAGTTAGTAAATAGTTAATAATATATAGAACGATATAGCATTACGCCGTTTGCCCATTATTGGGTGTTTATGATAGGTTTCTGTAAGTAAGATAAAGTATGTTTTAGCTTTTAGACATACAAAATGTAATTAAAAGAATCAAAGAAATTAGGAACTTTAAGAACCATGTTTATATCACTTTTTCATTATGTTTGTGTGTAAAATTGTACAAGGAATATAATAAAGTGTATTCCGAATTGTCACAACAAAGTAATTAAAAAGATTAGGTCCTTCTTCTGTGTCAGTGTCACATAGAAACATCTTTGATAGGTGATAGGTTGCAGTTTCTAGTTAATTAAAAATTATAAATTTTAACATCATAACACGTTACTTTATTTTATTATTTCTAATGTTTTTAAACTTATTATGTTTTAAGTATAGACAGAATTTTAATAAACAGTACTCAAAATTGTTATACAATAATCAGAAAAACTGAATCCTTCTCCTATATCAATGTCGTATGGAATCAGCAGTTTCAGGTTTATTAACAATTATTAATTTTAGTATGAAGACATGATAAAATATTTTAATATTTGTAATATTATTCAGCTTGTTCAATGTTTTAACGCAATATTGTAGATATATTTTAATAAAAAGTATTCCAGATTATTATAAAGTAATGAGAAAGACTCGGTCCTTCTCCTGTATCAGTTTCAAATAAGTCGTAAGTATATATACTGACTGGTGGAGTTATGTCGATGTACTCGCTTCGGCGGTACATATACTAAAATTGGAACGATACAGAGAAGATTAGCATGGCCCCTGCGCAAGGATGACACGCAAAATCGTGAAGCGTTCCACATTTTTTAGTTTTTATTCAAATAATAATAAACTATGTGACGAAGCACCCTCATTTATCCGTTCTGACTATAGTTGTATTTTACTGTCTGCCGTAGTCTAATCGGGAAAGCGCTCGGGCATGATATCGGCACCCCGGGTTCAAATCTCAGTCGAGGCATAAGTTTTTTTTAATTTTTTCTTTCCCGCGACACTGTGAATGTCACAGTACCGTCCGTTTACTGTCTGTCGTACTCGCGTAAACTGCACCGTCCATCGTTACTCGCGAGAGCTGACACCGTGCCATCGTTACCGTCCCATCGGTGCCATCGGTACCGTCCGCACCGTCTGTCGTACCCTGGTGATCGCGGCATTGGTTCTTAGATCCGCGACCACGTCCGACCCTTTAGTTTTTTTTTTGCTGTTTTGTCCGAAGACGCGACTGGTTGCTGGAGTCGCGGTCTTCGTTTTAGATTTTTTTTATAGTTATACAGCTCGCCTGATGAAGGGGACAGCGAGCTGAACTGCCACGCTGAGAACCCGGGTTCTATTCCAGCCATGTGCATATTTTTTTCTTTGATTTAATTTAGGCTTTGTTATTAATTTGTATTGTTAGTTAGTAATATTACTTTAGATTGTAATTTTTTCTATTAATTTTTGTAGATTTATTTTTTTTTTTGCTAATAAATAACAGTTAATTTTAAAATAACATATATATTTAAAATATTATTGCGTCCCATTTATTAGAAGTAGCATTTAATATTAAGTTTGAACACACGAATATAATAAAAAAAAAAAAAAACAGGGAGTAAATTTTTTAGTTTTCATTATACAGTGTTATACTGGTAGCCGAATAACCAGTTTAAATATGTTGTGCAGGGTTGCATCAAACATATTTTTAAATAAAAATAAATTTGTACGTTGCATTTCAAACAGTTACTATATTGTTCTAGAATATTTAAATTCACTTAATTCTTTAACGCAATTTTGTAGAAGAATTTTCAATAAAAATTATTCCTTTTTGCTATAAAGTCACCATAAAGACCCGATCCTTCTCCTGTATCAGTTTCAAATTAGTCGTAAGTATATATACTGACTGGTGGAGTTATGTCAATGTACTCGCTTCGGCGGTACATATACTAAAATTGGAACGATACAGAGAAGATTAGCATGGCCCCTGCGCAAGGATGACACGCAAAATCGTGAAGCGTTCCACATTTTTTTATAAATTTAATATTTTATAAACCATTTTGCAACGAAAAATTCATCAACTAAATTTAGAAATTAATGACGCTAGACGCAAGTCACACTTATTTTCATTTCATGTCAAAATCAACTAAAACAGCTTCTCTTAACTCTTTTATAAAATCTTCTCTAGTTTACTTCAACCTCTCATAAACTTAATTGCGACATTGCAGAACGATGACGGTTGATGTAACAATATTATTGACAAAACACTTAACAAAATTTCCGCAGCTTGCTTCAACGTTCAACGGCCCAACCCCATCGAAAAAATAACCCCAACAAAATTAAAAGCGATGCGGACATTTATTAAAACACAAGCTTGCCTGTTTGTATCCAGCTGGCAATCCTTATAACCTAATTATGGGCGTGTGTTGGACATAATATTGACAGTTTTTATCAGTTAGAAACACATAATGTAATAAGTACGGTTACTAGTTGGTCTTTCCTGTCTCTTGGGAATGTTATCGCCCCCTCTGGCTTGGACTTTGGGGTGTGCAGTCCCTTTTCACCCGCTGATGTACGATGTTCCGTCTTGAGATTGCACTTGAACTGCCCCTATCTTGAGACTATGATGAGACATGCTTTGATGGTTTTTGTCTTGTAGTTTTGTCGTTATTAGACACTTAAGGAGAAAAATTTTGATGAGAACTAGTCTAGAATTAAAGTTTCTATGACTCGCAGAGTAGAAGAAATGTAATCTCATTTTATAGCAAAAGTTTTGCTTATAGATTTATGTAGCTTCTCTTACAAGTAACACAGGCCTTATTTATTCGGCTCGTCCAATAAAGACCTAAATTATGTATTTATTACATAAACTACTATTATTATATTAATTAATGCGTCCGTAAAACATTCTTACTCATTTAAACACAGTTGTACTTCAATTTCACGAAATATCACTAAAAATTGGCAAATACTTTTATTGTATTTCTATATAATATAAACCCTAACAAACTCACTGGTGCAGAGCGCATCATTATATCTCTTTAATTTTTCGAGATATGGCGTTTTTTGATGTTTTTCGAAGGGCAACTTTGAGGATCTGCAACTCAAAAATTACGCAAGATATCGAAAAATACTCTTCAGTTTTGTGTTATTCGTGCATATTATAGCACAATAACAAATTTTTGAAAAATTGAAAATTTTTGAATTTTTTAACAAAATTTCGATCAGCGATATCTTAAATAATAAACGAGATATGAACTTGCAGACTAAACCATTGGATTCAGCTCATCGAAATATATAAACCCTGAAAATTTCAGAACATTCGGATTGTGGGTTGATATTTTAAGACTTTTTGCTCTAACTCTATAACGCGTAAAGCAATTTTAATGAAATTTTACATACTTATGTATTTTGACAAGCTGAATCGAATGGTTGAGTCTGCAAGTCTGTATCTTTTATATTTTTCAAGTTATCGCCTATCGAAATTTGGGGAAAAAACTCGAAAAATTTCAAAATTTTGAAAATTTGCAAATTTGTAAAAAAATACATGAAACGCACAGAACTGAGTGTATTTTGCAATATCTTTAATAGATTTTGAGTTGCAGCCACTCAAAATAACATTTCAAAAAACATCGAAAATTGCCATATCTCTATAAATTTTAGAGATATGGCGATGCGCTCTACAGCATTGAGTTTCTCAGGGTTTATATTATATAGAAATACAATAAAAGTATATGCCAATTTTTAATGATATATCGTGAAATCTGAAATGCAGTACTTTCCAACATGTATTTGTTGTCAATGGTAAATGAACTTGTATTAAATTTTCTTATTTGTACAGATATTATAAACATTTTTCAAATTATAACCACAATCCTCGTTTAAATAATTGGGCAAAATGTGTAGTTCCAGATAATGTAACAATTTACTGATCTACACATATGTTAAAAATTTTAAAAAATGTGGAACGCTTCACGATTTTGCGTGTCATCCTTGCGCAGGGGCCATGCTAATCTTCTCTGTATCGTTCCAATTTTAGTATATGTACCGCCGAAGCGAGTACATTGACATAACTCCACCAGTCAGTATATATACTTACGACTAATTTGAAATTGATACAGGAGAAGGAACGAGCCTTTCTCATTACTTTATAGTAATTTGGAATACTTCTTATTGAAAATTATTCTACAAAATTCCGTTAAAGACTTTAGAGTATCTAAAAATACTAGAACAATATAGTAACTGTTTGAAATGCAACGTACAAATATATTTTTGTTTAAAAATATGTATGATGCAACCCTGCACAACATATTTAAACTGGTTATTCGGCTACCAGTATAACACTAAATAATGAAAACTAAGAAATTACTTTCCTGTTTTTTTTTTTTGTTATATTCGTGTGTTCAAACTTAATAATAAATGCTATTTCTAATAAATGGGATGTAATAATATTTTAAATATATATGTTATTTTAAAATTAACTGTTATTTATTAGCAAAAAAAAAAAATAAATCTGCAAAAATTAAGAGAAAAAATTACAATTTAAAGTAATATTACTAACTAACAATACAAATTAATAACAAATCCTAAATTAAATCAAATAAAAAATATGTACTTGGCTGGAATAGAACCCGGGTCTTCAGCGTGGCAGTTCAGCTCGCTGTCCTGTTCACCAGGCGAGCTGTATAACTATAAAAAAATCTAAAACGAAGACCGAGACTCTAGCAACCAGTCGCGTCTTCGGACAAAACAGCAAAAAAAACTAAAGGGTCGGACGTGGTCGCGGATCTAAGAACCAAAGCCGCGATCACCAGGGTACGGCAGACGGTGCGGACGGTACCGATGGTACCGATGGGACGGTAACGATGGCACGGTGTCATCTCTCGCGAGTAACGATGGACGGTGCAGTTTATGCGAGTACGGCAGACAATAAACGGACGGTACTTGTGACATTCACAGTGTCGCGGGAAAGAAAAAAATAAAAAAAACATGCTTCGACTGAGATTTGAACCCGGGGTGCCGCTACCATACCCGAGCGCTTTGCCGATTAGACTACGGCAGACAGTACAATACAACTATAGTCAGAACGGATAACTGAGGGTTCTTCGTCACATAGTTTATTATTATTTAAATAAAAACTAAAAAATGTGGAACGCTTCACGATTTTGCGTGTCATCCTTGCGCAGGGGCCATGCTAATCTTCTCTGTATCGTTCCAATTTTAGTATATGTACCGCCGAAGCGAGTACATCGACATAACCCCACCAGTCAGTATATATACTTACGACTAATTTGAAACTGATACAGGAGAAGGAACGAGCCTTTCTCATTACTTTATAATAATCTGGAATACTTTTTATTGAAAATTCTTCTACAGAATAGCGTTAAATAAATAAGAATTTTTAAAAATATGAACACAATTCAATAAAGTTTTAAATTACAATGAAAAAAATTATTATTCATATTTATGTGAAATTTAGGCAACCCACATTAGTAGAAATGTGTATTTTAAATTGTTATTCCGCAACCATTCAACCAGTACAACACAACAAATATTAAACAACAAATACCATCTTATTTATTAAAATATTTATGTATTCAAAATCCTTTAAGAATACAAAATTCATCGTTATTGATAAAATGAACAGCTACAATAATCTATGACAGGATGACAGAATTGTCATACATGCGTTTATTTTAATGAAATTAGATCAATGCTTTTCTTTATTAACCATTCCCCTAGGTCTCACGTTTCCCAATATTCGTATTTGCGCCACAAACTTAGCTTTGCGCTTTAAATATACAAATAGCATTTGTACATCATAATTTTAGTATAGCTTTTTAGCTTGTGTGTCAAACTACAACATTTCCACATATTTGTAAATTATTCATACTACTGCATTAATTTATGATTTATTATAATCTTTATTATATCATCGTACTCAACGTTAAAACCATCTATTCTTTAACCATTGCTGTGCTCGATACCGAATGTTAATCCTGAACACGAACAGCAATCACCCAATTGGCTGAGTGGATGTATCGTTTCCCCTCGCGCTAAAAGACCAAGACGTTAAGCTCGAGGCCGTTGTGTTGTCCCCCTAGCCCTACAAGACTGTTAGTTGTTAGTGTTAGCTCTTGGTTGTTCTGTTCTTGGTCCTGTCACCTCAATGTGGCATCGTTTGTGTTCTTGTCTCGTTTCTCTGACGTTGATGATGACTGCTAACTTGGATTGTAATTGTAAAGATACCTGAGATACTACATATTTTAGATCTCCGCAACGCAAATTTTAATCAATTAATTTATAGTACCGAGTATTTAACTTTGATAAGTTGATAACATTTTTTATTTTATACTGTGGCGTGTAGCTTGTAGAATACTTGCATGTTTACTGGAGTGGTTTTAGTCCCGTAAATGGCACTAATATTGGCTGTGTTTAGGTTTTAGTGACATTTTGATATTAATATTTAAGTAATTATATATGTTTTGGTATTAGATTTTTATATGTGTTTTTTATTTATGAAATTGTGCCCTTCGGAGCAAATTTCTCAAAGAATGGAGGAATGTAACAAGTCTTAAGTCAGCACATAATAATTCACGCAATGATTAAGTAATTAGGTAATATAGTTTCAATAATACTTGTTACACTTATTTTGCTGACCTGCAACTTGTACAATAGTATATTACGTACCGTGAACTGTAAGTGATAGTTTTTAGGTCGAGAATGTAGTTTGGGATGTTGAGACCCGTAGGGTCGAGATTTCCTAAACATTCGAGACCTAAAAAATCACTTACAGTTCGAGGCTAGTAAATTATTTTTTTCAATACCTGCGTAAATATAAGAAAAGGAAAAATAGGTAACAAAATTAATAGCTGTCAGATTGAGGTTAAAAATAAAATTTGAATGATATATATTTACTTACCATCCACCATCAACGGTAAGTTTCACTTACCATCCACCGTGGACGGAAAGTAAATGATGTAACCATGAAAACCAATTGTGCAATAAAAGTTCTATTTACTGTGTTTAAATATTGTTATTAATGGGTAACTTACAGTACAGGTATTGCAAAAATATATATAAATGTTAATATGAAAGTAAGTAGGTTGACAATCACTGGGTTAGTCTATTTAGTGTCAATTCCTTATATTCGTGGCAATTTCGCCGGTGTCAAGTAAATTTTGATACGACTCAGACCCCTATGCAGGAGTTATTCGTTATTGTTTGTTTGTACTTACAGTGAGATACAGAAGAGGGTACAGAACGCAGGACACGGCCAAGGGTGGACAGATAGTGAAAATGGGGGAATTGGCGTTGAGATGGAATTGGATTAAAGGAAATTAGCGACAGCGACAGTGTTTTCTTAACGCGTTTTTGTGTGGAAATGTAATTTTTAATTTGATGAATCTGCAGATAGCTTCTGACGTAAACTAACACTTCAGAAATAACGATTTTTGGCGGAGGCGCAAGAGTTATTTACTTTTTATAGAATTTATTATTTTTCAATTCGTTTACGAGTGTATTCATTACTCATATTTTTTTATTTTAAAGAACTTTACTTTCTTGTGTTCATCTGTCTTGTTTAATATTGACTTTCTTACTTTCTACGTATATTATTATTTAATTGCTTTTGATGATTTACTGAAATATGTTTATTCACAAGTATTTGTAAACTTTTTTTTTGTGGATTAAGCGGATCGACTACTACGGTCATTACCGCTGTAAAAAAATAACTATAGACAACCAAAATTAAATAAATAAATAATGGTGTTAAAAAAGCAAAAGAAAGAAATGAACTATAAATAGTTATTTACTTTACAATTTGGCAAAGTAAGAAATTACCCACGAGAGAAATTTTAACACACGTAGCTGAAGGCTGAGTCTGATAATTTTATCGATAGGATAATTCCACTTTGCCCACATGTGAAATATAACGTTTTATCCAACATCTCTTAATAAATGCAGAATTTATTAAAGAAATATTATTTGATTGTAACGTTTTAAATTTTGAAATTAAAATGTCAATCGAAGTAGTTACCAAGGTGTGTTATTAGTTACCAAGGTTATTGTTATAAATAAAAAATATTCACGAGTGCCTTTCTCAAAATTATGCCCACTAGTGGGTAATCTGTTACTTTCCTTGTTTAAAATCACCATAACTATAGAGTTTTTATTGAGAGGTGTTGGATAAATGTCATTTCTATAACACTGTTTTGGAAACTGGACATTCCACTACTAAAAACTGTTATGGAATCACTAACATTCCATACGCGGCGTATGGAATATTTTCGACGAATCAGAACCGCTTATTAGCGCGACATATGAAGTATCTTGATTCAGTTACTATGGTTACGTCTGTTTGTTTTAATTTGATTTATTTGAATTTGACGTTTTCAACAGTTTTATATCTGTATTTTTGCATAATTTCCAAAACCTTTTTATAGAAAGTATAGTCTACAACATGTAACGGAATGGCCTATCCCACGCGAGCAAACCGTAGCCCTCGCCTTTGGCTCGGGCTACAAACTTTTTGCTCGCGTGGAATATGTGCCATTCCATTACTTGTTGTAGAATATACTATTATAAAACCGGTGGAATGAATAAACTTTAAAAGTTTCTCGAATCTATCAGGCTCTTCGGAGAGAACTGACGGAAGAGTAATTGCAAAGCTGAGGAGGTTTCTGACGTTGTGATATTTAGCACAATGCAGAAGATGAAAAACAGAAATGCGAGTATCACATACATCGCACATAGGTACAGGGTCCCGAACAAGAAGATAAAGATGAGTAGCTTTAATGTGACCTATTCTCAAGCACGTAATCGCTACTTGCTCCTTCCTCGAAACATAAATCGGTAGCTTCCACTTTTGTAAACATTTAATATGTACGTTATAATTAAACAATTTAGTTATTTGCATTAAAACCGTTATTGACAAATTCATTATCATTAGGTAATCAAATACACGAGAACCGTGGAACGTATGTAAAACGAAATTGTAAATGTGAAAATCCATTTTAAGCACAAAAATCACAAACAAAGCACGAAATTGGGCAAACGTATCCATCAAATAAGCTCAGTGGACTCGTGTACTGAACAATCAATTAATACCTCATTCATTAAACAAATTCTGACAGCGCAAACTTAAACAATACAATCGCCACAAGTCCATTATGAATATTTGCCGCTACATTTGTCATCTTGTGTACCGACCAAAACCGGAAATCCAACTCGAACTCGGACTTCTGTCTAATATCGATCACTCTCATTGCAAACATAATTCTATCAGCTGTGTGTGCAACTGTCGTGCATATATCATCCGCAACTGCCCTACCGACTGAGCTGCTGCAACAATTAATGTAACCACAATATACACAATCTGTTAATGTCATATACATATTATAGTCGGTCTGTTGGCGGTTTGGGATGGGCACCGGACGATAAACGGTAAATAATTGCTTGCAGTTTGCTTGGATGACTGTTTGAGGACGTCGTTGACGCCAGCGCAAACTGACCGCGTGTAAATTCGGCACAAGAGTGGATACTGGATAGTGTATACACCGTGCCACAGATGTCTCTGACGGCTACTGTCCTGGCGTTGTTTGTTCGTTTAACCTCAACTTTGTAAAGTTACCCGGACTGGGAATTTATTGTCATTATACTTAGATCATCGGTTGTTAATCTGCGGAACTCGAATGGGCAAAAAATAATTGCAGTTTAATGTTCACTTGTACCCAACAAAAATAACTTATCTTCATTAGAATAAGTACTGAGAACTACGTACAGTTTAATCATAGACGAGTTTTATAAGCACTCTTTGTGAAGTTAGCTACGGATCGCCAATGATGTTTGGTAGATGACAGTTTGTGTGTTACAAGTCAAACAATAAAAACCTAGTAAATTTGCATTCTGAAAATGCCGTTGAACAAATTCGGGTTTATTCAACCTCAAAACTAAAATAAATCTTAATTTCTTGCTTTTTTAAATTGTTTTTCTATAACTATGACCGGCTAAAGAAACTAGGACCTGCAGCTAACTTCACAATTGGCCGTAAATTACGGTTTAGCTAAAACTACTTTGCTTCCAAGTTATTGGGGGGGGGGGGGGGGGGGGTGTATGCAAAAAAGTTGTGTTACAGTTAAACTCCTGAAAGATGTAAAAGAAAACAAAATTTAATCCGTACATAATATATCTTCATGGACAAAAAAAAAAATTATTGCAAAAAGACGGTTTCCTGTTCCTATTTTGAAAAGCGAAAGTGACTCATTTAAGGTCAATGGCGGGATTGCTCTCATATCTGTCCCAAGACAGAAATATAGTAACTTAGAGGAAAGAAATGATAAATATCCATAGAATTATTATTTCTACAGTTAAGCTTTACACGTTATCACCTTATATTATATACATAGTATAGTAGGGAATTAGATATAAGGAGATATTGCTTTACAATTGTTGGGTTATCTGGGAAGAGCAAATGAGATTGGTTTGACACTTTATTAACACTGAAAAACGTTTTATTATAATGAAGCCAAAATACCATACAATACAATCGTCGCCATTTATATCACATGACAAGACACTTCTTTAACTGACCGACATAACAACTGACAGATTCGCGCAATGGCGCTGTCGATAAAATGGTATTACAGGGATTACAGAGCACAAGTCGATAATAAAGATTTCTATATCTCACAACAATAATATTCGAAGAAACGCTTAGGAGGATAAGGTAAGAAAGAGTACAATGCAAGAAAGAAAAGGAAAAACAATTTAGTAATTAAGTAAGCGATAGTAGTTCAGTATATTAAATATAATTTCAAGACTTGTGTTGTTAAGGAACTTTTCATAAAATTATTTTTTGCAACTAAACAAATTTTTTGTTTCCATAAATATGGTCCGTTAGTAACGCAATATAATGTGGATCATTAATTCCCACAGTCAACAGCAGCTATTTTAACTTTAACCCTGTGGTTTACCATACACTACTTAGCGGATTATGGCATGACTTGACGGCTGGTAACTGAACTTCACACAAAAAAATATATCATTTACTGAAATCTGCAAAAGCAAAGTTCCACAACCAAAAAGAGTAAATGGCGTGAAGAAATTTTTGTAACCATATAATTAGATTTATTTTAAAGAATAGGAAATGGGAATATATTGGACTAAGAAGTTTCCAAGTTTAACATAAACTTAGCTACAAACTTTGAATATTATCAATGATATAAATAGTTGGTAACGCATGAGATTATAGATTATGAGACCTGCCGTTCGATTTGCACAGTATTTATTTTCGTTTAAATTTATTCATTTGAACAAATTCTGATTTAGAATATTTTGGCGTTATATGCAAATTAACAAATAAAGCAATTTTATAAAATAGCTGAGTGGAAAATAAGGAAGCTTGTTTTAAAATTCATTGGATCAGCTCGCTAAACAAGACCCGGAAGATTTACATACATATTTCAAATCATTTACTATTTTCGTATGCAAAGGTTCCAGTCAGAAAATATTGGCAGAATATGAAAAATGATCGGAAAGAATTATGAAATCAATTCAGAGCTTTAAATAAAAGAGAAAAGAAAACAAAAATAAAAAACCCAATTCCTCTTCGAAATTAACTCTGTGCCAATATTTGAGTTAACAGAAAAATACGTCAATTGCCACATCTTTCATTTTTCTTATTCAATCTGCCATTCATTTCTATACGCGGCGATTTCCATACGCAAACTGTACTTTGCCGTATGCAAATACAAATTAAGTCATAAGCTAACGGATTAAGTGTGCAATATATTCATTTCATCAACCCTTCTGTGCTCTTCCGTTCCGACCGGCCAGCTTCCGGCCACCGCTGCCGATAAATATCGTTACCGTTATGTTATGTTTGCGCTCAACCGGTAACTTAACGTATCAGCGTGTTTACGACAAATATGGTGGACGGATGGCCAGGGGCGAGGGAGGCATGCCAGACGGGCATTAAGCCCTTATTAAACAAACTAAATCCGGACCTGTTCAGCTGGGGAATTTGGAATTGGCAGAGAATTTGTGCTGCAAATAATTGAAAAATTTGTAAAATGTTGAAAAAGACAATTTTTAAAAACCGGGGCTGCAATAATAATCGCTAGTGTCAACAGAACAAGCGGTAAAACATTTAGGAAATAGCAGATGGCACTACGGACGCCAGTTAATTTTTTTTTAAACATTATAGTAAACACGCATCTGAAGAAGACAATGTCATTTTTAAATTGTCAAATCAAAATAGAACATCTATGATTATACATTTTTATAAGTTTTTCCTATAATATAAAATAAAACGAATAGCTTAAACATCATCCCTATATTTCTTAGCGCTATTTCCTAAGGTTAAATAGAATATAAAGTATAGAAAGTGTTTCATCTTTAATTCACGAAACAGGAATTTTGCTTGCTTGGTACAAAAATAACTAATAAAATAAAATATAACTAATTCATGTAATAAAATAATTGTTTGAAAGATATTTTCTTAAAACGTGTCAATATATTGTGTGTATAAGTGGACCAGCATAAATAAAAGCGTATGTTGACGTATGACTGAAATCAGTTGATTACATTGTTAATTTAAACATATTCAAATATCATAAAAATTACTGATGACATATACAGAGTGCTCAATTTATCTGGACACTGAAATATCGAAAACAACATATCGGATCAAAATAATTTAAAATTAAATTCGAAACTCGACCCCTCACTCCCCATGTTTGAGGAGTGGGGGGGGTGATGTATAAAAAACTTAAATAGGAACTCCCATTATTTGTGCAGATTTGAATTCTCCAGTAAAAATTGGGAACGCTAGACAACAAAAAATTAATAAATATTACGTCTTTTTTTTAACTCCAATTAGTAATTGTTTTTTGTCAATTGGCACATATATTTGTGATGAAGTTTTCGGTGAAGGAATTGGCTATGATAGGATTAATTTTGGATGAAGAAAAAGAACACCAGCAGAAGAAAAAAGGAAATGAGTTCACGATGAAAAAAAAATGAAATAGAAGTTATCAAGTTATTTAAGGAATTAACCCATGATTTACCATTTACAAAATACGTATTTTTTCCTGGAAAATTAAAATTTAAGATTTGCCGTTTAAGTTCTTGTACGATCCTTGGAATAATAATAAATAACCTTTTTTAAATACTACACATTTTATAACTGCATATATTGCAGATTTGATTACAAAATGTCTGCATTATACTTTTGTTTATTATATTTTTATAATAAGGTTTTAACTTCAATTATTTTTAAATTTTATACAGTTATTCAAACTGTTAACATAGTTTGAACTAGACTACCTAAAATTAGTAATCTCCTACCTCCTGTAAATATTTCCTGTCATGCATTAATTGCAGCTCGACTGCGCTTTAGGTTGCAAGGAGTTTAGATCTGACACTAATCCTAACCAAGATATAAATCTCAGATTAGATTGCGGTAGGCTTGCACCCACATTGAAATCACCGGCAATGAATCAACTTGCATTTGTTTTATTTACCCTCTCAAGCCCCCCTGCACGCCTGCTCTTATAATCGGTTTAATTATAATGGTTTGGAATTAATAATATGACAATGAATAACTGGGGATTAACAGATCCTCGCTATGAAGGTTTTAGCAAAAATATTAATTTATTAAAAAATATTGTGCTGATACATGACCACTAATATATCCAGCCTTTTTTCTAGTATTCACTACATTAAGAAAAAAAATAGTACTTTATTATATCTTGTAGGCTAAATTAGCAAAAGTTAGAAATTTTCTTTTTTCGAAGTGGGGAAGCGGACTAAATAATTTGGTTATATGCCACCTCAAGAGTGGATGATTGCTCTTCAGTGGGATTTGAACTCGAGACATCTGATATGCTAGGCTAGTGACATTGCAACTACCCAGATAACGATCGCTTAAAAATTAATGGAGGTTATTTGTTGGTCAACCAGAATTTTCAGTTAAACATGAACAAGTAACAGGAAATAAATTATAGTCTATTGTAAAGATTTGTAAAGTTAAAAAAGAAGTAGAAACCATAGGCTACTGATTTTAAAATAAAAAAGAAATAAACTGGTATGAGAATCACACGGCTTTCAAATATTTATAAATCTGATTTTGATTGTTTAACAAAATTTGACAAATGTTTCATACAAAAATGCTAGAATTACTAATTACTTACATAAATAATGTAATTAATTACTGAACTTTAAATGTAATTGAAAATTTAAATAACCAATTAAATTTCGGAAAAATGTAATTAATTATGTAATTTCATTACTTGTAATTTATTACTACCTATCTCTGATCCATTCACACAAATGACAATGAAGAAAGTCAAAATTTTTTAAGGTATTAAAAAAAAACTACGTATAAAATAAAAAAGCGACAATTGTATGTAAATTGATTAAAATGTATATTTAATTGTTTTGTTTTTGAACGATTTGCACATATTGCACCAATCAAAATAAAATTAATAAACGATTATCATAAATTTTCCATCTAAAAATAAACTATCAACTCATACTGCAACTATTTCTTCAACATCGTCATCAGATCACGACTGAAGCTCAACCTCCTCCACGAAGTGAGCTAACAAACCACTTCCACCGTCACGGCCTCACGTTACCAGGAGGCAATGTGATACCCTTTCGCGATAGTCACCCAAGCTTCCCGTAGCAACGGCGTCTGTCTCTAAGCGTTCACCGTTGATATACAGCAGCCGCGCCAATAACCGTTACATTTAACGCAGTCAATTCCGCATCTAACGATTATAGTCATGCTGGGGTACAGACTGCAGAGGGGCGAGGAGGTGGAACGGTCAGAGCAAGCCATGGGGTTCACCCACGCATGGGGAGGGTTGGCCATGCCTGAGGATAAGTCTGATGGAGTTTGAGGGATCGATTGTTTTGGTTGTTTCAGTTGAATTTGGATGTTTAAATTTTGGGGAATTCTGGATCATTAACAGTTGAATCATCTACTAGTAATTTGATTTAAATGATTTGTTGTTGTAATGAAAAGAATTCTCATACATAATCTATTAATTGCTAGTTTTTATTTCCGGAAATTTACTGTCTGAAACTATTGAGTTTTTATTGCTACGAAAATTACAAGACAAAATATTCCACAAGGTAAATTTCCATGCATAGGTAACCAAACCTAGCACGAAATAGATTCAGCTGGATAATCGTATTTTATGTTTCAACTAACGGATTTATTTTTAAAAATCAAGTTTCAATATCACGCTGTATCTTACTCAATGGGGTAGCACGAACCCAGAACCACAGTCAACCAACAATCAATCTGCTCCAAACATTCCACCATTTGCCTCGTCCACATTCATAGTGCTATTCATACATGCTCGTCTATTCTTCACACTCGGAATCATTCGTTCACGCAACAAACCATCAATCATTCCCAACCAGTTATTCCTCGGACGCCCACGCAATCGTTCACCCACATATATTAGTTTCACCAACCTTTCATTCGACATTCGCTCTAGATGTCCAAACCACCTCAACTGACTCACTCCCACTTTCTTAACAACATTCTTCTCAATCTCACACTCATCATACATCAATGTATTCCAAAGCCACTTTCTATTTACAATAAAACTGTTTAAAATTTGTAATGAATATTTTCTACGGTTGCACAAAAAATAATATCCGCGAAATCCTATCTCGAGGGCGACAAAGGATTTCGCGGCCTTGGTATACAAATATCTATTTCAGGTTTGTTCATAATAATTTACAAATTTCCTATGGATAGGTATATGATTTTGATCACAAATGTTTGAATAGGCGAGTTCCAGGCAAATAAATCCTAAATACAGAAGAGTGATGTTGATTTATACATCAGGTATGTAAACCAAACCCATATTTATATGTAACCGATAGATTGAGTTACATTTGTGTATATCTCTAATCAGTACATATAATGATATAAAGGTCCTCCCCAGTAATAATTAAATAACCAGAACTCGGAAATAGAACAAATGGAATTCATTTCATTTGTTTCCAACAACCCCAACCCCTTCGTGAAATTAACTCATTACATTTGAGGGTGAGATGATTGTAGTGAGTCACATGCTGCATGTGTACAATAATAATATCATAAATGTATTTACATATATACGATATCAAACGAAATAACCTGGCATTTTCACTTTCGCTGCTACACATGTAGTTAAAATGGAATATGAAACGAAAGCTCGTATAGGTGACGTCACATGTTTGATATACAGTAGAAAAAGATAGACGAACGGTATAAAAACAAAACATCGCCTTATTGCTAGACCTGTTTACTTTGTTTTGGTTATTGTAGTTCTTCGCCACTATTCTGTTTCGACAATTTTACAAATAATAAATTCCCCAAAAGCATTTGTACAAAATTCAATTTTGTAGCGTTGTTTTTGAGAAAAACAATGTCACATAATTGACTTTGATTGAAATAGGAAATAGAATATTGTGTATCTAGTAGGAAAAGTGATAAATTCCCGGACGATAGAGCTTGTCCTGCAACATAAGGAGTCCGGGAAGTTTACTTTTCCTACGTGGTACACTTACTATTTTTTTCGGTCGATTTATTTATTTATTTGGGAAACCAACAGATAAATCCAATAAAAGGTTTCCTCGGAAAAAATACAAAAACAATTTTGAAAATTAACAAATTACAAGTACAACAAAGACAGATGTTAAATACAAAAGTAACAAATTTGAAAATTGACAAATATAAAAAGTACATAATCGAAAGTAATTACACGTATAATGCAAGCTTAAAGCGGCTTAGTGACAAACAGGAAAGGTCTAAATGTTGAAGATTTTCATTGTAACAGTTCATAAGTCGTTGCAGAGGAGAATTTATATTCAATAATTAGTTATTTTGTATTAATTTCATTTATAAACATCAGACAACCAACAAGACAAAAAAAATTGCGTTGCTTTGATAAAAATATCTGAGGATAACGCATCCCTGGTATTTTTAAATTTATTTGAAAAGCTAAAACGTACGAGAGTACTTTTCCAGTGTCCGGAAAATATATTCCCGTACTGATATTTATCGTAACTTAGCAACGTCTCTAAAATTCCGAATTAATATACTTGTCGGTTCGAAAAACACAGCGAAAAAGAGTCCTATCGAAAAAAACAAAAATTATCAGGTTATTTACTTGACATGCTGCTAATATTGTGTATTTCTTTTAAACATATACATAATTTTTTGAGGTCTTCGGCATTTTCTGAATATCGTCTGTGTATCTATTTATAATTGATTAATCATAGTTGGCATTTTAGTTCCTGTATATTTTGCTGGTTATTTGGTTTATTTTCCGAGGCTCAAAGACCATTCCTCATTCATGCTATAAAATGAATATTAGTGCAAGAATACAAATAAATATTTAATAAAAAAAAGTTATGTTAAAAATGCTCCCCTTTAATCTTGTCTCCAAAATAAAAATAATTTTCCTGCAGTTCAGCAATCTTTGACAAAACTGTTTCCTATTTTCACCAGCTGGTCAGTTTTTCGCTGCCCCTCGCACACAAGTTTAAACAATAAAAATGTTCAAATAAACCTGACAATATTTTTTCACAATATTAAATCTTGAAAAATATGTAGTATAAATCGCCACATTCCAATATAAACCCTCGAATCCGAGATCCAAAAATAGACTCTACACAACTGTTACCGAAATTCACAATGCGTTTCATAAAAAATAAAAACGCTTGGGTATCAAATAAGGCGCTGAAAAATAAGTGCAATAAATTAAAAGAAAATATCGCATCAGCATCGGCCACTTTCTGCTTCATAAGCGTAGTTAGCGCCGACAGGTGCGCGGGTGCAGGGCTGCCAATATAACTTGCCAATAACTCTTATAAAATGACGTCATAATTCAAAGTTGCGCGGATAAATCAGAGCGCGTTTGCGAGAGAATTGAATAACCATTAATCTGCAGACGAATACGAGTGATAGCGCTTGCCGCTTGCGAAGAGATCGCAGGAAATGGCAGCCGTAAATCTGATCACACACATTTCAATTCAAGATTGAATTTTCTCCGAGAATGGACTGAGAAAGGTAGGCTTGGACAGGGTGCGTATAATCAAGAAGTAACTGCTGCGAAAGTAGTGGACATTTATTTCTTTGTATCGGCATTACATTGACATATTCTCGCACGTGAAAAAGCGCTTGCAAGAAGAAGTTTCATTCTTAATAGTTTCTTCTTAGTATTTCACGCCAGTTGTGAGAGTTTTATCACGAGACGAAATCGAGTGCTGAAATCACACGAGCACTTTTTCTACGATCACTTTTGTCAAGATTTCATAGTAATAATTCTTACTCTTCGAAAACAAGAGATGACATCGGTTTGTATGCTAGCCATAGCCTATAGCTGAGATTGAGAGCGGATTAATGTTTCCTTTCCATATGTTACCATGTAACAAGATAGGTCAAAAATATGTTATTTATTTCAGAAATTAAAACAACGAATTTTACTATTAAATTTATAGCATTGTCATGTATAAAAGTTGTGCCATATATCTATGTTTACATTGTCTGTATTCAAAATTTAGTGCACATAATTTTAAACTTGATTTACTATTTCATGTTTTAGTTTATGTATTTATCAACTACAACCACAATGAAAGTTTGCAACTTTTAACAAATTACAATTTATAAAAATGTGTCAAACAGGTTCTAAAATTTACTCTTGCAATGTGTGAAAAATGGCCTGAAAAATTATATAATTACCTATTAGAAATTCTCTGAAAAAAATCAAGACAGTAAACAAACATACCACGCATGTTAATATATTTATTTTAATTTGTACAAATGAACTAGTTATGGATTGGCATTTAAGAGAACCCTCTCTTATATATGGGCGTTCATAGGTTCGAACAATTGTTCTGTCCAATTTTTAACAAAAAGAAAGAACATTTTCCAAGTAATCTGAATCTCATTATAAAAATGTAATGAAATATATAACATAGGGTATAAAACGAAATTATTTTAATAGGAGATTTTTGATTCCCTAATTAAGTTTTTTACCCATTGTGGGTGTGGCACTCTGCTTACGCAGATCAAGCTAAGAGATATATTTTTGCGTATGAAGTGCGGCTACCAGCCGTCAAATCATAGCCCCTAAATATGTTAGTGGAAGAGGAACCACAGGGATAAATTTAAATTGGTAACTGTCAGCTGTGGGATTCGAACTGAGGATCTCACGATCTACAGTCCGATGCGTTACCACGGAGCTATTTACCCCATTTTCGGTAAGATACTACAATAAATTCAATTGTACTTTCACAAAAATCTCATTATTTTCTTGTTCATGAGTTATTGTATGTAAGTACCTACAAGTATACCCACACGCAGATGTCATTAGGAAAATGAGTAAATTGTATTTGAGGGACCTTCCGCGAAAATCTCATAATCGATTTTTCTCATAATTTCTAATTCTTTAAATAAAGTTTAAATTAAAAAAAGTACATTCGATGTCTCAATTATTTGAAGCTCTGTATCTAAGTACACAATGCAGCTTCGCACCCGGGCCTGGCATCACAGACGTCTAAAGATTCGTCGATTCAATATTCAGAACGTAATGAGATGTCCCGTGCACTGATAGGAATTAAGTTTAGCTCATTTGAAGAAACTTCCACCCACCCTCGAGACGACGCTTCTGTCTGCTGCTGTTACGATACGTTACGCTGCGTGGCCTTTACGGCTCCGCTGAGGAATCATTGATTATTCGACATGGCGCGTCGAGTAATTGATGCCTTGTTTAATGATGCTTATGGCCTGGAAGAATCCAGGTATTTAACTTTTTGCTAGGGATTCCTCAACGACGAAGGACGGAAGAAGATTGCATTGAGATTTCTTGGTTGGGAACAATTGAAAAATGCTAGATATTTTAATTAGATCTGGGTATTGAATTTACTTTTAGATGCCACAACGAAATCGACATTAATGAAGAGCTAGAAAATGTGTGCAACGTTTATTGGAATAACGTATAATATTGTTATCAATTTCGAGATGAATAGGCAGGACTACATATGAAAAATATCATTTATAGTAATCAATTGTGGAATGAGGATGTATTCAGTTATAATCCCACAGCCAATAGTTAACATTTTAACTTTACACATTACCTCTATAGTCTGGACCAATGATGGCCAACCTGAGGCCGTCGGGCCGCATGTGGCCCGTCCGCAAATATTAACCGGCCCGCTAAACTTAACCAAGCCAGCTCCAGTGGTCAAGATTGAATCCTGACCACTATCCTGGTTTACAAGTTGTGTAATCTTGATTTTATCCCTTTTTATTTTTATTTCTACTGACTTAGTTATAAATAAAATTCATTAAAATTATGTATATTGTCATTCTATTGTTCGTAATTTTATTAGTTATAATTCACTTCTTTATTTATCCGACCCGCTAAAATTAATCAGTAGTAACTTTGGTCCTAGAATATGAAAACGTTGTGCATCATTGGTCTGGATAATTTTACTTAGCAAGTAGCAAAAATTCACATTTTACAATCAATATAAAAAAATTTAAAAGAATTGTTATATAATTTTTGACATCCGTGTTCCAATATCATCAGGAATATTATATTTACATTCAGTATTAGGATATTTGTACGCCGAGGCTGCGAAATCACTCATTAGCGTATTTTTTACTTCCTTATACAAAGTATAAGGAACTATTGGAATAACGAAAAAAAAAAAAATACTGACGAGATTTTTGCGGAAATACATATTTTGACGTCCACTGAATCCGTCAAGACCAATTTCTCAATGATGTCTGTGTGTGAGGAGGGATGGATGTCTGTGTGCGCGGAGGGATGGATATCTGTGTGCGCAATATCTCATGAACGAGACAAGATATATAATCGAAACTTGGAATTTATAAGTTTCATGAGAACATGAAGAGCTGAGTTGATTTTGAATGATATTGAAAAACCGGAGGAGGAAGTTTTCTGGACATACAAAACAATAAATTCTAATTATTTCATAAATGCTATGAAAGAAATATTTGGATTATAAAATGCTATTTATACTTTTCTTGTACATGCTTCTAATTTGGAGAAAAATAATAGAATAAATTACATATTCGTAATAAATAATTATACTTCAATGCCTTTATATACAAATAACTATATTATTCTCATTATTATACATTATATTATTAATTACTAAAGTAAGTGAAAAATATTTCGCATATTTTCTTAAATCTTATGCGTGTAAATTCAAACACCAAAAATAACTTTAATAGTTAGTGTATAAAAACAAAACTAGGTTGTTATATATTTATAATTTAAAAACTTTGTTATGCGTGCTTTTAATTAAACTAGAGGAAAATTAATTTCTTTTTTACAGATTATCATTTTGGTTTTATTATGATCACTGTTAACCCATAATTTTAAATATACAAATATCTATTTTGATATGTATATTCAAAGCACATTAGGTCTAGGTCAAATTTTAGTTTCCAAATCAAAGACATATTAATATATCTTTCTAGAAATGTAGAACAATTATTAACCTTCCAAATACAAATAATCTCATCAGCCAAGCTGCAAGTTTTAAAATCATTAGCGCCATAAAATTTACAAATCACCGGGATTCCAAATATTAACGACATTTAAACGATCCATTACCCAGAACTTGAAAAATTCCATCACCTGTCATCGCATTATCTTATCCCTTCATACCTGCCTATAAATACGCCAAACCCTCACTAGGCAAATCATACCAAACTGCAGTCATCATGAAAGTAGTTCTCGTTATTTTGTTGGCCACAGTGGTCGCTTGCCTTGCCAAGCCGCAAGAGCAGTACACTACGAAATACGACAACATTGATGTCGATGGAATTATAAACAACGACCGGCTGTTCAAGACCTACTTGCAGTGTTTGTTGGACACTGGACGCTGCAATCAAGAAGGCAACACTTTGAAGCAGATCATCCCTGATGCTCTTCAGACCGGCTGCTCCAAGTGCAACCCAAGACAACAAGCAGCAGCCAGGAAAATCATCCGGCATCTGGTGAATAACCGCCCCAACGACTGGAACGATTTGTTGGATAAGTACGATCCAAGCAGGCAGTACGAGGCCAACTACAGGCCACTTTTGGATCAGTAAAGTGGAAAGTTTCATCATCAAGATGAATATGGAGCATAGTTTGAATTGCACTGCGAAGTTAAGTGAAAGTGGCACCATGGACTCCGATTACTGTGTTAAGGAAGTACTACTTTATATTGTGCTAATTTTATTATTGATACACAAATTTAGAAATGTTTTCGGTGTTAATTTAGACATGTTTAGTTTTCCATGATATAGTTTTAAATGATGTTTGTATATTGACAATTGGAGCTAAATATGAAATGTTGTTAATAATGTAAATTTGCAAAGTATATTGTATGTAAATAAGTTGTATTGTGTGGATAGAATTCTTTGAATGTTAATGCCAGTAATGGTCATTGTGTCTTGTAACTGTGTTCGTTGTGTTATAATAAATATGCTCATTTGATAAAATGTTAAATCCGTTTTCATTATTGTGAATTGATAAACCTGTTGATATTAAAACTAAACAAACTTTTCAGGTACACACCATATTTAATAAAAGCGAAGGTAAGATAGGTAATAACATAATACACCTTTGACAATTCCGTAATGCATTTCTAGTATTGATACAAGAACTTGCAATTATTATTTATCTTTCTGTGTGATATTGATAACGTTGTTAAATATTTAATATATCCGAGTTGACATATTAATAATAGGCCAGTTAAGCAATTAGTAGATAGTAATTTTTGGTTTTCACCTAAAAATAAAAAATTAGAAAATGCCCCCTAAGTAAAATTTATGTATGAGCCATTTTCTAATACAGAGTGAATTGCCTTCAGTAATTATATGATGTGATTGTTTCTCAAAAATAAATATGGCGACCCAAGTATATTCGGATTCAAAAATATAGTTAACACATAATCAGTTTGTAGGACATTATTGTCGTAGCAAATTGCAGTAATTTTAAATTACTTATATATATAAAAAAAAAGAATTTTTTCCTCTAGTATTTGTTTTTATTTTGAATTAAGTGAAATCTATGTAACAATATGTTAAAATTGTACAGGCGACACTAGTGACCTCTGAATTCATATCTCTCTGGGTCGCATATCTTATTGTTAACCTATATTATTATAATAATACATACTTAGCATCGGGCCTCGGCAAATAAATTCCATATTCGTAATAAAAAGTAAAATTTCATAAATAGCTATTATTCAACACCTCCTTTTTATAACATTATAACTATGGTGATTTCAAATAAATAATCTGGTTTATAAGTCACTAGTGACATAAATGTTTTGTCTCACTAGTGACTTAAAAATTAAAACAATCTTTTGGAAAATTTACGTGTTCTTAGTAACATAAATTTGATATTATTTTTAAAGGTTAATATTCATGTTAAAAGTAAAGCTAATTTGTTTATCCAACACCTCTCAATAAATGCTCTATAACTATAGCGATTGTAAACAAGGAAAGTGACAGATTACCCACTATTGGGTATAATTTTGAGAAAAGTCATTTATGAGAAATTTTTTATTTATAACAATAATAATAACACACAACACCTTGGTAACTACTTCGATTGACATTTTAATTTAGGAAGTTTAAAGCATATGTCACTGTCAAATAATATTTCTTTAATTAATTTTTTATTATTAAGGGATGTTGGATAAAACGTTATACTTCACACGTGAGCAAAGTGGAATTACCCACTTGTAAAGTAAATAATTATTATTCAGTTGACTATCATTTTCATCTAACCCTTAATAACTTTTTCTATTCTTCATTCGTTAAACTGACTATATTGTTTCTCGTAAAGATTTTTGGATTTCAGGGATACGTAATAAGTTATTAGATACTATGTCTGCTTCCTCTTGGAAATCTTCTGGGATAAACACATTTTCTTCCATCTCGTAATATTATTTTGACAATTTGTAGCCATCTCAAAGGTATATTTTATATTTATACATCAAATGTTATTAATTATAAAGGTATGTTGGATAAAATTCTGTGTGTTACTGCAAATAGTTACTTTTCTCAAGTGACTATATGCAGTAACACACGTGCACCATAAATAACTATAAACCTTTGCCTACTTCATATATGCCCACATGTTAGTGGGAAATTTAATAACCAATTTAATAACCAAGTTCATTAATTTCCTTTTAAAAACTTAAAATTCAAATAACATCCCCAACAAATTTGCATATCATACAACATTTTCCATCAACATACCCAGCTCCCCCAAATCTCAAAACCTAAAACCTCCACAACCATCAAATTGACTTCATCCGGCGCCATTCACATTTCCTCTCCTCCTAGTCCACCCTTCTATTCCCCTACACTACACTATAACACTATAAGCTGCTGCATCCGCGTTTGCATATCTCCTTCCGCATCGCCAGTTCCACGCCGCGTGCGTGCTCGACGGTTTCCGAGGATGCGCGGCAATACCGCGGTAAGTTGCGGACTGCGGGACCCGGGTCCCTTTCGGCCCATTAGCTGTCAGGATATCGACATGCAGTAGTGGATGTATGTAGGGTGATTGGCGAGTGATGTTTGATGGCTTTTGGTGGTTTTCTTGCAGTGATATTGATATCAGGAAGTCGAGATCGTGGCTGGATTTTAGATATGGTGAAGGTGGTGTGCGGAATTTAGAGGAGCACTTTTGACACGGTTTGATTATTAAAACATAAAGAGATTTGAGAAATTTTATAAAAATTTTAAAATAATCTATACAGTAAAATAAGTGTGTTTATTTTCATAATTCCAACAAAAACTAAATATCTGCTCCCTAGTTATTTCATAAAATAAATTGACAACCGAACTACAACAGAAGTACCAAGCATATACCCACAAACACATTAAACCAAGAATCAATCTAATAGAATCTATAACTATTCTTATCTTTGCCTAACACTTTCGTCTCGACCATATTCACAGTTCGATTCATACACGAACGTTACCCATAGTCTCACTCACGTATATCTGTTTTAAATATCTTTTAAAATGCAGTAAAATATTTCAAATAAAGATTGTAGCCACAACAAAATATACACTCTCACAAAACCAACAAATCCAAATAAAAAACCATATACCAATACAGCAATACCTAAGAACAGCCCTAGAAAAACTCCACTATACACTGCCTAAAACCATTAACACACGCTACTTCAACATTCCTCCCTGGATTATAAACCAACCTGATTATAACCTTGACTTACTTCGCTACACTAAAAGCGACACGCCACATACCTTATACCAGAACGAATTCAAGTTTATCCAAAATCACCTACCAAACTTCAAGTTCATATATACGGACGGTTCCAAAACTAATAACTCCACCGGAGCAGCAGTAGTTACCGAAGAAGAAACATACAAATTCGGACTACCAAAAGACATGAGCAGCCACACCGCTGAGCTAATCGCCATCTACGAAGCAATTAAAATTATAAACATAAACGCAGATACCCGTGAAAAAATAGCAATATGTTGTGACTCTATAAACAACATAAACAGACTTAAGGAAATGTATACAAAGGACCCAATCACACAAAAAATTCACGAAGAACTCCACAAGGCAGAACAGTCAAATAGAAAAATTACCTTCATTTGGACACCTTCCCACGTCGGAATACAAGGAAATGAAACAGCGGATGTAAAAGCAAAAGAAGCAGCTGAAGAAAACACCCCATCCAATAGACAGCTACCAATCTGGGACGCCATAAGCTCCCTCAAAAGGACAATAAAAGGAAAATGGCAGCAAGAATGGGCAGAAACCACAAACAACCACCTGAGAGAAATCAAGAATGATACCGAAAAATGGGAAACCTACAACAAAAGAAAGGAAGAAAGGATAATCACCAGACTTCGCATTGGCCACACACTAGCTACACATAAACACATTCTTGACAAAACACCTCAACCAATATGCTGTAATACACCACTAACTGTCAAACATTTACTATTACATTGCACAAACCACACAAACGAAAGACAAAAACACCAGATTCCTGACAATATTGCAGAAGCCTTATCAAATACAAAAGAAGCCACCACAAAAATTCTCAGTTACCTACAAGATATAAACTACACACACAAAATATAATATAAAATATAATGTAAAAAATATAATGTACAATGGTCCTAATAGCCAAAGTCGCTGAAGGACTCCTTCTCTTGGCAAAAAAAAAAAAAAAAATATACACTAAATTAACTATTTACTGAGAAATGCTTGGAAAACCCTGTAGGCCTTCAAGTTGATGAACTGCTATAAAATTTTAATAAGCTAGTAATCTGAACATCCAAATTGAAAATTCTAATAGTATGTTCCGCAACTTTTCCAAAGGAACCGTAACCACGTAATCGGTTACTAAAAGGATAACTGAATTTTTTGGAAAGTTTTAAAACGCTCTTTTTGTAACCATGTAATGAAATGAGATATTTGAGAGGAGTATGTGGGTATACGAGACGTGATCGTATACGGAATACATTGGTGTATGATGAGTGTGAGATTGAGAGGAGTGTTGTTAAGAAAGTGGGAGTGAGTCAGTTGAGGTGGTTTGGACATGTTGAGCGAATGTCGAATGAAAGATTGGTGAAACTAATATATGTGGCTGAGATTGAAGGTGAACGATTGCGCGGGCGTCCGAGGAATAACTGGTTGGGTATGATTGATGGTTTGTTGCGTGAACCAATGATTCCGAGTGTGAAGAATAAACGAGCATGTATGAATCGTACTATGAATGTGGACGAGGCGAAAGTGGTGTGTCAGGATAGGAATGTATGGAGGAGATTGATTGTTGGTTGACTGTTTTTCTGGATTCGTGCTACCCCACTAAGTGGGACATAGCGTAAAGTTATGTATGTATGTATGTTATGTATGTAGAAATTTGTCTACTTCTAAATATACAAAAAATAAAATTACAACAGATGATGCTCGTATTTCTGTCTTTTTACTCTAAATATGTCTTCTCTTGCCAAAATTATATTTGATATCACGTAAACCGTAAATAAGTCATCGACTAAACCAAAACGGATATATTTTCTTGTTTAGAACTCTCTAGTAGGCTAAGGAATGTTTCAGTCTTCAGAAAACTGCACTGTATAACTAACAATTTTTACACAGCCAACCAGCTATTAGTTACAAGCCCACATGCAAATTAGCAGATTTTATTTATTATTGAAAGTCACTTGTCCGTTTTGTTCAATTTATCCCTACTAATTATTTCGTTACATTTAACTGCTACCCATAAATCATCTATATTAATTCATAAATCATTAAAACAAATCGTACAATTGAACCAAACACCGAACGAACGGACAGAGCGCAACAATCACGGTTGCAACCGCTGCGATGGGCGATGTATCTCCATCAACACCAACTCACGACACGAGACGTGGACATGTCGGACACGCGGTACCAGCCAGAGAACCAGCCGTTTGCCGTTCAGCCGTGTTCCACTGTCCTGGTGTCCGTGTGTCACATGTTAGTATGTGTATGTGCTGCACTACACGGTGTGCGATCAAATTCCGCCAATTGTACTACTAGGTGGTGGTGGTGGAAGCACGAGCTTGGTTGATTTGGATTCAGTGATAGTAAAGTGAAAATTGATAATATAAGTTGTTATTCAACAGGTGTTTTTGTTTGTAGTGCATGTTTTTCACTTTAAGAATGGCATCATAACCATTGTTCTTTTTTACCTCTCGCCACATCCCGTAAGGGAGGTATAGGAGTCATGCTAAATATTTGGTAGTGAGTTTTCAGTAGATGAGCACGTTTTAGGGTCCCTAAAATAAGATTTTAATAGTTTCGTCTGTCAGACTGTGTGGACCTCTGCAGTTACGGTTTCTCAAAAACTACCAAACTGAATTTTTTTTACTTTGTATATATTAATTGTATCCCTTTTCAAATAGCCGACTAGTTTTTGGGGGTAATCCGGAAATGGAAGTTTACTAAATTATGATTTAATGACAATTTTTGTTATGAGAATAATGTTTCAAATATTATTATCTACAATTACCCTTTATAAATTACAATATATTTTGACATTTTCGTTAAAATGTGCAAGCCTATCCTTTTTGGTAAAAACAAAACAAAGGTTGAAAAATTTAAAAACTGTCATTTGTTGACATGTGTTGTAATTGAAAACTCAATTTTTTTATAGTGGTAGTTCGTGTTTTCTGCATTGTCCGATACGAAATCTATGGCGGGAAGTATTGTAGTGCCCACAACAGATTTTTTTTAAGCGCTTTCAACTGCTGAGGTTTTTCTGTGGTGTGACAACGGCATGGCACGCAGTATGTGTTGGTATAAGTTTTCGCAAAGCTACCTGTTATGACCGTTGCCCGCATTATGTTTTATATGATAAGATTTCTAATGCGGCAGTACTGTAGATTGGTTAAGTTGACGACAGCGACGTTGTGATTGTCGAAGTCAAGCACACTTTATTAAAGGTATAATTTGAATGGATAACTTTGACGGTAAAAACGGTAAATCGATTACAATAGCGATGATTAGTTTTATTATATGCATATTCATATACCTTCGTGTTAACGCCACAGACGAAATATGCAAGCAGAGCTTTTACGTTGCAAGTAGTTGTATAAGAAAACAAGGGCAAAGAAGGGAGCACGGAAGTCTGTCGAGTTAAGATCGCGCGAGGTATTTAATACTCGGTGGCTTACTGCTCGACATAAAATGGGGGTGGTTTGTGCAATGGTACAGCACAGTCAAGATGCTTGTCGACCGTGAGATTTCATTACTATTGTACAGTACAGATTGAAATAATTAATTTACATTATGTACCGAGGCTTGTACTTGCTCTTAGAATCCCTTTCCTAGAGATGCTCGGTTTGATACCCAGTTAATCCTAGTTTTTAGCAGATTCTCGCTATTGTCAACAAATACATAATTTAACAGTAATTTTTTTTTATTTGCAAAACATTTTTATTTAAAATCGGCACTAAAGTGCTCAAAAATCGGCATTAAATGCTCAGAAATCATAACTAAAGTAACCCATTATACTACGATTTTGAGCAACCCAGTGTTGGCAACCGTTAAATAATTATTGTACGAGTAGGATAATTTTGGCAGATATATTGACGTACTAGAGTAAATTTGGACGTAACATTAAACAAAATTTGCAAGAAGTGATATTTACGAAAAATTCACTGTTCGAAGTTGGTAACACTGACTGTCAATTTCAATTGACAACTAACAGATGTATAAACTTAACCTACACAGTATTAATGTTTTACAGGTTTTTCGAATTTTAGATTTCAAATAAAACTTAATATGTACCTCGACACTGAAGTTCCTTTTTATCAAACACATGGTTTATTTGCCCCGACCCTACGGGCCTCGGCAACTAAATTCCATATCCGTGATAAAAAATTATACTTCAGTGCCTTGATACATAAATAACTATTTAATTCATGGTTTCAATATTTTCAATTAATTATGAATGACCCAAAGAGAAAGTAAAAATTATGATCAATTATGATGATCACTTAAGACATTGAGAAGTTCGTTAAAGAGGAAATATAGGTTGGTATTAACTTTAATACGTAGATAGAAATTCAAAAGTTTAAAGTTTTATTAATTAATTGGCTAAATTCTAGACATGTTCATAACCCTGGCTTGAACAGTCTTTGCCCTCTCAGTCCAATTTATGAAGGGGGCAGTTGCCCCCCTCACTCCCCAAGTTCCTACGCCCCTAAACATATCTCTAATGCGGTATTTTTTGATAATACTTTGCTAATAACCCACATCATTACTTTCTATTCCTACTAAAGAAATTTGTCATATACGAAAATAATTATAAAATTGGTAATTACTATAAATCTCACCCAATATTAAACAGTGTTTATTATTATTAAAAAAATTACACAATATATTGGTTTGTTCTAACTCTAAATCTAAATGAGTTAATTTACTGATAAATTTAAATATGACAATCTGACAATGATATACAATCAGACAATGAAATAATTCTATTGTTTATCATTTATACCTTATAAAATTAATAGCAAACACTACAATAGGCATATGAAAGAATTACCAACAAATAACCTCGAACCCCTTTGCTGTAATACAATTCCATCCACACATCTCGCCATCAGAACACAAGACTCCCAGTTTCAATTTGCTCACATCCGAAGCCCGGTGCAGCTCCACGCTGCATACCACGACACGGGGGCGCGTGGCGTTACCATAGCGACGCTCTACAGCCGACTCCCCGTGTCTCTGGAGACCTGGAGCTCCCCCAGCCCGGCCGCAGACCCTAACCACGCGCGTAAACGATGTCCATGCAGTGTTAGTCGCACGGCGCTCCACGGAAAAATCCATATACATGGAATGCGAGTCGGCGACCGAGTACCACCCTGACCGAGGAATTCAAATTGGGGATTTCAATTTTTGATTACGGTTGTTGGAAGAGTTGGAGTATTGATTGAGGAGTGATGTTTTAGCGCTCGATGGGGTTTGGTCGGTGGTTAATTTAATTGATTTCAACATATTTGCTGACTAACTCTTTCTATATTTTATTGGAGCGTACATTCTATTGATTTATAATTTGGTATTGCTAAAGTACACATGTTGTAGAAGCAGGAAAATTTACACTTTTTGAGTTTTAATAAATATTTTTGCCTTAACTCCAGTAGTTTTCTTCTTTTAACATAACATATTTTTCGAAAACTCACTATCTAAAATTTTGCTCTGTCAAAGTACCTCCTTACATACATTTGCGACAGGTAAAAATCTTATAGTAAATATTATAAATTAGTTTAGGAATCACGAAAAACATCAATGCCGAAATATTTTGTATTAACAAACAAACATGTGATAATAAATTGAAAATAATTTTACAGATTTTTGGAAAACTTTTTGCCAAAAGGCAATAAGATTTAAAAAGAAACTGGAGAATTTTTTTCTGATTTATCGAACTCTTGAATTATATTTAAATTATATTTAATTTGATGATTTTTTGATTCAAAAATTAGTTAACGCATTTAGAATATATTTATAAATTTCATACTAAACTTAATTGGTGCTATTCACATGTCTATACTAAGGGCTACTAACTAGGGCATTTTTAAAATTTGGCATTGTTATTTACAAAATTTGTTGATTACCTTGGAGATCAAAAATTTTTCATAGCAACAGTGTTAAATCTTAAAATGCACTAGTTAGTAGTCCTTAGTATAGAGGTGTGAATAGCACCCATTGTATCTGACATTTAAAAATGAAAAACAAAAGAAACAGGGATTACTAGCAGGAATGATTTCCTACAGCTTTATTCTCAATAGAATAATGACAGAATTGCTTAAAAGGAAGACACGTGATAAGCAATAACAAATTTCATTGTTTCTAATAAATGTCTAAAAAAATCACTGAAATACATCTGAATGAATGGGTGGATATGTCCGAATGTGGAATAATTCATAAGGAATAAAATATAGTGTAACTAAACTTCACATTTATAAGTTACATGATAAAAACGTGAAATGAGTTGATTTTGGTTATATGTGTAACCGAAAGGGGAAGCTAATGGACATATAAAAAAGAGGGAAAAGTATTAAATAAAAGATGTTAAGAATATTTGGAAACCTGTACATTATTATTTTCTTATATACTTGATATTAATATTGAGAAAAAATATGTTAAATACATGCTAATATATTTCATTAATCATAGTTGCTGTGAGAAAATAAACAATTGAAACAATCAATTCAATCACAATTTAAATTCAGGTTTATTTACTGCCCACAAGAAACTTGTGTGGTACCCACACCAAATAAAAAAAAGTTATGAAAAACAAAATAACCAAAAGAATTTTCCTTGTAAGTAGAAATACAACGGCTAGGAGTAGGTATTTGAATATAAATATTATTTCACTAGCTCTTCGCATATAAAGGAAAATACATATTTGATTTAGTAAGGTATGCATCGTAAAGAACCACCCTTCTCCACAAACAAAGCCTTATCGTATTTGCAAAGCAAAGCCATCATCTTTAATCCACTGTAAACCAAGTCACGTTATGCTCTAGTTTTGTTTTAGTCGTCGCGTACTTTTGCAGCGCCTTCGTACGTTCCTACGGCACTAGCACCGTGAAGACGTGCTTCCGGAGCGCTTCTGATAGTATTATGTACCGGTGACACGTTAATTTATTAAAGCAGTGCTATTGTATGTGCGTACCTCGTAGCTTCACACAGGCGCGGATTTTGAGTAGTTGGGGACCTAACCTACGTAAGTTTATGGGCCCCGAATGTTTCACAACAATGTGTATTATTCCATATAATATATTACTTCGATTTGCTTTTATTTATTTAAACCAAGTTTAAAGTTTAAGTTTTCTTGGTGCAATTGGCTATTAGATAAATAAATAACTCTATGGCCCGGTATTATAAACGCTGGTTAAATAGCCGGTTAGCCAATATGCTACTAAATTTAATATACTAGTTAATAATTGTGTGGGTATTATAAATCAAAATTTTATGTGATTACCTACTTATTAGATAATCATATTAAATTTAGTTGGTAAGTTAGAATCCCTATCAGAAGTATACACATAATCCATGTAGATGGCGGAAGTGAAAATTATTATTTACTAATTAAAACTTACATAAAATTTGATGAAATCAACTAAATGGAACAATTTGAAATAAAATAATACAAATATTTATTAAATTCATTACATTATTGAATGATCAGAGTGTATGAAATTTGAAATTTGATATCATCATCAGTTACTGCTACCAGAATTATATTTTTCAAATACATATTCAGAAAAATAGAAATAGATACAATTACAGTGAAAAATAAAAATTTAAATTACTGGAAATTATGTCCCAATCCAGGCACATAATTGAGAAACAAAAAAACAAAAAACAGATGCAGTGGATATGCAGACAAAAGACAAAAGTATGGGCAGATATAACCATTTGTGTCAAATTTAATTCAGCGTACAGTTCAGGAAGGACAAAGATATGGAATTTATTTAAAATTATTTTATGAAAATATTAGAATAAAATCATTAAAGCTGAAATTAAAGAATATAACTGAATATTATCTAATATGGGGCTAGTAAAAAATAGAATATATTTTTATTAAGGTAGAACTAGAGGAGATATATAAAAAGAAATAAACAGATGAAAACCTATAAATTGTTGAAACGCTATCAATCGATGATACAATTATTGTCTTCATTTATTATTTTACATTAAGTATTTGTAGAACAAAAATATAAAATAACATTGAAATATACTTTTAATAGTCTACTAACTAAATTTAATACCTCCAAAACTGTCCTGCTTATTTAATAAGCTGATTTAGTAGGAGACTAAATTTATATTACCTTTATACTCGTAATACACTTTTTGCAAATAGTAGGTTACTTAATTTTAAAAATACGCTATTAAATTTTAACATTCGTTTATAATACCGGGCCTAAATCTTTTTTTATGAAATGTCAAATATTTTTACAATTTTCCTTATAAATATTAATTTGATTGATATATCGTAAAATACTAAAATTTAGATAACCAAATGAGTTTTATTGCAAGCATTTAAAAATTCTGAACAATAGCATTGAAATCCCCATACGAAATATATCAATTCTATGTCTTGTATCACATACCATTATCTGCAAAAGCAGATGCCGCATCCAAAAATATGTTACGTATTTCGTAGTCAGGGCTTATAGACAGATCCGGCACTGACCAAACTTTAAGTTGCGCATTGCTGATGAGGAAGGACGTATGTCTGTGATAATATTCTGTAATGATAGATGAAGACTCGAGGTAGCTAGTGTAATCTGCTGATGACACATTTTGTACTTTAAAAATTCATTGTTATGAATTATTTTGAGGATTATGATGTATGGTTGTAGGAGCACTGAATTCTTCTTGTGAAAATAATTTTCATTATTTCAACCGCGACCTGGGGCTGTAAAAGTTATGAATCGTAACTTGGGCGAATAAAAGAAAAGAAGAAACTTTCATTTGGGCTATTATCTAATTCAAATATTTGAAGAAATTATTCAGTTTAATTGCCACTTAAATTATTTTAAGAAATTAAAGTTTTATGATACATTAAATAAGTTATTTAATTTGAGTGCATTTTTGCATTAAAGAAGAATTTAAATAGTATTAAGTTTTAACGTTTTATAATTATTAATTTTTACTTGAATAACTATGAGAAAATAGACATGGCCTTTGTTTGTGAAGCCATAACACATCTTTAACCCTTGCGGCTAAATGTCTGTCTATCATCATCGTGTTAAGCGTGTTATTTAGTAACCGAAAATATTTTATAAAATACTGAATAATTTTCATTCTTAGAATCTTTCCATATAATAAGGGAGTTAAAATTACAATTATTTTATATTAATCATGTGTGCTGGGAAATTTAATTTTACTGGTCAACAGTTCTTAACGAAACGAAATTGCCATTTCTTAAGTGAGCGTAAGTGAATTTTCCTGGCTTCATACAACCAATTTGTCAGATAAACGTGACAATATTACACTTTCGCTGTCACCTAAAATATATGGTAGTGATAAGAAAGCGATATCATTAAATTTATTGACCACAACTGTAAAAGCAGCAAGATTTCTCATAGAATCAATATCACAAAAAGAAAGGTGTGTCACGTGGAGAATATTTAGTGGAAAATTTCTAGGTTTCTAAAAAGTACGGTGGGATGAATACCGGCGCGACGTAAGGACGCTATTTGCAGAATCTTTGCTGCTAAGCTTTGAGAGTAAGGTCGCGTGGCACGTTAGGAACTTAGAGTGGCAAGTTTTTGTTGTACTGCATATTGTGTTATCTTATAACAAGATACCGGAGTAGAAGGCAAAATGAAATATTTCTTTGGTGTCATGTCGTTGATAAGGTAGATTATATCAAATAAGATAACGGACTACGTAGCATGCAGTATATACTTTAAATATTACTAATTTTCTAGTAGGTAAATTAATTTATGCAAATATATTAAAATTTTGATATTTTGGAATTTATTTTATTTATTTATTATTACAAGATAGGAATCACAAAGTATAGATATATGTATCTCTTAGAATATCCCGGGAAATTTCAAAAATAATATGCCCGGATATTTTACAAAATAATTCCTGGAAAAATATCTTATTTCCCGTAAATCGTGGCTGAATTTTCCTAGGGAAAGTTAATGTAGAAAATTTAGTACAATGGGGGATTCCGATGTATTCTGTTAAATTTTTTTCATTACTTTGGGTCACTTGTATATATTAAATTTTACATAAAAAAAGTGAGATATGTTTAATTTTTAATTTAATCAAATTTTAAACAATCACATCGCCTACAGCTAACAAGCCCGTGTTCATGGTTATCATGTCAATGTAACCTGTCAGTGTCTCACGAGTTTGTTTACAGTTTTTGTCTAATAATTACAAGTATTTGAAGAATATTGGTCCTAAAAAACACACCTGGAATCAGAGTATGAAAATGTTCA
Organism: Poecilus cupreus; assembly: GCA_963942605.1. Classification (NCBI taxonomy): domain Eukaryota; kingdom Metazoa; phylum Arthropoda; class Insecta; order Coleoptera; family Carabidae; genus Poecilus; species Poecilus cupreus. The sequence continues at coordinate 11,448,234 of OZ012732.1, forward strand.
AAAATAATATTTGAATTAACAAAAATATGCAAAAAACCAAATATACAGGTATGAGGTGAGCGGTAACTTACAATTTTCAGGAGAGTTTACAATAGCCTAAAAATGACATTTTTCTAACATAAAATTATGAATGAAAACTTGTTACTAAACATGTTTTATTGTATTACCCCATTATATTGTAATATAAACTATACAAAAAAGTGATTACTTTGGATAAATTCAATTATACCGAAATACCCCATTATGTAAAGCAGTTGAACAAGAATGGAATAAACTACTTCAAAATATTATTCGAAATTTTATTGAATCCATTTATATCTTTTATTTTTTGTTAAAGCTTTTTTAACAAGCGCTAGTGAATTCTAGCATGAACTAATTCAACTCTTAATTTATTTTAATTTTTTTTAATTCTTGTTTAATTTCTCTTTTGATAAAAGTGTAAACGAAGTCACTGTCCATTTAGCATGCCCAATAATTTATCAAGAGAATTGCAGTAATTAAAAAATTAGATAAGGGTATAATAAAAAAAAGATTAACTTCAGAGACTAATAATTTTATACCAAAAAAATGTAGAGGAAAACGTAGACAATATGATAAAGGTTAGCGAAGCAAGCACAATCTCCGGCTTAACAGTGCAACACATCCATTATATTTCATCCCGGATCTTCTGTCTAGTCGCACATTGCCTCTAAAGGGGTTAAATTATCACAGGCGGCCGCCAACATAAATAACGTCGCCGTCAAAAATGTTAAACGGCGTAAACACTCGAATCCGAACTGATGCGAGAAAAATCCCCAAGTTCCGCCAGAGCTAACACTACTGTCGCAAAACTTCACAAAAACTGCTGCATCGTCTGGATTAAACTGACAGTTATATTCATTTCAGTTTAAAACCTTTTCAAACGCAAATCCCTCCGAGTAATCAGTGCCACTCTTTTTTATTAATGACGATTTGAAATCTGCGAATGCGTTGGTTAGTGGTCGCTTGTTTTGTCGCGGAGAGTGACTCGAGGATTGCAGAAGAAAGTAACAGCGAGAAAAAGGAAAACTTATCTAATGTCGTAATAAGATCAGCGGTAGATAGCACACGGTACGTTAGCATAATCACCGTGGAAAAATCTATTTCCCGAAGCGGAAAACTAGGCGCTCACGCTTGGAGGGGCCGCCGAAGAAAGCGGAGTAATTGGAAGAGGACATTGCAGGCCCGCATTTGACAAAATGACATTTTTATAACAAAAACAAATTTTTGTTTTAAAATTCTTACTAGCAATATTCACTGTTCGATAAGGACTATTCTTAATTATAACAGTTATTTACCGCAATTAGTGAGATGCAGATAAGATTATCATCACATGAATGTGAAAGTTGCATATACATACAAAACATCACGCTATGTCCCACTTATTGGGTAGCACAAACCTATGTACAAACACAGTCAACCAATAAAATTTTTTCTATAATCGTTCAAAATTTTGTAAAGTAATTATATTCGTAGTTTATTATTGACAAAATAACAACAATAACAAAAAGCATAGATCGCGAAATTGAATTGCTCGGCTGTTGTCATGGTAACGGCCGCGAAATCCTAAATTATTGTTTTTTTAATCTATTTCGCGTTCGTTACCATTAAAAACGGACGCGAAATAGGGTAACTACAATTATTTTGACACTTGAGAATTGATATTATTTTTCCAAAACTAATTGTCAAATTTTATAATAAAACTGTTTAAAATTTTCTACGGTTGCACAAAAAATAGTGTGTATACCTTGGCCGCGAAATTCTTCATCGGCCTCGAAATTGCCGCAGAGGCCGCGAAATTCTTCATCGACGACAAGCTCGACGGCGATAAAGAATTTCGCAGACAAGACGTACACACTAATTTTTGTGCAACCAAAATAAATATTAATTACAAATTTTAAATAGTTTTATTGTAAATAGAAAGTAGCTATGGGATTGACATTTGATAAACAAAACAACCAGTTTTGAAAAAATAATGTCAATTCTCAAAAGTCAAATTGATTGTTTTTATCCTATTTCGCGGCCTGTATTGCGGCTGCAAAATGCTTATTTCGCGTCGGGTTGTACAAATTAGTTATTTATTTAGCTAGGCAACAAAATACCGGATATACAGCAGAGGCTGCATAGCAAAACAAAAAACAGGAATATACAACATAGAAAAACATAAAAACCTAGAATCTATTCAGAGATTTTGAAGTTGTGTAGCTACTTTCATGTTTATTATCTAGCTGTCACTTCTGTTAGTGAAAGATTCATTTACATTATTTGTCAACAACAAGAATTATAAACTTTGCTTATTAGTGCATACATTTAATGAACAGAAATAAATTAATTATTTCGATCAAAAAGAAATCTCTTTTCCAAAAATTAACTTTTGTATTTGATACTGACAGATTGACACCACAGTCGCGATATTTTATAGTTATTGTTTAACTAATACTCACGAAACATAGCGTATGTGCCCGAACTTTGCAAAACATAGCTTCGAAATGAAATATTACCAATGTTAGGCAATGTTTTAACTATGAATCAGTACATGCTTTTCCCTATGTTTTTCTGTGCTCTGCTATGCTGTGTTTATCATGCAATCTGTGAATCCAGCGTTTTAGTGCACATAAACTTATAAATTATTTTCAAAAGTTTAGAGTAGATTTTCAGAGACAGTACACCTCTGCAATCAAGTCGTCGGTTGTGTTCGTAGTTCATCGAGACTTCACTGTTTCCTTTTGTTTGTCAAATAATTGAACGTCTCTTACGCTACGTACCACGTTACAGCAACGTTCAGTACGTTACAGTAACGTTCACTAACGTACTCTACTTGCGCAGTGACTGCACAAACCCAAACAACTGGTGCTTTTATCGGGTACGACGATGCAGCTAATAATGTCTTTCTTGTATAGATGTGTCTCTGGTAATGTCACTAGGAAACTCAGTGCCCATTGAGACGACAATTAATTACTTTTTTGTTGATGAGTGAATTGAAAAGATTGAGATAAGGTTTAGTGGAATTGTCGAGTGGACATTGTGGTTTCTTCTTTGATTTGATGAAAAAGAAAAGCTGGGACATTTGAGCTTTACTTTAAAAATGTTTAAAATTGGATTAAAATGACTCATGTCTTAATACACTAACAAATGTGGAATAATGGATTATTTAAACTGTTAATTTATTTAAGAATTAAGAACATGTCACTTCGCCATTTTCTCATTTTCCGATCACAGTAAACAATAATTGTATATTATTTGGAGGAATAAATTGTTTTCCATTTGTCTGAAAGATTACACATTACAGTAATGCATAAAATTGAGTAAACTTTAAAATAATATTAAATTAACTGTTACACAACATTAATTAAATTAAATAAATTTTAATGTTTATTAATCTTTATTCATTACTGTAAACCTATCAAATCAAAAATAATAATTTTTTGTAATCCGTACGAAAAAATTGAATATCATGGTAACATAACAAAAAAAAAAAATGCTGCTAAGAATGTTACATTTCGCGCATTGAAATTCATCAAGAAAGTCCCGATTTTTTAACAATCGTAAAAAAAATAATTTTTTTTGTTAAAAACTTGTTCATGGCACCTCCACCAAAGTGTTCATATTAAATTAAATTATTAAAAAATTGTCTACATGAACTAGAATGAAATTAAAAGATTTAAAAATTGACTGAATAATTGTATCTACTATCTAATAATCCAAAAATTTAAATAATTTTGTTTTGTTACATAAATACATTAAAACATTTCAGACTAGTTATAATAAAACTTAGGATATTGAAAGAACACAGATGAATATTTGAAAATATAATTTAAATTTTTCATACAACTATAATATCAACACTGTTAATCACAAGTCATTTCCCAGTTAAAATTGTACAAATTATGGTGTTATAATGAACGAAAAACCATTTTAATTACATGACACTGCAATAGTAGAGTAAACGTATTACTCTGGCCAAACAGCATAATTTCATGTCGCTGTAATTGTTAACATCATCCTACATAAAACAGCATTAATTGAAACCGCGCATTGCATTGCACACCCTGGACCCTGTGGTCCACCCAGTCTCCTTTCGGCCACTCTCAACTGTGCCTAAAGGAAAGTTTACCATCATTCTTTGCTTTTACTTAATGTGATAATTTAAAATTATATACATATCAAAATTTGCGCTATATTATTCTTACTTTATGTGTGTCGTGAAGGCGTTTTTGATATTTATTATGATCAATAGTACATACATTAATACATACATAACATCACGCTATATCTCACTTAGTGGGGTAGCAGGAACCCAGAAACAAAACCAACAAATAATCTCCTCCAAACATTCCTATCCTGTCACACCACTTTCGCCTGGTTCACATTCATAGTGCTATTCATATATGCTCATTTATTCTTCACACTCGGAATCATTCGTTCATGCAACAATCCATCAATCATACCTAACCAGTTATTCCTCGGATGCCCACGCAATCGTTCACCTTCAATCTCACCCACATATATTAGTTTCACCAACCTTTCATTCGACATTCGCTCCACATGTCCAAACCACCTCAACTGCCTCACTCCCACTTTCTTAACAACATTCTTCTCAATCTCACACTCATCATATACTTATGTATTCCGGATACGATCACGTCTCGTATACCAACACACTCCTCTCAAATATCTCATTTCTACAGCATTTATACTTCGTTCATGCTTCTTCATCTACACCCAATATTCAGAACCATACATCAATATAGAAACTAACACAACATTATAAACACTCAATCGAGCATCTCTAGATATATTCACGTTTCGAGCAAATGTACTTAGAGCAGCCAATACCTTGCACCCTGCAGACCCTCGCCTTTCAAACTCCCTGTCAATAGGTCCATCCCTCGAGAACATACTACCCAAATATCCAAATTACATTACAATCAGTCACCAACTTCAATTTACAATCGTTCAAAAATTATTTTTGACAATCGACTTCAGTCTCTTCTTTAAGTCAGTCATTAGTATGATACCCAAAATAAATTTATTAAAAATGTAATAAAGTTATACTTCAAATTAGATGTTATTTGGAAAATGTTAAGAATTGTTTATTGAAATCTTAATCTAACATCATACCATTCTCAGATGTTACAACGTACTTACATTCCTTGTAGCTAAAATAATTATTATTTTCAATTTTTGTGTCCATGCTTTAGATGGAAATGCCCGAAATATGAAAACTGCACGGCCAGCCCCGAGCAAGCCATTGCCAATGTCCAGCGGCTAAACCCGGGTAAATAATAATCTGCGTATGAATTATTGACGTTAGCAGCACGAATTGCGGCGTGCTAGTCGATTACATTCTCAGTAATCAGTTATCGATTCGAATAATATGAAGCGCGTAAATAATAATTGCAAATGTAATATCACATGAGCTAGTTTCAAATGACAATTTGTGATGTGGAATTGTGTTGTAATTAGAATGATATATTAATTATTAATTTGTACGTAGTTTTGTTGCAAGTGACATTCGGATTGGACAAATGCAAAGTACACATTGCCGGCCATAATGCGGGGTATGTTTCTAATTATGGCTTAGCAACATGTTCAAAAATAAATTATGTATTTTGTGTTATAAAATTTGGTACCATACAGAAGAAAAGAAAGAGCTAATATTTTACAGAGCTTTATCCAAAAGCTTTTTTTTATCTACGAATTCTGAAAGCTTTTTCAACTTATACAAGTTTGTTCTAAATTCCAAAATCTGTATACAGACCAATCCATCCATCCACACATATATGTCATTTGGAAGTGCATGCGGATTCAGATAACCTCAAAACATGTATTTGGTAAAATATGCTAACTAGTGGTAGAAAGCTAAACTAATCATAAGGTACATAAATTTCATTGTATTTTGAAATTAATTGTTGTTTTTTTAAATTTAATAACAATAGTAGTTATTTTAAGAGTATTCCAATGCAAAATTAACATCTGTTTAAGCCGTATTATTTAAATAAGATGTAAAAATGAAAGGTTAATTGTATTTGTAGATTATAGGTTAAAACCAAAACCAATACTAATGCAAGCATTCGCCATCATAAGATATCATACAAAATGAATTTGACATGTACTTTTGATAATTTGGAAGCCCAATACTTCCTTTATGCTTAAGAATATAAGAAGTTCACAAGCGTATATTTTGGGATAATCGACTTTTAAAGTTCAGAAGAAATAAGAACAATTCATGCTGCTAGGAGTATTAATTTAATTTTAAGAATAAAACGTGGTGAGTATTATTCTTCCCCTTCATGTTTAATTAGAATAATTAGTGACGTAAAACGCATGTATGAAGTGTTTGAAAAACATTTCGAGTATTTTAAATGTGTTTATGAATTGCATTTGAGGGCTTTCCTCTAGTTTAATTATTTCATTTGATGTAGCGAATTCAACAGGCTGCAAGCATTTCATTGTCTGCCGACTCGACTGAAATATTATGAGAAATTCATAACGCTATTAAATTATTCAGACAAATTAAACTCAACTCGACTTATCTCTAATTTACACTTGTTGTTCGACTGCCAGTTTATTAAACTTTAGCAAATAAATTTTGAATATTCAATATAGTATGAAATATAATATTAATAATGTCATGTTATGTTCATTAAAGCTTTTATATTGTTAATATTGCAAAATAAATATATTTGAAATTTAATATGCATTTAATGATGTTCCATATTAATAATTATGCTACAAAATTTATCATCTATTATATTAAATTTTAAAATGAATTTGATTTGCTCGCAATTCGCAATTAGTACATGATAATTAAATAAAACTTTTATTAGAATATCACAAAAGAAATATTCTACATTTATATTTATTAATAATTTGTTCGATGATAAACTTAATCCTTTGGTGAGGTTCAATAAAAATATTAATTAAATTCAACCAAACATGTGATATTCATTTCAGTCCTCGTAATGTTCTGCACAATACGTCGACAAATTCACCCTAAACCATTACAGTTAATATTACAATTTTACGTAAACGTTAAATGTACACTACAGTTAAAAAGCTCAAGTCTCACTCTCACAAGTGGTGAGTGTAAAGTTTACCAGTGACTCCAAAACAATCTATTTAATTCAAAAGTTATTGCAAAGAAAATATTTAAAAGTAAATGAAAATGTTTGTGTCTCAGGCTCGAAAAGCCTTACAAAATTTACAAGCGAAAATTGGAACTTTATGTACTTTGGTGACACATTGAACAATGAAATTTCAAAGAGAAAAGCTATTTAAAAGAGGATATAAGCCGGTAATATGACATACGTGTAGCTAATTAAATCAAAACTACTATCCCATGATACGTACAAAACTAAAGCCATAACTACATACAGGTCGGAAACCTAGACCATCACGAAGAAAGAAGAAAACGAATTGCGTTATTTTGAAAGAAAAATCGTAAGAAAAATTTATTGTTTAATAAATAATATATGGCGAAGTAGATACATTTGAAATTATTGAGCTGTTAAATAATGCAGACTGTCAAATATATAATATCCCAAAGAGTACGATGGCTAGGGTATTTGGAAAGGATGGAAGAGGAAAGATTAGTAAAAATAGGTAATGAATACACGTTTATATGAGAAGAGAAAAATAGGTCGTTCAAGAAAAAGATAGATAAAGTTATAGAATACTTAAAATTGGTAGAAATAATGAACTGGATGAATAAAGCTGTGAATATGTTAAAATAAAGAATATAGTCGAGGAGGCTAAGGTCCACACTATACTATTATGTAGGAGAAGAAAATATTTATTGAATTTTCAATATGTGTACTCGTATTATTATTTGCTATTACTTGCGTGTTCTAAAGTTGGAAATGCTTTTCTGAGGCAGCAGTACGAGTAGCTTGCTTACGAGTATTGTCATCTAATTCCGTACATTGCTTTAACATTAACATTTTCCCCAATATCATTAACAAATTATCAGAAATTTGTTTAATTAAAATGTTTAACAATTTAATTCTATTGTCTCGTGGACGTAATGCTACAAATATGAAACATTGTCGAAAGATAATCAAGATTACTACATATTAGCATTATCTGTTTACAGTTCAGATTTCCTCGTATGACTTTAGAGTAATTGATATGTAAAATTTCACTTACATTTTGTTGAAAGCAGCAAACAGCCAACAGCATACTGGTCCAGTTGTTGATCTGCATTGAAAGTGTCTCCATTTTCGATCTTGAACTGCTGAAAATTTAAATACGGTTATAACACTTATCACACACAATTTAAATTTAATATTACATATGTTTTATACGTATTTACCTATTAAATATGATCATAAAATGTTCAGAAATCACACACAAACGCACATTACAAAGACCCGCACTCAACTAACTTGTATGTTTTGTTTGGTTAAAACGAATATTATTCCGAGCGGTATTAATTAATAAGTAGCAAAGATTCAACAAGTTCGTTCCTTTATTTCTCGTGAAATCGAATCTATTTATTTCATTGCTGCAATATAGGCGTTTGTATGAAATGAAAAAATGTTTTTAAATATATAAATTAAAATAATTTTACAGTTCATATATAAAAAATCAGTTGTGCCAACACAATCTTCCGCCTTCAGATTTACCTATAAACGTTAGACAATAAAGGAAAGAATTTCAAAAAAGATTATAGCCAATATATTATACATCTTTTGTACTATAATAAAATTTACTTTTAATCAATTATTTATCGAGGTATGCTCAAAAAATCTGATAGACTTTCAAACATACTACCATTTTCAGATAATGCATTGCTGTAAAAATCAAATCAGTTCGAAACGTTAAAACACATACACAGATGTCCTCGTGAAAATATTGAATCGGATTCTAGAGATCCAGAACCACCTGTTTAAAACTCACTACCGTATTTTTTTTATATACTGTGTGCCTGTCTTAAAGATGTACATAGGAGATTAAAATGGAAAATTAGTTTTTTGCGTGCAATTGCTCGGTGTTCTACCGGACAATAGAGATTGTGGTATCAATCGAAAGTTATCATTTTTTTGAATGAAACGATGTAATAGTTATTTACTTACTTTACTTTACAAGTGGGTAAAGTAAAGAATTACCCACGAGAGAAATTTTAGCGCACGAAGACAAAAGCTGAGTGTAATAATTTTATCGAATGAGTAATTCTACTTTGCTCAAAATTCTAAATTTATAAAAGAAATATTATTTGACAGTGACATGCTTTAAAACTTAAATGTCAATCGAAGTGGTTACAAAGATGTTGTGTGTTATTATTATTGTTATAAATAAAAAAATGCTCACTAGTGACTTTTCTTAAAATTATACCCACTCTGTTAGTTTCCTTGTTTGAAACCGCCATAGTTATAGAGCATTTATTGAAAGGTGTTGGTTAAAATACTTTACAATTTAGTAGTAATTTGGTTCCGCAAATTAATTTTTAAACGCTTGAATGAAATCAAAACAAAATAGTAATAGGTGACTATATTTATTTTCGATAAAAATTTAATAAATCGAAGAATTTTCAAAACTTTAAAATTAATTTATTGCGCCAAATTCAAACAAGCAGATTTATAAAATTTCCTGTAATTGATGGTACTATGGTAAATGATTACAAGATGGCAGCACACTTGACATTTGAAAACCTGATCTATCTGAAATAAGCAGCAGTAGGCAAGTTTACGTCACGCATTTTAAAGCCGCGAAAATGCTTTTTATAATATAAAATTATGATGAAAAGTAATGTTTTTAAATTATTTATTATATTTTAACATAAACTACTATACTCTATTATTATTTAATTCTAGTTCAGTTAAACAGGAATACCCCATTGACAATTGGTTGTTTTAATTCATAAAAATCTTGATCATATAAATAGACTGATCAGTTCATTTATAAAGACAGTCACTTTAACGCTTTTGCCAAAGAAGGATTGCTTTACATCAGGCTCAGGTTCGTATTTCGCATTCTATATTTCAGTATGTGCTGCATTCCACATTTTCAAGTTCCCTGCTCTACAGTAATATCAAAGTGCGTAAATTCATTGGCACGTTAACGACACGCTACGCAGACGCAATACGCTAATACACATAACGCAACGAATAACGTAAGTTGGGGTACATGCTACGTATATACGATGCGAGCAAAATAACAATTAGAATGTTTAGTGCTGTTTACTGCGTGCTTTCCGTGACGTCACCCGGCGCCCGGCGACGCGACGCCACTGGAAATTGTACACAATTACCACGGGGTCGTGAGTCGTGACTCTGTGACGTTAGGACGTCGTGATGCCGACGCGCAAATGTGACGCCAACGATGCCGTGTTGGGTAGTGTGCTGTGGCTACTGGCGTTTGTTCAAAGATGGCAAACAATGATTTTAATTTAATTTGAACGTGCCAGATTGGTTCTAATGGGCACTTGGAAAAATTGAGGTTATGCGGTTACTGGTATTACTGTTACTGTTCATTTTAAAATGGAATTTTATTTTAGAGGGAAGTATTGAAACCTAATAACGTTTTTACTGTTTTACATTGTATCCTTGATTGCACTCAATTAGCCTACATTCAATTTTACTGCTATATATAGATGCCTGTAATAATAGGTACTAACATTTTAAATACAAAATTATACAGTGTGTCTAAGATTGCGTGCCCAGCATTGGAATCCCGAGAACTAGAACTATGAGTTCGGTTACATTAAGTAAATTTCACACAGTAGCAGTTTTGTTATTATTAATTTTTCTTTTTCTTCTTTTTTTATGTATGTATGAATGTATGTTGTACCTTATTTATTAATTAGACAGTATTGTTGTTGTCTTACTTTTACCATTTAAAATCATAGCAATTTAATAATTACTATAGAATCTACATATGTGAGGTCAGTGTGAATGAAAACAAGAAATGAAATGTACCAGTAACAATCATACAGTTTTATTACTTATTCCATTGAAATATGCAGGGAGTTATAATAGTATATTCTACAACAAGTAATGGAATGGCACATATTCCACACGACCAAACAGTTTACTCGTGTGGAATATGCCATTCCGTTACATGTTGTAGACTATACGTTCTATAACAAGACTTTGGAAATTATACAAAAAATACAAATATAAAACTATTGAAAACGTCAAACTCAAATAAATCAAATTAAAACAAACAGACATAACCATAGTAACTGAATCAAGATACTTTATATATCGCGGCTCTGATTCGTCGAAAATATTCCATACGCGGCGTATGGAATGTTAGTGATTCCATAACAATTTTTAGTTGTGGAATGTGTAGTTTCCAAAACAGTGTTATAGAAAATCCTTTTTAAGAAAAGGACCGATTTTTTTTTGAACGCTAAATAAATTTATGTTGTTTATTTTAAATAATGAAAAAGTCACTTTTAATAAAGTATTTTTATTAATATTGGAATTTCGAATATGGTTTTCATGTACGGTCAGAGCAAAAGGAATGAAACATTTCATAGAAGATGGCTTGAACGAGGGTGTCCCATGCCATATCCATCTAAATCTGGGGACTTTTGTATTTGAGGTAATTAAAAGTTTTAGTGTAAGCAACACCTGAAAATAATTTAGCAGAATTGCAACAAAGAAATGTTGTCAAATAATTTGAACAAAGCCCGGTTTTTGGAAAAGAGTTTTCTTGAAAAAAGTAGATGTAAAAATAAAAATACCTTAAAATCTCGTTTACCACAGTCGATAATGTTGCCAATTTAACTATACCCAGTAGTAGTACCTAACACAAAATGAATTTAATTTTGAGTGTGCGCGAATCCCGCGTAATAAACCAGCGCTCCGCCCTTATTATATTTTCTGGGAGTTCCGTGATCCGCGGCTGTTTATCAACCATGTAATGCTTGTTTTGTATGCCACTGACTTTTATTCTGCATATTATTAAGCCTTTGTTTATTTTCTGTTATAGCAAAAATAAACACAGAACACAATGTGTAGTTCCCGTCTCCCGTCGGCTCATTAGGATTTCATGATTCAATCGGATTACAAGAATGGAAATGTAAACTTTTTACATTTTAATAACTTGTGTTTTGTTTAACAAATCCTCTTAGTTCGTGTAAATTAATGTTAATTTCAACGACCTACCTATAAATTTTTATGAATTATTAAGCTCGTGATGACATTTTTTACACGAAAAATTATTAGCTTATGTGCGTTTTGTTGTGTTAAACGAATATGCTAAGCTTATTATTGCATAAGTATTTTTGTTGTTTTATAAATGAATTGAATTAAACTGCAGTTACTTGTACTTTCCAGAAGTTATGAATATTCTTCAGGATTTAATTTATATAGGTACGATACACATTACTTTACGATTTCCTACTTCTTTTGAAGAGTGTTCTTGATCTAAAACCTGAGTTACAAAACTTTATTATATTATTTTACGCCGTACAATTATATTTTTATGATTGTATTAGTAACAAAATAATTAATTTCTGTATCGTCCATGTAGTAGCATGTTATGTTGAAACCACATGAGTTAAAATTCTTCTGTAACTCTTACAAGTTCAAATATCTTCCCATTCTCGGTTCCCGTACATTAATTGCATAAGACAGGAAGGAACCCTACCTTCTCTATCCAAAACCATTTCAGTATTCCCAAAAGAACATTCACATCTCGCTATCTGAAGTTGTCAGAATCGACAGTTATCTAGCATTACAAAACGGCCGTCAAGTTCACCCTACAGCTACAACATGCATTCTGCTCGCAGCCTGGATCCAGGCCCGTACGGAAAACTTTACACGCCGTTGCTTCGGACATTAGATATTCTAATAGCGTGCCGTGCGCCGTGCGCCGTACAATCGGGAGAAAGCTCAAGCTCACCGGAGCAGACGGCCCGGAATTGACCAGGGTACGTGAGATAAGGCTCCGGGGTGCCCTATCCAGCGGCGTAGCGTAGATGCTAAGATATTTTCAGTCGCAAAATGTGCAATCTTATAGGAAGATACATCCCCTTCTTCAATGGACATTATTCTAAGAATTTACTGTAGTGTTATACTTTTTGCCTTTTTTTTTTTGGTAAAGCAAACTCAACTACTTCGGTGATGTGACAACGACAAGCTGTGTTCGTTGGTATGGGTTTTCGCAAAACGGTCACCCATCCAACTACTAACCGCGGGCAGCCTTGCTTAAGTTGCGTTATCGAGTGAACCGGAATAAACGTTCGTTGCCTACTTTTTGTCTTATTTAATTACGTATTTCAATTAAACACTTGGTATTAAATAAACTAACAGCTATATTTTCTGGTGTCTCTCGCGATGCATAAAAGTTTGCACGCATTCTACACATTATTATTATTATTATGAAAAACAAAATATTTTAAAAACCACGTCACTGTTTGAGCCCTACCGGAAAATTGTCTGTTAGCGCGGGAACGTCGTGCGGCTAGGTCCGGAGCCCGGATCGGATGCTATCTCCGGGTATTGCGTGAAATTGATGTGTTCTGTTTGGGATGTTGGATCCCTTGTTTAGTTTGAAGGACGGCTGTCTTGGATCTACGTGATTTGAAATTGAAAATAGATTTTTGATATTGTGTAAATAAATTGTGGTTGTGCATTGTGGTCGTCAAAATGGAAAATGCTAATTTCAGATTTCATGAAATATCACTAAAAATTGGCAAATACTTTTATTGTATTTCTATATAATATAAACCCTAAGAAACTCAATGCTGTAGAGCGCATCGTCATATCTATTAAATTTATAAAGATATGGCAATTTTCGATGTTTTTCGAAATGCTATTTTGAGTGGCTGCAACTCAAAATCTATTAAAGATATTGAAAAATAGACTCAGTTCTGTGCGTTTCATGCATTTTATTTCAAATTAGCAAATTTTGAAAATTTTGAAATTTTTCGAGTTTTTTCCCCAAACGATAGGCGATAACTTGAAAAATATAAAAGATACAGACTTGCAGACTGGACCATTCGATTCAGCTCGTCAAAATACATACGTATGTAAAATTTCATTAACATTGCTTTACGCGTTATAGAGTTAGAGCAAAAAGTCTTAAAATCTCGTTTTCCAGCCCAAACGTCAAGGGGTACCTATTGACGTTTGGGCTGAAAAAAGAGATTTTAAGACTTTTTGCTCTAAAATTTCAACCCCCTATCCGAATGTTCTGAAAATTTCAGGGTTTATGTATTTTGATGAGCTGAATCCAATGGTTTAGTCCGCAAGGTCGTATCTCGTCTATTATTTCAGATATCGCTGATCGAAATTTTGAAAAAAAATTCAAAAATTTTCAATTTATCAAAAATTTGTTATTTTGCTATAATATGCACGTATAACACAAAACTGAAGAGTATTTGTCGATATCTTACGTAATTTTTGAGTTGCAGTTCCTCAAAGTTGCTCTTCGAAAAACATCAAAAACCGCCATATCTCGAAAAATTTAAAAGATATGATGATGCGCTCTGCACCAGTAAGTTTTTTAGGGTTTATATTATATAGAAATGCAATAAAAGTATATGCCAATTTTTAGTGATATTTCGCGAAACTGAAGTACAACATGAATTACATATAAATTATTTCATTTTTGTATAAAACATCATGGAAATAAATATATTATTTGTTTCTATACAGTAATATACTCGTAATATTACACTTGTATTGAGTGAACGTCTATAGTAAATAATAAATCTATACGATTCCATTTCTCACTTTCCACAAAACCTGCAACATCCCCTCCGAAATAAAAAACCAACCTAGCAATAAACATATCCTTTTATCCAATCCATTCAATATACGGCAATCATACATTCCATCCTCGATTCCATCAGCGTATCTGTGTGATATCATCTATCACTACACACACATCCTTGCAACACCCGCTGGTATCATAAGCTGCACACACACACACACACATGCACACAGCACGCATTGTTGCCTGGAAACAAATCTCGGCTGAAGTGCGCAACAAGGTAACACCTGACAAGTATTACCGGAACGATCACGGAACGATATTTCCTTCAATTTGTTGGCGGGTTTGGTGCGGGACTACAAGCAGTGATACCGAAAATTTTCTGAGGTGGGGTTTTTAAATATTTAACGGAGTATTTTTTTGACAATATGTGAAGAACAAGCTTAAAAATCTGTGTTTCTTGTTTATATTTCTTCATAAGTTTATTGTTTTAAAATTTTGCAAATTCTCCTCCTGCAGAAGATGCATGTGGAGTCGAAACTACAACTAGTAGAGGTTAATTTTAAAAAAATAGTACACCAGTGGCTAATGTCCAATACTTTCTTTCATTATCGCTGTCTTTTAACTTTGATTGTCATTATAGGTGTAGTGTAGGTCTCGTGTAAATAGTGAAAAGTCTAGGTTAGGGAAAATGTATAAAGTTACGTACTAATCGCATACACATTGGTATCAGTTATACTGAAACGCCAAATGAGGCTGTAAATGGGAGCTGAGAGAGACAGGCAGTCGTTGGGCTACCTGTCTTTGTTGTACAGCACGCTTAGAAAGTTAGAGCGGTCGGTGGAGTAATACA
This sequence comes from Poecilus cupreus, assembly GCA_963942605.1. Classification (NCBI taxonomy): domain Eukaryota; kingdom Metazoa; phylum Arthropoda; class Insecta; order Coleoptera; family Carabidae; genus Poecilus; species Poecilus cupreus. The sequence continues at coordinate 11,463,775 of OZ012732.1, forward strand.
CACCTAGGCTAGTTTTGAAGGAAATCTATAATAAGATGTAGGACATGCAATAAAAATACAAATTAATCCAATATTTTAGGCAAATAAAATATGTAATTGTAAAATAAGTAAAACAAACTAGAATAAATTATTAATTTTTGAACAAGACTGTGCACCAAGCGGTTGTGACAAAGGGGTCTTTCACCATTTTTTTTAAATTTTTTTTATGAAACTTTATCTATACTGAAGACTATCTACACTTTTAAAAAGTCTTAATTGTTATTCATTAAGCCCCAATGAGTTTTTAAAAAATGTTGTGACGTCATAGTAGAGGTGTTGTTGGATCTAAAACAGTACAGATTGTAAGTAATTGTTGTCATATATTTTTTTACTTATTTTATTATTTATTATTACAATAAAATAGAACATTTATGTAACAAAAATTATTTAAATCTCTACTGTTTTAGATCTCTACTATGACGTCACAACATTTAAAAAAAATCATTGTGGATAAATGAATAACAATTAAGCCTTTTTAAAAGTGTAGATAGTCTTCAATATAGGTAAAGTTTCATAAAAAAATATAAAAAAAAAAATGGTGAAAGACCCCAATGGGTACCCAAAATTAAAATACGCTAACTAGTGATAGAAAACTGAACTAACCATGAGGTACATAAATTTCATTGTATTTTGAAATTAATTGTTATTTTTTCAGTTCTGTGTAAGAATTTCTTTGTTTCGAGATAAATTTGAAGACATCCTTCCCACATGAGCGCTTATTTGAAGAGCTTGCGCTTCTCCTAGCAATGTGCATAATAGAAGAGTATTATAAGTTGCGCACACAATATTTTAACACTTGCATAAAGAAGCCAATAAATATGTTCGAAAATACTCCGTTAATAACTAATAATATTTAGCCTACGGGCTTTAGTTTGAGAATTCCTGCTTCGCAAAAAAGCTACACTGCAGTACGTCCCCAACTACAGCTTCCGCCTTCGGCTATGATTAGCGCGTCGCGAATCGTTGCGATCTGTTCGTGGAAATTGAAGACATCTTTCAGGATAATAACGCTGCACAGGTGTTGAAAGCATACCCACAGCGAACGCCGAACGCGGCTGAAAAACCGCGGGATACATACGATTGTAGATCTTTTTCAGCTGGACAGCTTTGTTTTATTTGACATAGAAATCTGAAGTCTTGAAGTCCACCCGAAAGATGGAATAAAAAAACATAAAAACACGTGTTTAATATTTTTCAAGTCACCAAGCAAGATTTCCCCACTGTCACCGGCGGGGGAGTACATTGATTTTTTTTTATTACAGCTCCATATATTGCGATTCGGAAAAAAGTTTCGTACAAAACCTACGTAGTTTTAGCCGTACTATCCGAATGTACAATAAAAAATTGGTGTACCTATTTAAGCTTAAAAAAAATTGGATTTCGCAGGTAATAAAAATAAATTAAATGTTTTCTGAAATATTACACAAACAATTATGTATGTTTATATTTATTTATAGCGCAACTGTTACAATTATATATAGTATCTCTCGGAACAACTTCATACAAAAATATTGCACAAATCTTTTGTATGAACTCGGTTCCTATAATGGGGTCTTTCACCATTTTTTTTTTTATGAAACTTTATCTAACTTATAGACTATCTACAGTTTTAAAAAGTCTTAATTGTTATTCATTAAACCACAATGATTTTTTTAAAAATATTGTGACGTCATTAAAGAGGTGTTGGTGTATCTCAAACAGTAGAGATTTAAATAATGTTTGTCACATAAATGTTCTATTTTATTGTAATAATAATAATGAAATAAGTAAAAATAAATATATATGACTACAATTATTTACAATCTGCACTGTTTAAGATCCAGCAACACCTCTACAATGACGTCATAACATTAAAAAAAAAACATTGTGGCTTAATGAATAACAATTAAGACTTTTTAAAAGTGTAGATAGTCCTAAAGTTAGATCAAGTTTCATAAAAAAAAATGGTGAAAGACCCAATTGGTACGAACATGTAAATAACAATTTTGTTTAAATCGTGAAAACTGTTCTCCAATATATTTTTTTCAGAAGTGTAAAAGTGAAAAATGAAAATTGGCAATAAAATAAAAAGTGAAATATAAAAACTAACCTACTTGTCTCAATACAATTAGAATAAATTTCTCTTTTTTAAAGAAAACAAATCTATTTTTGTTTTAAATATGCTACAAATAATAAATTTATAATAATATATGTCTGCATCATAATTTCCGAAGTCAAATGTTCTGTGTACCATTGAATAGTCGCATTGCGTGAAAAAGAATACACTTAAATAAGACATGTAATAAAAATCAGATTATACGTCAGTCTTAATAATCCGTGAAGAAACGTGGGGTAGACGATTCCACCTACTTAGCTGTAACATTTCAAGTTTTTTATGCGCGTTCCATTCCGGCAAACTCTATGACAAAAATCATCGGAGCATCTCTACCCGAGTACAAGAGGTGTCGCGATATGATATATAGAGGAAAATATGTGGACGAAATTGGATATAAACGAAATCTTTCAGTTCCGAGATGGCAGCTAAACAAGAGCCTCTCAAAAGGAGATGATTTATGTTGCGAAACAACAACAGATTATTCTGGGATGTACCGCGAGATCGGCCTGACATCTAGCGACAAAAATATACACTGCCGTGATTTAGATAAGATGAAAACCGGGATTTTCCTTCCTCGTTGATTACATTCTCAGTTGTTGGCTCGTGCACTTATGGGAGTAATAACAGTGGACACCAGCGGATAAAAAGATTTTCTTTCTGGCGCAATATTAAATGAATAAGCCGGCTTCTGCTCATAATATAATTAACTCTTGACTTCAAGCTGCCACTGATATTTTATTAAATGTTTTCTTGAATTATTTATACTTCATATTACTATTAATGAAATTCTGTTCTAAATTGGGTTTAAATTATACTTATTATTAAATATTTACTTTAATTATGAGAGAATAGATTTGTTATTAATATAACAATGTGAAATACTGGAATGCAATTACGAGACAAATATTTAATAATAACTGGAATTCCAGAAATGAAACTATTTAATTAACAATTAATTACTATTGAAGCGCAAATATTTCGAGTAATAGGTTAATTTAAATTGGATTGCACACTGGACATTGACGTTTGAAACATAAATATATCATTTTGTACCTAGGTTTTAATTCAAGTTCAAAATATTAGGCAAGGATCATTATTTAGTCATTCTACATGCAGTAGTGCTAAGGAGTGAGCTTTTCGCTGACATTTTTTATAGGTTAAATTTATGAGGAATTCAACGGAATTATTGGATTGTAAAACATATTGTTGAGATATAATAGCCTGAAAGAATTATTTTAAATCATAATTTTCGAGAAATTAAATATTAAAAGTAGAAGAAGAAATACGCAACGTAATATTGGCAGACGCCTAGACATATTTCGAGAGAAAAAGTAAAAACATTGTTGTAATTTTATAAACCGGGCGTAGAATGAAAAAAATGGCGTATAGGGGTTTCAATGCTATTCCTTTATATTGCTGTATTTTTTCACTTTCATATTCACATAACAAAAAAACGTATATATAAAACTTATTCAGAATTTAAAAATGCACGTATTAAAACCCATACTACAGAAAATAATACAACACTGTAATAAATAAATAATAAATAATGCACAAATTACAATATTATATTCATGACACAAATGTATTGATCACAATAATGCGCTGATTACAAAAATACACTGATTACAACAATGTACCTATTGATTACAAAAATTTAGTAATTGTAATCACAAGCAACCTAAAAATACGCTCATCAAATTGGAAATAATATTACTAGTTCCTAATTTGAGCATGCAAGGTATAAATATTAAGTTAGAAAATGGTATTGTATTATAATCTGATGTGGCCAACACATAACTTCCCAAAAATTATTATTTCAAAACGGTGCATAACTTAGAAAAAAGTTTCAAATGAAAATTGTTGCTATTATACATCTTTTTTATTATGACAAAATTTACTGTAACTCAATTATTTACAGAGATATACCCAAAAAACTTGACAAGTCTTCAAGTAAACTACCGCTTCCGGTTTACAGACTGCTGCCAAAATCTAATCAGCATTTTTACCCGTTGCAATACCTCCCTTACATATATGTACGGGAGGTAAAAATAGCATTGAAACCCCTGTATGACACATTTCTTTTCTCAACCTGTATATGGTATATTTAGAGGTATGCAAGTAAGTTTATTTATTTTTCTATTATTGTATAAATAATATTTATTTCTGCTATCTATAATTTATTTGAAATTTTTACATTAATGTCTGTGTATGTAAATGCATTTGAAATGTTTGAATGAATGTTAATTTTTTTATTCTAATAGAAACAATGATTATTTAATTACATTATTGAATATGTAATATAGTATTCCTAGAAATTCTTAGCAGATAAATAAAATTGAAAAGCTAAAATTTCTGTTTACAACTATTGTTATCGATATTTTCACTTCAAATATTTTTTGTAGCTGATTCAATATTTAAAATAAATTGAACTTCTTGTTTTGTGTGTAATTTCCCCCCTTAGTTTTGTTTTTTTGAAAGTTATAATTATGAAGTATTGCTATTCCACCGTATCTTATTTTAAGTTATTGCACATACGGATACACATTATCCACCCATCAGTATTTCTACATTCTCTTATACTATGTATAAGAAAGTTTAATGTATTGATACAGTATCTTACTGTGGCATTCCCAGAAACCATTTAAAAAATAATTTTAAAAATAGAAACACAAATTACCGAATTTTACTTGGTGTTATTAAAATACCATCTCAAGAAGGTTCATTCTGCCAATTATGCCAAGAAACGATTGAGATGAAACATTGAAAAAATACAGTGTGTGCCCATCTGTACAGCAATTCTCCAAAGATTGTTATATTTTAGTAAGACTGAGGCAATATTTTAATTCAGAAGATCGATGACTGAAAGTTCGCAAAAGGGCATACAAAAAGTCACTCCATTAGAGACTAATAACTTATTCAGCAGTCTGTATCTTTGTAAAAAAATCTAATTAAAAAATTGGCAAAATACGTAGATGAGAAAGGTCTAGATGTCAAAGAGGACGACCAGCAACATTCCTAGATTATATGTTCAGAAATTGGGGGACTGTGCTAAGAGAACTTGCCTCATAAGAGAGCGATCCAACTTCTTTCATTATAATTTAAACAAAAAGTACAAATTCTTCGGAATGGTTCATATTTAATTAAGTTTCTGTCATGTAGACTAAAAAAAATCATTACAAAGGCACATATACTTTTGCCTATTGCTTCAATCCCAATTTGTAGTGTGGGCTCTGTAAATAGCTATAATGTGTTCTGTTTGTATATCTGTATAAATGCATTATAAAATCCTGTACGACACTTTAAAAGTCCATAAAATCAGCGTACCAGAAATCGAAAGTACAAAACTTGAAACAAGCCAGTCAATACCGATTACCCAGAACAGAAAACCAAACACTTTCAGGTCCAGCGCGCTAGTGCAAAGCAGAGAACACTCGAACATTTCCAACGCTCTTCGACTTCGAGTCGCGAAACTGGCGTAGTAAAAAGCAAGACAAGCGTTCGCCGAGGGACGTCGACTCCTCGCGAGCTACGGCTCTCTGGAGGCCGATCACGGAGGCGGCGAAAGATTGCAGCGCCGCTGGATGCATCGACGGGGAGATTGGGAACTGTACGTGCGGAAAAACAAAGCTCTTGATTTCGCCGGATGAACCGGATCGGAGAAGGAGAGACAAGTTACCTGGTGTTGCTAGCAGGGCTGGACACACGCATGAGACTCATCATGACTTACTAATTTTCAAATCACATCTCCCAAAGATGTTAGTGTACACGTACAGGAATAAATTTAATGGTGTGGTAATATTTATCAGTAAAGTAAAATATATTTTATTCAATATAGACGATAAGTAATTGGCCCAGTTTTCTTAGGCATATCCCAGAAAATAATTTTTGTTTACTTATATAATATTAGCTACAATTTTTACTTGATTTTATTTCCTATATTTGTATCGTTGATAATTAAAATTTATATTATATATTAGAGAATATTACATCTTTAAATTACTTTTGTCGATATCTCTCAAGCGGAGAATATTAACCCATTGTAGATTAGATATGAACTTGTTTCTTTAAAATGACCCCTAAAATATGTGTCCAAAGTTTGTAAATTTTCTCAAGGGTCACTCGATTAACAGTTACAAATAAATGTAAAATATAATATCAAAACAGTACTTACAGTATGAACCGTATCATGTATGCATAATAATTAACATTGTGTCAGTTGGAAGTTTGAAATTACTTCTAAAATAGCATTTAAATTTTTAATACCCTGTGTTGCATGTACCCCAAAATAAATCATTATAAATCAACATCCCTGATAGAATATATAACTACTATCAAACAAACATTATTTAGCAGGAAAATCTGAAACAGACAAAAAATCTCCAAAATTTAAACAATATTTCATGTGTACTGTCACCAGCACTAGTCATCCAACCATTCACAATTAAAGAACAGCCCAAGTGCAACCCCAGTCAAACCAAGACATACACCCTTACCCTTACACACCGACACGGAGCAAAAACGTGTCTGAAACCGCAACTATAGAGAAGAAGAGCTCATAGTGTTCTCAGTGAAGAGAACAGAGTGTGTATTAATATTATACTTATTCGTTACAGAAAGTGTTTTATAGATAAATCTGAAGCATAAAGGTATCTAAACATGATCTGTTAGGGTTTCCATTAAATTTAAAATATTTTAGCTTTCCAAAATAACACATGAATAAATAAATACATATTTCATTCAATGTGTAGGATTGTAACTACGAAACTAATTCCGAAATATGTAATGTTTTCACCGTAAAGTGTGGATATCAGCCATCAAATTTCGACTACCAAAGATGTTTGTTCGAAGGAAATTACAAAGGTTATTAATATAAATACATTTAAGTACTTATAAGTACTAGGCATGTTAGAAGATTTTAAAGTGGATGGTGCGTTAGTGAACGAACCGATCCTGAGTATGCTGATGAGTGATGAATTCTACGAAAAAGGAGCGGAGGACTCCGAGGAAGATGAGGCTGAAATTAAGGAAGAAATAATAGATTTCAATGTTGAGGAGTGTGCTTTAGAGAGCACAAAAGTGAAGAGCACCCTAATCAGAGAAGTTAGTGTTGCGGTAAATGTCAAAACCAGGTTCAGCGGGTCTTCTAAGATTCTAAGAGTAACAGCAGCAAAGGGCAAAAGAGTACTAAGAAAACAAAAATGATCAAATACCAGAAAATTAATAAAGTATCAAGCAGGCAACGTACAGATCCGAGTAAGGTAAACTTTTCCAATAATTCGGATAAACGCAACAAAAAATCCAAGCGGAACCAACCCATTCCAGATAAAAATTACGCAAATCCAGGGAGGAAGCAAAAGCCAAAGAAAAGAGTGCATCACAGTATAAACTTTTAAAGGTGGTGGTGTATTTATGGACAATATTGCGGAGATGAACATTTTTAATAAATTTTTGTGAAGTATTTAGGTTTTGATATTAATATTTAAGTAATGATATATGTTTAGGTATTAGATTTTTATGTGTTTTTTATTTATGAAATTGTGCCCTTTGGAGCAAATTTCTCAAAGAATGGAGGAATGTAACAAGTCTTAAGTCAGAACATTATAGTTCACGCAATGATTAAGTAAGTAGGTCAGATGGTTTCAATAATATTGTCTACTTGTGACACTTATTTTGCTGACTAACGACTATTATTTTCTACTCTCTTAGGAGGGTTAGATAAATCAGTGATCGATCACTGAAAATCGGCGGTAAATTTTAAATTATTATTATTATTATAAGGTATATGCAGAAAATATTTTCAATAATTGAATTAAGGAGCTCTTGAGGCAAACTTCAAGCACAAGGTAGGAAAAAGAAGCGCTTTAAAATGTGTCTTTAAATAATTGGCAATATTCATTATTGCAATAATGAATTCTTCAAAAGATCTACAAGAAAAGTAGTAATTCGGGAGTAACCAACCGCGTTAGCATAGCAAAATTATGGGTTTGCGCGCTCTAGTCTCCATATTTCAACCTCACTGGGAGCCCCGCACACTGCGTTCACATTACGTATCCCTTCTCAGCCGCAGTAAACACAATTGCCGTTTCTTGTCGACATTTTCTCCTTCCTGAATACGAATAATCAGTGCGGACGCCTGCTGCTTTGTTTGAGGCGGCGACATTAAGAAATGAGGATTCTGCCCGCACATCCTGGGTATTGTTTCAGGGGACCGCAGGACCTGCTCGCCGCAGGACAATGCTCTGCAGCCCCTCAGGTTATTATAAAACAACTCATTATAAGCTAAGGCCACTGCCGTAGACAAGGGGAGTTTTTCAAGAAGTTTTTATGGAGTAATTAGAATAATGCATAGTTGGAATTATTTTTTTCAGAATTTTTTCTGACAACAGTTTTCACAAATTTTTACAGAAATTTATTTTTTAATGTTTCTTGGAAGTTAGCAATATTGTTGAAATACTTTCTTGTGAATATATCCAAAATGCCAAAAAGCAAAAATTATTAGTTGAACGATTTCGTGAGTGCAGGTTAGATTGCTGAACATTATATATATTTACACTTTTGTTCTAAAATATACAGGGTGTTTCAAGACTAGTGTAACAAACTTTAACAGCTTATTCTTGAGGCCATTTTGAGCCAAAAATGTCATATGAATATAGGTTCTATTTCTTCTAGTTACCAAAATACAAGAGGTTGAAGTTCCATAAATAATACGAAATTTTCTAATTTTTGTAATCAAGGTACTTTCGGAAAACAAGAGTTTTATTGAAAAGTCATACCTTATTTGTCTTAATTAAAAATTGTTGTACTTTTGATTGTATTTTTGTTTCATAATGGATGATTATAGTACTGCTGAATATGCAGATATGATTTTTATTTAAGGATTATGTAATGGTAATACCCGTTACTCGTCTAGAGAATACCAAGACAGACACCCAAACAGACGCCAACCTTCCTATATTGTTGTTATTTTGTTCTGTGTTTCGAATTTATTTATTAGTCTATTTAGTTGTGTCATTGTGTGTTTTGCTCTCTAAATTATATTCGTTAATATTAATAAATAAAATTAATTAAGACAAATAATAAGGTATGACTTTCCAATAAAATTCTTGTTTTCCGAAAGTACCTTGATTACAAAAATTAGAAAATTTCGTGTTATTGGTGGAACTTCAACCTCTTGTATTTTGGTAACTAGAAGGAATAGGACCTATATTCATATGACATTTTTGGCTCAAAATGACCTCAAGAATAAGCTGTTAAAGTTTGTTACACTAGTCCTGAAACACCCTGTATAGAGAATGAACTATTGCCAAATGAAAATTTTAATATTGTGTTTCCTCTGTCCTATAAAAAAGCAGACACCCGATATATTGACTGTATGTAAATGTAAATGTAAATTTAAGCTCATTTAGTGCAGGTTAGATTGCTGTACATTGTTTATATTTACATCTTTGTTCTAAAGTACATAGGGAACGAACTATTGACAAATGAAAATTTTTACACTGTGTTTCCTCTGTCCTATAAAAAAAAAAACACCCGGTACATTGACTGTCTAAATTTTTTTGACTCATCTTCAAGATAAGACATAAGTTTATCATTTTTTAAATGGAACCAATAGCAATAAATTTAATATATAGTTAAAAAAACTTATTTTTTCTAATTCTAATGATGTGTTACCTATTTGATCAATGAAAATAGTTCTTTTTGTGACCTATATATTTTTTCATTAAATTGGCCTTATATATAATTTAACCTAAATCGCAGCTCATATATTTCTCGAAATCCCAATGGTGATTAATGAAATTCAAACACTATATATGCAATGGAAATGTACGAATAGTTATAATAATCAGATAATAATTTAATACTCCTATTAATTTAATATTTAGCTACCCACAACAAAAAATAGTAATAAGAGGATTTGAAATAGTAGATTGAGATTCATCAATATGAAATACTAACATGTATAATAATTAATTTACCACTGATTACATATTTAACAATATATGTATTATTTGCATTTTGGTAAAATTAATTCATTTTACTAGTAATCAATGCTGATATTGGATATTCCTGATGACATTGGATAATATTACAATAACGACGTATCAATTATATAACAATATATTGCAAACTTCATTAATTAATATATTTCGTAGAATTTAAAATTAAATTTAGCTTCCTGTAATCCCGATTACGGAAAACTTTACGCTATTAAATGTAATCCGCCTCAATAAGAGGATAAATTAACTCGAACGCCAAATCCCTAGTAAAAAATCCGGGAAGCACTAATGACATTGCGACCCCTAGATCTCAATCCTGGGGGGCTGTTCCTTGCCTACTATGATAATTAAAAACCTCGGGAAGTATTCGGGCAATTGATTACGCCGCTAATTGTCCGCGTTAGCAGCGAGAAGACGGAACGAACCCTAGCGAGTCTACTTGTAGTGATGGGTGCTAAAAGGCAAGGCACCCTTTTGGGAACCGATGCTTGTGACAACTGCTGGGTGCCCTGCTGGGGATTATCTAATTAGTGACTTGCTTATTCAGTTTTGATTATTTAAGTCTAGGGAGGCTTTGGTAGATATTATAATTTTACACGAATTTAATTTCTCATAATAATACGATAAATTTACTGTCAATCTTCAGCTTAAATCTGTATCATGTTTCAGGTTTCACTGTGGAACCTAACAAAATTATTGCTTGTTTTCATGTTTTAAAAAATTATTTCATTTATTCATTTACATTCAAAGATTACAGTGTCACATAAATAAACTTACTGAAAATCTTATGCCGTGCGGTAGTGGGATTAAGTATTTTCATAATATTATCTAATTAGTCAATTATAATTACAGTAACTACTACTATAGTTACTAAGTAAATGTAAGTAAAGTACTGCCAATGGGCAGTTACTTTCCCATGTCATATAGTCTGTAATCACTAAAATTTAGTGAATATCACTGCGCAGATAAATTGTAAATACTAATGAAATAAAAAAATGTAATAATTGTTAAATATTTACTGATAGTACAAGCATATGTAGATTTATGTGTAAGGGTGTGCAATTTAGTCTAGTCTGGGAATTTTCCAAAATCCGGGAAGTTATATAGTAAAATTTTTGTTCCACAAATCGTGGCTAGTGGAAGTACATAATAGTTCAACATTTCGAACAAAAAAAAAACTAATAGATTAATTGTTGGTTGAATGTATTTCAGGGTTCTTACTACGTACTCCACTTTATGGATTAAAGCACGGTGTTAGGAATGTATGCTTTTTGATTTTGATTATTTTCAATTACCTACAAAGATTTCATTCCTGTACTTTTGTTTAGTTACTAAATCTGTAATTCATGAATTAAAAGTAAATTCGTGTTCTTAAAATTGGGATTTAAATTTATTATTAAAAGCGGAAAGAAATCCCAATGAAATTAACGTCAGAATTTGTATATCAGCTGTCATTTTCAAAATACGAATTTTAGATTCTGTTGTATGCGCAATGAATTTAACTTCACGTTGAATACGTACAAATTAATTCCATTTGATTTTTTCTCCGCTTGTCATATTTAAATCTAATTTGAATTGATAATATATTTCGCCCGAGGCATCTTTTTTTAGGATTTCAGTATTTAATAACCATGTTTAATTTTATTTTATTTGACAGTTAAATAAAAAGTAAAAACCATTTTTGTATGTCCCAAAAAAATTACAATATTTTACTCAATAATGAACATGGAAAACAAATGAAATGCGCTGCATATAATAGGTAATAATATTTGGAAACCTGGAATTTGATAAACATAGAATATTAAAGATAAATTTTTCATTTTTGCAAGAATTTTACGACCGAATGTGGTATTTCAAAAATGCTTTCCGTGTCAGTATCAAAAAATTTAATTAAAACTGTAAATAAAAAGTTCGCATGATGACCTGGCTTTGCTTTTAATAACAGCGGACGTATTTAGTATCCATATTTCCTTGATGTTTTATTTTGTAATCTTTTTCATTAGTGGAATAATTTTAATGTATTATTGAGGTTATTACACTTAAGAGACACAATAGCCGAGATTGAAATGCGAACAAATTTTTAATTTCTATGGTAAATTGATTGACAAAATTTTATAATTAATGAGTAATCATTTTTTTTCACAATAACGTCTGGGTGAATGGCTGAATGGACGAATGTGAGTAATGAAACTTCAAAACATAAAAATATAATACACAATCTTACACCGAATGCTAGATAATAAACTTTTTTTCAGTTAATTATTAAAATACCCTCTGTTACTCTCAATATCAAAAGTAATTAATAATATAAACTACTGGAAACAAAGTAGTAATCGGAATTTCGACAGGATATTATCAATCTTAAATGATCATTTAAGTCCAAGCTGAAGGACGAACTGATTATTGAAGGTAACTCTCTCGAAGATATTTCTAGATCAGCTACTTTTATCCAACAGTCCACAACAGTTAAAATTGAGGGTATTCGTAAATTCTTTTATGGTCTTTATGTATCAGGGAAAACAACTGTTGTACAAGACGAATAAGAACCTTTGTGTAATAAAATATTATTAATAAATTAAAAATATGTAGCATTATACAATTTCAAACCAAATAAGGAAAGTTAAGGATTAACATCAATTAAATATTACAAATAACAACGGCTCTAAATTGAATCCCTAGAAGAATCCTGATGTAGCTGAAAATCCAAATTTATAATGGAACTCAAGCCATTCAATTCGTTATGTGAAGAAAAGTTTTATAATTCTTAACCCTCTTCAAAATATTATTTGATCAATGTAAACTTAACACAACACGCAAATATTATTTGTAAAATATAAAATATCACTTTAACATTTGCCAGCATCTCAAACAAGAAAAACAAAGAATAAACAAAATCAACAAAATATAACATTTCCATAAAGTATCGCATTTCCGCATTCGTGTAACTCGTCACAAAAAGGCGCTTTCCTTTGTTTTATGTTTCCGTGTGTGTTGAGAGGGGGGACTTGACCTCCGACCCTGCTTACCCCTCTAGGCTGGCGTCTACGCCGGGGAACCATAAAAGTGCCCCAGCTTGCTGAATGGTTGTTCTGTTGCTCTGTATATGGTAGTTAAGGTGCTTTTCGACAGATCGTGCCAGGAATAGACTGTCGATTTTTCTTCTCTTTTTTATTTCATTTTTTTACGTGAAATGACTGTTGAAATGTATTTATTATATTGTTCACATTTGTGTAACTTGTCACATACTCGTGTTGATAGCACCATGAATTCATCTGCATTCTAAAAGGAGAGTAATAGAAATTTAATTCCTCCTTATGAAATTGTATATGCTTTTATTGAACTCAGTTATATTTTTTTTATTTGAGGAAACTCCTAGCAGCTTGGTTATTCCTAAAGACTTTAACTTGTTCTTCATTTGTTATGGAGGCAGCTTAGCTGTATGTACAAGAGTCAAATTCATAGCATCATGTAATTGCTGAATTCCGAGTTAAGTGTACAGGAAAGAAAATTCTTAGAAAAATAACGTCGTAAAATACAGAATTATCATCATGTAGCACTTTGCTTTCGTACATTTCGGAAAGTGATATTCTATTTTTAAGGGAGAAATGTGGTTCCATACATTATCACGAATACATTACTCATTAAAGATGTTAATACTTTTTTAACTTTTGTGATCTTAATTCTAATTATATATTGAGAACCACTTCGGAATATTCATTCAAATAATAAAGAATCCCCTTTCCATTTAAGAAAATATTTGTTTAAATCCCCCTTTCCATATCCTTCTAACAATTTTATTTTCCCAAACACTCAATTATGCCCTTCTCCTTTGCTGTATAAGAGTGTGTATTTATTAATTCTCTAAAACTATTAATTAGCCAGCAAAACTGATTGGTTGTTTTAAAAAACTAACTCTGTAAAGTATATTGGTTCAACATATTATATATTGTTGGTTGATTGTGTTTTGTTTGTCAAGGTTCGTGCTACCCTGCTTTCTGGGATATAGCGTGATGTTATGTACGTATGTTGAAATTATGGAAATAATCAGTAGAAGATTTTCACGGAAATAGATTATTAGAGATGAAGATGAAGAACATCACACCATATATTATTCTGTAACCACTATTGAAAGTAGGTTTTCAGAACTCGTCTCCTGGAAACAGGTACTCTAAATAAATAATGAAGGTGATATTATGTATTTTTATTTTCAGTTTTATTTTCATGTGACCTTCGATGCATTATTAAATTTTCATATATTCAGTTCGAATCCCACAGCTGACAGTTGCCAATTTAACTTTACCCCTGTGGTTCCCCCTCCACTAACATCTTTGGGAGCTATGGCTATACTCTTAATCGCATTTGGCGTCCAGTTTTATCCATCCTTTAGCTGATGCTACAAAAAATTCCTAAAGAAATAGAAAAGTTTTTATATTATCTTATAACGAAATGGAAATCTGACATAAATGCATGCAAGGGCAGCATTTTGATTTCTGCTCCCAAACCCAAACACGATAATATCATCAATGTCAGAATAAGTTTTATGGATTTTAATATAAAAAGTGTGTACAGCAGCAAACAGGGCACAGTCAGGTCACCCCATAAAAGTTATTTCTGTCGTTGCTGCAAGTCTCCTTTGCGATGCAGTAAACTTCACATCCCTTCTTCATTACTTTCTCCTGCGCGGGTGATATTTTTCTTCCCAGGCCGGCGCTAATGCCGTCTTTGTCTCGCACGCTCGGTGCGTATGTGTCTGTCGCAGGCCGCACGCCTAGTTCTACGTAGCTGGCAATCTAAGAGTCAGCCCATCAAGTAATGGAAATTGTATTACGGCAAGGGTAGGGTGAAAATGCAATTTCCTTACGACCTCTCTTTGGAGATTTTTACGTACGGAGCGGATTTCTGATGTATTTTATGTGAATTTTTAGCGTTATTAGTTTTTTTCTTCTTGAGCAGAATGGATTTTGTGATTGTCCTGATAACGGAATTGTGATTTGCGACAGTAAATTGGCTCTCGTTCGAATAACGGATATCAAATTTTGTATATTGAAAATTTGTTTCCGCTCTACTTTTCAGTGAAGCTTATATTTTTTGTAATTATCTATATTGTTCTAGTTTTTCCACTCCTCGAACTGAATTCTTATAAATTGCAACATTGAATTCTTATATTCGATATCCTGTAAGGAAATGAAGGCAAGAAAAAGTAAAGAAACAATTTCTTTAAAATTACATCTCCTTTAGTTTATAAATTTGCTCATTTTTATTTCTTATATGAAATACTTTTTACAATAGCAATAGTTTTCAAGAGTTTATTTATTAAAAAAATATATCATTACGCCTTTTACCCATTATGGGTGTGTCACTCTTCTTACGCAGATCTCGGTAAGTGATATATTTTTCGTATGAAGTGCGGTTACCAGTCGTCAAATCATATTTCCCAAAGATGTTAGTGGAGGAGGAACCACAGGGGTAAATATAAATTAGTAACTGTTGGCAGTGTGTTTTTCACAATCCACAGCTCGATAAGTTACCACGGAGCTATTTACCCTATAAGAACTTATCGATCAAATTTAATATTTTGTAGGTATGATCATTTTTGGAAAAGTTCTCGTCTGTGATAGTGCAAACTAAACACCCTATTTAACTAAAACTCGTTTGTTCCTAGCAGCCGCTAATAAAATGACAAACCTGTTTTTGTATTTAATTTAGGAATTCAATTAAATCTATTTAGATTTAATTCCAGACTCTTTTACCAAGACATATTACAGTTTGCAATGGATATCCATCCATCTATAATCCAGAGCCTATAGTATCCTATCAGCCATCTTAGTTCTTATATTAAAACAGCGCCCCAATTTTATTATTTCAAGTACTTTAAATAATTGTAGTTATAGTGTATTACAGATTGCAGACAGATGGTTGCGTTCTGTGAACTGTGAGGAAAGGTTTTATTGTTTGAGATGAAATAAATCATTAGCAATATTAAAGAATGTGTACTGAGCCAATGTATGATACGAGAAAGTAACTTGGTTTTCGATGCTCTATCCGAATCAGCTATAAAAAATACGGGTTCTCATTTAAGATTTTAAGGGATACCCTCCTTTACTAGATTATATGTGAAAATGTTTGGTTTCTCTGTAACTTTTGTTACTCTATCTCAGATTCCACAGGAAAAGAACTTCGTACCTCCTGGTAGTTGAATATTAAAAAACAAACAAATATTTTTCCAGCTTAGACAGTATTTCTGCCACGAGAAAAATATTGGTTTGAAAATGAAATAATATCATCTTTATTAAAGTGAGTAGAATATTAAGGAAAAAATATAGCAAAAACCAAGACACTTTCTTATAAGTTCATAAATACATCATGAACATATGTCTCCGCGCATGCGCTAAGAGCGTCGCTCGAGTTCATCTGATGGAAGAAAAGATAACTTCAGAGAAGTTTGTATTCCGCGGGGCTCAATTTTACCGTCTGTCGCGGAGTCTCCGTACAAAACGTACGGTCTGCATGAAACGCTATCTCAAATTGCACAGAAAATTCCATCTAGAAAATGAATACTGCACAAACTGCACGCAGTCCTTGCCCCCACCTCTGACAGAATAGACTCTCCCGTATCTCAAGGGCACGAGATCTCCGCCAGCTCACAAGAGAAAAACTAAAATGTTCTCTGTACAACTCACGAAATAGAGCAACATGCCGGAAGGATAAATAGTGCATTTTGTTAAACTTTGGTTTTAAACTGAAACTATTTTTCAAGCACTTCTGCAGAAAGTCACGAATGTTGGGAAGATATATGCAATACTTCTTTCAGCATTTAAGCGAGGTATTATTTTTTACACTGGAAAATTTATCAGAAAAATTTATCTAACACAGAGAATGTGACCAGTGTTTTATTCTGTTCTCTATTTTATTATTTAAATGTTTGTCTGAGGAATTTTGCTAATTAAGTGAGTTTCCGGTTATGCCAGTTATGGTTCCCATTACTTCAACTATCAGCGAAGAAGTAACCATTTTGTTTCGTATATTAAACGTCTCAGGTCCTTAATAAATATAAGAAGATAAAATAAACTAATTATTTCAATTATTAACTTGCAATTATTAATTTAAACAAATTAAAAAAAGTAAATATGATTCAAGAAAACATCTTTCAGTTGTACACAAATGTTGTATACTGGCCTTTTGATTTTTGAATTTATAAAATTGGTATTTCTTTCATCTCAATTTTCTGTGTTTTACGAATTAAATTTACTAGTTGTTTGCAAGATAAATGAAATGAACTATTCGAATAGTTCCTGTTTTGTTTCGAAAACAAAAGCAAACTAGGTTATAACTTATCTGAAATACGGATCAGGTGTGTTAAGGTAAAACTATTCTTTGTTTTGGAAATTTAATTAAGGAAATTAAATGAAACCAATAAATAAGGATAATTGATTGACCTGAAAACAAACAACTCAGAATGGAACGAATCCTTTATCTCATTTCGAAGGACGGCTATTTACCTAAGAAAATTAATACAAACACGAAGAGAAATGAATAAATTCAGAAATAAATTGTTTTTGAAATAATTTCCATTGGAGGTAATTTTGTGACATTAATTAAATTTAGATTTTCAGGGATTTATATTTATTTAATATAATTAAAACGATGTAAATATTATTTTCTATAAAAAAATCAACTAAATTAATTTATATATAACGATAACGTTTCCGAAATTAATTACAAATAAGAGTAAACTGAAATCAATTTTTCAATTATAAAAATAGGTCAGTTCAAATTTTCAGGGATTTATAATCTGATTCTAATTTTAATTTTAATTACAGTGTCATAAATTTAATCCAGTAATTGCAAAATATAGTCCAATCTAGTTACCGGGAATTAAATTTGAAATATCCATTTTACTATCTGAATCTAATCATGATTTTCGTTATTTCATAACTTGTAACATATCCAGATTTGCTTTTCTTTACCTTGAGATTTTACAAATGATTAATAATAAATTCATTGCTTGTATTTTTGGGAAATAGTGATACAGACATTAAAGACTCTACACAAATTGTTGCCAATAGATTA
Source organism: Poecilus cupreus (assembly GCA_963942605.1). NCBI lineage: Eukaryota > Metazoa > Arthropoda > Insecta > Coleoptera > Carabidae > Poecilus > Poecilus cupreus. The sequence goes on from OZ012732.1 coordinate 11,481,979, forward strand.
TTGCAATTATAACAGATTTTGATCTCTACATTGGCCAATGTACAACGAAAAGTTTAATATTCTAAGGTGATTTTCAGGATTCTAACTCAATTCTGTGTTATAAGCATTGAGTAAAAATGAAGTAAAGCGCGATAAGTTATTGTAGGAAGGAAGTAGGAATTGAGAAATCGTTGAGGTAGTTAACAAAAGACATTAGTTATTTACTTGTTTTAAAATCAAAATTGAAAAATAATTTCTATAAAAATGTGTAGAGAATGTGAGAACTGCATGTAGGCACAAAATATTCACAACATTATTGTAGCGCCAATATCGTCACAGTCTAATGTAACCTGCTTACAATACAAAATACCTATTCGTGTGTAAAAGCAAAGCACATGTACAATTAATTTATAATAGGATATTATCGAAATTTAATATACCATTGTCATGCCACGCTAAATGCAATTGATGTCTTGTGCCAAGAACGCAGGAACAGATATTAATTTCGACACAATAGTTAATTAAATCTCACTGTAATACAATAACGTACTAAATTTCTAAACGCATTAGAATTTAACAGGCTGTATTATAAACCTGCATTATGTACGTTTATTTTATGTTGTAGGTGTGTTGTGTGGACTTATTTATAATCTAACCTAAAAAATACATTTACCCTTGTCTTGTTAAGGCTGCACAAAACAAATAAGCATTAAATTTTGTGCAATTGTCAAACATTTCAATTTATACTTAAAATATGGTGTTTCTGCATTAATGCCGTTTGATAATAAATTAAGGTGCAGTTAATAATTATAGTTATTTGTTTATTTATGTATTTGTTAATTTATTTAATCTATGTTCTATTCCAAAACATGAAACATTGGGACGAAATTGCATTTATAGATTAAGGCTATATTTATTGTACCCACTGTTTTTTATATTCTCGTAAGTTTTCTTTATATAGATGTTTTGTAACTTATATCGTGTGTATTGGGCTTCCAAAATTAAAATACGCTAACTAGTGGTAGAAAGCTAAACTAACCATAAGGTACATATATTTCATTGTACTTTAAAATTAATTGTTATTTTTTAAAAATTTATAACAATAGTAGTTACTTTAAGAGTATTTCAATGTAAGTAAAACATTTGTTTAAACCGTATTATTTCAAAGAGATGTAAAAATGAAGGGTTCATTGTATTTGTAGATTATAGGTTAAGCTTAAAATTTCTCCAAAAAACCTATAAAAACAAGAAAATTTGTTTTGGGTATGGTAACAGTTCTGCTGCCAATACAAGCAAACTACCAATACTAATGCAAGCATTCGTCATCATAAGATATCATACAAAATAAATTTGACATGTACCTTTTGGGAATTGTGATCAACGCCATCTCTTTATAATTTGAAAGCCCAATATCGGTGTTAATATGTAGTGTATAGGGGTATGAATACTATTTTATATATTACTGTATCTTTTATACTTTGCAACAAATTTGTAAGTACAAAAGTTGTTCAGAATTAAAAAGTGCATGTAATAAGGTGTAGGTTACCTGAATAATACTATTTCACAATATATTCCAATTAAATTAAAATTAATATTTTTTTTTTAAATATTTAATAGGAATCTTTTACTTAACTTACATAAATTTGTTATTTTGTTTTACACTAATTCGCTAATGTTCAACTAGAAGATTACTGATCATTGTTTTGTTCCACTTATGGAACTAATTCTAATTCTAATTCTAATCTTAAATTAGGTCGCACGACAGTGTGGAGTGCAGGGTAAAACTGAAAGGCAAGTTCTCGAGTTGCAGGGTAGGTACACGTAAAGATTGAACCCTTACATCCTTCCGTAATTCCTGGTCGGGTCTGGCGGTGTTGCAAGAGGCCCTTTCTACCGGTAGCAGCGGCGCCAAGGGCCTTATCGCTACCTAATTTATGATTCGCTTTCCGCACAACCCGTGCCGACTACCGGCAGCGGCCTTACTGCTGCACGACATAAGCCATTCGCAGGCTCAGCAGCGTAGAAACAGGGATTGCTGTAGTTTTAGAATATGAGAAATATTTTCTTTCAAATAATATTTTTTTTGTTTGCCTTCCTTACGAGTTGATTTTGTTTGACAAAATTGGTTTTTATGCACATTTTGATATTACACAAAAAAGATGGATTGTTAAATAAAAAATAAAATAAATTCATCATCACGGCTTTTATCCATTACGGGTGTGGTACTCTGCTTATGCAGATCTTGGTATGTGATATATTTTTGCGTATGAAATGCGGTTATCAGCTATCATGTCTTAGCCCCCAAAGTTGTTAATGGAAAACACAGGGATATATTTGAATTGGCAACTGTAGGAAGTGGGATTCGAACTACAGTTCTCACGGTTAACAATCCGATGCGTTACCATGAAGCTATTTACCCTATAAAATGGATTGTTAAAATAGCAAAATATTTATCTTACGTCTAGTGACAGCAATTTAAATATTTATACTAACAATATTTATATTTATTCTAGTAATATGATATTATTTAGATTGTTGAAGCAGCAATTGAAAATAATATCATAGTATTAACATAAATATTTTTAATGTAAATATCGAAACTTTTGCTATTGTAACAATCCATTTTCTTCGTGTACACGTTAAAATACAAAATTAACAGGAACAACACACATTTGGACCTCAACGGTTAAAAAAATAAATAAATATAAAAAAATAAATAAATATATCATCAGGCCTTTTACTCATTATGAGTGTGGCACTCTGCTTATGCAGATCTCGTTTAGTGATATATTTTTCGTATAAAGTGCGGTTACCAGCCGTTAAATCATAGCCCCCAAAGACGATAGTGGAGGGAAAACTACAGGGGTGAATTTAAATAGGTAACTGTCGGCAGTGGAATTAGAACTGATGATCTCACGATCCACAGTCCGATAAGTTACCACGGAGCTATTTACCCCATAAATATGATAAAATACTCTAAATTCGGCAAAATATATATTTGTAAAAAAGTTAGCAGTAGGGAAAGATGGGGCATTCTGGCGCATCCACCGCGGTGGCTTCTGCATAAGAGCAATGAGTGCGAGAGAGAACGCGATAGTTCATTCATAATTTTGTGATTGTCTTTGTCTAATACTATATCGTAGTTAAATAGTAAGGTAATACGTAGTAAAACAGTAAGGTAATACGTAGTAAAGGTGATAACAGGTAATACGTAGTAAAGGTAATATGTAGTAAAGGTAATATGTAGTAAAGGTAATAATAGGTATTAGACTAAGATTAAGATGATTAAGGAAAATTAAGAATAAGGGCCGGAAGAGAGTGAGTTTTAATCGCAAATTAAGGCAAATAAAACGTCTTGAAGATACGTCGGAAATGACGTATTACATGTAACGTGTAAAAATATTTGGAAAAAACCCAAAGTATAATTTTTATTGTATTACCTATCTTTTGTAACACTCGGAGATATCGTCGTACATCAGAAATGGCATATTTTATAAGTAGACAGTGTAAAAAATATTTTAAAAAAAAAACAACAAATGGCGTAGCTTGTATTATCACAACAGGTGACTAGTTAATATATATTAATAGGTTAGGTGAGATTAAGATGTTTTCTTAATAAATGGCGAACAAAATAATGCATCAACGTTCTAAACCCAATGTATTCTTTACACTTAGTACATGGTTGAGTGTTAAACTGGAATAAACAACAATAATTTTCTCTTGCAATAATAATCATATAAAACAATGGAGTACGCAAGAAATTGTATTTATTTGGGTAATAATATTTTTGGTCAACTTAGATTATTTGATCCTATAATATTGAAATTGAAATAAATTCAAAAGTGTTGTCGAAAATAACTATTTCACCCTTACGCGAAATGAACTTTCCGCCGCCACTGGCAAAACAAACTCAATCCGCACCTCACGCACCCACTAACTCACCAAGTGCGCTCACCTGTTCGCTCTATCGTCTCGATCTGCCGTTATCTATGCCCAAGTTTAATTACCAAATGCAAAGGGCACGTACACATCCTTAGCCCTAGAACTGCACAAGTTACAACCTTTGGAAGGTTCCAAAGCAGCAAGAAGGCCGTGGCAAAGTCAGTGCAGGGCGCAATCATCAAGAGAGCCATGCTCGGCACACTGCGATGCGAGGTGCGGTTAACGAGACCAGCCTGATGGGATTTGGATGTGCGGAAGATGAGGAGGTTACTTGATTGTAGGGGTGTAGGGTGAGAAGGAAGACCATAGGTGGTAATTTTAGTTTCATAGTTTCACTGCCTCTGTTTTCAGGGGTCGAATTAGAATTGCAAATGTACAGTGTTTCAATTTTGAGGACCACTATTGTGTTCTCGAGAGCTTTAAGAGTTACTACTATAGTTTAATTAGACGAAAGTTGCCATACAATAAACGCAAATGGGATGCGGAATAACTACTGTTAGACTGTGAAGTATATTGTTCCCCGTTAAAAATCGTGCAGGCTCCCAAAATATGATGTAAATCGGCCAACATTTAGAGGTCCATCAACTCCAAAACGTGATTTTGGACGTTCTTCCTCAATTTTTTTTATATTGCATTAATTCCGGATTTGAGCACGGAAACAAATAAATACTTAAAAGAAGTGTATGGTTTCATTAGTCAGATTCATTGTTTAAAGTTTACATTGAACAATTAAACCCCAAAAACCACGATTTTTACTTCTTATAATCAATAACTTTATACCTATATGTGGTAGCATCACATAGCATTGTTTAAAATAATAATTGAAGCACTAATTGCCTACCAATCATGATAATCAATGATATTAAGGGGACACCACAGCGAAAAACAACCATATTTCATGAAAAAAATTTCATTTTCACCTATGGATGACTGGCTAACATTGATTGGAAAATTAATTCTTTTTACAGTATAAAAATGAAAGACATGTATTTAGAATTATTCGCGGATAACTCCAAGCTCTAGTTCATTGATGGATTATGTAGTTTCTGATGACTTTAATTTGTTATCAAATAATAAAAATTTGTGTATGCAATATACAGAATTCTAAACCTAATTCACAAGTTTTCCGTAAAAAGGTCGATAAAAATAAATTACATAATTCATTAATAAATTATAATTGGCATTACTCAATAAGTGATGTCAACATATATTTTAATTTATTTTATAATAATATTTCTAAAATAGTAAGTAAAAACTGTAAAACAATTTATGTACTTAAGAACAAGAAAAATGATTCAATTTGAATATGAGAAATGCAACTTTAGAACGTGATATAGCATATTAGAGAGATGTACACCAAAAACAACACAGATTGACAGATTTACAAGCAAAAAAAAATTGTAATTACAACTATTAGAAATGAAAAAAATTTGTATGGTAATAGATAATAGATAAATGTAAACATAATTCTGCACTTATGTGGAGGAATTTAAAAGAAATTTAAAATAAAAATTATGTAGAGATGAGTTTATTCTGAATAATGTATCTTATTGTAATGTATAAGATATTGTTGAAAATTTTAATCAATATTACATCAGTAGTATAATAGAAGTAAGAAATTCAATTACAAATGAACCATATTAATTAAATATTGCTTTAAATCACGGAAATTTGATTGAAGATGTGGATTTAAGAGAATTTAATACAATTTCTTTATATAAATAAGACAAATAGTTTAATCACAGGCCAATATAATTAGTACAGCTGATTTGGACATAAACTAATCTGCCTGATACATTGTGAAATGCTAATATTAAAGAAACCAAATGGGCTTAATTGCTTTCATTTTTAACTTTAAACAACTTTTGTATTTACACATTTTTTGTTATAATTTCTGGACGATAGTTGATAAAAAAATAATTTATTTTTTGTGTATGATAAGAGTAAAAGTAAAACTATGTTATTTAATTGATACATTTGCATATTTTTGTGATAGTGTGCAATTTATCAGAATCACCCATTGCATAATTTTGTAATCTTCAGTCTTTATAAAATGCATTAAACATCAAGGAATGGTATCATTTTCCCTTCAGACAACGAAACGGGCATTAATACTTTAAAAATGTTTACACAAATATTTAGTTCGCAAAATACGCCAGTAATTAACTTTCAAGAATCAATTACAGTTCCACTAGTGTTCATTTTAATTTTTTGTTTGATATATTATAATTACAAGCGTATGGAGTTATATATTTGCGGATGGAAATTACCGGGACCTTTCTCATTTCCCATTATTGGGTGTGCGTATAAATTTCTATGGCTAAAACCTGAAGGTAAGCATTAAATATTAATTAAAGTAGCTTAAAAGTTGTTTTAATTATGTTTATAGATATTCACCCTATGCTGGTAGAAGTGAATAAAAAATATGGAAATATATTTCGATTTTGGATAGGACCTGAATTAAATATTTTTGTTATGAAACCACAATATATAGAAAAAATTTTATCTAGTAATTGCACTTTACAAAAAGGTTACCATTATAAATATCTTCAAGAACATCTAGGGCTTGGGCTTCTGTCAAGTGGAGGTAAAATATAAACAAACTATTTGTTTTGCTATTGATTGACAACAATGACTTGTTGCCAGGGAAACTATGGAAGGAACAACGCAAAAAAATAGCACCGGCTTTCAATAAACAAGTTTTAGAAAACCATTTAGAATCATTTAATATTTTCTCTAGGGAAATTATAGAAAATTTAAAACAACATTCAAATGGAAAACCATTTGACGTTTTCCATGAAATCGCAGATTCTATCAACAAAATTATTTGTGGTAGTTAAAAAAAATATTGAGTTAGTATTTTTATTAATGAAAATAATTTTGCAGAGACTGTACTAGGAGTAGAACCTACAGAGGAACTAAAAAATAAAAGCACATTTTTGCATCACGTAGAACAGTAATGAAATATGAATATTTCAATATTTTAAAGTTATTAATAAATATTTTTGTAGTATATATGAAACAGTATTTCTACGAGTAACCAAATGGTGGTATCAATTTGACATTGTATTTAAAAATTCTTCTTATTTTAAAAGACACCAAGAAGTAACTAAATTAGTCAATATCTTCTTGAATTACGTATGTATAACACACTAACAAATTTACAAATATTTTATTGTTTTTTATTCCAGATACATGAAAAGAAATTCGGTGGGGGTCATTTTGAAAAAAATAAAAATGTTGCTTTGGATACATTAGTCGACCCTCAAACAGATTTTAAACTTTTTAGCACCACGGCTGCAACTCTACAAACTGCCGTAAGTAAAACAAACCTTCGTATCAGATATGGGCAGTAATTAATTACATTTTTCAGAAATGTAATTGGTAATTTAAATTTTCAATTACATTCGCTATAAAGTTCAGTAATTAAATTTATTATTTATGCAAGTAATTAGAAATTCTAGCAATTCTTATTGTAATTACAATTACATTGACAATTACTTTTTTTCATGAACAGTACGACCAATTCCATGACTACGGTGTCGTGATTTTATTTTTACTTTTCGAGTCAAATTGGTTTCTTATTAAGATATTCTTGAGGGATAAAAATTTGTCACTTTTTTGGTCAAATTGAGATATCTATTTATGTGTATTTTAATTTGGTGACTTCAAATCGATGTTATCTGACATACTTTGTTCATAATTTGAACAAAGCATAACCAGTTATGCGATATTTTTTGAGGAAAAACCAATTAGTTTCATTTAGACTCATGTTTAAATGTATTTACATCAATTTGTCAAGTTCGACCTGTATTTATATTTTTTTTTAAATACAAGTAATGTTAGATATATATTCGGAGCCATTTTAAGGTTTTTAGGAAGTGCTTGCAATACTTTTTACGCAAATAACTCGAAATCATATAATAGTGACTTATTGGCTTTTCCTCGAAATCACAGAAATAATTACCCTGCGTCAAATATTCGTATTTACATTAAGAGAGAACTAATTTATTAATCCGCTTAAAAAAAATCTAGTCAACAAGAAATTGAATATTATTTTTAATCATTGCACATTCAGTATTATAAATATGATTTTAAAATATATTTATTATTCGCGGTGGAATTGCGTTAGGTGCGGATTTACGTAATAATATTGTGATCCTATTAAATCAGTAAATCTTATAAATATCTATTGAAAAATTATCATTTAGTGCAATACATAGATAGCGTAATAATTTATACTTGAACAGCGTGAAAAAATTACATTTAATTACACCATATTTTTGTGGTTCATGGTTGCAACAACAATTACTTAATAATTGATTAATTAATTTTAGAGCGAAGAATCCATGACAACCATAATAAGTTTTATGTTAATGGCCTTAGGTATACATAAAGATATACAAGTAAGTATAATCATGATTTTAATAATATTACAAGCTATATAAGTAAATTTTACTACAGGAAAAACTAGCTGCAGAACTGGAAGAAGTATTCGGTAATTCTGACAGATTCGTGGAACATGAGGACCTATCAAAACTCAAATATTTAGATTTATTAATTAAAGAGACTTTAAGAATGTTTCCAATAGGTTCAGTAATAACCAGACGTGTTGAAAAATCATTTAAAATAACCGGTAATTATTGTATAATCATCGTCAAATAATTATGAAATTTAAAATATTTTTTAGATGATTTAACATTACCAAAAGATTGTACAGTTTTCATACCAGTTTTCTGTATACATCGTAGTTCAGATTTATGGACGGAGCCAAATAAATTTATTCCTGAGAGATTTCTACCTGAAAATTCGAAAGATCGACATCCACAAAGCTTCTTGCCATTTGGTCATGGACCTATGAATTGCATTGGTAAATATGTTTCAGGATTCCAGGTTGGTTTCAGCAGTGATAATTTGTGATTTCAGGACAAACGTATGCTATGTGGTGTATGAAAGTAGTAGCCAGCACTATTCTTCGGTACTTTGTAATAGAGAGCGAGTATAAATCTTTAGAGGAGGTGAAATTAATGACTGATATTTCTATCAGACCAGTCAATGGATATATGATCAAACTATTTATGAAAAAAGATAAACCATTCTAAATATTAGAATTTGATACAATCAACAGTTTGAAATATTTTTACCTCTTGTATTTATATATGGCAGAGTGGTATTGTGATGGGTTAAAGTTTTCGATAATGAATACGATTTCACTATTTTTATGATAAATTTTTAGTCCATGATAACTAGAAATGAAACAAAACTATCAATGTCATTAGTTAGAATAAATTTTCTATATTTTGTTTTGTGGAGGGCACATCATTTTAAAATTTTATATTTAGAACTTAGATGTTCAAATAATGAGCTGAGTAGATTTTGGTAACAATCTATCATCCAGAAGTAGTATTATGAATATATCTTATTAAATAATTGAATTACAGTTTATTGTTATAATAAAAAAATATAAACACAATATTTAATATAAAATGAAATGGTTGTTTCTATTTTGTAGCTTTCAATAGTTGTATATAATCAACTAAATAAATAAATCATTGAAAAACTATATTTATTTTAAAGAGTTCCTTAAATTTTTTGAATTCCCAAAATTTTTGTAGTATCCTAGTGCCAATCTTCCGTAAAGTCAAGGTATCCAAGTTTTATTATATAATTATTTTATTCAAAATCACGAGAGTATAATGTCAGTAACGAAACGGTCAACAGTATCTTAAAAATATTTACAAAAATATTTCCAGTTTTACTAGTGATTTTTTTAATTTTTTGTTTGATTTATTATAATTACTATCGTATGTAGTTGAATATTTGCTGATGGAAATTACCGGGACCTTTGTCATTTTCCATTATTTGGTATGCATATAAATTTGTATGGCTGCGACCTGAATTTAAGTTTTATATATTTATTAAAATACTTTGTAAGTTGTTTTAATTATGATTATAAATATCCAGCCTATGTTCATAGACTTGAATAAAAAATATGGAAATATACTTCGATTTTAGTTAGACTCTGAATTAAATATTATGGTTTGAATCCGCAATATTAAAAAATAAATTATTTAGTAATTACTGAGGAAAGTGATCAAATATGGAATACCAGTTTGTTTTCTTGATCAACAAAAAATCTATGGCACAAACATTTCGGCATATTTTAGGTCATGTAAGTGTATCTTTAAAAGTTTTGAAAATACTTGCGCTGTTACTGTTGTACTCATGTTACGTTTGACCTCGGTCTACCCTATACGAAAACAAAAGTATTTACAAATTTACGAACTGATAGGTAATATCGGAATAATTTAAAACGCGTCTTGAATTTTTCAAGCAGTAAAAATGAGAGGTGACAGTGATTTTAATACTGTTATTTATGATGCTGCTTTCAGAACTGAACCTTTAATATTTTGTGTCGTTTGCTTTTATTAAGTCTACGTGTCTTCGAGACAAACTCGTTTCCAATTTAGGAAGGTAAAATAAATAATAATAAACAACCTGCTCAATTTTGATTTATTAAATTTACGAAAGTGCTCTGAAAATTGCTTTTTGATTAATAATTAATGGCTATTACATTTAAAAAGTATGTTGATGAATTTCAATTCACTTATGTAGCACGGCGGCCTGTGACTGAAACTTAAGGGGTTGACAATCAAACACAGCACTTTAAAATGATAAAAATTATATTTAATAAAATGGTAAAACGGTGAATTGAATAGAATAGAAAACAAATACAAATATTAAAAACGACGACAACGTATGAATATGTTCACTTAGTTGCAGTTACCAAAACATATTTAACAAACAAATTTTACTTAAATTTCTACATTTTTGTAGAGCACTGCAGACGTAAAAAGACGTCTACTCTGTTCAAAAACCAAAAACTAACTCTCCTCTTATGCTAGCTAAACATACGCATCTACCCCATAAGCGGGTACGTGCAGGGGGAAGGGAAACCGTTTCCCACAGAACTAGCACAAAAATTACGAAAAAACTAAAACCTAATCTAGGGTTACAAGACCTCTTCGTAAATCTGTCAACCCCAGATGGCATCTCAAGCCGATATTTCAGAATATTTACCGCGATAAACTCAAATGACTATTTATGATAACTAAAATTCTAACACACAAGTGTAGCAATAAATTAAACTCAAGAAAGCAAGAACTCCTGTCAAGACGATTTTCGATACGGTCAAGTCCCAACGCAGTTTGAAACTTGATATTTTAAAATCGTTTTGACAGTAAAAACAATAAATCGTATTCTGAATGTTCGCTTTGTTACACTTATTACATTTTATTTTAAACATCACCTAATATTCTAGTGAAGAGAGATTTCAAATATGTGTCTAATTAACAAGCAACAGATCAATTAATTAAATTATAATTCCATCCGATGTATCTGCAATTATTTACGGAATCCACAAAACGCAGACATCGTAATTTACATGATCGCATCGCATATTTCGCGTTAATTTATAATATCAGCAATTAGCGGTATCCGTTGATCGTTCCGCGAATCACAAGTCGAGCGCGCGCGTGCGAATCGTGCCTCGCTAGCGCAGATAACTTGTTGTCATCTTACTGTCAGCTTACGTTACGCTTAACCGAGCTGTTAATTAATATTAATTAACCTACCTGATGCTCGCTGTGTCATCTGGTTCACGGTTACGATCTAGCTTGGGAGTGAGGATATGAGTATCGGATGAGAAATGTATGCTGAGTGATGTGCTTGTCACGAAGATAACATTTGTATCTATTTGAATTTGGGGATTTAGATATTGGTGGATAATCCAAATACTCGTTGTTACTTTATATAATAATTATATTTTTAAATATTTTAATAAAACATAACGCAAGTTCTTGTTTTATTTTATTTTAAAACTTATAAAACAATTCAGTTCGAATCTCACAGTTGCCAATTTACATTTACCCCTGTGGTTCCCCCTCCACTAACAACTTTGGGGGCTATGACTTGACGGCTGGTAACCGCATTTCATACGCAAAAATATATCACCTACCGAGATCTGCGTAAGCAGAGTGCCACACTCATAGTGGGTAAAAGGCGTGATGATATATTTATTTTATTTATTTATTTAAAAACAATTTCATTTTATAATTATATTAGATAACAATTGATAGAAGTGAATTGATTTTGGTCATAATTGCAAAATCAAAAGTGCAACTGAAATATGGAATCAACTACTAAAAATAGTTTTAAATAAATATTTAATTATATATACAACTTTTTCGTGTCTACCCTAAATTTTGAGGAAACATAAATTATTTGTTTAATATATTCTAGAAATAGACAATTTATAAATACGAGTATTGAAGAATCCTATAAAGGTGGGTATCAAATTGAAGATCTCAGAAAATAGAGTAAAAGTAAATTATCAATAATTTAGTATGAACGATCGTCAGTTGTTTTTTACAATAGTTAGTTGAAACCTGTCGATTTTAATGTCAAAATTAAGTCCTCATAGAGGAGAACTTTTTCAAATTTTCATCTGTGGCAATGTTTGACTAATTAATTTTAAAACAAAACTATAATTACAAAAAAATATTGATATAATACGTTCCTATCATCCTATGTAAGAGATTTAAAATATAATTTAAGCTGTTATTATGATATAAGTATTAAAAGTGTCATTTTATGATTTATTAGTAAGTGGGGAAGTGACACTTTTAACTTGCTAAGCAACCGTTAAAACGATCACTTTTAACAACGATCATCGATAATAGTATATTTCGTACCGTGAACTGTGATAGTTTTTAGGTCGAGAATGTAGTTTGGGATGTCGAGACCCGTAGGGTCGAGATTTCCTAAACATTCGAGACCTAAAAAATCACTTACAGTTCGAAGTTAGTAAGATATTTTTTGCAATACCTGCGTAAATATAAGAAAAGGAAAAATAGGTATCAAAATTAACAGCTGTCAGATTGAGGTTAAAAATAAAATTTGAATGATATATATTTACTTACCATCCACCATGAACGGTAAGTTTCACTTACTATCCACCGTGGACGGTAAGTAAATGATGTAACAATGAAAACCAATTATGCAATAAAAGTTCCACTTACTGTGTTTAAATTTTGTTATTAATGGGTAACTTATAGTACAGGTATTGCAAAAAATTTATTATTTGGTATTTAATTTTTAATATTATCATTTTGATTTGAATATGTGCTGAAGTTGAAATAAAATCTATTAATTGTATTTCCTATAGTTACATATTCGGTAGATTGATCTAAGACAGATTACTGATCAAAAGTAATAAATGTTTGCCATATTCACATAAATATTTGCTATTTTTACCAATAATATACGATTCTAAACACCTTGGATTTCTATTCTTGTTTTTGAAGAATTACCCAACAGTTTGCTTAGTTGAAATGTAAAATGATTCGAAAACATATGGCTCACACCACAATCTTTCTTCCAGTGTGTCTTTTACGAATGCGTAACCCAAGAACTCCGCAATCACTGATCAAGTAGGCCCGCTACTGGCACGTGGGTTCGAGATATAAGACCTCGGCTCTGGTGGGCAGCGAACGACAATCAGATATTTATCTTTATTGTTTATAGCGCGTATATTTCATACTACACATCAGTTTAGCCGTGATAGCCTACAGCACAGACCAGATACCCGGGTGATAAGTGCAACTCTGACTCGCAAAAACTATCGTGATTTGTGTTAGTCAAGTCGCACTGTTGTGGTTTGTGTTAGTCAAGTCGACTGAGAGGAGATGCAATCTGTTCCAAGTGAAATGTGTTGGTAATCGAATGATGTGGATTGCTAGTTATTGGTTCATTATGGAATAAAATACGGAGAAATTCCAGTTCGAAATGGGATGTAGTTTGTAGAGAAACTGTAGCAGTTGTCAGATACTTGCGAATGATGTGATGCAATTTGTTCAGATGACGCTGCAATGTTACAATTATTTTATTCAGTTTTTCAAGTAGTTATCGATTGAAATATAGAGTGTCTATTTAATTTGGGCTGCTGACAGTTCTTCGACTATAATTTGAACTAAAATTTGTAATCATGGTGTAAAAATATAAAAATAGACTTCCTTTCTCAAATAATCAAATAAAATAAATATATTATTTGACCATTTACTCACTCTGTTTTTACCAATATTAGGTTTGAAATGTGAATATCGGTCAAGTTACATAGATCTATTGGCAATGAATCCAAGGAAAAAAATTTCTGTATTGTCTTCTGTGGAATACGAACTAGTTGTCCAAATAGACTTAATATCACTAAAAATTGGCATATACTTTTATTGTATTTCTATATAACATAAACTCTAAAAAACTCACTGGTGCAGAGCGCATCATCATATCTCTTAAATTTTTCGAGATATGACGGTTTTTGATGTTTTTCGAAGTGCAACTTTGAGGAACTGCAACTCAAAAATTACGCGAGATATCAAAAAATACTCTTCAGTTTTGTAGTATACGTGCATATTATAGCAAAATAACAAATTTTTGAAAAATTGAAAATTTTTGAATTTTTTTTCAAAATTTCGACTAGCGATATCTAAAATAATAAACGAGATACGACCTTGCAGACTAAACCATTGGATTCAGCTCAGCGAAATACATAAACCCTAAAAATTTCAGAACATTCGGACGGTGGGTTGAAATTTTAGAGCAAAAACCTTGAAAATGGCGTTTTTCAGCCCAAACGTCAATAGGTACCCCTTGACGTTTTGCGCTGAAAAACGAGATTTTAAGACTTTTTGATCTAACTCTATAACGCGTAAAGCAATTTTAATGAAATTTTACATACTTATGTATTTTGACGCGCTGAATCTAATGGTCTAGTCTGCGAGTCTGTATCTTTTTTATTTTTCGAGTTATCGCCTATCGAAATTTGGGGAAAAAAACAAAAAATTTCAAAATTTTCAAAATTTGTTAATTTGTAATAAAATGCATGAAACGCACAGAACTGAGTCTATTTTTCAATATCTTTAATAGATTTTGAGTTGCAGCCATTCAAAGTAGCATTTCGAAAAACATCGAAAATTGCCATATCTCTATAAATTTAAGAGATATGACGATGCGCTCTACAGCATTGAGTTTCTTAGGGTTTATATTATATAGAAATACAATAAAAGTATATGCCAATTTTTAGTGATATTACGTGAAATCTGAATTTGTGCAGAACTTTCTTAACATGTATTTGTTGTCAATGGTAAATGAACATTTTTCAATCACAATCCTCGTTTAAATAATTGGGCCATATTGTGTAGTTCCAGATAATGTTACAATTTACTGATCTACAGATATGTTATCCTCAGGAGTGAAGCATCTATATAAAATGCAAAGTAATCTTTAAAATGACGCTTCACTTATGAGGATGACCTATGTAATGCACACTGGTCGAAGAGCATCAGAGATCATCGAAGAGAAAATGACAAATTATCAATCTGGAAAAACAATGGTTATCCAGAATGTAGCGGGTTTTAAAAAATTGTAAAGCTTCAAGGTATAATGACAAAACACTGCAGTTTACTGCAACAACAGATCCCAAGTGCACTCATCAACAATTAAAAAATAACAATATAAAATTCGTTAAACCGTGATCACAGTTGCTTATGAGATCATTAAGGAACAAAAACAAGAAAACAAGTGAGAATAGAATTCTAAAGCCATTGTCCCAAGGCAGCTGTGATGGAATAATTATAACGTAGCCAAGAGGTAAGAGTGGGCGATAATGAGGCACATGCCCGGACTGAATGGAATTCAAGTGCCCTCGCTTCATTTGCGCTGCAGCTAAGTACTCGTAGCTCTGCATCTGCTCAGCGGTGAGTTATGAGGAAGTAAATTTATGTCGTTTGTAATTGTTTTCCTTTTCTTAATTGGAACGGAATGTTTTGAACGGCCGACTCTGATTGCGTGGAATATGGGCCCAGGTGTGATTTGTGAGCTATAAAAATGTCAGGCTGTCAATTATTTCGTTGCACTGCAATGTGATTGTGTTTTGTGTTACTTGTTAGTTTACTTGTTCAGGTGCATGTTGCATGTTTCTGTGTTGTATACACATATTGTTTATAGTGTTTCAGTACATAAAGTGTACATTTTTGAGACATTTAGTTTCCTGTTTTGCGAAATTAACGTTTAATTTATCGCACTATAATATCTAAATTCTAACAAAATTGAATTGAATATAAGTCACAAAACATCGATCAAAATTAACAGGATACAAAATTTTTAACAATTAAATTATTAAAAATTTAATTAAATATAATTATTCAATATATCTTTCTATATACGTCTTTCGTCTTAATTAACAGCCCAAGGTTTATTATTATCGGTTTGAAATGAATCACGTAATTGTATTAAAATGTATTCTTATTTATTTAAATTAATTAACTTGTTCGTAAAAAGATGAATATTTAATACACTGATGCAGTTGCTTAATTTCAAATTATTTGAATTATGCGCTAAAAAAATTCCCCGCAAAGAGTAGAAACGTTAAATTATAAATTTTGTTGTTTTAAATTTTCGTTATAATCCGTGATTCATTTTTTAAGAGTCCCTCCTCCAAAAGAAAAATAAAATTTCGAAACCCAGCCTACCCTTAAAATATTGAAAATATGTATAACTGTATAAAGAATAATTTTAATTTTAGTGTTACATGGTGGAAATGTTCAAGAATAGTTGTCTCCAAAGAATTTGAGAAATGGTTCATCAAATTGTTTTCAAATAATGCTAGTAAACTTCAAGCGGAATGTTAGTGAATAGCAGGAAATTAGATTTGTCTGTTATTCGCCAGTACATGTATTACAACTGCTGGGACTTCAGACTTCTACTTGCATTATTGCAAGCTGCGCGAAACTTGTTGACAGTTGCTAAGTGACCAGCAAAGTGACCACTTTGCTCACTTAACGACTGACATAACAACTAAAGACGAAAACAGAGTTTCCGCTGGTTTGCAAATTCCAATGTTAGCCATGGGTAAAATACAGCCTTTGTAGAATATTACATGATGAATGGGAATAGAAATTTAAAGATTGAGTGAAAACTGCGTACTAAGATTTATTTTGAAAAATTTAATTGAGCAAGTTAATATGCGAAGATTGTTTTGTACAATGAGAACAGAATTTTATCAATACCCACTAGCGTGAAACTGGTAAATCTGATGCACAAAACACACTTATTACCCTGTAGTCCAGATTTGTGATTAAAACAATTCATTTGCCTATTTCTTCGTATCTGGTACAAGAAAATAACCTAATATTGTATATGGCTTTACATCGATAACCTTTGTTAACAAATTGATGACAATAACTTGTTTTGTTCAACGGTATACCTCAAGTTATATTATCCATATTAAAAATGGTAATATTTCTTCGAACTTAATTTAAATTTTAGGTAGAGGAACAAGTTACTCGTAATACCTTTGAAAAGGGAATACTTCGGGTTATACATTTCAACAATAAAAACTACCCTTTTCTATTTAAGAAAATGTAACTTTTATTCCTCCTGCCGCCGTCACATCCCCCTAACAATTTTAATTTACCCACCGTGTTGTATAAGTCTGTGTATTTGTCTTTCTCTAAAGTTGTTAGTTAACCAGCAAAACTGTATGGTTGTTTTAAAAAACTATACCTACAAGTACCTATATAGTTGATAACTGAAACATATATTCTACAATTTCTCTTTACATTTATATGTATAAGATAGTCGTTTGCTGCCCACATCAAAATATTTTAGTTGTCTATTAAAAATTGTATGCCTCTAACAAATTCCAATAAGACAATTGACTTGCAATCTAAGATCCCGATTAAAGTAACTATTGGATAGTTTAAAAACTACGATTGTACAGTTTAGGTAAATAATTTATATTTACAGTAATCAAACCAGAGTTTGTACATATAAATGCACACAACTTTATATAGCAAAAGAAACATAAAAAAATATAAAATAAATATATCATCACGCCTTTTACCCATTATGGGTGTGGCACTCTGCTTACGCAGATCTCGGTAAGTGATATATTTTCGCGTATGAAGTGAGGTTACAAGCCTTCAAATCATAGTCCCCAAAAATGGTAGAGAAGGGAGTACCACAGGGGTAAATTTAAATTGGCAACTGTCAACTGTGGGATTCGAACTGAGGATATCACGATCCACAGTCCGACGCTACCACGGAGAAAAATAAAGACAATGCTAGAAACTAAATCACTGTAGAAAAATCTGCTTGTTAGTTCTGAATACTATTAACATAATAAAAATAAGTGTGGACCATTAATAAAGAGGTTGGATTTTGGGTACCTATCTCGTAGATATTCATTGTTAATTAATGAACCAGCGACGGTAATTTATGTTTTTATTATGCAGAAATTTTAAATTGATCCAAAATATGAAGTTATAATTAGTTACACCACATAATTCATTAAATTTTTGAAGAGAAAGAAGAACAAGCCACAGTTTTAATGATTTCCGGGAGAATTTCCCGGGTATAATACGCATAAAACAGCATCTGTTCCGACTTTCCATATTATTATTTCAACACGACTTGGATTCAGCCCGCGGGCTCGTTAAACAAAATAACTTGATAACGATTCAATAACCGAACTAGTAGTAAAGTTGGGCTGCCGCATATCTTGCTCTTGCGGAGACGAAACTGGATCCAAGTCTTCACTCGTAACATCCGCGGGCTGCCGGTAACTTTTATAACTAAATTACAAGCAACAAAGGGAACCTAATTTAGAGTTGCCGAGTTCGAAACCTTTTATTTTGCTGGAGCCAGTCTGTGTTTAGGTTAGCTGTGATGAGATATTCTTTAACCTTTCGATGTCTGCGTTACTACGTTTATACATACCGCAATCTATATTAGTTAATTCGATACAATGTGAATGCTTTTTCATTTAATGCAATTGCGATTAATTATGAATAAATAAATATTAATATATATCATCACACCTTTTACCCATTACGGGTGTGGCACTCTGCTTACACAG
Organism: Poecilus cupreus; assembly: GCA_963942605.1. Lineage (NCBI taxonomy): Eukaryota > Metazoa > Arthropoda > Insecta > Coleoptera > Carabidae > Poecilus > Poecilus cupreus. The sequence goes on from OZ012732.1 coordinate 11,500,874, forward strand.
ATCTCGGTAAGTGATATATTTTTGTCGTCCAATCATAGCCTCCAAAGATGTTAGTAGAGGGGGAACCAGAGGGATAAATTTAAATGGGCAACTGGCAGTTGTGGGATTCGAACTGAGGATCTCTCAATCCACAGTCCGACGCGTTACCACGGAGCTATTTAATTATTTTTAAGAATTTTCTGTAATCTAAGATTAATAATTGTGTTAACTCCCGGCACATATAAACGCAGTCAAATGTGAGGTATATATGGAGAAAATAGAATGAACAAGTGATCAACATTTGCATTTTATCGGGTCAATAGACTTTTTAAATCTGGAGATTATTGAAATTGGATAAGTATCAAGTGTTGAAATTGAGGATGATGTGCAGTAATAGCGCGATATTAAGTATAATTTTATATGGATACTAAAGAAGATTAAGTTGTGAGCTTTTTATAATTTGATGTAAAAATGGACAGGAAATTACACTGATTAAATTTACATTTAAAAGGATTATTATCATCACTTTTAAAATATATGTGAGTTATATTAGATACATAATAGCCATGATTATGTAAATTTTTTCGTTTCTTTTGTTATCTGTAGCATTCAAATTTAATAGTGTAATATAATACGACCATAAACGTTTACGGAAAAATTACTGATTACAGATCGCAGATAAGATTAAAATTGGGCACAATAAAATTTAGAAACGAAGCATGATTTGGTTCAAAATTACAATAAATTACAGCACAATAAAATATCACCAACTTAATTCAATAATATTCTCATTACTCTGTAACCTGGCCCAGGCATAAAACACACCACCACAATCAAAATTTATTTGAACCACTAAAATCCAAACCACCCTTACCGTGGAGCGGCGCAAGGCACAAGGTGCCTAACAACATAATCCAGATCTCTGTAATGCATCGTCCAGTCTACAAACTACAACAGGACCATCTATTACCTCGCAGGACCGTTATAGGAGGTAAAATTACCTTATTATGTTTTATTCATAAAAAATAATTAAATAAAACTATAAACTTCGACTGCGATGCAATTCTAACTTAGTGTTGTTTTAGTGAATAATTTCTTACACATAGGAAAATAGCTATGTAGTAAATCATTGGACTATGGATCATCAGATCCTTCGTTCGAATTTCACTGCTCTTTCCACCAACAGTAAATAAATTAGACCAGGATTTTGAGCAATGTAGTGTTGGCAGCAAAAAGGATAAATTTCAACAGATGTATAATAATAAATTTGTACGAAAAATAAAAAAAGCAAGAAGGGCGAATTAATGAATTTCGTTTAAGAAGTTAGAAACAAAACACATTATTATGAGTGTTCTTTACTTCAATGTACACTAAGTGCTAGTTTAAATGTTTTATTTTAACTGAGAATTAACAGATATGTAAACTTAACCTACAAAATAATTATTAAGAGTAGTCATATAAAACTTAATATGTACCGCAGTACTGAAGGGACCTCGGCAGATAAATTCTATATTCGTAATAAAAAAGTAAAATGCCAATGGCTTGATACCTAGATAATTATGAAGACAAACGAAGATTACTGAATTTCAGTCAATTTTATTATATTTATTACGAAATCCAGTAATTTTCGTTTGTCTTCATCAACCCTTCCAGTCAAGAAAAAATGTATATGCTAGATAATTATGTTTATCCAACACCTCTCAATAAATGCTCTATAACTATGGCGATTTTAAACAAGGAAAGTAACAGATTACCCACTAGTGAGTATAATTTTGAGGAAAATCACTAGTGAGTATTTTTTTATTTATAACTATAATAATAACACACAACACATTGGTAGCTACTTCGATTGACATTTTCATTTAGAAAATTTAAAGCATATGTCACTGACAAATAATATTTCTTTAATAAATTTTGCATTTACAAATGGGCAATGTGGAATTACTCAATAAAATTATCATACTCAGCCTTAGGCTTCGAGTGCTAAAATTTATCTCGTGGGTAATTCCTTATTTTGCCCGCTTGTAAGATAAATAACTGTTGCTCTTTGTAATATAGAACAGCAAAAAAGAATTTGTTTGCTAATTTAATCAACTTCGTAGATTTCACAGTTTACTAAATAGCAATGGTATAACACTTAAATTGAATAGCTTGTATACATATTTATATAGCAGCGAAACAGTTATAAGGTCTAAAATTAATATTGAATTAATTGTGTTTCAATCTATTTTAGACATTTATAATTTATTACATGCTACTGGATTAGAGCAATGATTTAAAAAAATTATGGTTGCCGAATACCCTATATATTATAACCATAATTTTAATATACACCCAAAGTTCCAAAGTATTGTCTTCTTTGATGTTTCGATTATTTTTATATGAAACAGCAGTAATATAAATGCCCGGCCGGACAATAAACCTAGTTGTTTTATTTACCCCGACAAAATTGCAAAAACCTGGAAATTATTTATGAAACTTTCTGCTCCATAGTAAACAATCCCCAGCCCCGGTTCTGCGTCCATGCATAGAAATTACACCTTGCCGATAAATTGCGTCGATTTTATTCCGGAAGCTAAGCAGAGTCGGTCGCAGGGCGCGTGTGTGCTATCTGCGAAATATCCAGTGAAATTATCTCCGGACTCGGCGGTCGGCGACCGATGAGAAACGACCCCAGCACCAGGTTCAGGGTCTGGTTCGCGAATTACTCTAGATTAAACGAGGGCGCACTGGTGCACTGTGCAGGGGTGACGAGCTGCGTTTGGATTTGGCGAAGATATCGATTGATGTGGATTACAAATGCTTTGATGTTTGTATGGTTTTTTCAATAGGAAGATTTAATTGATTGTTGGAGGATTTGAAGTGTTTTTAATTTGGACTAGTTCTATTTAGTTGAAAAGCATTCTACAAATTAATGGATGAATAAGTCCAACCATGTTTTGTTACAAAGGCATTACAGTTAAATATTTGCGCCATTTGGCCACTAGCTAAAATAATCTATGTATTATGTTCTACGTAATCCTCCTAAAAAAGTTAAAGATAAGAAGGCAAAAGAAGTTTGTAAATTAAAATTTAATAAAAAAAAATATGTACTTTCTACTAATTATATATAATTCTAAAAACAAATATTAAATCTAAGGTAAGAATTATTGGTTAAGCTCAAAAATTACAATTGCCTTTGTCATGTTATTTGGTGAAAATTTCACAAGTCAATACTAAACTCCTGAAAGTTTTACAAAATATAAAACAATGTAGTTTATTTAATAGAAGCTGGTAAGAAACTTTTAATAACAATTTTAAAAATGAATAATTTTATCAAATCATTCATGCAGCACATCAATTTTCAGCCTTGAACTAAACTAAATTTAATACTTAAGTATCCAAGATGTATTTAAGTATTTTTTTTGGTTCCTAAGCACCATTTTTAGTCGTTATTTTACCTATAGTACTTGAACATGAAGTACTTTAGGTTAAATTTAAAAGTACTTAAGTACTACCTAGCTCTGATAATGCTGTATATATATATATATATATATATATATATAGCATGATTTATAAAGAACCTTGACCTTCTTTGCTGTAAAATGGCAAAACCTTGACCATTAAAACTCAGCAGGATGAAAGACAAAAAATTGTTAAAAATCGTGACTATAGGTCACCTTATTTAAAAATATATAGAAATATGACGACGTATTTAATCAATAAGGTAGGTATAGTAACAAATTAGTATCTTAGTTATTTATATTAAAATTATACTTTAAATTTCATGACATCAACAACACTTAAGTAATTAGTTTTTTACCTAGCCTATATTCTTATAACTTTTAAATTGTGTCTAAAAGCCGTTTTCCTATTTATTGTAAACTCATAGTTTTGATCCTAATTTATTAGATTATTAATTCGCGGTTTATTTGTATATTTACTGCTAATTATTATTATTGAAAATCATTGACGTTTAATACCATCAGTCTGCTACCTAAAAGCGATAACAACAAAATGTACTTACATGATAGGAAGAGTTGCTTCATTGTTTGGAATCTGAAACAAATAAAGAAAAGATTAAAAAACTATTCACTGAAACAGAATACATGTCGGATTATATAGATATTTTATCCTCAGTAATAAATTATCCCATATGTAAGTATGTATCAAAGATGATGTATGAATAATTTGGCACGTACTGCAGAATTAAATTTACATCCAGAAATATATCATACTTTGCAGTAGATGAAGTTAATATTAATATGGCTCTAGAATTTATTAGATCGAGTGCGATACAAAGTTACTTATAAAGTGCAATTTTTCATAACGATTTCGTTACTACGTATGAATATATCGGGCTTAGCATAACTTATCCAATTTGGCAGGGAGGGCAACCGAAATACGATTTACTAGTCTGCGGAGGGAGACGAAGCAATGTGATAATAAATTGCAATGAATTTAAAGTTTAAACTCATATTTTGCGGGGTATATACGAAACATTGATTCTAGTTTATAGCAGTGCATCGTAGCTGAATTTTATCGCCTAACGTGGTTAGAATATTTTGTAGATTTATGCTGTAGAACCTGAAATATTTGACGCTTCGAGAAATGTTATTTCGGAGAATTCCGTTAGTAAATAATAAACACACACTCCATTACAGTATTGCTTCAAATCAATATAAACACTATATTTATTTAACATCCTCGAAAGTTAAATTATTTATTTGTATGTACATATTTGGACAGATGTGTCCTATCGAATACTGACTAAAAAATTATTTTGGAGATTAGTATTTATTAAATAATAAGGGTTTAAATTAAAAAAAAAAAATTTTTTTCTAGAGAAGATTATGGCATCTGTTTTGGTTACGTTTAGTTTGATTTTCCAAATGTGTGTGTAAGTCAGTAAGAGATTCAGATGCTTCTGTATTTACCGTGCAGCGCCCCCATCGCTGTAGCATAGGCATATCATGTATATAAAGTGTGAAAAGTATAGGTCCCAAAATACTCCCCTGACGTACTCCTACGTGAATTTGTAATCTGTTAGAGTCTGAGTTGTTAATTTTGACTGTGAAGTGTGTTTGTTAGATAGGAATGTAACAGTTTTATAAAAGCTGGCGTTAAATTCATTTTAGTTAATATATACAGAAGTCCATCAATCCAAACTGTCTCAAAAGCTTTTCCAATGTCTAAGAGTGTTATTGCAGTAACTTTGTGTTTGTTAAAATTGTATATAGTATCGTTTATAATTTGTGTTACTAAACGATAAAACTAGATCGATTTTCGTAATGAATGGGCTGTAAATATAAAAGTAAGAAACCTCAGTGTCTTCATTTTGCTCAATAATTACCAACAAAAAATTGAAGTTAAAATTTTTAAATTCACGGAAAATGAAATAGTTCTCGTTATATATTTTAATTTCCGTCGAAGAGCCAGCAGCAGTACAAATGCAAATATCTAATTTAAAAAGAATCAGAGTAAATTCCAGGTTCATTTTTAGAAAAAATCTGCAATCATTTCCGAATTAGTTCTTACATCTGCATCTACAACGACGCGAAATCACTCAGTAATAAATTATGCATAAATAAACTACTTCGTATAAGATGCAATTTCCGATGCGTTTACGTTGAAATTAGAGATCTCAATTATATTTAAGTGTCTTTATTGAGGCCTTTGGGCGATGCATAATTACGGGAAAGTATCTGGATAGACGCAGCAGCGCTCATTTTTAGTTCGAGCGTGTTCCGTTAGATGTCATCGTGATGTCCTCAGGTGAAAATATGAGCATGTCATTAGTATAATTAAAACGAAATTAATGGGCAAAGTTAAAGAACATTAATTACAACATTATTATAGATAGTTTATGAGTTCACACAGAAAAATATTACCCTTTAACATCTGCGCGAAATGAATACGTTTCATTAAATTTTCATTCTGGAATTATATTTAAACCTTGGAAGAACAGCGAAAATTAAGGTGTAATTAATGTTGTGAATTCACGTATAAATTTTAATCTATGTTTCCTCGCAATTAAAATGTATTTTTATTACGAAAAACGTGACTCATATTTCATACTCAGAGATGGATTCATATAATACTGAATTGTATGATTGAAATTTAATCAAAATATTTTTGACTCATTAAAATTTTTAAGTGTTAATTAAGTGATTAAATATTTAAATTATTCCAACATATCTCTCGGATATTTCTACAAACAGCTTATCTGATCTGTCGTAAATAATATTTTAACAAGACAGGAGAAATCTGAGATACATTTTCAGTAGTAGATAATTTAAAATTATTATTAAACCAACATGTAAATTTGACCTGAACATTACTTGTTAAACACGTTCGTCGGTATGTGATTAAAGATAAATTATTTAAATTTTTTTAGTATGTTATCACACATACCTAAATAAATTTAAATACAAAAATAAAACAATCTTCAAACTTCCACAATATATGGGTTATAAATAGATCAACATTAATTTTCTATTTAGATTTTACTTAATTATTTCTTAGAAGATTACCTCAAAGTTCAGATTGCCGAAAATATCAATTTCAAAGTAATTACTTACAGAAACTCTTGTTTCGTACTAAGAGTAGCGGAATCTAATCCCGGTTGATAGGATGTTTGTACTTTCACTTTTTCCGCTTTTTTTTCTTCACATCCATAAAAAGTTAGCATGATCACTGCACGTCTCTCTTATACATATAAATCTGAATTTAAATATTTAATACATCTTGACACATACTTAATCTGTTGAATACATGTTCTCTTATTTCTAGCAACTATGATCATTGAAAGTATTATGAATTTTTACATAGTTTTTAAGTAAGTTTTTCATAATTTGATGCAGATACAAAACAGGACTTAATGTATATCCAGTGTTTATTTATTACCAACTAAATCAAGACGTCAGTACCCATTTACAAAAATTGACGTTTGTGCAAGGTAAATCTTCTGGTATCAAACACAGAACTTTCTGTATGTCCAGTGTTTTTTTTTTTAAATATATTAAACATGTGTTAAGTCAAATCAAATTCATATGTATGTTGTAGGTAGGTATACAAGAAAATTATCAATGGAATATTTTCGCAATTTCCAAACTGCCATTAAAAGTTATTAACAAAATGGCATTATTTTACTAATTTTGTTGATTTAATGTTTCTTGCAATTCTTGAAATTGCAGTGGCCAATAAAAATAAAAATTTATTCTGTAGGTTTAGAATGAGTTAGTTTATTGAACGTAGGTAGGTATCTCTTTAGAAGATATAAATATAAAAAGAAGAAAACAAAAATAAAATAAAATAAAAATAAAGTTCTAAGTGGAGTAGTTATTTATCGTCAGCGCGGCACCAAAATAACAATAGTGCATTTACGGAGGTGGATTTTACAGGTAGTCAATTGAAAAATTGTGTTATCAAGTGTATCGTAAACAGAAATAAATTTTTGCCGGCGCGTTGCAGAAATGCAGAACTGGTAACGGAATAATTTTCAACGTGGGAACAATTGAATTGAAAAATCAGATTTATAGTGTTCAATTCGCTAGCGTCGCGTTTTACAAATTTATTGCCGCAAGATTCAACTCCGTTTTAATTTAAAACGCATTTTGGGAATTGAGAGAAAAATGGCGTTTCAAGTGCTTACACAAATACCCGGTTTTTGCTAGCTTTCCGCGCACTATAAATATTTGGTTTGTATTTTTCTCGTTTATACTTCCACTTATTCATATTACTAAATCAAGCGCTGTTCGACATATTTTGCTTCCAGTAAGGCACATGATATTACTTTTTCGTTGAATTTTAATATATTTTAATTGACATTGACATCAACCATGTATGATGTGGTACTTTGCTGTTGTACATCAGGGTAATTTATATATTTTTACGTGTGAAGTGCGATTACCAGCTGTAAAATTTCATTCCCCAAAGGTATTTGTGGAGAGGAAACAGACGTGTAAAGTTATTACGATTAAAGATTGCAAAAGATATTTAGAGATTTCAAAGTAAGTACATGGCTCCTTATTAGTAGTCCGTGGAAGATTCCAGTACTTTAGTTCAGTTTCCTCCTAGTCCGCGTATATCAGTACGTTGTAGAAAATATTTAACCAGTGTTTTCCGCAAGAGTAGTATCCTATTAGAGTTATTTTGAGTGCTTCTGTATAATCCCTTAAGTAATAAATTGTTTACCTTGGACAGTGAGCAAAGAATTAATACACAGTTTAAGGGTTCTATTCGATGTTATGTATAGCTTTATGTTCATGTAAGTATCTGTATGTGAGTTCTATGATTGAGTATATTGTCAATAGCGAATGTTACATCAGTCTGGATCTTTAAAAGCTATTGAATAAGTTAGTGAGTAAGCGATACTTTGGATTATATACTGTCGAATTATTCAGGACGTAAAGCCAGGAAACCTCACCGTTATTCTCCCGAAATAGTGAGGACAATGTGGTTTTCCTCTGTAGTGAGGAAAATATTGAAGTGATACCAATACGAATATGAATAAATTATGAAAATTATAAATAAATACCTAATCTTATTGAAAATCCTTAGTTTAGTGATATACATACTTTAAATTTTCTTAATATTGTTTTATATTTTTCTTTTTCTAGACTAAATCACAATTTGACAACATTAATTTATATTTAAGATTAGTTCATTGGCAACACTGCTAACCCGCCTTGCATTTGATAACCTAACTTTTAACGTGTTAGTTATGTTGTAAAAGTATATTTTAGGTCCGAGCAAATCGTTTTTAGAAACATGTGAAAAAAATGTTGTGTCTAACACGAGAGGAAAGCCCTTTGACGCTATTTAATCCAAAGTATCGCTTACTTACTAACTTTACAATAATTTCAAAGATCGACACATATAACAATCGCTATTATCAATACTCATACATAAAACTCAAATCTACTTAGATGAACTCACAAGATAAACTCCACAAAAACTATGTATACAATCGATAAGAGCCCTTAAACTGTGTAGTAATTCTTTGATCATTTCACAAGAAAAGCCAAAATGCAAGTGTCTGCTCACTGCCCAAGGTTCACAATTTATTACTTGGGGGATGGGACAGTGGCACTCAAAATAACTCTAACTGGGCACTGCTCTCGCATACGACTACAACATATTGACTTCCGCTGATTAGGCGGGAACTGAACTGAAATACTAAAGAAGTGGAATTTTCCACGAACAACTAACAATGAAGTTTGAAATCTCTTAATATCGTTTGCCATCTTTAATCGTAATAAACGCAAATACCGTTTATTACACGTGTTAGACAATTAATTATTTCTTTTCTGTTTTCATTTCTTATTTCAAATTTCCACCGAAAAGTAACACACATTGTAAACGCATAGGAGACTGATATTCTGGGACTGCCCTTGATATGTACAAGGGCGGGCGGCAATCTACGCGTTGTTTTACCCCTGATTAGCCTTTTAATTAAAGCGTTGGTCCGCTGAATTTATGCCCGCGGCCCGTGGCTAGCCATGGGCGGAGGGCGCGGATCAGGAATTTGGACTCGCGTGTGGAAAATTAACTGCTACCACCGGAATCGACCCCCGCCTCGCCCTGCTGCTGGCAGGGTGTGTGTGAATGTTGGATTGGCGACTGAGTGGTTAGTTTGCATTGTAGGATGGTTTAATTATTCAAGATGATTAGGAGTGTAGTTCAAGTGAGCCAGTTTTGATTAGAATGCTTATAGATATTTTAGGTTCTTTTAAGTTTTAATGCTTTGAATAGACAAGGGGTTCCATTTTCGTTTTCTGTCATAAATCACTTAATTATTGTTTTACATTTTTGATAAATTGCTATACGAATAAACATAATGATTTATCTATTCTAGTCTGGTTGTATAAAGCAATGTCATTGTAACAACATGGTTAACCTATTAAAAGTCATCTTATAAATCCAATTACTTCGTTAGTGTCCACAAAAATAATAATTGATTAATTATTTTACGGGTAAATAGCTCCTTGGTAACGCAGTGGACTGTAGATTATAAGATCCTCGACTCGGGCGATAAATTTACTAAATTCTATTTTGAAAATTATCAGTAATAATATAACAGGAAAGTGAGAATTAATTGAAAATAATTAGACAGATCTTTCGAAAACTTGTTGCCAGGCAATAGCAAGGAAAGCCCGTAGGACTTGAATGGCTATTTGTTCTTGCTTTTTTACATGGTATAAATTATAAGTAACCCCTGAAATGGAATGAATATAACATAAATAATGTAGTCTCCGATTAAATAATCACCTAACGTTTAATACCATTCCAATGCAAAATTGCGTTCTCTTTAACCAGAGGTAATCCCGACAAAAAATCTCCAAATCTTCTTATCAGAGTAACCACGCATGACCAGCATCATTACACAAGTCACCCGGAGCCGGAGTTCACCGGCTCCGGGGATCGCAGGATCGCCGGATCGGCAGGTCGATGTTTCACGCGCCATTGGATTCAAATCACCGAAGATAACAAAACAATTTAAAACGGCAGCGGTAGTCTCACAGCACCGGTGAGTTATATGCGGATTCCCCCAGTTCCGTTTGGGCTCCGGGTTCGGGACCGAGTTCCGGCGCGCTATCTACGCCTGGATTTATCCCGCGGGAACCTGCGATGGGAGCGCCTGATTGGACCATTTAAATTTGCGCTGTTTGTATGAACAGAGGCTAATGAAATATTGAGCACATTACCGCTGGTGTGTGGGTGTATGTGTGGAGACTGTGACAGTGTGAGATGTTTTGAATTTGTATTCTGATGAGATAGACTCGGGTATTGCTGGATTTTTTGCAGCTATTTTGTCATGTGGATTAACCTGCGACCAGACATAATGTAGGCGATTACCCTTGTAGTTATTTTTTGGTGGGTGCTATTTTTTACTGGGGTGAACAGCCAACTAACTTCTGTTTCGATTTTTAACCAGGATTATACGGTTAGGATTAATGCGATAAACTCGTATCATCTATTTGCTTGTTTCAGGGTCGGTATTACAATTATTTTGTAAAGTTTTAGTTAATTTAACTGTTTATTAGACGTAGAATTATTAGATTGTGTAGGTGGCTCTGAGTGGAATATTCTATAATAATTCAGTTAAAAAACACACTTGGTTTGTCCACATCATCAGATAACTGCAAAAAAAAGCAAATAAATATGTCATCACACCTTTTACCCATTATGGGAGGATTTCACGATCCACAGTCCGATGAGTTACCCCACTGAAATTATCATAATATGAATAAATATAGGATCACAACATTTGCCCATTTATGGAGGTGTCACTCTGCTTAAAGTACTTGCGCGTGAAGTGCGGTTACCAGCCTTCAAATCGCGGCCTCCGAGGATGGTAGAGGAAGAGTAGTCACAGGGATAATTTTTTGTGGTGATTATTTTTTGACGTTTCTTAAAACCAATGAAATGCTTCATGGTATCTCACATGTCTATGTTTTAACCAATCCTGTCATTATTATACTGAGTATAAATCTCTAGTGATTATTCCCAGGAATACTCTCTGTAGCTTTTTTAGTTTTTATTGACAAATGTCAGATGTCAGATGTCATTATATAAATATTTTATTGAATTTATATTTAATATTTATTTATTAGCACATTAGATCGGCTGCCTACCATTTAATTTTTATTTAGTAATAGTTTCTTCCCTAATTAATTTTATAGTTACCAAAGAGTGCTAAACATATGTTACAATAATATTTTTTTCTGTATTTGTAATTTAGTAATTTGTGATGCCAACTATGCGCTCACTAAATCTAACAGTAAAATTTAAAGCCCTTCTACCCAGTGTTTCTATGTACCCTTCATATTTCCGTTTTGTCTGTTGCTTTATGTTTGCATTTTATTACGTAGTTTTTATATTTTAGTGGGTCTTGGTTATTGTTTTAGTTTCCTATAATTTTAATTAAGTTACTAAGTTATTAGTCGATGCGTATATTTTGCATGTTTTTAATTCATATATACTCCCATATCTCATCACTTCATTATTTAATTCTCCTGTAAATCATTCGAAATTACTCTGAATAGTTAAATCAAATAGATAAGGTGAATAAATCAATGCAATCTTTATAATAGAACGATTTACGCGATAATAAATTCAATTAAAACTAATTCATTGATAAATCAAATAAAGCAAAAATGAAGCGCCTCGCATTTCTCAGTCCACTGTGAATTACCGATTTCAGATTCCAGACTTGCCAATTTAAAAGCCAAGCTTCAGTCGTTTGGTCGCTGGTGAACTAGCCGCGTATCAAATGAATGAAACAAGACGATTTCCCATATAGAGCAGAGATCTCATTTCCCTCGCGTACGAAATTTAATATCCAGTCTAGGCCGCAAGCCTCCAACAGAAATTATAAAACCATTTTAATCTCTCACTTGCACATTAGGGGGTCGGGAACCAGCACTAGCACTAGAGAGCGAGAGCAGATGCCAGAACACTGGCTTAAAGCTTAGTTCACGCGATTCGATGAATTTATCCTCATTATCGTGCCGTGAACTGCACGAAATTGTTATTAATGCACAGGAATTTTATTATAAACTGTAATTAGTAAATTCTCCTTATAAATTAATACTATTTTACACTTCAAGAACGACAAACGCGATTATGACATGCTTGCAAACAATGGTAATTCGCATTCCAACCGAACAAGATAATTTAATAAAAAAGCAAAACGAATAATAATTAACGATAGTATTCTATGTCGAGCAAACCAACAACCCCATTTATAACTCACTTGATAGCTTAATCAAGTCAACTGGGTTTTCTGTCGCATTGCCATTCTTTTGTTGATGTTGATAAACAAACAAAACACGAACGTTTTGCGCTAATATTGATTGAGCTAGTGCTCTGTGCTTTCAGATGTAATGAAGGAATGATTGCGTGCAAAGTTCTCTGAACTGCTGAGTTGAGAGATTTTCTTTTGTCTCTGAAAAAGTGAATCTAGGAATTTATTTCGTTGAGGCTGTGTGTTTTTAATGTTTGATCAGGTTTTGTAGGTCTTCGATTTTATTGTTTTTAGTAAGGGTTCACAACGGCAAAGTAAATGTTGGAATTATTTGCAGAAGTTTGTTTTATTGATAAAAAGATTTATATATTTTAGATTGAAGAACAGATTTTCGTTGTTGACAATATCATTAGAAATAAATTCAATTAATTTTCATGCATGAATGCACTACGAATTAAAATTATAAATTCCGTTTTGATACACAAATTTATCGGTATAAACGTATTTTTTAATCAGTCTCAGTAGGGTAAGAAGGCTGGCGCAGCCACCCAGCCACCGTATCCGCCGGAAGTCCATAAGAGCAATACTAATACTATAACTTAGTAGAAATAAATAGTGAAAACAGGTAAAACATAGTAAAGGTAATAGTGATAACAGGTAATACGTAGTAAAGGTGATAACAGGTTATACGTAGTAAAGGTAATAACAGGTAGTAGACAGAACTATTAGACTAAGATTAAAATGATTGGGATGAAAGATTAAGATGAAGGATTAAGATGTGAGATTAAGAAAAATTAAGAATAAGGTGCGGAAATTAATGAGAATGAGTTTTAATCATAAATTCGCGTCTTTAAGGCAGCCAAGGAAAACATTTTGAAGACTCATCGCAAATGACGTAGTTCAAAAGCAAAACGCGTCAAAAATAGTTTAAAAAAACCCAAAGCATAATTTTTATTGTAGAACAATTTATATAACTTATCTTTTAAATTTTTTCAATTATCTCATGTTTAGATAAATATAATTACCAATTTGTTTGCCTTTAAATTAAATGTGTCACATAAGAAAATATAAGAAAATCGTCGCCGATCTCGGTGGCGTAGTGGCTATGTCACTAGCCTAGCACGCCAGGGGTCGTGGGTTCGAATCCCACTGAAGAGCATGGTCGTTTGTGTTGTTCACATACTTTCATAATCATCCAGTCATGAGGCGGCATATGACCATAGTAGTTAGTCCGCCTCTCATCTTCATAAATAAAAAAAAAAAAAAAGAAAATCGTATACTAGAAACCTAAAGGTATGTTTATCTATTAAAAATTCACTATGAAAATAGTTAGAAAAAACCCAAAGCTAATTTTTATTGTAGAACAATTTATATAACTTATCTTTTAAATTTTTTCTATTACCTCATGTTCAGATGAATATAATAACCAATTTTTATGCCTTTAAATTAAATGTGTCACATAAGAAAAGATAAGAAAACCTTAAACTAGAAACCCAAAGGTATGTTTATTTATTAAAAATTCACTATGAAAATAGTTAGAAAAAACCCAAAGCATAATTTTTATTGTACGTAGAACAATTTATATAACTTATCTTTTTGAATTTTTTCTATTATCTCATGTTCAGATGAATATAATAACCAATTTTTATGCCTTTAAATTAAATGTGTCACATAAGAAGAGATAAGAAAACCTTAAACTAGAAACCCAAAGTTATGTTTATCTATTAAAAAATCACTATAAAAATTCTTGATCAGCCACAATACCATAACCCTTGCCCACAGAGAGTTTCAAATTGATTAGTTCACCATTGAGATCTCGAAAACTGGTAAGTGATATATTTTTGCTTATAAAATGCGGTTACCAGCCGTCAACCAACCACAGGGGTAAATTTAAATTGGTAACTGTCGGTAGTGGGCTTCGAGCTGAGGATCTCACGATCTACAATCCGATACGTTACCACGGAGCTATTTACCTCATCTATAAATAATAACATTAAAATATTTAATAACGCACAAGCGCATGGAAAGGGTTTGAAGCTGCCTTAATTAAGAAATAAAATAAATTAATTAAAATAAAAACGACTTATAATAAATACTAGTGAGGGTTACTGGGAAGGATCAACCTATTACGAAATCAAGTATATTCAATTGTAAAATAAAACGGACATTATTATGTACATTTTTAATTTCCATTAATCTAAATAATTATTTGAATATTCCAGTATCAATATTGAAACAAATGTTATGTTTGTTTCATTGCAGAATACCTATATTTCGTATAACGATATGAACAAAACCGACAGTGTCAGAACTAATTATGTTTATAATTCTATGTGAGATTCAACCTTTTAGATAGGATAGATCGTAGCAGAGGCTTTTGGTATAACTGGGAGTGAGTAGATGTGAATAATACGACACCAACAGTCAGTGCGTGAGTGAATAAGAGCGAAGTGAGGCGAACATGTTATGCAAATGATGTGCCCATCACACGCGAAATAATAAATAGCTCCTGCTATACGATGACATACTTGTTTTGTATTATTTATAGTGTAATTATCGCGTGTTATCTGGAAATCTGTTTCCCTTTGTGAGCCGTGGCTTATCCACTTTATTCCACTTTTACGCATTTCCCTCATGACTAACGTTCCATATTTTACGTTTTAGTTGATGTTTAGTACTGCTTTACGCTTTACGAGACCCTGGTATTATGTACGAACTACGAACGTTTCGTATACGCTCAATTTCTTTGATGTCATTTTATCTTGTTTATTTGTTGGCATAAAAGAAATGGCTTTTGAATATAGAAGACATAATAATCGTTATTTCAATGAGGAATGAGCATGTTCATATTTTACTTATATGCATGTTTTACGTCTCATGTTATGACATTTTATGTTCATAAAACGAATAATGCTCACGCTTATGATGTAGATAATATGAATAATCTAGAAAATACTTGGATTGCAATGGCTATCTTATTAGGCTTATATACTGACCATTTCTGTATTTTAATACCATTTTTCTCCAAATAATCGTATTACAACCTCATATCATATTTATATTGTTGAAATCAGAAAAAAAATTCTATATCTAATGGACTAAAAAATTTTATAGGTTTTGTTTTAGAAATATATATTTTATTCTATCGTTTGAGAACCACTGGTTTAATTTTCTGTTTGTTCTTTCTATTAAATAGATCCCTTTTTCCTGGTCATTTTTTGTTTATAACATTTTTCTCTAAAGTCATTAGTTTGCCCATAAATGCACTGGTTGTTCTAAAGGAAATACCTTGTCTACTATTTACCTGTAGTGCTATTCATCTATTTTTTTTAAATTATCAAAATAAACATCGTTTAGTTTTAAATTTAATTAATTGTTCAAATTAAATTTTAATTTTAGACTCGTTATACAACATAATTGACTTTATTGTATTATTTTTACATGCCTACCGTAATCTGAACTAAGAAGTGGGTAAATGATGTAATATATATTTCTTAGAATTTGAAATCACTGAAATGTGCTGTTTATTATAAATTTTGTAGACCTGTGACAATATCTACCATCCTTACATGACTATGGAGGTACATAAAACAGTGTAAAATAAAAAAATTAAAAATATCTACCTTGGATCGACTGTAGTTGTTCGTTTCTCATAGTTGCAGGTAAAAGTTCACTCACAATGCTATTACTATGAACACTATGATCACTGCACTGTAGTCAATTAATAAATGAAAAGCTAACAATGAACGCTAATAAAAATAAAGTAACATACTAACAAACTAATAAACAAAGTACTGCACTTGTTTCACTGCAATTCACTTCATTTTATATAAAATTAACACCACAAATAATAATGCGACCATTAGCTTAAACATCAAAACATAAACAAGTGACTCTCAATCACTGTATACCAGCCCAGCGCAGCACTCTATGTTGAAACAAGTCTAATTAATTTCGTGTTCGTTCTTGGTATGTTCACATTTCAAGTATTAAATTTATTGTTTTTACGATTGCTAGATGGGAATATCAGTGAAATAAGATTCATAATATATTTAAGACATTTTTATATGTAGGTGCAATTTTTTTTAGAACAGCCATATTATATTATTCCTCTCTTAAAATGGGCAAATATCGTAATGATATACATTTATTATTTACAAGGCTTAATTTTTATTATTATTATTATATATCCTAATGATTATTAATAGTAATATTACAAGCACAATATTAAATTCACTAATGAAATTTATAAATATTTATATTTATTCGAATGGTAAATTTAATATAAGTATAAGAAAATTTGTTGTTGCGCTCGTTTTGAGTATGTGCTAGTATTAATTCCTTGTTAATTTGTGAGATGTTGCAAACTTTTAGTCATTTCGTTTTCTGTAGATTCAACAATTTGTACTTTTCCAGATTTGAGATCTGAGAGGAAAAGGACAAAAATTCCAGCAGTATCATTTCTCAAAGTGGGTTAATAAGTTCGAGCAGTTGTATTTTTCTGCAAAGTTTTGTGCAAAATTAAGTTAAAAGGTAAATAAGATTGTAAAAGTCACAAAGGCGAACAAGGGATTAAAATTACTCATGGCGAAACTGAAGAAATCTAATTTCAAAAGGAATGCAACGGATTAGGCGATAATTAAATTTTAAAACACTTTATCCTTCCTCGACTTTGCGTTTCAGGTGAAGATTAAAACGGACTGTTTTCTTTACGGACTAGATTGATTTTTAAATTTTTGCAAATATATGCATTTAATTACTAAAAAAATTAAAAAAATATATCATCACGCCTTTTACCCATTAAGGGTGTGGCACTCTGCTTATGCAGATCTCGGTAGGTGATATATTTTTGCGTATGAAATGCGGTTACCAGCCGTCAAGTCATAGCCCCCAAAGTTGTTAGTGGAGGGGGAACCACAGAGGTAAATTTAAATTTGTAACTGTCGGCAGTGGGATTCGAACTGAGGATCTCACGATCCACAGTCCGACACGTTACCACGGAGCTATTTACCCCTAAAAATTTAATTACTGCTCATTGTATTTACACAAATTAAACGTAATAATGTTATTGTTAATTTATGAAATTGGATTTTAATAGATTTGGTGACGTATAAATATTTAAATAACCTTTGTGATGTAATTAATTTTCCTCGACTATCATATAGGAATGTAAATAGATTTAAAATGAAATACATGTTTTAAGTTCCCTTGCTTCCGTTTTGACCATTTTCTCAATGACACATCTGTATGAATGGATAAATAAATGTATGTATGGATGGATGTGTCCGTACTTTCCAGAAAAATACATAATATAAATCTGACTTCAGAAAAGGATGTTAACGAAATATCTAAATTTATAGTATTGATAATAAATTTCATATGTAATGCTGCAACATTATAGTAGTGCACTATAAATGCGCATAAAAATAAAGTAGTTAATATATTTACTACTACCCATACATCATTATTTTTTCTTCATTATCTGTGGCTAATTAACACAACCATGACAAGGAGATGTCACAACTCTTCAAGGATCAATTATAAATCGATACACATGCGATATCGCAGAAATATCCATGCATATCATTTAATTAATAACTAAAATATACGCATATCGCCATGAATATCTCAGGTTCATTGCAAGGAGAGGCAGGCGACAATATCCTTGAGTAGCTGAGTAGCGCCAGAGCGACTAACGCCAGTGTCGAAAGAAGAAGAAGAAAAACAAAACAGTTTAGTGCAGAGGCGACGCGACCTACGACGACTTTTCTTGCTATCGGGTAATTTATCGGTGAGAGCAATCAAGAGCCGTTAGTGATTTCATTAAAGACGTGTACTTATTCATGAGTATTTATCCTTTAACGATGTAGTCATTGAGATGTTACCTTTACCGTGGGTTATACTAGCATCATAGACTTAGACGGCGCCTAATAAATTTTTAGACCTAGAGTAATATATTCTCACAAACTATTACCATAACGAAATCTGCTACGCTCAACACATAACCCCATACCTAGAGTAAGAAATATTTTTTTATATATATTGCTTAAAAATAAAAAAAGGTCTTGTGATATTACCCTTGATAAAACTCTGTTGCCCAGGTTACACCGATAAAACTCCCGCTACCAAGGAAATAAATAATTGTTACTGTCAATCATTGTCAGTGTGACAGTTAATTAATATTTAAAGTTACATTTTGCTTTGTCTTTGGAATTCATCTCATCAAATACCACGCGACCTCTCTGATTTTCTCAGATAAATTCTTATTTTAAGCACTCATTTTCTTTGCTTTTAAGCAAAACCACTCAAGCAAACTGATATTAGGTAAAACCCTTCCTCCTTCGGAGTCGGGATTTACCATGCAGTTTGCTTTTGTGATTGTTGCTAAGCAAAAAAAATTCGTCCAGAAATAAACATTTATCGATAAAATTAGAAGATCTGGTGATATTACCCTTGATAAAATGTTCAATTCATTTTCAGGTCCTAATCCTTTTTTAAAATGTCTACGTCGGCAGCACTGCCCGCGCATTCCCACCATAAACTATCAAAACCTGCCTTTATAATTACCAGTAGTTACCGCAAATCTTCATCAAGTCATCCTCAGCAACATGTTGCCATGTTGACGATATGCACATCAGAGTCTCGCGAGTCCGAGACATCGCTGCCTAATTGAGATTAATGATGTCCTTATAGCCGCTAATGTCTGCTTGTAAATAAGGCAACAGAGAGACTAGAAGACGGGCAGTGCTTCGTGAGATCGACTTGGCACTTGCGCTAAGATAGGTAGCTTCAGGTGTAGCTCCTGTTGCTCATGTGACGGAGTGTAAAGATTGTTGTGAGCAGGGATTTGTGATGAAGATAATTTTATGTCGGATGTGACTTGTAATGGGATTATAATTGAATGGGTGATAAAAAGGTGGTTCGTGGCGCCTGAGAGACGAGTAAAAATTGCTAAATTTGCATAACGTAAACTTGTATCAGTGCTGAGCACAAAAATATATAACATGTTGCAGTT
Source organism: Poecilus cupreus (assembly GCA_963942605.1). Classification (NCBI taxonomy): domain Eukaryota; kingdom Metazoa; phylum Arthropoda; class Insecta; order Coleoptera; family Carabidae; genus Poecilus; species Poecilus cupreus. The sequence goes on from OZ012732.1 coordinate 11,520,598, forward strand.
GTGTAATGAATAATCTAATATGTTAATTGTAAGATTTGGCGAATGGGAACCTTCAAGCGCATAATATAGTTTTTGACTTTCCGGGTTTAAATGCCCGAATTTATTCTTCCTACTCGTGAACTGAAGTGTCAGTTTTAATCTCGGAGGGATTCAATTTCGAAATTTAATCCCAAAGAATCAAATTGACAAGTAAATAAGTACCCAGAGAAACAAGTAAATTTTTTATTAAAATTATTTTATATAAATTAAATTTATTATTATTAGTTTTATATAATTGATAACTATAGAGTATATATAAACGATTTTAATAAAATTAATTACTTTGATCATTAAAAATACCTTATCTTTTAAGAATAGATCAACTTGTTCTGTTGTAATTTTGACTTTTTGGGCTACTAGCCACCATTTCTTCTTTTAAAGAAAGTAATTAATATCGGAAAATTGCTCTAATCACCAACATTTCCTTTAACATTGAATAACGCCCAAATGATAGCTTGCACAATTTTTTATCGTTCATAAAAAATATACTAGCAGCACTAGTAAAATAATAGCTTGCACAATTTACTATCATTCATAACAAATGTACCAGCAGCACAGTTTCAGTGTATTTTTGAACTTCTGTATTGTCACACCACTTGCTTGAAAGCTTCGAAATGTTCCAGTTCCACTGTGGCTTCTTTTGCAATATATGTAATAAAATTTTACAGGAATCTATTATTTACTAGGGTATGAGGTATGTTTAAAACAGCTTATAGTCCATCAAGTAAACTACACTTCAAATTGATGGATTGCGCTTGAAATCTAATCAAATCATAACTTAAACATTAAAATTCTTAACATAAAATTGGTAAATGATATCAACATGGACGGTGAAAGATTAATAATGATAGTGATGTTAGATGTTAGATGTTAGTGGTGACAGAGTCATTTTATAGGAACTTATACCTGTCATTACATCTGAATATAGACAGAAATATAAATATTAATGCCAATTTAATTGTATAGAGCATGGATGATATATTTGCTATAAAATAACAAATTTCCTCACATAAGGGCAGTAATAAACATGAAATATCAAAAAATTAGTAATTGGTTTGGTGTCCATTTATATTCAAAAGCCTATAAGTAATTTCTTTTCACGCCTAGGTGCGAATTAATAATGGATCGATCGTCGAGCAACAAGACTTAATTACTGCCTTTAACATTAGTTCATCAGCTTCAATAATTGAATCACATGCAAGCACGTCGTTTAAGGTGATGCTGCGAAAATCATATAATGTGCTTCTATCAACACGACTATTACTGGTGATCAATCCACTTCAGTCAAGCAATATAAATGCAACACCATAGATATCATATTAGTTTAACGTTTAACTATGATAGTTATATTACAATAATAATTGCAGATGAATCGGATGATATTAAAGAAATGGGCAAGAGATTATTCATAAAACATAAGAGGAGTTAGCAAATACTCTTCTTTTACATTGCATTTATAACTTGACGTACAGAATTCAAAGCAGCTACAGTATTTAAAAATATTATTTACATATAGTTTAGTTTTTCTTGAAAGGTAAATGAATTGATAAATATTTGAAATAAATTGAAATAATTATTATCGGCTTTGCAATTATATATAATCGATCACCTTTTACACCCTTAAATGATGTCTAGGTTTTATCATTTGTTTCTTATATTTTCTTTGTAAAGTCACACCATTTCTTTTCATCAGATATAAACGATTGCGTTTCTGTTTTGTTTAGGTCATTTTCTTCTAGAATTTCTTCTATTCTACTATTTGGGTGGTCTTCTAGGTCTTCGCCTCTCGAGTCTTTTAAGCTATTTTTTTTTTACTGGCTCTTCGTTGTTCATTCTAGTTAAATGACAAACCCATTATTATTGTTTTTATGTTTGATTCTATTATATTCATTTGTTTATGACATTGTTTGACACCCATGCAGTAATTCCTTATGTAATCGGATAAAGTAACAAGGTATATTATTAAAATAAATTTCAGTAATTTATTAGGTAAATATTAATTAGGTACATAATTAGAAGCACGACTACTTCCATAATAACGGGTCAGAATGACTGAGATGTGAAATAAGCTAAGAAATAGTGTGTATATTGTTACATGAGGGATTATGATAGTCATTATTATCAAAAATCCAAGTGAATAATGACCATAATCCCAAAAATAATACTACACTTTTTCTACTCCTGTAAATTTGGAAAACACTTTTGAAAATGATCGAAATTCGATGAAAACACACGTTGAAAAACGTCAACATAAAAATACACAGTAACAGCTGACTACATTTCAACTGTCAGAATGTCGTTGCTGGGTGATGCACATCACGTCTTAAAATAACCATGAATTATGGATTTCTGGCTCTGTGATAGGTCGAGAAGAGTGAATTATGTATCCAAATTAAAACTGTAACAAAATCATGGCAACAACGTGTGTATTGCAAACGATAATATTTCATAGTCAATTCAGTTCTAAGAAGATAAAGGAAGAACCTATATAAATATGAAAAAAGAAAATAGAATTCTAGGGAAAATAAATCGTCAAGAAACAGGACGTTAATATATTTTGCAGATCTATTTAAAAACCATATGAGAAAGCGCATTCACATTCAAGCACGACCTGGAGCACTATCAAAAACTTAAGATGTTATTCTTTCCCGGGAACGTGTTCAGACTATTTACTCAGCGGCTCATGTTTTGGCAAAGATTCTTCGGGCGCAACGAAGCACCGATTTCCAACCCGGGTTGAATTCCTGATTTATGTGCCGATATTTCAACTGACGGCAAACGGAGAAGCACCCCGGCTGAGGCTAATGCGAAAAGAAACCTGCAGCATTCGATATACACTCTGTAATGCAGTGCATTTGTCATTTCCTTTCAAGTGTCGCGCCGCGCCAATGTTTGGCAACACCGCAATGCGATTTTCAGATGTTCCCGCTCGGTGATGGGAAATGCGACTTTGATTTGCATGTTCGATTCCATGTGGAAATTTGAATCTCTGGTGGAAATAACAGAGTTTATCTTTGCCATGCTACGTGATTTGCGATATAAGAAATGTCAAAGAAGTCGTAAATATAGCGTGAAAAGAATGGCGGTTTCTTTTCACCTGTTTATCTATTTGTAGACTTATGCAAAAATTTAGAAATGCAAGCAAATGTATATTTTGTACTGTATTGCAGATGATGATTCATTTTGAATTATATTACATTTTTTCCTTTAATTGTAAGTAAAATAATATAGGAATCATCTAATCTGAAGATGAAGTTTTACATAGATAGCTTGACCTAGAATACTAAGAGGTAACTCTGATTTTTAATCTATTATAATTGAATGTAAATTCACATTACTTCTTAACATACTGATGGACAAAAAGAGCAACACTTATTACGACTTTTGTTATATTATAATAAAACGGTTGATGATAGTCTGTGAAAAGTTTAAATGCAGTAATAGTATATTGAAAAACTAGTTTCATCATTGTCATTTTATTTTATGAGAAGGACCCAACCCTTCGAACAAATTAAACGACAATTATGATACGAGTTCTTTATACAATTTTTAATATTTTGCACCTTTTATGCTCTTTTTTAATAAAAAAATCCAAGTTTAAGGATTCAGGGAATTTTGTGTTAGTTGTCACACTAATGTGACGTTTGAACTTTACTTTTTAGCAAACATTTGGGACATTTCTCTTCCGTTCTTATTTCTTCTTCTTACTATTCTTAATTTCTGCTTTCCAATTCAAAATTATACAAAAAAAAATTCTTACAATTTTTATTTATTTATTTCATTAGCACAGTGTAAAATTTGATATTTTTTGGCATATGATATTTCAGTAGAGTTACCAACCTTGAAAATATAAATTTAACTGCTCTATTATAACACTTGATTGAGCTGATACGAAACTCCTTTGGGTGGTATTTAAAATTCAGCCAATTTAACAGAAGCCACTTTTCCATAAGGATGTGCGGGGCTCTTTATTTATTTGTTAAGATTTTGATTTATTTATCCAATAAAGAAACCTATTTTACGTCTGTATTATAAGAAATTGTTCAATTTCTTTTTAAAGAAGTAAATACAAAAATTACTTTGGAAAGTTTATTTGCAAAGCAAATATTGTTTGTTTTTAACCATTTGCCGTGTTCATCCCGAAAGTTTTGAAGAAAAAACAAACTAAACTACATAGCATTTCATCATTTGGATATATGTTCAATCAATCAAGTAGCCAATTTAACAAAAATTAAATTGTAATTTAATAAAAAAAATTTTAAGTTTTAAGCTAACGAATATATTCCATTTTTATAAAACTGTTCAGTTCTTTCTCTATCATAATAAATAATTTTTTCTCATTCGAACTGATAACACGTATCCTGCAAACTATAAATACACCCTAATAAATAATGAAATCTCAAAATATCGCAAGATTTCACCCTCTTACATAAATCCCCAAAATTTACATTCTCGCATCCACATTCCACCTATAACATACTAGCCCCTGGTGGCTTCACACACTTAGCAACAAACTTCTCTGGAGGCCTATGCCGCCGCCGCCGCCTCCACGTCCTGGGACCCGGAACCCAGCCAACCCGTCATGCCACATGCCAGCCAGCGGGGGTGGTAAACACGAGGCGTTTAGCGCATCTTGGTGTAAATCGCCGGGGAAACCAGCCGTGGCGGTGGGCGACGTGCGTGATGCACGCGGGTATGGCACACGCTCAAGAGTAGAAAGAGAGGGGAAGGGGTAATTGCTGGCAGAAAGGGGGAGTGTAAGACAGTAGTGGCTGGTTCATTGTAACATTCGTTATATTGTTGTAACTTTAAATACTTACTAATGGTTAGAGAGCGGATTATATACACGGAAAAACTGAATTATATGCGCATATATATATATATATATATATATATATATATATATATATATATATATATTCATTTTTTTTTTTTGGGAAATATGCACTATATATGCACAAATATGACAATATATGCAGCAAATTATACAAAAAATCTTAAATTATTAAATAAAACTATAAATAGATGTATTATAAATTTGATTGCACAATACAGTCTTAATCCTGATTCACAATTAATAAATATACTACTAATATACTTACATATAAACTAAGTCTAGAAACTTGATATTATAAGATTATGATATATTTACATAATTACAATAACAAATTATTCAAAATTCTTGGTCTTATATTCTTTGTACACACTTTTACTAGTATTCTTGTATACAATGAATACCTACCGTTACCGTTACAGGAATTTCCCTAAGAATACTAAAGTTTATTGGTTTGTGTGTTTGCTTATTGTATTGTTTATTGCTTGTTCCGTTGCATTCTTCTATTTATTGCGGCCTCCTCCAATATTTGGTAATAAATGTGCATTACCAGAAATTTCAGTATGTTTATCACTAGACCTATATGCAACTTTTGTTAAAATATACATAATTTTCGGTCTTATATTCTTTGTACCTACTTTTACCAGTATTCGTGTATACAATGAATACCTATCGTTACCGTTATAAGGATTTCCTTAAAAATATTAGAGTTTATTCATTTGTGTATTTGCTTATTGTATTGTTTATTGCTTTTTCCGATAAATTCTTCTATTTATTGCGGCCTCCTCCAATATTTGGTAATCAATGTGCATTACCAGAAATTAATTCTAATCAATGCAATTCGATCGGTAAATTGATTTTATTTAAAGGTAAGCAAAAATTAAAATATATGCACTTTGCATATAATCCGCTCTCTACTAATGATATAAAATAAGATCAGGTATCCTAAATCATTTAAACAATTTTGTGCAATGGAGGGCCAAGACAAGTGGCAAGAGTAGGGGTACGCATCCAAATACAGGGGCGAACGAAACACACACGTGTCAAACTGTCGACGTCACCTGACGTGCAAAATTTCAGTTTAAAACGAGCGCAAGTTTTGCGAATGGAAGAGAGAGGGATGCGTGTCGGTGTGTGAATTATACGCGTGCCCCAGACAGGATGCGGATCGCGATGCGAGATTCTTAGGGCAAAGTTATCTACGCAAGCGACAGCTTTGGGGGAAACGATGCCTAAATGAAGATCGATAGTTTCAGACGATTTTCAAACCCGTTACGAACGTGACAGGGTTAAATTATTGTTATTAATGGATGGTGCTCATTGCATATGCGTTTTCACTTTGTTGATCGTGACATTTTCTTACAAAATAGGCAGGGATGCAGAGGGTAGCCCTGCAGACGTAAATTATAGCACAGAGTAGCAAAATATGCCCTTGTAATACTTAAATGTTGGGAAATGTAGACAAATTATATTATATTCTTGTATACGAGTAGATTTCGTTTTAGATTTAAATAGCCAATCTTGCAATATGTATTTTCTACTATTTAGTATCCCAAAAAAAAAACCTATTAGAAATTAACTTGTATACCCATAAACTACAATATTTTCCTCTCGATTTATTATTTGAGTAAAAACATAAAGTAATAAATAAAATCAAAGAGGATATACCTATGATATAGGTCCAGGACTATTGCACTGCTAATAGATAGGTATAACTTTTACTTAGTGTCCTATAATACAATGACACAATATCCGCTAGTATCAATAATTAATTATGAGTTATTAACTAGGGTACTAGAATCTACTGTAGTTTCATATTTCTGCTGTCATATGTCCCGACACTGTATTATTTAAGAGAAAAAAAAATACTTGAAATTGAAATAGCAGTGTAGTAGAAACTTTAATACAATTAGTATAGTTTAGTTTAGTTTTTATTGACTATATTACATTGGCATGTTTATAGTACGTCAAATTAAAAAAATAATAAATGAAAATACAATAGTATTAATTACAATAAAAGATGATTTACTTAAAATTTAAGTATTCATCTATTGTATAGAAACAGTGTCTTAGCAAGTATTTAAAAAAAATAATTTTAAATTTCTTTTCATCCGAAAGTTTGACTTGTTCAGGTACAACATTATAAAGGTCAACATTCAAGGAGTTTTTCCCGGACCTAGTTAATTTAAACCTAGGTTTTCGTTACAAAGATGATGAACGCGTATGGTAGGAATGGCAATGACTGTTGGTAGAAAAAGACGGTTTCGTTTTCTACTACAGAATAATATATACAAATTGTAGGTAAGGGCATAATTCCCAGATTGTTGAAAAACTGTTTATATGTTCTGAAATAATTTTGCACTATTTGATATGGAAGAAAAAAGAATGTGTTATCACCATTAGGAGTGCATGTTAGTGAGGAATATGTAAATTTTGTATTAATTCCAAAGTAGTTGCAAAGTACACCTAAAGCAGCATTGAAAATTAATAAAACGTACGTGAAACTATGCCAAGCATTTAAGTTCGCAATATGTGCTGTTAACTGTCGTTTAAGAGAAACTTCCAATTCTATGACAACTAAAAACGACGGGTGCATGCAGTAAACGTTCAGAGCATGCAGAATAAAACCTATAAACTGAAATACCCAGTACACACGCTGCTGTTAACTACTAACGGCCACTTTAGTGCAAACGTGCCCTGAAAAGACTGAGCAGTGGGAGCAGCTTGGCAAACATTTTATAAATATAATTTCCCCGGTAGAATTTTTAGTAAAATGGGGTAAATTATTCAGTGAATCCTCGCTGATGCGATTCATTCATTACCTACAAAAACACTTATTTAAAAGATTTTATCGCCGTAAATTCTGCGAGAAGTAATTTACTCTTTAAGGCGTTACAGTGCTTAGCATAATGGCTAGCGATAAATTGCGGAAGGAAGCAAATGAAAAGCAGTATTCACGGAGAATCTTCATTATTTGAAGTGCGACATGGGCAGTCAACGTCTGGCGACCAGAGCTAAAGAACGAACAACATGAAAAAGTTCCAGCGCGTGAAATAAAAGACGCGTCGTTCTATCTAGCGATAAAGGGACTTTACGGCGCAGGTAATGTGTCTTTGTGAAGTCCGACTCTGCCCGAGTCGGATTGTTATGTCGCCAGAGCCATTGTGTCACTGGCTTTGTGGACTCGCTACATGCATTAACCTAATTGAGATTCTTCGATTTTTTTCACACAAAACTGAAACTTAACTTCCAGGATAATTCAATTTAGTTTACGGTGACACTAATATGGAGGACGAAGTCTCAAAGCCGTACAAACGCTTTTATCTATTTCTGTTTCTTGCATATTAGAAAAGTAACTCGGATTTTATTGTCCTCCGTTTTTCGTCATAAAATCAAATATTTCCTCTATTTCCGAACTACGATATTGGAAACTTCTTCTTCTTCTTCAAGGATTAGGCGTATACCTATTCCTGTTAAAAAAGTTCACCATCTTTTTCTGGGTCTCCCACGTCTCTTTTTCCTTTTGGTATATAAAAGAAAGCTTCTTTGGGGAGTCGTTCTTCTTCCATTCTTTCAATGTGGTCTTTCTATTTTTCTTTATTTTTGTCAATTTTATTGCTGATATAATACATGTTAAGGTCATTTCTAATGGTTTCGTTGCGGACTCTGTCTTCACGCGTGCTACCATGTACTACTGATCTCAAGAATTTTATCTCTGCTGCTTGAATTTTATTGCTATCTTTTGTTTTTGTGATCCAAGTTTCCGAACCATATAGCAATGTGGGAGTAGCCATATTGAAAACTCTTAAGTAAATTCAATTAACTATTAATCCTCGCCGAATATAAAACATTTGTATCTTATTGATTAAAGGAAATTGTACATTATATTTACATTTAAATTACGAGAGCAACACAATGAATCTGTATCACTCTGGTATATTTTAATAAAAAGCGTCATTCAAATAATGTCTTTCTTTAACAAGGTTTTAACACAAGCTCAATAACTTGTAAATTACTGAAAAATAAGTCCAATCAATTAATAAGAAATCGTTACAAACTCTAGTTGTAAAATGCGAGGGTCGTCCGGAAAGCAAAGAACGATTTGGTGCAACTAAATTTAAACGATAGATTTTAGAACTTATAAGAGTTACAAAACATTACCCTGTTTTTCAATGTAATCGCCAGTTGGTTGTACTACCCCTCTGGATATTTTAGTTCAATTTGGTAATTTATTTCAAGAATAGGGAAATCAAATCCAGATCTAAACATCAGCGAGCACTTAGCTACTCCATTGAATGCTCAACCCAAAACTAATGTCCGGACATTAACCGCAGTAACACCTTCGATATCCTCATTATCACATCTTGGGCGGCGAGGATGGTGAGAGCATCTTCACCAGCCCCATACATCCCGCCCGCGCCGTAATACATAGTGGCCTAGCGAGACCAATACACGTCAAAGTTTCACTGCAACTTCACTTATTGCTGCGCCACTCTATCTATTAGTAAACAGACATTGAGTGGTCCCAGCGGTTTGACACCGCCATATTGTGCGAAACACCTGCGCATCGCTAAGACCGTCTAAGGTAATTAGTTGTATCCTCACAGGTGTAGCTTCCTTATCTACCTTCCAAATTATTACACCTACATCAGCAGGATTAATGGTTTCGCTTCAACGTTCCATCCATCATTCGGCATTTGTTGTTTCGCTCGTTTCGTGAGCGCAGAGGCATTTATCGTGACGTTTGCCTTCGATGAAACCAAATGTTACCGATATTATTTCTGCCACAACAGGTTATGAAAGTCGTATTTTCCGGTGCCTGTGTAGAGGAATTCTATCCGGCATGCGATCGAACTATTCGCACTGCGCACTATGTTCACATGATGGATTTACTTCGAACTTAACATTACCTTAACTTACAAAATTATTATGGTTAAGGTTAACCATACGGGCAGAAGATAGCGCAACATGAACATGACTTTTTTGAAACAATATATCATTATTATAATAAATGAGACATATAACGTTTTGTACCTATATTTGTAGATAATAGTTATTTACTTTACAAGTGGGCAAAGTATGGAATTACCCACGAGAGAAATTTTAGCTCACGAAGCCGAAGGCTGAGTGAGATAATTTTATCGAGTGGATAATTCCACTTTGCCCACGTGTGAAGTATAACTTTTTATCCAACACTTCTTAATAAATGAAAAATTTATTAAAGGAATATTATTTGACAGTGACATATGCGTTAAATTTTAAATTAAAATGTCAATCGAAGTAGTTACCAAGGTGTTGTGTGTTATTATTATTGTTATAAATAAAAAAATACTCACTAGTGGCTTTCCTCAAAATTATACCCACTAGTGGATAATCTGTTACTTTGCTTGTTTAAAATCGCCATAGTTATAGAGCATTTATTGAGAGGTGTTGGATAAAAGTCTAAAGTTATGCAATAAATTTTAAAAGCTTATTTTGTTCTTCAAATTAGTAAGATATATGCCACATGTACCATTGACAACAAATACATGTTAAAAAGTACTGTACAATTTCAGATATCACGAAATATCACTAAAAATTGGTATATACTTTTATTGTATTTCTATATAATATAAACCATAAGAAACATAATGTTGTAGAGCGCATCGTCATATCTCTTAAATTTATAGAGATATGGCAATTTTTGATGTTTTTCGAAATGCTACTTTGAGTGGCTGCAACTCGCAATCTATTAAAGATATTGAAAATAACACTCAGTTCTGAGCGTTTCATGCATTTTTCTACAAATTAGCAAATTTTGAAAATTTTGAAATTTTTCGATATTTTCCCTCAAATTTCGATAGGCGATAACTTGAAAAATATAAAAGATACAGACTCGCAGACTGAACCATTCGATTCAGCTCGTCAAAATACATAAGTATGTAAAATTTCATTAAAATTGCTTTACGCGTTATAGAGTTAGAGCAAAAAGTGTCAAAATCGCATTTTGGGCGCCAAACGTCAATAGGTACCCCTTGACGGTTGGACTGAAAAACGAGATTTTCAGAGATTTTGCTCTAAAATTTCAACCCACAATCCGAATGTTCTGAAATTTTTAGGGTTTATGTATTTCGATGAGCTGAATCCAATGGTTTAGTCCGCAAGGTCATATCTCGTTTATAATTTAGGATATCGCTGATCGAAATTTTGAAAAAAAAATTCAAAAATTTTCAATTTTTCAAAAATTTGTTATTTTGCTATAATATGCACGTATACTACAAAACTGAAGAGTATTTTTCGATATCTTGCGTAATTTTTGAGTTGCAGAACCTCAAAGTTGCACTTCGAAAAACATCAAAAACCGCCATATCTCGAAAAATTTAAGAGATATGATGATGCGCTCTGCACCAGTGAGTTTTTTAGGGTATATATTATATAGAAATACAATAAAAGTATATACCAATTTTTAGTGATATTTCGTGAAATTGAAGTACAGCTGAAAGAGGTGGTTGCAAGCGCGGTGCAGAGAGAGTGAAGGCAGAGCAACATATTGCGCACTTATACTATAAATATTTCATTAGAGTGATTTGAATTTTCCGCTCAATTTCACCCGTTCAATTGGGAACGCACTTAGATGGTAGAATATGGCCTATGACCAATCTAGTGTTATATAGAAATCAGTGTAGTTAACTCTTTGGAAATTGTAGACTTTTTGACTAATCAACCTCGTAGCTATGGAAATAGCGCTAGTGGCACAATTAAACTGAATACTTTATGTAGTATTGTACCAGACCATAAAAACATTAGTGTCCTTTATTACAAAAAAAAAAAAAAATTGTTATGCAGCTTGATAAATTTTAAAAAATACTACATTATATCAACGAAATTAATTCATTATGTGTTTTTTATCGGCACAGTTTTGAACCAGGTTAATTAATGTTGGATAAATTAAAATATAGGTTAATTTGTTTTTGCATTTAAAATAACAATAATAAACAGCAAAGGTAGTGTGAAAGTAAAGCGGAATAATAATAATAATAAACCTGTCCACAATTACAGAAAATGAAATATAACTGCCAGATTTTTAAATTTCTACATCGCTTGAGATATGATTAAAATAAAATTTATTCTCCTGCTAGATTGAAGACCGCATGTGAACATACTACTAGAACAGTTGACGTGGAACAAGTAATTCAATCGGTTCATGGATGAAATGTTAAAAGGAGTTGTATATTTCATGACAGATTTCTTTAGCTTGTATTGAATAGTAATGAAGAAGATTTTTATCTTAATAACCTGATTAGAATGTTTGTTATGCTGTAATTGGTTTCTCGATCTGTTCTAAATGAATGAAAGGCGGTCGTGAGTTACATGTCAAATGAGTTAAATGAATGGAGCTGATCCAAAGAATAGACATAATATAATAATGGATTTATTCACTACATTTACAATGCGCTATATTCATTTTGACATGAATAATGTTATTATAGATATTGATAATAGTTCTTTTTACTTCATATGGTTGTACGAAGATTATTTTTTTTTAGAAGAAGCACCATCAATTTATGAAATAGCGTACAAGTGGGCAAATAAAGTGGCGCCTTTTTATATACCTTAAACCCTTACAAAACGAAATGAAATAAATATTTAAAAAAGCTTTCAGAACTCATAATATAGTGAAAATTAATAACTGGGTAAAAGTTCTGTAAATATTTATTAAAATCACGACGTTTCGACAGCAAAGTGCTGCCCTCTTCAGGTAAAATATAAAACAATGAATAATAAATATGTGGCCAACAATGACATTTTCAGCAACTGCAGTTGCTGAACATGCCATTGATGGTATTGATTTTGAAAGAAACGAAGATTATAGTAAAAGAAAATAACTGGTTGAGAAGACTAATTAGAGAAGATTTTGAAATCAAGAAATCTTCAAATAATCATAATTTGAATACAGGCTTTGAGCTAAATAAGGTTTGGTTAACTGTAGTTCTTCCTTAATTTTCTTTTTATATTTTGTATACTTTGATCCATGTTACCCTTATTTTGTCAACTCGTAACCTTGACTACATATTTATTATTTATTGTTTTATATTTTACCTGAAGAAGGCAACACTTTGGTGTCGATACTTCGTGATTTTAATAAATATTTACAGAACTTTTACTTGAAATAAAATAAATTTATTTTTTGTTACTCACGAATATAATGTAAAAAATCTAGTTTGTCACCATTATTACAAGAATTTCTTCTAAATTAGATATTCAATAAATACGTTTGACATATATTTGACAAATAGAATAGATGTCACTTGTCTGTTCTCATGACTGATTAATATATAAATCAGACGACAATGGAAAAATCCAGGGGAAATAAAAAATTGTATACACATTTCTAAATAAAATATTAATAGATACTTAACAAATTAATAATAATAGCATTAAATTGGGTCTTTCGCCATTTTTTGAAAAGACAAATCTGCAGTTTTAAAAAGTATTAATTGTTATTCATTAAGCCACAATGATTTTTTTAAATGTTGTGACGTAATAATGAACGTTTTGTGAATCCAAGTACAACCGAAGCATTTACGAGTTAATGTAAATGTCAGTAAACTACAAGAATGACTGTTGTTGCCAATTTTCGTACTTTGGATGTTATGCTTTTTAATATGCTCCGAAGATTAATTTTTGTTATAAGATCTGAATCTCATTTTTATGTTGCAAAGCTGAAGAGGTACTAAATTTCTATGGTCTACGTTCTATTAAACTGATAGTAAATTCTCGGAATAAAATGAAACGATAAAAGAAGTTAACGATTTAAAAGCCCCGTCTGGGAATTAATAAGTCATAGTTATAGAATTTAAAGCATTCTCATTAAAATTTCATCTAACAATGGCATGTAAGAGTAGAACCTTATTTACCGGTATTTTGTAATTATTTGCAAAGTACGTTGTGAAACACAAACATGCAAAATGAAAAAGAATGCTAGTACAGCAGCGACCTCTCTGGGGAAGAAGTCAAGTCAGGGCTCAGGACAAAGAAAACGTCTTCTTCAACCTGCCGTGGATTGAAAAAGTTTCCGGCGATAATAATGATGCAGCCAGCGAACAAGAATATTTAAAACTTTCCAGAACAAAAACTATTCCGCGTCATTATTAAAAGTGACGTCGGCGTGCCAGATGCGTACGCCATTTCCAGTAAATGAAATCAATTTTTAAATTAGCGACGGTAAAGATGAGAAATGCGAATTGCGTGGGTGCATTTGCATTTCTCAGTGGGATGAAAGAAGGGAGCGGACAGGAAACGGAAGAGAAATGGACGAATGACGTAATGAGCGTTTTCAATACAATCAGAAGCAAACGCGCAGCGTTAATGGACCGAGCCATGTTTCGCGAAAAGACACGTCAATTTTCACTTGTTTGGAATTCGTCTATTTTATTCTCCTGTCAAATTCGGCGCGTGATATTGCTTATCCGGGATATTGTTCGCTGTTCGCTGGAACCGGGGGTGAGTTCTGGAAACAAGTTTTGAGCGAGAATCATCCATAATGTATTGTATATTAAAGAACGAGTTTCAAAATAAATGATCATTTCATTTCTTGAGGGGGGAGCTGTACGTACTGCATGTATTGGGCCTTCTTACTTTCTTAAATAATAACAAAATAATCATATCATTAAGTCATTTACCCAATTTGGGTGTAACACTTGCTTTCGTAGATCTCCTTAAGTGTACATCTTTAATGAAGTATGTGTGTGTATGTGAGTGGATGGATGTGTTCGTATGTTCAATAACTCTTAAATTATAATATACATTCGCCCCTAATTGACTTTATTAGGGCCGGTTTATCAATAGTATGTTAAGAGTGACTGCTACATGTCAAGCAGATAAAATTAATATTCTTGTTAAACCTCCTGGTAAGATTATTCTCTCTATCGTACATTTTTCATGTTCCTAATAGTTAACAAGAACTATAAGCTTTTACTAAGACAGTTGGTATTACTATTTCTAAAATTTGACATTTAAAAGTGATAATTGTGAGATTATAGTTCTGTTTATTGGTATTATAAGTAAAATGGCGCAAAAAGGAAAGATCTACAAATTTTTCACCAAGTGAAGTTGAATTGCTAATTAATTTAGTAATGAAACATGCTAAAATTATTGATTAAAAAAAAAACGGATGCTATAACTTGGAAAGATAAGAAAAACGAATGAGAGAAACTGAAAGATGAATTTAATGCATCGAATAGCATTTGCCAACGCACGGTAAAATGTTGAAAACGAAATATGAAGATATGAAAAATACAATAAAAAGAAAAGGACTTTACAGAAACAAAATTTATATAAAACTGGTGGTGGAAATTAAGAAGATGTAGTGTTTAAACCTGTAAAAGAAAAGCTTCTTAATTAATTTCGACTAAATATTGAACGGATCCATTACTTGACCTAAATCTATTTACACAATCGGTGTCGTCCCAATATTCTAAGTGATTAGGCCGTTGTCTAATAATATATGGCCTTCTATGAATTATATTAATATAGTCTAATAATTCTTCATCGCTAATTCAGTCAGAAAAAATGTCTACGTCGATTTCAGCCTCATTTTAATATTCAAGAAACACCTTGTTATCAAAATACTAAAACTACTCATATGACAGTACTTTATGTTAAGCCTTACCAGTCACATATTCTCTAGTCCAAGATCTTGGTAACTACCTGCCAGTTAAATGACATTTATCCTCCCGGTAAACATTATCAGTCGATTGATAGATAGAAAAACATAGTTACCAGGCAGATAAGTTTAACAGAATGTTTAACAGTCGATTGATAAACCGGCCCTTATACACATTCAACAAATTATTGGTATCTACATAAAAATATCGCCAAAATCTTATTGCCCAATACGTCGGAAACATCAATAAGAATCATCCTTCCTCAACTACTTCATCTCCTCAACCACCCAATGCATTATCCCCGATACAGTTTATCAGCAAGACAAATAGACTTCGTATGCGTAATAACTCGCTCGCACTAACTCTGTTACTGGGTGGACGAGACACGAGACAACATTGCAGTCTCCGTGAACAACATAGAGACGTGGACGTCAATCCGTCAAGGCGGCTGGGCACGCTGTACGATTTAATCCCGAGCAGAGCACACTGTGTGTGGACGTGATCCATCAACGCGTCGCGGGGCCAGTTGTAGTAGTGGTGGAGTGATGTCCAGTTCGATTAAATGGAAACTGGAGGGTTGGATTGATTTTGTTGGAGGTTCTTCAATGCAGAAGGGTTTATAGTGTAAAAAATATATTCAACACTTGTTTAAACAACTTCTTTATCTTTCTTTCTATCCCTTTAGCCATTCCTTCCATTATTTCCTATATTTGCGATCTTATTAATTTTTTTTATTGTTTCCTCTTTTGATCCCTTTTCTGCTATTTTTATTTCAGATGTTTTTCTCGGTTTTCAATTTTTCTGCTTCTATTGATGTAACCGGATTCTATAAATTTTCAAACTAGGTTGTTTTGGTCCAACCTCATTGTGTGTCCCTACTATTCTAGTTGCTCTTGCTTTATCTTTTCAACTTTATCCAATTGTTTTTCATTCTCCTTATGTTTACATTTCTAACTCTGTTCTACTTTGTTATTACCACCATCTTTGTAAGATATTTCATTTCTGTAGCGATTAACTTTCCCTCATGTTTCTTTTGCATTTCCTCTTTGCCGTCAATAATGTATTTTATGCTCTAATATACCTATATTGTTTATAGTTTCATTCTCTTTGCTATTTTTAGCTTATTTTGCCATCTTTTTGTATTATGCTGTTACTGTTTCTAGATATTTGTCATTAATTTTAAATTAATGTTTATTTTGTTCTGTCATTATATAATTTATTACCATTATTTTGTGTTTTTAGTATCCTATCCATTACAATGATTAAAAAAAGTGTTCTTGGTCTATCTCCTTGTTTTACTCCTATTTCCATCTCAAAAATCCCCTTATTTTATTTTAATTATTCATCTACCATTTGAAATATTAAATAATAATAAAATATTGCAGTCAAAATTTATTAAAATTCTAAAAATCCTACGTTACAGTCATATAATGGCAACTGAATTTATATTTGAAAGAAAGAAATTAATAATGCGTACCCAATAATCTCTCAATTTCGGTTTCAGTTAAGTTCTGCCCATTATCATTAAACTTATAGTAGTTAAGTTTCGTTACTCTATCTATAGTCTAATGTTTTAAGAACTGTATTAGTACACAAAAATATTACATTTTGGTAGTGCTAGTGAGATACTTTGTTCAGTTGTCAGTAGAAAAAGAACTGCAGAAAAAATAGAGTGGAAAAAATGGAATGAACATAGTGCCATATAATAATGCACTTTTACTAATCTTAATCTAATATTCGACTAAAATAAAATTCAGTTCTAATACAAATCTGAAATATTTCAAAATATTGTACTTCACACGTCAAAATATATGACTTACTGTAAATTATTGTTCAAATATTCATTTATTTCAAATAATTCAAATTATCTTCTTCTGTGGGTCATAAGGCAGACTATCAACATGTTAATCATAGCAAGATACCCATCTTCCATTTTAAATTCACAAACAAACCATTAATTATTCGTCCTTTCCTCCCATATTACTTATCTCCAGCATCAAGTTCCTGCAGAGTCTCAGCCTACTACACAATGTCTCTGCAGCAGCGATTCGTATTCCTTCACATCGCGGCGGCTGGGCTCGTAATTCAATTATTCCGGGCCGACACGTGGGCGACTAAATGCACTGCAACGTTATCTAGATCAGCTAAGTGCATTTTATCACTCACGTTAAATACGTCATCGTGGGTGGATATAAAATAATAACGGTGCTGCCGTTGCGTTGTTATTGGACACAGTGGTGTTGGTGTTTTGTCTCGTGGCGATTTTAAGGACGGTGAATGGTAGGTGAGTTAGTAGCTTAGTTGTGGTGTTGGAGTGATTTTTTAATTATTGCTGTTGTGAGTTATTGTTTAATTGTTTTCAAAGTTTTTAGGTGGAGTTGCCGATTGAAAGTAATGTATGTGCTCGTAGATTTATTGGCGTTAAAATACCAATAGACTTTGGTTGTGTAATTGAAATATGTACTAACTAATATATGATGTAAACTTTAAGGAATGCAAATAAATATAGCATCTATTTTTATCCACAATCCTATGCCTAATCTAGTGTTATAAAGAAATCAATATTCTGAACTTAGCTTAAGCAAAAAATCATACATTGTCAAAACTATGATCCCGTAGCTTTATAGATTCCCTAGCTGGAAGTAAAATGTCTACATAGATCATAAAACCCATGTAACAAAATGGTCGTCCACAGTTCACCGATTAAACTCCTCATTGACTGGGCACGCACGGCCCTCCTCCTTCGTGGCCGGTACCGGAACTATTAACTACATGATCGCAGCAACCGAATCATTAAACTTTAAATGTCACATTAAATTGCGAGGCCTTGCCGGTTGTTGCGGTGCGCGTCCTAACAGCCACCTCGAGGTTCGGTTCTGGAGTGAGTACCTCGCAGCGGCGTGTTGCAATAACGCCGTTGCCATGGTGATGCGCCGTGCTCACCCCAAGACAATTGCCCCAAGATTTATATATTCTCGGCGGACGATGTCTGCTGGGGTGCCGCGGACAAGACGGGACGCTGTAAGGATGCGCGCTAGGAAACTGTGCTTCTGCACAGTGTACGGCAAGACAAAAAAAGGAAATTTGAAAAATCTTTTATTTCTATTCTGTTTTTTAAAGCAACGACATATTTATACGTGTAATTAAGACAACACAAAATCAGAACTGCAATACTGCGTTCAGAGGTACTCAATTATAAATTATTATAGTTATCCTTTAGAATATGAAATATTGTAGTGAATAACGTAAAACTTTTTTTAAAAATAATGTCATAGTATATGATAAATGTAGGGTTAAACATTATGATGTTTAACTTATCTTACAGAAAAAAGAGATCTTGCAAACTCTATTCCAGTAATTGCAAGTTAAGAGTTTGGAGTTTGCAAGCTTCTCAATCAATACTTTTAAATGAACGACTTATGGTCGATTTATCAATCGGCTGTTAATCAAATGTTAACTAACATCAACATAAATAATACATATTTCTCTAAGTTTAATAGGATGGTTACTATAACAGTAAAATAAAGTTAATCATGAATGATAATTGGGCGCCCCCTCCTCTTTCTTTCTTTTTACACAGAACTGTTAAATCTGAAAAAATGGGAAACAAAATCACTGGACACAAAGCTATGGAAAGAAATATGCAATCAAGCCAGGGCCTGGCCTGCAGTGCTTATTTATATTATACATTAATTTAAAAAATTAAATATTTATTTAATTTTCTTAAAAATAATTAGTATGGGCCACTGACGTCACAAGTGACTTCTGGTTTACACAGATCTTCATAAAGTTTCGTTTTAACTAAATTGAAATGAATGGTGGAGGCGCCGCCAAAATAACAGAAGAAATTAAAAATATTTCAATAATATTTCAATAATATTTCAATAACCTTTTGATATTTTACACTGCTAGAAGTAATTCTCAACTACAGTACACATGTAAAATTATTCTTATGTTATGACTTTATAATGCAGAATAGTAGACATCACAAATGAAATTAATTGTTAATTGCCTTATTAACAAATTGTATCAATAAATGTCTAGATATATCTTTATGAGTCTTTCAGTGCACCAGTATATTCAGTTATTCCATAATAGATTTCGTAAAATTAAGCTTTTTGAACTTTATAAATATAGGTATCGTTTTCCTTCTCATTGGATCAGCGAGAACGTATGTCGATTTTTCATTCGGTTTACATGTGGAGGGGTTATGGGGCTTACTTTCTGAATAATACTGTACATATATATTTGTTCTTGCTATATGACACTGACTTTACTTCTTAACCTTATGATTCAAATTTAAATATTATTGACGTACGTCCACACGAAGTGTATGTTGCAAAAGCGCACCCGGGTGTTTCTGAAGACGGGAATCTTCCCAGGTTTCATCGCTCAGTGTTCAGTGCGAGTAACAGCACGGCGCGTCGCTTGCTACGCGATCTCAGCACCGCAGCCAGACATCAACTCCCGACTCCCGTCTCCCGGACCCGACATCCCGCCAATATAAGAAAGTACAGTCTGACAATAACTTGCATGCTCTTTACTCTCCTTGCACAAAACAACAGCCGTGAACGCCACTCATTACATACTTTTAATAAGTTTATACAAATTTAATGCTGTTTCATGTTATAATCTTTGAAAAATAAAACTATTGGAAGTGGTTTTATTGGAGAACCGCGTCAATAACTCAATAACCAATTTTCTTTAATATCTATGGAAAATTTAAAAGATACCTACTTAACACAATCAAAAGAAAATATTTATCAAAATATGCCAGAGAAACTATTTTATATACAACTGAGATACTTATTATATATTTTGTTTCGTTGGCAATTACTTAAAAAGAAATCTGATATTATACAATACCTACATGTATTTTTAAGCTGTAGAATTCCTCCATGCAATTAGTAAGTTACATACTGAACTGGATTAATGAAACTGGCCAAAGGGACACATGAAAAATATAACTGCTCTGCTTGCACTCATGACAAAATTAAATGAACGCATTTTATTACAACTGACAAGTATCTGGTCGCCCTTCAATTAAATTCTTAATGAAAAATTTTGGGTTTTAAGGGCCATATAACATGGAAATTTTATTTAATCAGATTTATATGCTTGAAAAATAAGTTGGAGTGAACCCAGATTAATAATCGTGAAGTGGGATTATTCATCCCGACGCAGAAGAGGTTGGTTTATAGCTTAGAATTTATAGTGACTTAACGCAAGGGTTATTTGTGAACCACCGCACTCATTATGCCAGGAATGGTGCTTAGTCCATGTGGAAGTGTTCATTTTAACCATGAAATTAAATATTTCTGCAAAGACATTGTAATTCATGCTACAACATTATTAAAGTGAATATACAGAAATACAAATTAGTTTCGTTCATCACTATGAAACATTGTGTATTCCAAATATTATACTCAGTTAAAAAGTTACTCCTGCGATATACCATGCAACATAATTTCGGATGAAAATATTTAATTTTATACAATAAATATATATTAAATCACGTTTTAAGCACATACTCGTACATCTAAATCATGCTTCGTTCTATTATCTGAGTATGTTCATTGTAATTGCTAAGGAAGGTTGGACCCTGATCTATCAGATTTTAACATAATTTTTGGTGAATTCTGATAGAAAAGATTTTAACATATCCTGTAAATTTTATATTGTTTTTCATTATTTTTCATATACTATTAAAATCTTAAATTATTTGTCCGTAGATGAATTTCGTTGATTCCTAATATTTTTGGACTTACAAATCATCCATAAGCAGTGACGTGATGAATTGAAGGGACTCTAATAATTAAAAAAAAAATCATTCATAATTAAATTTAGAGAATGAAATACTTAATGGGACATAACTTAATGAATGTGTGTATATTTATAAGAAAAATTTGAATTATGTCACGATTTGCTCAAGGGCTTTTTCTGATTAGCGTTATTTCTGGTTCAGAATACATTAAATAATAACTTTTGCATATTTTGGTGTTTCATTTTTAAAATATGATAACGTATTGAGAATGAAGCTCGCATGTGTCGTATTGTTGTCAAATATTCGGTGTTAGGCTCCAATAAATCAAGCTATGAAATCACAAGGTTTTCTTTTAACTGTTACATACGAATGGGATCTGCGGTATGATTGCGAAGTCATATAAAATACAGACTATGTAAAGAATAAACTGTTACATTTTCATTACTTCTCCGTCAAATAAAGTTCCGACAATTGCAACTCTTGTTCTGCTAAACGAAACGCTACAAACAAAAACATCCAGCAATAAAAAGATCTCATAAAACTCGTTCATAACCCTTGAAAATTCTACAGTTTCTTACGGCATCATCTAGGGTGGTTAATTGCTCCGACAAGAGTTTAAAAAGTATAACAATGTGTTTCCCGAAATCCGAACAATGGGAAACAGGCCCGGGACAATGCGGCAGAAACTTCAGTGCACGAATCTTTTCACAGTAGATAAAGCCGCCGCATAGAGAGAAATAAAAAATAAAGAGTTCGGCCGGTGCTGCATTGTCTGATGTAAGTTTTATTGCTAACGCTACTAAATGAAATTGCGTGTTCGCCCAGGGAGATATTTTTGCAATGTGTAACTAATTGGCGACGTTCTGATTTGACCCATTGATATAGACTTTATTATATTTTAGTAGGAGCTCATTCCGCTTTCAGAACTACGATGGAATTCAATTTTCAAATATATCACATATAAGTTTTACTGTAAAAATAGTGATGCAGAAAATATTCAGAACAATACTATATTAAAATAAGGTACAACTTGTTTATAGAAGCATACAAATCAGATCTAATATTTTATGACACCCAAACCCTAGTACAACTTTGGTTAAATATAAATTATAGCAAATTTGTAACAGTAAAGTAAAGAATGATACTTGTATAAAACAGTAAGGCAACATAAACCATGAAATACAATCAATCTCCTCGAAATTTTACCCTTTCAGTAATTTTTTTGGTATGTGTGAATAATTATTTGTATATTATTTCATGATTATATTTAACTTTTAACAATTTACTTGGACCTTGAAATTGAAAATTTTATTTTATATTATTTTATTTCTTGATGCTTAAAATAAAGAAATTAATTATTTTATCCAACACCTCTCAATAAATGCTCTATAACTATGGCGATTTAAACAAGCAAAGTAACAAATTACCCACTAGTAGGTATAATTTTGAGGAAAGCCACTAGTGAGTATTTTTTTATTTATAACAATCATAATAACACACAGCACCCTGGTAATTACTTCGATTGATATTTTAATTTTAAAATTTAAAACATATGTCACTGTCAAACAATATTTCTTTTATAAATGTTCAATTTATTAAGAAATATTGGATAAAATGTTATACTTCACACGTGGGCAAAGCAGAATTACCCAATAGATTAAATTAATACACTCAGCCTACGTCGTCATGTGCTAAAATTTCTCTCGTGGGTAATTCCTTACTTTGCCCACTTGTAAAGTAAATAACTATTAAAATAATATTTTGAGGCTTGAATATTGTTGGCGCCAACGACGGCCAATGCAAGATCTGTAAAATTTATGATCTGGGAAACTTGGAAGTTAGCAGAGAGCCACTCTCAAGACACGTTAGTAATATTTTCCAGATGTGTGAGATCATATTACAAGCGTGGCTTGAACGCTTCTTCGAGGGCTCCCAGGTCATTAGTAAATCAGTTAGGTACAAACTACGGCTGAATGTAGTCATCAGCAGTATATTCAGCATTTTTACTGCGTAGCCGTGCTACCACTTTATCTTTAATTTCATTGTGGCCGTGCCACTAAATATAAATAAGCGTGGTCAATCCACCAATTGTAATATACGTGTAGATATTGTGTTTGTTTAAATAATTACAAGTTACATATACACTGTGTATTAATCAAGAAACCCTAACTCTGGTCCTTCGACTCCAAAACATTCAACAATCATCACCAGTAATACATTACATACAAATATTTACTCATTTACATTTAAGAATAATAATAAGCAATGACTAATAAATATCTTTAAAAATACTTTCGTCCTAGGTGACCAAACCAACTCATCTGACTCACTCCCACTTTTTTAAAAAAAAATTTCAGTCTCATATTTGTCATACACCAACATACTCCTTTCAAATACCTCATTTCCACAGTCAACATACTTCTTTATCCACACCTAACATTCAGAACCATCCATCTATAAAGTCTATCCAGACTTATTTGCTTGCTAAAATCATATGTAGGTAATGTAAATAATTAGTGTGTTCATAATTTATATGTGGAAAATTTGAGTACATCGAAGTGAGTTGTCTTCATGGTAGGCTGGATTGAGAAAGGATCAATTGTAGAAGCGCGCAGAAAATGATCAGACCAGCGGCGGGGATTTCGCTAAGATGTAAAGCCTGATTGATTGCGGAATGAAAGGGACGGTTCCGGTTTCAGTTCCGATTCCGATTCGAATTCGCAGGGAGGAGAATCGAATATCGGTTCGTCCTCTTTGAGATCGGCGTCTTATGTGCTTTCGGGGGGCGGACTATTTTGTGCCCTTTTATTATCTTCATCATTGAACGAAAATAGAATTCATATTTTATGTGAAGCTCTCTTTTTATACGAATGGGATTATCAAATGGCATTTTCTTCCGAATTTGCAGGCGTATTTTTGGATTTGGTTGATTTATTGAATGAACGTTTACTGCGAATGATTTCCAGGAAATACCGTAGTGTTAAATGACGTTCTTTCCCGTTTTTAGTAGAATTTGATCTTTATTTATGTTATTATTTACGAAATAAAATATTTTGTTGCGATTTGAATAAACTGGAGTTATGGATTTATGCTGGAGGTTTCGATAACATTTTGATGTCGGTATATATCTTTATAAATGGCGTATTTATTTCAATTTGCAAGAGATTCTTACTTCAATACTTTATAAAACACATAGAATTTTTATGTCTTCATATTTTTTAAATTTAGTATTTCACAAAATAGTAATGTGATTATTTATATTCTACGTACATCTTGTGATGTTTCGCCCTGGTTTTTATAGTTTTTATAGTTTGTTTGGCGAACATCACATCGACTCTTACTGAGCTCATGTATTTTTTCTTGTTTATTTTGCATTTTCAACGTAATCATAACCAACTAGAATGACTTTAATTTACAGGTACGTATTCAGTCTCACAGATTACAATTATTAACATTTTGTTATTCCAGGTACATTTAAATAGTATAAAATATTATGAACAATGTAACAATAAATACATGTCTAGAAAATGCAAAATAAACAAGAAAAATACATGAGCTCGGTAAGAGTCGATGTGATGTTCGCCAAACAAGCTGAATCCGTGAACCAAACTATAAAAACCATCACAATCTATAAACGTTTTACTTTAAATAATAATAAAAATAGTGATATACATATAATTTAGCAAATAGCTCAACTCGTTTCATTCATTTGAAAATGTTTTGAACAATATATTTAAAAGTGTAGATATGTATTTTACATTTCATAATTTAACTATCTGATTAGCTGTTAGTATTGTACCGTTTCCTAGTGACACATCAACAACATATCCAATTTGATCAATCTTATCATTTAATTTATTTCTGCATAAAACTGTTTAAACCAATGTTTCAACTGCTTTTATAATATTGACGCTGTTGACCTGATGATGACCAAATATATAAGTCGAAATCAATAGTCAATAAGATTAGTAATTTATTTACAATCAGCCTGCTCATCATTCCAAAATTTAATTTAGCTGTTAGTATATTATAAGAACGAGGAATAATTTTATTTTTAAGAGAATAAGGAATTACAATATTGTAAGGTAAAAGAAAGTATGTATGTTATAACATTCGAATATGGTAAGAGCTGATTTCATGTTACTTTAGTTTATTGATGTCAAATTTAAAAGTTCGCAAAAACTTAAATATTCAATTGTACATCATGTGATAACGAATTTTTAATTTGTATTCCAAGTAAATTCTAATAACACATCATGATTTTTAAATAATACAGGTAATTCGTGTAATACTTAATTAATTCAGAATTCCCTATAATTTCAGTACTTTTTGTAAAGAGTGTCACCAATGATATCTCGAGATCTATAAGATATACGAAATTGATTAAATTAGACAAAAATATCTATTAATTTGATTAAGCTAATAGCTGCATTTTTAAATAAATGTTATGTAGATACCAATAATTAAAATTAATAAACTACAACGGTAATTATTTGTTGTAAATGCAACAAATTCTTATGGTTGCGATATCCTTTTAAAATAGAATAAAGGTGGGATTTCCAGAAAGATATTTGCAGCTACAAATAAGCCGTTTTGTTAGCATATTTCACGGTGACAGCAAAGTGTTTAATGGGCACTTCAACAAAGGCGTTTCCGACCTTTTCTTATGTATGAGCGGCACAATTTGTTTTAAAAATATTGTCCAATGCATATGAAATGAAATTCGCTTCAAAATATCTGCGACGCGATTTAAATTCCACGGCTGTATGGCACAAAAGAATATTTCCCGCGCCATTTTTCTCCAGAAGGACAGAAGATGGAAGAGGCGGCTTTTTATTATTTCCACAGTTAAAGTTTGCAAAGCTTCAGTCAGTTTATTGCAATGGACGCGTTTCTAAATGTCTCAGTTCCGAATATCATACATGTGCGTGTGGAGAAGCGAAGAAAACTCGAAGAAAACCTAACAATAAAACGTAGCTAAACGGCAGATTTTACGTCATTTTCACGGCCAGTTGAATGAAAACGGTCGTTGAGCACCGAAAAACATCAAAATACGCCACGGTGGAGAAGGATTTTGTTTGTTTGATTTATTACCGCGACGCGGAGTGTCTTTATTGTGTCGATGCTCCATGACTTTGGCGCAATCGATGGCTGATGTTTTCGCTACATTTATCACTGTCCCCGTGTGTCGCCCGCCTGCCCCATGCAACCCTGATGCAGTTATTGTCGAGGTATTATGCATGTGACTTGCGGTGGGTTTTTTCTTATTTCCTGTCATGTTAACGTGTTGCTGTTGACACTTTAACTTCGATATGAATGAAGTGACTAACAGGTGATGGCTGATGCTTAAAATTTATTGACGTGTTATTCAGCAAGGACACTTGAGTTTCGTGCGTTATACTCGAGTGTATAAAAGAGAAAGTACATACCTACTCTGATGGAATTATAAGATTTATCAATTGTTAATAGTTCAAGTGAATAATATCAAAGTTATTAAGTTACAAAGACCAGCCTATCCAATCAATCGGTAACTACAGACGCGTTTGGTACTGTGAGGCAATGGCACCGAATGACTGGCTCAGCGAGATCTAAGATCCCTACAAACTAACTTTATTCCATTAAAAGCTGAGGTCTGATAAAGGGATAGCTTTTCAGAATAGCTAACTAAAAAACAATTATTCTGTGTTAGAGGAAGAAACCATTCTCATTCTCTTTGCAAATTTTAAATAAATAAGAATTCCAATGTAGTGAAAAAATAAATTACCATCAGAGTAACTGAATTTACGTTAAACGGAAATGAAACAAAAGTGCAGCGGCGCTGCTTAGAAATGCAGAATTAAAATAAAACAGTGAGATGTAAGCGAGGGCAGTACGTATAAAAAAGAGGAGTAACCATTCGGAACATTTCTCTTCTTTTGTTTCGAACTTGGCCTCCCCGTTTATTTCGTTCCGACAGAAACTGTTTTAAACTTTTCCAATAAAATGTCATCGAAAATGTGATATAAAAGTTCTAAGTGTATAAATAAATTCAAGGAAAATGTGCCCTGAATTTTTAATCTGAATCGAGGTGGAAATATAAAATATAGTTCTGCATTATGAGATGATGAAGTGAAATAAAACTTGTTAGCCGATTCTTTCCAAGAAAAACGCGATTTCAACTTTCTATACATTTTATTCTTCTATTATGTTTTTAAGCTGTAATCTACAGGATTTGTAGAAAGAATGGATTTGATTTGAATACTGAATTAATAAGAATTACTCATGTCATAATTTTTATCAATTAACATTCTGGACTCTCTTGAGTCATAGGGCCGCAAAAATTTTTGAATTCTTAAAGCGTGATAGTTTGGAAATGTATACAATTTTGTTTCGCTACCATTTAGCCAACAGGATAGTAAAATTTTTTAACCTCGACAACTGCAACAGAATTGCATATTCATTAAACAGCAAATTGTCATGAGCAAAAAATTCTACTGGACTTTGAGGATTAACTTAAACAATCGTTAATTAAAGTCGTACACTTTCCTGATCACAATGCATCTTCATTACCGGGAAAAACCTACTATTTAGTTAAAAACCCTACAAAGAATCCTTATTAAAGAGCCCAATTTAGCTCTGGATGGCTGCCAAAACACCATTACTTTTTCACAAAATCACAAAGCCAACGCAGTGCAGAGACTCTGCATCGGACGCACAAGAGAACAGTTAATTTCTTCATTACACACTCGAGCAGTTATAAAACGAACTAATAAAGACATCAGACGAACTAATATGCATAATCGAATGTACTTAATGGAAATATCGCCCACTTTACTTTTACTATCCGTTCACGAGGTTTTATCACTTGGCTGCGATCGTAAATGAGTGCTTACTGTTCTGTTAGCGAAGACTCTTGGATGCACCCGTTTTGTTTAGAGTTTACAGCGAGTACTTGGAATAAATAATCTGATGGGAATGTTTATGTACTAAATAAAATTTATGGAATTTTGTTAGTTATTTTAAGTGGCCAGAGAATTGGATTCAAATAAAATTTTATGTTGTGTGGATTGTTTGCAAATGAAAACATTCGATTTACTACTGATTTTATCAGAAGTCTTTAGTCTTGAATTTATGAACAGGTTTTAGAGACAATATCTCAAGAATTTATTTGTTCGACTTTATTGACGACATCGCGAATTTTATTTGAGGAATATATTAGTACTCTGAAAAATAAAATAAAATAAATATATCATCACGCCTTTTAACCATTATGGCTGTGGCAATCTGCTTACGCAGAACTCGATAAGTGATATATTTTTGCCTATGAGCCATCAAATCGTAGCCCCCAAAGATGTTAGTGAAGGGGAAAATTTAAATTGGCAACTGTCAGCTGTAGGATTCGGACTGGGACCGACACGTTACCACACCTCTCAATAAATGCTCTATAACTATGGCGATTTTAAACAAGGAAAGTAACAGATTACCCACTAGTGGGTATAATTTTGAGAAAAGTCACTAGTGAGTATTTTTTAATTTATAACAATAATAATAACATGCAACACCTTGGTAACTACTTTGATTGACATTTTAATTTAAAAAATTTAAAACATAATTTTTTAATGTGTGCAAACTCTTTTATGACTTGTTCGTAGCTCCTAGTTGAATTAATTTTCTGCAGACAATAAATTTATTATTATTATTATGTCACTGTCAAATAATATTTCTTTAATACATTTCTTACTTTGCCCACTTTTTAAGTAAATAACTATTAATCTGGCTTAGTTTAAATTTGCGTGCGAAAAAATTCTATTAACTATTGTAAAAATCAATTTATGATATTTTAGTTTAACTCTCTTCAAATGTCTCACAAAAAATAAAAGTATGTGGATGTCAAAATTATATAAAATTATAGTGTATTGAGAATATTGCATAATCTTAATTACATTTTTAATAAGCCTATACGCAATACGCGTACCATACTGTTAAAATAAATTTTGAATTAAAATTAAGAAGTAAAATATCTCATAATTTAAAACATGCCTGTTTCGCTCGCAGCAGCAACACCAAACACGGCCCGCTATTATAATTAGTACACTCCCGATACACAAAAGTAATTTAAGACGTCATTCCATATTCAGCTCACTAATTAGTAATTAACGTCTAGTATTATACCCCGACGGATGCAGATACGTTGAGCATGTAACCAATAGGGCGGTTTGACGTTTCTTCCGATTCATCGTTCTACTGTTTCGCCTGGATTCAAAGCACACTTGGATATTGTAGACGGTGTTTCATTTTGCGGGTGGGTTGCTGAGTTTTAATTACGGTACTAATTGCCCCAAGTAATTTACGAGTTCTTAATTATTAACAAATATAAAATGTTGAAAATTAATGGTTACTAAATATGTCATTTAGTGACGTGTTTAGCCTAAGGGGTTGCATTTTCGGTTCTGGTTTCTGATGTCAGAATATAAGATGGTTTAATTTAAATTTTCAGGTCGGGTTGAAGACATTATCTTAATTGGTCCATTCGTAATTTGTTTTCGTTTATTTACTTTCTCTATTATAAATATATTTCACTTTAAACAGTTGTTTCAAATATATGTAAATGTTGTAGGAGTATGATGTGTTCTAGCAAAATACTCACATAGTTGGATAAGAAGAATGAATGAATAATAATTAGTTATTATTATTAGTACAGGTGTACTATACTAAGACATTTGGGAGCCATAACTTGGCGGTTGGTAACCACACTTCATGTTCATAAATATATCACTTATCGAGATCTGCGAAAGCAGAGTGATACACCCGATATGGGTTAAAGTCGTGATGATTTATTTAATTAATTTTTATATTGAATTATTAACAGTGGTCTAAAAATATTTCATGTGTAATTAAATATATGCATCATATTTTTACTTAAGTATGAAATTAAATAAAAATATTTTATAAGTTATTTATTTTACAAGTGGACAAAATAAGGAATAAAATTATTACACTTAGCCTTTGCCTTCGTGTGCTAAAATTTCTCTCGTGGATAATTCCACATTGTCCACGTGTAAAGTATAACGTTTTATCCAACATCTCTTAATAAATGCACAGGGTATTCGGCAATAATCATTTTTAAAATCATTGCTCTAATCTAGTAGCATGTAATAAATAATAAATGTCCAAAATAAATTCAAACACAATTAATTCAATATTAAATTTAGACCTTATAATTGTTTCGCTCCTACATAAATATGTACACAGGCTGTTCAATTTAAGTGTAATACCATTGCTATTTAGTAAAAGTTGATTAAATTAGCAAACAAATTCTATTTTACTGTTCTATATTACAAGGAGCAACAGTTATTTACTTTACAAGTGGGCAAATTAAAGAATTACCCACGAGAGAAATTTTAGCAAACGAAGCCGAAGGTTGAGTATGATAACTTTATCGAGTAGGTAATTCCATTTTGCCCACTTGTAAATGCATAATTTATTAAAGAAATTTTATTTGACAGTGACATGCTTTAAAATTTTAAAATTAAAATATCAATCGAAGTGGTTACCAAGGTGTTGTGTGTTATTATTATTATTGTTATAAATAAAAAATTATTCACTAGTGACTTTTCTCAAAATTATACCTACTAGTGGGTAATCTGTTACTTTCTTTGTTTAAAATTGCCATAGTTATAGAGGATTTATTGAGAGGTGTTGGATAAACAAAATTTCTTCGCTAGTCACAATAGAAGTTTTTATTTTCTTCATACTCATGCCACAGAAGTTATTTAATTTCATATCAAATGGCTGATATTTTAAAGCTTACTTTACTTATTCTTTCTAGAAAGTATCTCTAAAAAATGTTTTTTTGTGAACTAGACATTAGATGCTCATTAGTTTGTCGACCAATACACAACAGCATCATCATCTGTTAGTACTTCCAGGAGACGAACAACATCGTCCCCCCAAAAATTACCATTTTTAAGTACGTGATATTTCAAGACTCCCGCAATATAACCAGAAGACTTCGTGTAATTCTGCTAAATTTATATTCCTGTGGTGCTCAGGCGTGACCTGTGACCGCGGCAGGATAATACTCGATAACGGCGTAGGATTTGCTCGTCCTGCGGTTTGTCCTTGCAGTGCGTGAGCAACCCTTAGACTCCGGCTGGGAACGCAGTGAGGGCCCGGTGTCAGAGGCTAACTCTACAACTCTATTACAATGCTAACACCGACTTAAATGATTGCGATAACGATAACTGGACTATTGTGGCTTTCTGCTTCCTGATAGTTTTGGGAGGATATATATTGGAATTGTGAGGATTTTGCTGGTTCTTTATGAGGATGATTGCAGAACTACATAGAGGTAGAGAATGTTAGAGAATTCTTTTAAATTTGTAGCAGAGCTTAAAATTTTATCAAATGTATTCAGCATTAATTACATTAAAAATCGACGAATGAAGAAATATAATGTAAAACTGTTTTATACAAATATTAGTTCGGTTTTTGTTACTACGTTTACTAGTTCAGTTTGAAATTTTAAGTAAAAGTATAGCAGATGTTTCTGCCCGTACACATCGACGCTTTAAAGCATTCTAGGCGGTAAAATTTAAATAAGTTAATTATTTATCTAATACAAAAAGGATGAAAATTATTTTCAAGATCATTTTAAATATTCATAATGAATTGCGGAATTTTCTTTTTAATCAAAATTCGTACACAAAAAACTATTTTGAACGATTGTCAATTGTTTTTTTCATAATTTTTTTTAATCCTACCGTGTTTGGTATCTAATTAATGGTTTCACGGAAGAGATTTAAACACAAAAATGACAAAAAATTATTTTGGGCGATCGTCAATGTTATTTAAATCAATGTTATTTAAATCCCAACGTGTTGGGTATCATATTAATGGTTTCATGAAAGAAATTTTAAATCAAGTGTCAAAAAAGTATTTTGGAATATCGTCAATTGTTTTTTTTATAAATGTTATTTAAATCCTACGCTCAAATTAAAAGTTTCATGGAATATATTTGAACTCAAGTGTCAAAGGGATATTTTGAAGGATCATTTGTTGTTTTTTTATAAATGTTATTTAAATCCTACAGTGTTTGGGATCAACATAAAATTTCTTACGCAGGAGATTTGAACTCAAGTGTCAAAAAGTTCTTTTGGATGATTGTCAATTGTTTTACTATAAATGTTTTAAATACTACCGTATTTGGTATCAAAATAAAGGTCTCATGGAGGAAATTTAAACTAAAGTGTCAAAAATTTGTTTCGGATGGAAGACTGCTCAATTTATTTCTCTATATTTTTAGTTGTAATCTTCTTCAAGGTCGCGGAGCCTAGAGCTCAGACCTGCGAAGCAGGTCGGACCGCTGGTCCATTACTAAAATGCCCATTTCTATGTATGAAGAAATTTAATGTAAAACTGTTTTATTTTACAAATATGAGTTCGGTATTTTTTTACTACGTTAGCTTTACTACTTGTTTCCTAATCTGAAGTTTTTGAGCACTGTCAATGTGCTGTACAATATCGCCATTTTATATCATATCGGATCAATATCTACTACTATTCAAAAAACTAATCACACATCCATTACTAAAATACACATTTCAGCTCTCTTCATTTCGATACAAAACACGGTATTTCAAAAGCTACAAAGGCCACAAACGAAGCTGTCATCATTACATACAATGGAGGAAACAAAACACTAACTATTCTCTAATTCCAGGAATGAAAGTAATTGAATGGGCCTCGGGATGAAAGGCCATATCTGTGGACCTGTGGCAATTTAGGAACGGTCTATTAACGACGCACGCAATTAAATCATGCATGGACGTTCACGAATATGTCTGATATTTTAGCTAGTCGCACGCAAATATGCTTGGATGTGTGAATGGATATGCTGTACTGTAATGATTGTACATCAGAGACGAAGTAGGGAAATTTGAAGTTGTCTACAGTTGAGTTAATGTCAACAAACTGTGGGTTCTTTTAGTTTTGTTCCTGGAAGAATAGGTAATTAGAACCCTAATTATTTTCATTGTTATTTGCACTCTAACATAAGAGTAATATGAGACGTCATTTAGAAAAATGTGAAGAAGGGGAAATATGCTTTTCATAACCAACCTCTATAAAACTAATTTGAATTTGAACAATTCTATTTCTACTTCAAAAATTGGACTTGCATAAATATAATGTACATGTGAATCTAAGATTTCAATATAATTAAAAGTGTATGTATAAAAATTAGTGTAGATTTCACATAATTTAAATGAATTGATTGAGTATCTTCAAATCTTTACAATTATTTATTGCAAAACGAAAAATCGTGTTTTATTTCATAGCGCTCTTCATATCTGCATTAATCTTTCAATAAATTGAAATAAGGATTTCTTCTTTAGAACAATTATATAACAGTATCTAAGTATCAGAAACCCACTCCAAATATTAGTGGATCACTGTTTAAGTGTCCTTTTTTAGTGCTATTAACCTAAAACGACTGTAGAATGGTATAAAAAAATTATATAAAATTTGTCTCTTTTAATAGGCGATAAAATTATAACTTAAGTTTATCAGGTTAGACTTTGTACATTCGATTTAATACAAAATATTTGTTAAATAATTATATTATGAAGAAATATACAATTTCTGTTTAAAATATCATAATGAGCTTTTTACCTTAATCATTCTCAACGGTTTTCCAGTTTATCAATTACTCTCTCGCTAGACGACAGCACTGTTTAATAATCTCGATAATTACTATTATAATTACATAGAGCAGCGCTAAAATGCATTTTACCGTATAATTACTTTAGGTAAGATGCATCTTTGCAACACTGGCATGTAACAGCCATTATGAGTGAAGAATTATGTCTCGTACGCTATTTCCAAATTACGTGCTCGTTGCAGCATTGATCATGAATTTAATTACACATATGTATGTTGACAACAACACGAATATATCACGCTTTCTCAGAAAATGAAAATGTATTGTGAGAGACAAACACACGGTCGTTGAGGTAATATATGATAGCCGTTGTGCGCATATATATAGGTGCTAATTAATAATATGGAATACATAAATTTTGTTTGATTACTTGTATTGTCAATTATTTCCTCTATGTCTAATTCGAGCCTTGCATATTAAATTTAAACGATTTAACAGATTCAACAAAGTGCAAAGCAAGTTCTATTTAGTTTTAGATTTTTTTTTCCAATAATACAAATATTGCTTTTATAATATTTCAAACGAAATATATTTTTGACACTTCACAATTATTTGACACGTTTGACACACAGATGTTAAAAATATTTTAAATTTTGTTGCCATTGTAACTAGGATTATTGAAATATATTATTAATAATATATTACGTACCATGAACTGTAAGTGATAGTTTTTAGGTCGAGAATGCAGTTTGGGATGTCGAGACCCGTAGGGTCGTGATTTCCTAAACATTCTCGACCTAAAGAATCACTTACAGTTCGAGGTTAGTAAGTTATTTTTTGCAATACCTGCGTAAATATATGAAAAGGAAAAATAGGTATCAAAATTAACAGCTGTCAGATTGAGAAGTTTCACTTACCATCCACCGTGGACGGTAAGTAAATGATGTAACCATGAAAACCAATTGTGCAATAAAAGTTCCACTTACTGTGTTTAAATTTTGTTATTAATGGGTAACTTAGAGTACAGGTATTGCAAAAACATAATTTAGTACAAGAAAAGTGCAAATAACATTTAATATTCCAAATATTTTTGCTCACATTTGAAACTTTTTTTAACAGCCGATTCCATTAAAAAAAAAAAATGAAATTAATTGTTTTGTTGGTCCAGTAAACTTCCTCTTCCGGCTTTTCTATTTTATTCCAAATCAATTCAGCTCTTTATATTGTCATGAAACTTATAAATTTCAAGTTTCGTTTACATATCTTATGAGATATTAAGCACATGGACATCTATCCATCCTCACACACACACACACACTCACATCATTGAAAAATTGTTCTTAATTGATTCAGTAAATGTCAAAATATGTATTTCTGCAAAAATTTTTTTTTTATGATTCAAATACTTATTTCATTATGGTATAAGCAAGTAAAACTTATAATAAAAAACACGATTCACGAGGCTTGCTTTCGCGCTCCTCCTTTTTAAATGTTGAACTCGTGCGTTAACCGATGCTCTTATAAAACTTGTTTTTAAAATTTATGAATTATTATTTTAATTATTAAATAATTGATATATAATACTTGTGTTCGCAATTTTTGTTGATAAATAAAACAGCACTCAAAAAGGATAAAATATTATTCTTATATAGACAATTCATCAAAAGAAACATAATGTCCAACTCATTACCGCGAAAATATCACAAAATATAAACGTAAAATAAACATAACAGTTAATTACTCCCCCTAAATCCCTCCCTCTGTTCACTTACACACTGTGAGGCATCCACAAACATTAATTCAGTGACCAGTGGCCATTGTACGTAAACCGGAACAAAAAGGCCGTGTGTGCACGTTGATAATAAAACCAGCAACGAAATGTAAATGAAATTTTTGACCTCGTATCGCTCCATCGTTCGCAGTTGATAGGAACGCTGGCTGTAGTGGATACTCGGTGTTCAACGCTCGTATTTCAATGTTATTCTATTCAAATTTATCCGACGAAACACATATGATAATCATTGTTATTCCAGTGTGAACAGAACGGTAATCTAATTAGTGTCAGCTTGGAATAATAGTGACAGAATTCAGAAGCTATTTTCCATTTGTTTTTGGAGTAATAATAGAAGATTACTGTGACTTCTTTTCAAGTTCCTTATGAATTTAGAAGAGTTTTGTATCGTTTGAGATCACGGCTAGAATTGTTATTTTTATCTTAATAAGTTATCTTGAATAATGTAAACAACTCGACATTTTATGTTGTAGTATCACTATATAAAAAATAAGGTTCGTCGGGATGAAATTAAATTAAACAAATGTATAACTATGTCCTAACTTATATGGATATATAAAGAAGTGACATCTTTTATATTTAGGAGCAAATCTAATTAATATGTTAAATTATCACAATAAATATTAGTAAAGAAGCTGTAATAATTTTGCATGTACTTGTAGACTGGGTTCGAATCCAGTACTTCATAACAACTATTGTAATTTGTATATTAGAAAATGTAATAATTAGAATATATTGTAGCACGGCGGGCGGCAGACTGAAACTTATGGTATGACAAAATAAAACACAAACACTATTAAGAATGATACAAAATTATATTTAATTGAAATGGTGAAATGATGAATTGAACAATTAGAATAAATTACGAATAATGCAACGACGACAGCGAATGAATATGTTAACTTAGTTGCAGTTACCAAAACATATTTAACAAACAAAATATATTTAAATTTCTACATTTTGTAGAGCGCTGCAGACGTGAAAAAACGTCTGCACTGTTTAAGAATTAAAAACTAACTCTCTTCTTATGCTAGCTAAACATATGCATCTACCCCATAAGCGGGTACGCGAGGCAGAGAAGAAAACGTTTCCCACAGAACTAGCACAAAAATTACCTAAAACTAAAACCTTATCTAGGGTTTGACCAGACCTCTCCGTAAATCTGTCAACCCCAGATGACATCTCAAGCCGATATTTCAGAATATTTGCCGCGATAATCTCAAATGACTATTTATGATAACTAAAATTCTAACACTCATATGTAGCAATAAATTAAACTCAAGAACTCCTGTCAAGACGATTTTGATGCCTTTAAGTCCACACGCAGTTTGAAACTTGATATTTTAAACTCGCTTTGACAGTAAAAACAATAAATCGTATTCTGAATGTTACAATATCATCACGCAATGTAACACTCTGCTCATAACTGATCTCAGTAAATCTCAGCTAGAATTTATATTTTATTTCTAAATAAAGATAAAAATGTTCATAATTAATCTGAATTTATACTTAACACAAGATACATGATATTAAATTTTCAATCATTCTTCATATAAACGAAATATAAATATATTTTGGTTATATTAATAGTTATTTTTATTTGTATACTAAGACTCCTAAATTACTCTTTAGCGTACCGCGAAAAAAATTATCGCCGAGGCTGCTGAAAGATTTCGCGGATAAGGTGTGCATAACGTAAAAATATTAATTACAAATTTAAAATAGTTTTATTGTATAAACAAAATGGCTATGAGATTAACATTTGATAAACAAAACAATCATTTTGGATATCGCTGCCGTTACCGAATTACGTGGCTGTTGATCTAGATGAACAGCCACGTAATTCAACTTCGCGGTCTGTATTACAGCGGCGAAAGGCTTATTTCGCATCCGGTTGCACAAATAATATTTAAAAGTTAGTTTTAAATCGAAACCTATCGAATAAACAGAGTAGTGTTACAACAATACTATGGAAATTAGCATGTAACAATTAACAATGAAACAATGTTAAGCGAAATTTTATGTCCAATCATTTTCTATATATCAGCGAGATAAAAATAAAATATGTATAAATTTAATTTGAATTTTTTAAATTTAAAGATATATTCAGTAAAAAAATAAAGAAACTTGTATCTGGTAATTTGAGAACCACTGATGGAAAAATATATTTCTTCCTCATTGTAATTGTCTTGCAAAATATGAATTATTTGCTAATTTAACCAAACTCGTAGCTCTTATAGTTCTCGAAATAGTAGTGGTGGCACACTTAAATTGAAGAAAATGATAGAGATTTATGAAACGCATTTATTCAAATTCAAACTCAATGTGCTGAGTGTAGTGGCCTAAGAAAAAAATAATTAAAAATGTATGAACTAAAAAAGTAATTAATCGGAACCAATTTAATGTTTGCTTTGCAAATTTGAAAGTTAAAAATTTCGTAAAAAGAAAAACTTCTGATTTAAGTTCTGCATTTTAATTAAAAAAATACAGAACATGAACCAAAAGTTGTTTCATTTTATGAAGCATGAGCTTATTAAAAAGATTTAAATTTAGAATTTTGAACCTTTTGTACAGCTAACAGTTGCATAGGGAAGAATCCCGGCTTTTGCTTTCAATAAGTAGCTGAAAATAACTAAAAATCGACTGTGAAAACTGCTGTCGCATCCAATGAATTCAAAGCCCTAAAATCATTCCCAGGCTCGGAAAGAAATCACCCAGGACATATAAACTGACAGACCTGGAAACGAAATTGAAAGAAAGCGGCCAGAACTTACACATTCCTCTCACAGAGTATTTTAGGGTAGACGACGCTAAAGCCTCCACCATGGGCAAGGAGGGGCGCTGAGGGTATAAATATTTGAGTGTTCGTGATTTCCCCCAAGGTGAAGACGTGTTGTCTTAAAAGTGCGCCTTGTTTGCACTTCGGGCGCGGGCAGGGAAGAAAAAAACTGAACACTGACACGTAGTAGGCGGTGGCGATGTTGTGCTGTTTCCGCGACTACTTGATGTCACCGCTTGCA
This sequence comes from Poecilus cupreus, assembly GCA_963942605.1. Classification (NCBI taxonomy): domain Eukaryota; kingdom Metazoa; phylum Arthropoda; class Insecta; order Coleoptera; family Carabidae; genus Poecilus; species Poecilus cupreus. Next base: position 11,559,333 of record OZ012732.1, read on the forward strand.
TGAGAATCGAGGATGTTTGCCGATATAAGATGGGGCCGTAAGTGTTTTTATGGATTTTGTGCTTCCGGAAAGGGTAATCTAGGAAATTGTTTATTTGCCAATATCGTTTGGGTTTATGGTATTATTTTTTAAGGAAATTTTTGTTGACGTATATCCGTGTCACTTGTACCCTGTATCGAAACTGTTTATATATTCTAGTATATAGGGGTTGTAAAATTATGGCGATGGTGTAAATAAATTTAGTAGGTTTTAAATACCACCAGGAGGGAGGTAGATGCAAATTTCATCGATCTCTTAATAATTATACTTTTTGATTATTATTTATTTTATTGTCGAAGAGAGAGAAGAACATATTAGTTGTGTATACATTTAGAGTTTTGTGACATTGTTGTAAACTTCCTAGTTATTAATGAGAATTATAATTTGATTATGTTGATGGAATAATATGGATATATCAAATTTTGTTTTGTTTTTAAAAATTGCATCCCTTCAGAATTCTTAGAACTGTTAATACTAAACTTCATCTTCGTGAATAATCACTATCATAATTACTCAAATAATAATATACTATTAGCTGACCCACTAAAACTCCAGTCAATTATATTTTTTTATAAATAAGTAATACGCAAATGATTGCATTTTAAAATCATAATTAATAATTTTTTGTATTGCAAGTATTAACATTAAAATATGTTTGTGTACAAAATATTTATATATAATATCCCAAGTGCATGTCAAATAAACAAATTATGGACAATTACATGTACAAGGGTTATTCTAAGGACTATTTCCCGATTAAAATTTAGCCAAACGCTGTTTCTCTCATAAAAAATGAAGCAATATTTAAAAACTTCATTTGACAGCAAGTTAGAATCACCTTGGTAATTTGCACTAGTGCGAATTATCGATAATTTTAACTAGTGTAATTCTACGTTGATTGGACGATATTTAGAAATGTCCGAATTCTGATTGTCTTAAATTTTATGAGGAAAATAGTCATTGTGATAGCCATGAATGAAAAAGAAAATTAAAAATTAATTTGTCAGGTGTGGGGTTCGAACCCACGCTCCCGTTTGGGAACCAGAGCTTAAATCTGGCGCCTTAGACCACTCGGCCAACCTGACTTGTTATTAATAGATCACTGGTTCAAATTCCCACCAAAATTGATATTTTGAATTTAACTGAATAAATATAGTTAACGTTACATTCGATAGTTCATCCAACATCCTCAAGCTGCAAACTTCGCCCCCCAAACTTTTTATATATATTTCATTTTCTATATTGTTTTATTCAATTAATATTATATAGCTGTGTTCGTGATTTATTTCTATTATTCGTTTTCCTACACACTCCTACAATTTGTTGGATATTTTAGGTTTGTAAACTAGTCTGCTTTCCGAAAAACGTATAGTAATTCCCATTAAACTTAATGGTTACTCTTAGAGATTCAGATAGTACTGTAACAAGGCGAACTTTCAGAATTCGATTTATTGTTTTTACTGTCAAAACGATTTTAAAATATCAAGTTTCAAACTGCGTTGGGACTTGAACGCGCGAACATCGTCTTGACAGGAGTTCTTGCTTTCTTGAGTTTAATGTATTGCTACCCATGTGTGTTAGAATTTTAGTTATCATAAATAGTCATTTGAGTTTATCGCGGCAAATATTCCGAAATATCGGCTTGAGATGCCATCTGGGGTTGACAGATTTACGAAGAGGTCTGGTAACCCTAGATTAGGTTTTAGTTTTTACGTAATTTTTGTGCTAGTTCTGTGGGAAACGTTTTCTCTCCTTCTGCCCCCACATACACGCTTATGGGGTAGATGGGTATGTTTGGCCAGCACAAGAAGAGAGTTAGTTTTTGGTTTTTGAACAGAGCAGACGTCTTTTTACGTCTGCAGTGCTCTACAAAAATGTGGAAATTTAACTAAATTTGTTTGTTAAATATGTTTTGGTAATTGCAACTAAGTTAACATATTCATACGTTGTCGTCATTTCTAATATTTCTATTTGTTTCTAAAATTGTTAAATTCACCGTTTTACCATTTTATTAAATATAATCTTTATCACCTTTAAAAGTGTTTGTTTTATTTTGTGAACCTTAAGTATCAGAAAAGTCCGCCGTGCTATAGTACCAATCGAAAATGAGACAGGCTATATAGCATAGAAAGCTTATTATTCCTACATGATAATTATAATCGTCAAATTATCTGTTGCAATTAGCACATAATCTCCAACACACGTTCTACATTAGTATTCCACACTCGCAATTCACATCACAACGTGTCGAAGTGCTAATATCACATCACTAACCATGCATGGTTTCACCGTTCAACTATGACGAACGTGCTGCACGCATTATGTCTCCTCCGGTAATTAATACCTCAAAACCCGGAGCCCCGGAGTGCCAGAATCCGGAGAGTGTCGCTGGCGATAACGGACATCAGGAGTAGCAGCGAAGAGATGCTGCTATTATGCAACAAGCGGTATTGTTAGGTGAATGGCTTTATGGGATATTGTTAGTGGAATCGCGATCATGCAGTGAATTTAAATTAGTGTCAAGTACACGGTCTACAAATTTAAATCATGGATATATAATTATATGCTGGAATGAAGTTTGTTTTTAATAAGTTATTTATTCTGACAAATTTCGACGTTTCGTCGCCAAATGCTACAGTCATAAAAAATTAAACTTACATTCTAGATATTATAAAAGAAAACAACAATAAATGATTATTTTCATAGGTAATACAGAAATAACCATAAATAGTTCATGAAAAGTAAAACCATAAAATTGAGACTACTAACTACACAATATGGCCCAATTATTTAAACGAGGATTGTGGTTATAATTTGAAAAATGTTTATAATGTCTGTACAAATCAGAAAATTTAATACAAGTTCATTTATCATTGACAACAAATACAAAGAAAGTTCTGCACAATTTCAGATTTCACGAAATATCACTAAAAATTGGCATATACTTTTATTGTATTTCTATATAATATAAACCCTAAAAACTTCAATGCTGTAGAGCGCATCGTCATATCTCTTAAATTTATAGAGATATGGCAATTTTCGATGTTTTTCAAAATGCTAATTTGAGTGGCTGCAACTCGAAATCTATTAAAGATATTGAAAAATAAACTCAGTTATGAGCGTTTCATGCATTTTATTACAAATTAACAAATTTTGAAAATTTTGAAATTTTTCGATATTTTTTCTCAAATTTCGATAGGCGATAACTCGAAAAATATAAAAGATACAGACTTGCAGACTGAACCATTCGATTCAGCGCGTCAAAATACATAAGTATGTAAAATTTCATTAAAATTGCTTTACGCGTTATAGAGTTAGAGCAAAAAGTTGACGTTTGCGCTGAAAAACGAGATTTTAAGACTTTTTGCTCTAAAATTTCAACCCCCAATCCGAATGTTCTGAAATTTTTAGGGTTTATGTATTTCGATGAGCTGAATCCAATGGTTTAGTCTGCAAGTTCGTATCTCGTTTATTATTTGAGATATCGCTGGTCGAAATTTTGAAAAAAAATTCAAAAATCTTCAATTTTTCAAAAATTTGTTATTTTGCTTTAATATGCAAGAATAACACAACCTGAAGAGTATTTTTCGATATCTTGGGTAATTTTTGAGTTGCAGGTCCTCAAAGTTGCACTTCGAAAAAACTTAAAAACCGCCATATCTCGAAAAATTTAAGAGATATGATGATGCGCTCTGCACCAGTGAGTTTGTTAGGGTTTATTTTATATAGAAATACAATAAAAGTATATGCCAATTTTTAGTGATTTTTCGTGAAATTGAAGTATGAACATATGAAATTTGTTTAAATGAGTAAGAATGTTTTACAGACGCATTTATTAATATAATAATAGTAGTAGTAAAGAATGAGACACTACAGGGTATTGGGAGGAGTGACTTGATATCTAGCAATAGCATTTCACGTATAAAAATATATCACTTTTTATCTATTGTTAACAATCTACAATTTAGAATTTTACTTGAGTTAAACGAGATACATGTTATTTTGTCAATCTCTATTTTCAACAATAAATATAAAATGTTTATTATCTCTTTGATTATCTTCCTGGCAACCAAACAGGGTCATTTATAAGCCTCTTTTAGTTCGAGTGCATTTAAATTTTATACAAAGTTGCATGTTGTAGGCAGAATTATTTACAGAGATGCAACATTTATATTATTTTTATTTTACTTGACTTCACTGAACGAATTGAGAGCTTATGAGTCATTTATATTCCATAATATAAGCTGGGTTCATTTCTTAATATTTTGAACAAAACATTTCTCTTTGCCATATGGCAGCGCAAGTAGCAAAATACGAGCAAACAATAATAATAACAGGCAAACATTCAGTTCCCGGCTGGTTTTATAATAATTCTAGCATTTATATGCGCATCTCGAAAAATTGCCGTATTTGAATAAGTAGGAACGCAGCTAATGCAGCTGCAGAAACCGTACATAATGTGAATTGTTGAAATTTAAATTCAGAAGCCGTACTATGATATTCATCACAAGTACCTGCATAAGAATACACACAAAAATATTTTTGGTTCATCTACTCGGAATCCATTTAACAGCTTTTCTCTTTCACCAAGTAATACTTACAGGATTATTTTTTTAATAATTAAAAAAGTTTTTATTCTGCTCTCACTAACAAAAATCGTATTTTCGAGATACACTGCTTACTTGTAAAATTAATTATAACAAACAGTAGAAGAGAGTTTGCATGTAAAGTGCATGAAGAGTTCATTCATGTACATATATGAAGAGCACGAAAATGGATGTGTATCAATTCAAAAACTACTTAATACTTGAAAAAAAATTATAAAATGAGTGATTCTGATGAATTTGATGCATCAATCAAGAGTTGCAATAATTTATTGCCAAAAAAAGTTTCCCAAATGGTTTTATTTATCGGCGATTTACGAATTTACAAATCAATAAAAAACAAATTCGTTTTTGAAAAAGGCTACCTGATGTATTTTAGCAAACTATCGAAGAATATGAAAGCTTCGATTTTGTGATTACAACAAACAATATTTCATTACAACGAAACCTTGATTACAACGAAACTTTGATTACAACAATGAAAATTTACTACAATAAAGAAAATTTGATTACAACAATGAAAATTTAATTACAGCAAAGAAAATTAGATAACAATAAAAAAAATTGTATTCTGCAGAAGTACATAGGTTTAAATGTACCCATGTTAACAAAATAATATTAAGAGGAAAGGAGCGTAGAAAAAGTATATGGAACATTTGGAAAAATATTTTTATAATGATCACGTTTTCGGCACAACATTCTATTTTGTACGTTTATTGTAATAACCATGAATGAAGGAGAAAATTAAAAATTAAATTTGTCAGGTGTGGGGTTCGAACCCACGCTCCCGTTTGGGAACCAGAGCTTAAATCTGGCGCCTTAGACCACTCGGCCAACCTGACTTGTTATTAGTTGATCATTGGTTCAAATCTCGACTAAAATTCTACTGTAGCATTTTATGAGTTTTGATATGAATGGGTTAATAGTTAATATATCCCGTATATTAAGTTTATATAATTTAAATATTGATTCAACAGTAAATACCTCCACACAATTTCATTTAATTAGGAGACTTTTTAAATTCAGATTAATCTCAAGAATAAATCAAATAACATATTTATAAAACATCTACAAATTATTCATGCATCGTTTGAATGTTTTCGGTAGAGATTATTATCAGGAGATATTCGAAAAACTCTTTATGTATCTCTGTCGATCGTATAAATATTTATTATTTGTCAAATATATCTTCTACCACTGGGGGAATATTAACTTAAATGTATTATTCATACGAATTTCTAAAGCGATAAATATTATCAATCGGAAAATAATAATTCATGATTTACTTACATTCATTTCTCGCAGCGGTTTGGGTTTGGGAGATTAGGTGTCCACCTGAAAAGAAAAATGTCATTAATGATTTATATTCGAAATTAATTAATTATATTCATACCAAAATATTTCAATAGAGTTTTATAATTTTATTTATATAATATTGTCGTATTTTAAGTAACTACTCGTACAAGCAAATATTGTTGCCTATATAAATGAGGAGTCTTATTTGTTTGTTTAAAATATGGAGTATATCTAAAACAAACTGTAACAACAATAACACCAATCAAATCAAATTTGCATTGTTATCTAACCCCACAATAATACCTCAATTACAGCAAACAAAACACTGCATCCTCATGATAACCCTGCTGTATTATGCGCAGTAACTAACCGCTGTAATGTGATTTGTTCCATGCGTATTACGAGCAATGATACTTGGGTTACAATTCTATTGCCCTTGCCGTGGAGCTGGAACTGCCGATACGATGAAGGTAGCTAACAATGCTAGAAGGAACGCACAATGTTCCTAATCCATTTGCTGGTTTCAATAGCAAAAGCCAAGTAGTGCATAATAGTGATTAGTCAATAGAGCTTCTGGATGAACGCATATTGTTGTAGATGTGTGCTTAGAAATATAGAAACGTGGCCCATCTTCGAATGTTATTATATTTAGTGCATCTTCTTTCGTTTGTTTGAACGTTTTTCTTTGCCTCTGCGGTTTACATTTGATCTACCCTTGGCTCTCTTCCTTTTTTCCAAACTAGTCTGTATATTTCTGGTAATAGTATGACATCAAAATTATTTAAATAGTTTATATAAGAGATGCTACTTCTTTTCTGTAGGTATAATTAAATTATATAAATAGTTTGTGATTATTTCAACAATAATTTAATAGGTGTCAATTTTTTGAAGTGGTGTTATTGTAAATTGGCAGTTTACACTCAGTTTTCCGCTTGATAAGTGTTTCATAAATTTGAGAATGTAAAGAATCATTGCCCTAAGATAACATTGCTGTGAATTTCCTCCGGTTTTCATGTTCCGGAAGCATGGCTGCACGCATATAGACACTAACATAGCACGCACGAATTTAACCCCAGTGGTACTGAACATGTATATTAATAATATTATCACCATTTGCTTCGAGACTATAGAGATTGTTTTACCAAAATTAAAGAGGAATTAAATTAAATTTAGTTTATTTCAAAACAAAATATAATTTACTTTGCTTCTAGTCATAATAAAAATTCCCGAGAAAAAATGCTTAGCGGAATCAAATTGTGATGCAATTAATCATTTATTTGTATTTCCAAAAGATACATTCACATTTTAAGTACATATTATCAGAGTACCCAATACCTTGCACTCTGCAGACACCTACTTTTTAATCTCCCGGTCAATACATCCACCCCTTGAAAACATACTACCCAATTATTCCAATCTCACACCATCCACTAAAACATTACAAGTAATAATTCTTCTTAAACACCAACACTTTACATTTATCGACGTTCAATAACAATTTCACCCAACACAATAACATCATCCACATAAGCTAATGCAGACTCTGTATTTACCTATTTATTGATCTTGCCAGATATGATTTCCTCGCGAATTCGCTCAAATATTAAAACATTTGCAAAATACATACTACATATTTTTACGCTCAACTTATTACGCTTATATTTGAAATTAATTTTTTAACTAAAACTATTCTTGAATAGTTCCAGAGTTTCGCGAATAGTTTGGTAACAAAATTAAAATTAAAATACCTCTGTACGATATTAGTTTCAGCACTAGCATAGGATATTAATTACAAATTCCTTTCGTGCATTTTAAAATATACTTTGCATGCTGTTTTAGTTTTTAATATATCCAAAAAAATATTTTATTTCATTAAATTAAATTATATACATATATGTATCATCGTTTGCCCATTTTGAGGGTGCTATTCATTATAATAGAAGTATACTTTTGATATTTGATAACCGGAACTCTCTGAAATAGATTTCATTCAAAGATTGTGTTTAATCTTTAGCGTATTTAACACTAGGATAAATTTGTTTCTCTCTCTGTCATCTACTGAAGCAAATTCCCAATTCGATTGCAAATGGAATGTTGAGTCCTAACTTTAGACACGGTCTAAACTCAACTATCGCAAATTTTGAAATATTTAGATCTGGAATTCAATTCTCTGGCTGTGAAATATTTATTAATTTATTTTACATTTATCGCAGGCGTAGTGAAATTGTTACAAACATGTCACAAACTTGTCAGAAATAACCACTTGGAACAAACCTAATAGCATTTCCAACTTAAAAAATCAGGCATAACACCTTTTGTGTTTAGCCTTTTAAACCCTCCAATTTCTTAGAACTAAATCATCGAATCACTGTTTCTAGTTCGAAAATCTTCAAGGAATCCAAATTTTAAAAGATTTTTTAAGTATCTCTATTATTTCCAAAGATATAGCTAATCAAACTGAGACAATTTTCGAAATATTTCTGCTAATTTCATCTGCTAAGCTCTTTTTATATTCAAATGCCCAATAGGTACTCTACATACATTTAAGACAATTGAAGTGTGCTGAACACGCTACAGAAGTCATATTTAAAATATTACGATTAGTTTTTGAGACATAGCCTATTATATTCCAACCGACAAGTTTTACCCCAAGTTTCAAGTATGTAAAATCGCTCATATCTTAAAAATGAAAGTTAAGATATCGTTTTCCATAAGTTTTTTGGGAGTTTTAGGTCCAAATTAGGGGGATAGGGTATATAAATTAAGAATTTGAGACAATAAAATTTTTCGAAAAAATTCAATACTAACCACTTGACTTTTTGCTCATTTTAGCCCATTTTAAGACTTTTTACTATAACTTGTCTTTCCGTAAAGCAATTTTAATGAAACTTCACACACATATGCTTCTCAACAAGCCAAATCTAATGGTGTAGGTTTCAGATTCGTATCTCTTTTGGTTTCTAAGATATCGTTTTTGACATTTTTTAACGAAGAAATTTTCGAAAAAAATAGAATTGGCTCAAAATTTGTATATAGGGTATCTAAAGCATGCAGGTTTCAAAACTGGAAGCCGTTTTTTGATATCTCGCTTAGTTTTTAAGTTATGGCCTTTGAAAAATGACATTTTCAGCAATTTTGATCATTTTATGGGTTTTTTTCAATAAATCTTTTAATAATAGTTTAAATCAACTAAAAACTAGTTCATTTAGTAGATAAGGGACACAGTAATAAAGGAAATTATAGAAATATTAAATAGAAACATTCAAATTGGTAACAATTTTATATGAAATTCATCCCTGGGGGGAGAATAAATCATTTCTGTTCCATATGGTAAATAGCTCCGTGGTAACGTATGGGACTGTGGATCGTGAGATCCTCAGTTCGAATCCCACAACTGACAGTTACCAATTTAAATTTACCCCTGTGGTTTCTCCCCAACTAACATCTTTGGGGGCTATTATTTGACGGCTAAAAACCGCATTTCATTCACAGAAATATATCATTTACCGAGATTTGCGTAAGCAGAGTGCCACATCCATAATGGGTAAAAGGCATGATGATATTTTTTTTATAATTAATTCTTCGCCAAGCAAACAAATGAACAAAATTAACAGCAAATCAAATTGTTTTGTTCATTTCATTTATTACATTTTTTAGCACAATTTATTATTGATGTTGTGCTGGGAGTGCTTTAAAATTTTTTGACAAATAATATTTATACTCTTGTTACAACAACAAGACGTTTGAGTGCCACTGGAAGCAATTTCAATGCCGTGTGGGGATGTGTAATTTTTTCCGAATTCATTTTCGGGCACGCTCAAAATCGATTATCCATGATTCACGCCGAATGCGATTTGAATATAAGACAGTTATGTTTACACATGGTTGTGCGGTAATCGGCTTAACCCCCAACTCTGTAGAAATAGGGGGCGCTGGATTTTATTTTAATAAAATACTGTCGCGCCGCTAAGATAGTGCCGCGGATTTGCTTTATCGGAATGGAACAATATATTCTAACCACTTTTATGTTTCCGATGACTGACTTCCGTTTTAATGGATGGAAAGTTTAAAATAATAACATTTTTAACGTCTTTTTAGTCTTGGAAAAGTATAGCAATTTCAATATAACTATTTAATTATATTTTGCATTAACATGAAAATGGAATAAATGTTTCAGTTATATGTATATTTTCATAGTAACTATGGTTATTGAAATATAAACAGATACATAGATCCCATTGAAAAAAAAAAAAATAGTAAACCTTAAAAAATTGGGTAAAAATTTATATACTTATATATTTAAAAAAATACATGTACCGTGATTTACTGTAAGTTGTGTAATACATACAAAATTGGTAAATACCTTGATTTCATATTTAAAATAAAATCAATTCTTCACATTGTAATAAAAGAGGATAGTGGTATGAGAAATAAATGCTATTTTTATTATTATTATATTTATTTGTTAAGTATCTATATTATCAATCAACTCTAAAAAGTAAATGTCATTCTTCAATTGAAAGTTTTAATTACAGTAAAAAATTGTACGTATCAAATAAACAGGAATTTAACATGAATAAAGTTATTAAAATATGTAAATTCACGAGTACCTACTTAATTGTAAAAGCCCGTTTGTTAAAGAATTTTTTGTAGCACGACGTTTATGACAAAATTGCTAGGTATACCATACAAGTATCTTTTCATTTACGAGTACTGCATTAACCTTTAATGTTTTAATTAACACAGAATAAAATTTTAATTAAAAGTGCTGGCCTTATTATAATATAATTAATAACCACTTACTGTAATAAATGAAACAAAAACATAAACAATAATTACGTCCTAGTCAGTGACACTAATATTTACTTTCTCTAAAAACTGTGGAAAGTGATGAAAAAGAGAAGAGGAAGAGAGTAACAATATACATTTATATTCTGTACTTCGACATTAATATACCAGGGACCAGAACACGATATAAAATGAAAACATTATGTATAGACAACGGATAATATAAAAAAATCATTATGCTACACGTCGTGATATAATTGTTATTTAAGTAAGTGTCAGATAAGTTGTACATTACTGTCGACTTATCGAGGTGCCATATTAAAATACAAGGTATTTTGTGCCGAGTATTTTACTGTTTTGGTGAAGTACATTTTACTGACGAGTTATATATTAATTTTTTGTAATACCATTGAAAATAATAAAAATTAAATCTAATTTTCTATATTTATCTAGTAGCGCGTTTCTTTCGTTTCTGATGTAATTGAATATTTAAACGTGTTTTCATCACTACGTTTCTAAGGTAACAGAATGTTTTTAAAAGTTTTCATTTTACGAACGAAAATAGAACTTTCGCTTCAGTTTCAGAAAAAAAAAATATTTTTTTATATTTTTATAGGATGATTTTATACATTACAAAATATTTTATATTCTCTAGTAATATTGATATAAAATTTATGAAAGTAGGTAGTAGGTACCTATACAAGAAAATTGCTAATAGTATTATTGCTAACATCTTTCATATTAACCTTTTATGACATTTGAATCTTTATTTGAAATAACTTGATTTTTTTTTTAAAGTATACAGTAAATTCTATTCACAACTTTACAATAAGAATAAAAATCCATTTAGTTTTGTGCATTTCTTGTTTATAAGTTATTGTATATCCTTCGCCATCCATTCAATACATTCGCAGACGCTACTCAAAAACTAGTAAAAATGGGTAGGGGGATCCCAAATTTCAGATTTCCGGGAAAATATCATCATTGATATTGTTTTTCATGAAGATTATGGATAAGAAAGCAAAAATAGTAGTACATATTTTCCTTGATACAAAAACTATCCTAGATAACAAATGCCATTAAACAAGTACACATCAATCCAAATTCATAATCTTCAACACATGTCAAGATGAAGTCAACACGTTCATAAATAAAAGTCCCTCAACAAAAACAATAGCTGCACGATAACCACTAACCAGGCTGCTTGGATCTCTGCCTCTCATACGTTTGAAGTTCTTGCTCTTGGTGTAGATAAACCCGAGCACTCAATCAAGCCATACAGCATCCATCAGCATCAAGTCGCCGATGCTGATGCTGATGCCGCCGCCGTCGATTGTCGCTTGTTTAGTGCAGATGAGAGGGATGAAGTGGCAGGGGACGGGTGATTATGCGCGCATGGGTTACAATGTCACGTTCAGGTTGTCTTGTTGATATGAACTTCGATGAGCTCAATGTGAAAGTGAAATGGATTTAGCCAGGAACGGATCTAGGAAGCTATTTCTTGCAGATAACTTATCGAAGGAGTTAGTAATTTCTAGTGATGTGCCGTCAAAATATTCCCATTGAGAATTTGTTTTTTCCCTGGCAAAATTCCCGGAAATTCCTTCAACCACGATTTACGGCAATTTTTTTTTAATTCCCGGGAATATTATTTTGAAATTTCTAGGGAAATTCTTTAATATGTTTGAGTTTGATGTCTGTTTGAGCGTTTGAACCTGTTTGTTTTTCCAACAACAAGCAAAGTAGTACGATATTCAGTGTGTCACAAGTTAAGAATAAACAGTGGTTTGGATCGTTATTTAGAAAGTATTATTAAAACAATTTTAACAATTAGTGGAAAGAAAAAGAATTTAATTTTTATTCGCATTTGAAATTCCTTGGGATTTTCCGGAGAATTTCCTGAAAATTTTCCTGTATCTTTAAATTTCGGGAATTGGCTTTTCCCTATCTTACACTAATTTAGCTTGTCTATCAAAATATGAGTCAATATATCCCTTATATAAGAATCTCCCGAATTTCATGATTAGATAAATTGCTGCATGGTAACGAATCGGACAGTGTATCAAGGGATACTTAGTTCGAATCCAAAAACTACATTTGCCAACTTAACTTTATCTTTCTGGTTTACCTACATATTAACATGTTTGTTGGACAAGACTTGATGGGTGGTATCTGCATTTCACGTGTAACAAAAACCCAGATCTGCGAAAACAGAATTTCGTACCCAAAATGGGTAAATGATTTGTTGATATATATTTTTTATATTTTATTGAATTTATTAAATTTTCATCATGCAACCTGAATGTAATATAGTTAATATTAATTAATTAACTTTGAACAAACTTCTTCACGAAACTAAATTCAATAGCGGTTTTGTTGCAAATTTCTGCTTTACTTAAGACGTTAATTAACACTATGTTTCAGAATACCTATAATACACTCTACACTGCATTGCGTTGTAACTAAGATGGCGGATGAAAATTTACAATTCAGGTCGACAAACCGATTTTCATAAGAAGTTTGGCTTCACATTCCGCTAGTGTCATTTTTTCATATAAGGTTCAAAATATTGTTACATAAAGTAATAAATAAGAAATGAAACAAAAAATAAAGAAATTCTATTCTATTTATACAATTACTAAGATATCCTAAAACAGTATTTACAACGTCCAAATATCATTTCAATATATCTTACGATTTTTAAATAAAAACATTTTAATTTATTTATTTATTATCAAACTATCGAATTATGTTTAATTAGACTATTAAGAAAATTAGTTAACCTAATGTAACTACATAAGAAAAACAGAAGCTACCGAAACTATTCCCGGCCTCTCTCTATAGCTTTATGCTCACTATAATAATAATAGGAATAGTTAAAAAGTTATCAAAAAATTATCTACGGAATTTTTATGTATTTAATTATCAACTGTATTTTTTAAGGACTGCTGTATTACACATCTTATTTGTATAATAATTATTATAAATCAAATAACCACCATACATACATTTCTTTTAAATCCGTCCTGATATTATGGAGACAACAATTTTGCAAAACTCATTCGGTTTAAATTTGTCAAAGTTTCAAAATACATACACCATCAAATAATTTAGATCCGTCCCTGCTCTCGTATCATGGAAGTGTATTGTAGTAGGGAATGCCCGTCATTGTTATATCATTAATTTATATTGACAACGGCATTTTTCTAAATCTAAAGGTTTGCATACTTACACGAGCTTAATGATCTGTAAGAATACACAGGTATGTTGATACTATTTTATCTATACTCTATACTAGACACAAGAATGTTGATTTATATGATCCATTATGCATATGAATAAAGCAGAGATAAGCAGAAATATGTATATAAATCCTTCTCTGATTATGGCTAACTAAAAGAAATATTCAAATTTGTATCAAATCGAACCTTAACCTTAATCATATTCCATGCCACCTTACCAATAAACATAATTTACTAATGCTGAAAACATTGTTTTTCGTTGTAGGTATATATTAAAATCTGATTACTTTTTGCTTGTACCTACATCGTATGAAATATGAACAAATATGTCTCTAAAATATCTTCTCTACCTAAACTTTTATTAGGTATATTGATTACAAAATATATGTTCATTACAATTCCTTTACGGAATGGCAAATAATTTATTTTGTCATATGATTACAAAATTATACACATATATTTGTTATTAATTGTAGTCCTTAAGATTAAATTTAATTAATGGTCTCTCATTTATATTTAAATAAGTGTTAATGACATAATATATAAAAACAACCAGTGTAAATATCTTTATATACTCCATAAACCTGTTGATATCATCATCGTTAACTAAGTTTAGTTTATAAAACTGTGGTAATTGTATTTTGTGAACGCACACAAATTCTTTGAAACAGTTTACCTGTATGTAAATTTTATGACTTAATCTGTTGGTTAACGAAGTTATTATTAACCCGTTTTAATTATTGCCTACCATAACTGTCAGATTTCAGGTTAAAAATTAAGTACTTTATGCAAATCATATATATTTAACATGCAAAATAAGTGAGTTATATATGAAGATAAAATACATGGATTTGGAACTAATATAGAATATTAGAAGAGACTTCATATTCATGGCACCAGGCACAGGATATAATATGTAGATGATTGATTACTATAAATATATGATTACAAAAATAGAGCAAAAACGTTAAAAATAAGTACAGGTAGTTAAATATGTAATAAAAACTTTAAATAAAGTGCTTGTACGTTTATTGCTATCTTTAATTATTGTTTGTTTTTAGGCTATTATAAATATAACGTTTTAACGGGCATGTCGAATATGAACAAATTTTACAAGTTGCTCGAAATCTTGATTACAATTGTAATCATAAATATGATACCGCATAAAACTATATTTTACTCCAGAGAAAACAACACCAATTACTTGAATTGAAACGGAGTTGTACAATTTAATTTGCTGTAGAACAGAAATAAATGAGTTTCAACGAGAACAAAACAAATTGTGCAATTGAATTTCAATTGGAATCAAATAAATCCCAAAAGAAATATATTTACATTGATTTAAAAATAAATCTTCCAGTATTTCCCAGTTGACCAAAACTATTTTCAATTTACAAACTAAAAAGAAATTCAATTCAAATGTTCTTTATCCTACACGGATATAAAATCTCTACTTCTTTTCCACTGGGACAAGAAATGAAATTTTGTATTTCATCACGAACTGCGTTTGAACATCGAACACATTTGATCATGATTTATATGTATCACTATTTGCAAGTACCCCTATTTCATTGAAAATTTTTGATTTTGATTTTGTTAATTAAGAAAATAAAGGCAAATGGCGTCATCCCAGTGCCCAGACACTGGGATCCAGAAATTTTGCTTATAACTAAGATGAAGTTGCATAGAAGCTGGATCCCAGAGTCTGGGCACTGGGATGACACCCATAAGTGTAAGGTATATTCACAACTAGAAACAAAAAAATTGATTTGTGTTTTAATGATCAAAATCTAAATTTCTAAAACATTATTTTTCAGAAAAAATCTCATGTAAAGAAATAATAAATGAAATGTGTCTGTCTGTATTGGAATGTGGAAAGTCTTTCATAAAAGTTTCCCTAACAAACAATAAATAAAAGAAGTAAATAAAATGTAACTTTGTCGGGAAATTAATAAACGAGAAGAAAGAAAAAGTGCTTCAACTAAACGAATGAAATAATAAGATTTTATGAACTGTACGGATTGCTCACAGTGAAACAATCTTATTGTTGGGGAATTTTCATTATGACTTTTGATGATTTACACAATTCAGAAAGGTGAATTTACGATCGGCAACCAATGCGTGCTTTCGTTTTTATTCTATTGGAGTGGCAGCCCTGCGCGGGTGTTTCGGGTGCTGCGGTGGTCTAGGGTCGTTTTATGTCTCATAAAGTACTGTTGATTTGCGTTTATTGCTTTATATTTACATTAGAAAAATCTACAAGGGTAACTGTGTGGCTTGGCATGGCTTACTCCCTGTGGTCGATCAAGAGATTAACTTTCTACCTTTTGTTTTTTGCTGGAGTCATATTTTCATGAATAATTTAATAACAGAGGTAAATTTTAAATGAAACATGCTTATTTTGTAATATGCAACAAAGTAATATGGACATTTTGCAGTATAAATTAAATAGCACAATATTAAATTGTAAACGCTAATTTCCTAATTCATAATTTAGGTTTAGGTAAGTATTTATCAAGTTTACCTATAATTATAGAAGATTGTAAGTAATATTAATTAAATGTTATAAATGTATTACAATCTTCAACAATATCCGAAGTTCATTCAAACATTTATTATTAATGCCTCTAACACATATTCATATATGTAAGGAGGCATTATGATAGTTCAAAATTATTCATACAAAATTTTCACTAACAAGTACATTTTGGGAACCATTTTAGAATAGATTTTAACGGAAATTATATTTTACTTGAAAACTTATAAGGTTTCTCAAACATAACGAGTTCAAGGAACCATGAACAGTAAAAAAATTACAGTTAAAATTGACAAAATTTTAACAAAATTTTTAGACCTAGACAAGGGATGGCGAACCTTTTTAAGACCTGGGACAAATTTTGTTCATATTTCTCTTATAACTGGCTTTTTTCAAATTGATAAGTTAGCTAAATTTTCTTGTTGTTATTGACGAGTCTAATTGTCAAATTTTATAAATGCAGCAACAATTTTACTTGTTAAAAATTCAGAAACAAAACAAAATTTTAATTTAACAATTTGTTATATTTATTCATATTATTAATTTAATACAATATATTTATTAATATTAACTAAAATACTTAAAAACCGCAAAATTAACAAATCGCAAATAAAATTTTTTACTGTGTAGAACATTTAATTTAAATTTAGTTTGGATTGTCCTTTCTTAGTAGCAGTTATAACTGCTACTAAGAAAATACAATCCAAACAGAAATTAGAAAAATTAGTAATATGTCATCTCGCCATCGTCATTCACCCAGTCACCAATCTGGTTATATTACTCTCCTTATAACAAATCTCGGTAGGTATATGATATATTTTACCCGTGAATTGTGGTACCAACCGTCCAATCACACTTTCAAGAGGTGTTAATGAAGAACTAACTAAATCTACCTACACTAATAGTATATTCTACATCAAGTAATGGAATGGGACATATTCCACACGAACAAAAAGTTTGTAGTCCTAGCCGAAGGCGAGGGCTATAGTTAGCGAGTGTGGGATATGCCATTCCGTTACATGTTGTAGACTATATTTTCTGTAACAAGTTTTTTGAAATTATACAAAAAATACAAATTCAAAACTGATGAAAACGTCATACTCACACAAATAAAATTAAAACAAACAGACGTAATCATAGTAAGTGAATCAAATACGTCATATATATCACGCTAATTTGGGAAATTATTCTATACACGGCGTATGATAGTTGTTCCAATACAGGTTTTAGTTGTAAAATGTGTAGTTTCCAAAACAGCGTTATAGAAAATAATAAATTTACAATGAATATATAAAATAAATATTATATGCCACGAAATTTAATTGACTACATAAATTTTCTCATGTCTTACAGGAGAAAAAATATATGTTCGTGACCTGAATTTTACAAAAATAAATATATTCGCCGGGAAAATTCTTCAAAATAAAAAATGTGTCGCATAACCAAGTCACATCAACTTTCGCTGACATCTGCCACCACCAGACCATCTTGTTTTATATCGGCTGTTTGTCGATTCATTGATTCCAATCCGCTGATCTGCCACCCCCTCGCACGCAATCTTTCCCAGTTTTCCCTGTCATTGGTCCCGGAGACTGTGTCACGTTCGCCTTCGCCGATGCTGTAAACACTGTGTAGCGACGTGCTAAATCATCGCACACTGCGATTCTGTTCTCCGCTGCGTTGTTGTTCCGAGTGATTTGCGCGCGGTAACGAATGTGTAACGTGTTGGATTAAAAGGGGATTGGGGTTTGGTCGATGGGATTGGGATGTTTGGACAGATGTCTGTGTTTTAGGAATCAAATACATTGTTGTTGTTAGGAATTAAATTGTAAAAAGCAGTAATTTTATGGGAGATTGAATCATAATTGGAATATGTTTCTATAAATAAAAAAAAGCTGATGTGGGCACCACACTACTTTCTTATACATATAAAACCAACGAAACACGTATGACTTGTTCCTTGTGTATGACTTTATTTTGACAATTTTTTGGTATAAACATGTTAAACTTGTTTAATATTTTCTTCTCATTGTAACTATGATTTAATTTTCAAATAGGTATTAATTAATATTAAATGGGGTAAATAGCTCCGTGGTAACGTGTCGGGCTGTGAATCGTGAGATCCTCAGTTCGAATCCCACTGGTGACAGTCGCCAATTTAGATTTACCCCTGTGGTTCTCCCTTCACTAACATCTTTGGGGGCTATGATTTGAAGGCTGGTGACAGCACTATGAAAAATATATCACTTACCGAGATCTGCGTAAGCAGAGTGCCACACCAATAATGGATAAAAGTCTAGCCTTTAAAACTTTATAACTAATAATACAAATATTGCTTTTATCATAACGGGGTAAATAGCTCCGTGGTAACGTATCGGACTGTGGATCCTGAGATCCTCAGTTCGAATCCTTCTGCCGACAGTTAAAAGGCGTGATGATATATTTATTTATAACTACACGTATTTTTGATACTTTAAAATTGTTTGATACGTTTGACACATAGATGTAAAAATGTTTTACTTTTTGTTCCCATTTTAAATAAGTGTATTGAAATATATTCTTAAATATATAATTTAGTTTGTCTCAAAATTAGAAGCATGTATAACATTTTTCATTTGAAACGTTTTTCACAGCTGATTCTATTTTTTTTAAATGGAATTTATTGTTTTGTGTCCAGTAAACTTCCTCTTCCCGTTTTTAAATATTATTCAAAATCAAATCAGCTCTTCATATTTACATGAAACCTATAAATTTCAAGTTTAGTTTTACACACAGACATCATTTAGTTAGAAATTGGTTTTAACGGATTCAATGGACGTCCAAATATATATTTTCGCAAAAATATCGTCAACAATTTTTTTCATGATTCCAATAGTTATACTGTGTATAAGAAAGTAAAAAATACAAATATTTATTGTTTCAAAACAAGTAATTGTAGTCCCTTACAAATTTACTTCTACTTCTATGTTTCAATGAGATCCAAATCTTTTTCGGGATGTCCAATACACTTTGATTTCTAGTTTAGCAAGTAGGGCAAAAATTAACTCATTTCTGTGCATTATCATGAAACTTACAATTATGATGTTAAATACTCTATATTTCCTTCGTTTATATGTTATTGTTGTAAAACGGATACAGATATACATCTTTATATCCGTCATTGTTAAAACAGTCAAATTTATAAATTGTTACGTTCCGATTAAATTACGAAAATAAATCTTCAAATTCTTCTTGCAGTCTATCAAACACCAAAACATTTAACATTTACGTTTGTTTCAACTCAATATTAATCAGCATTCATCTCCCGTTTAACAAACAACAAAAACTTCATCATGAATTTGCACCGGTAACAGTACCCAGTGCACAAGTTCGTGCATTGTATTGATTAGTTTAATTACAGGCGCGGTGCAGTTCATTATTCGCAATTACGTCGTTGCACGGACACCGTGTAACCACGCAGGTAAACGTAGGCGGCCGTGGTGCGTGATGCGCGCCTGTCAAACCCGCGGTCTGCTGCTGACGCAGATCCGACATCGCTTCCCGGAATTTCATATATTTTTACTTTTGTTGTTCACGTTCGTTGTTGCATAATTATTTTGAGTAGTCACAGCCAGGGGAGGTATTGTGTTCCGATGCAAATTAAACATCATATGCAGTTGTGGCCTTCGTTTCCGTTTATTTTTATTGTTTTAATGTTTGGGGAAACTGTATCATTACAGTTTTATGTTTCATGTACATTTAGAAAATACCTGAAATATTTTGTGCTGTAATCGACAAAGTCAAAAGCAGGCATATTCATTACGATAAATTTTATATAAAGCAATATATGTTCATAATCCATGAACTACAAAATTATCTACCTTTGGTATCACGCTAATTATTTCTAATGAACTACGTACAATTAAAGGTCGATTCGCACACATTAGTCACGTCACTGTTCCGAATCAGGTCGCCGTTAAGTCTCACTCAAAATGATGGCTGTATTTACATCTGACCGTCAGGTTTTTGTTTTTACTCCATTCTGTAATTTTTTTTACAGGTGGTATAACATGTCATACTCTAACCCTCGTAAGAGGGTAGAATATAAAAGGGAGTCATGTCGAAACTGGGATTCAGCAACAATAAAACTTCGATCCGTGAAATAACTTACATGATCTTTATTAACTCTTAATAATCAACGTACTCTACAACTTACTGTACTCTACTGTACTTAATTTACTTAATTATTTCCTTACATACATATTACCACTTATATACATTTGTACAAGTCCTAAGTCAGCAAAATAAGTGTCACATGTAAACAATATTATTGAAACCATCTGACCTACTTACTTAATCATTGCGTGAACTATAATGTGCTGACTTAAGACTTGTTACAATACCTATATTTTTGTGAAGGAGCATTTGGTGAAGGAATTGGCTATGATAGCAATAATTTTGGATGATAGAGAGGAACAACAGCAGAAGAAAAAATTTAATGGTTTCACAACGCATGGAAAGAAGAAAAATAGAAGAATTTTCTTCCATATATCATTTTTAAAAGCCGTATCCATATACTTATTATTTGATAAATCATAAAATACAGAGTATTTACGAGTGCACTCAATCAATTTTTCATTATCACCCATATTTATAATTAATTCAATTAAAGTAATTTAATTAATTAATGCAACTTTACATAAGATAATATAAAACACGTCAGTCAGAAACAAAATATTGTTTAGAAGAAATTAGGTTTTACCGGCTCGGTGACGGTTAAGGGACTGGCAGGTCTGAATTTTAGAAACATAGTGAATCTTATTATGCATTACAAGTACCAAATCAAAATATGCACTGCTTTATAATATAAAAGTTGGCTAACTGTGCACAAATATATAAAAATTCTTGAGAAAATATACTTTTCCCACTCTTTCGAATCTTATAAAGAAAACAATACATTTCAAATTCTAGCCACCTACGTGATGCATCCGTGCTTTCTGCTAGTACATCAAATCCATATCTATATATTCAGTGTAACAAAAGAAGATATTCTTTTTCCAATTGTCTGAGTTTGAAAAACCGCAGTCAGAAAATAGCAAATGATGTGCAACGATAACATTTGAAATACGAGTTGAGAATAGCAGAAAATGCGGGAAGTTTGGCGCTGATAATGCGAAACTTATTGGAGATGACGTGACGACTTCGTATATTTCAGCTAGCGATCTTTTGTTTCTTAGCTACCGCACGGTAACTGTTTCCGGCTGCGAGAGAGATAGCGGCAGCGAGATAGAGCACACACTTCCACTTGCAATACAATCGCAAAGAAAGATTACGCAGGACTGGACTGTTAAACTATCCTTGAAATGGATAAAAGTTTGCCAAGTGACTGAGTAGTTGTAACTGCCGAAACGTCGGCGTAGTTTTTATTAAATAATTTGATTGCAAGACTGTTTTTTACTCTACTCATTTTTCTCATCAGTCTAGCATCACATTATTTTCTCTTAATGATCAATTTACTAAAAGTGAAAATTAGTGTACACTGAGTAGAGTATTTTTACAAAAACAAAATTTGTTGTTTATATATAGGTAAGTTATATAGGGACACTAGCATTTATTTCATAAATAATAGGGATGATTTCATCACCTATAATAATGAAAGAGCACATTGAAATCTAATTCTTAGAGAGAACTTAATCTTTATATGAGAATAGTTGTGTTAGAAAAGATTTATTCAAACAATAACCACCGCAGAAAATTCCAAATTTATTACCTATATTTTCACATGATATTTCAGTCCCCAAATTTAAAGATACAAGTTGTTTTGCACTATTACAACAATCGAATGAACTATTAGCTTTATTTTAATTAATATTTTACTATTGTAATAGCTTTGTTAGAGATGCAAAATGAAAAAATAATTATTTACTATCTGTTACAAATTAATCAAACAATTAAATATCAAGCTCATAAATCCCTAACAAATTAAATAACTAGTTTTTAGATAACTGCTGTCTATCATTTAAATTTCGTTAAAATTGATCAAATAGTTTCTAAAAACGATGTCCGCCGTTTTATATGTAGTCTGGAACTGGAAGGATTCTAAATCATTTATAAGATTTTAGAAATAAATAATATTTTATTTGACGTTAAAACAACAGTTTTTGGTTCGGTTGAATCATATTTGTAAAAAGTAATATAAAAGTTTATATTATTAATACGCAATCTAATAGAAAACTTTTCTTATGTATAATTCAAATACAAAAAAGAGAATTAAAGACAAAATACCAAATTATATGTTTTCAATAGATACCTACTGTTTTTTCGTAATAGTTATTGACAGTCAAGCATGAAAAGATTACAAAGTACGTTGGGAAAACAAAGTCTGAGATTGGCACAATCCACCTCTTGACCCAGAAATGCCCCATAAAATAGTTTCGCACACCACCTCTTGACCCATTCGTTCACCATGAAGACCAAAGGTAAACTGTTACAAGTAAACATCAAACTAATGAGATTTCTAAACATGTGGCCAAAAACCGACGAAATTGAACCAAAACACATTCGGATGCTAAAGGATGCTAGCGGATACATCAATATATTTATAGCTGTATGGACAGCTGTTGCCGATTTAGTAATACAAGTTAGTGGAAGGTATGATGATGTACTGGATATCACCGAAAATTTCACAGCAATGGGTGCTTTACTTGGTCCCCTATACATGGGAATATGCTTTCTTCAAAATCGGAATCGTATTATGAAACTGATTGACGACTTGGAAATATTCGAAGAGTTTTGTCCCGCGGACAAAATGATCAAAACCGAAAGAAAAACTACGTTGGTCACAAAAATATTCATCTCTTACGGTATTATTGGGAATCTATTTTACATGGCAGTGCCATACACAAATTTGGCCGCTTGCAAAGAAAAAAGGTCTCATTACAAATATTCCAAAGAAATGCCATGCGAGTTGATCACCAGATTTCGGTTGCCGTTTCATTATGAAGACAAACCTTGGGCAGTGCAAGCTGCTGTTTTTTGGCAACTATTTATTTGTATAAACGCTACTCTTATTATGTTATCGATAACAATGTTACTAGTGGCGTTGTTAATACAAGTTATAGGACAGTTGCAAGAATTGAGACTATATATAAGGGAGAATAAGAAACCTGTGAGGGATTTCATTCGGTACCATATTGCTATTATTGGGTATGAAACATTTATTATTCATTGAATGTAATTGTGGTTGTCACTTGTTTATTATATGCTTTTTGTCCTAGAATGGGAAATATACAAGAAAAGTACAAAATTATGAGAGAGTAGGCTACTGGATAAAGACAAATGAAAGTAATAGCACACGCTCTAAAAGGCGAGAATGTATATGTACATACGTCCATTAACAACTGAAAATATACCACCATAGTTTCAACGCAAAACTTTAATGATGATTAAATAATTCATTGAAGGGGAAATATTTATTGTATATTCTTAATAATTTTTGGTGATAATCCAATAACCGGAAGTGGTAGTTTACTTTGAAATACTCTAGTAAATTATGGTTTAATAACAATTTTGTTATTAGAATAATGTTTCTAATATTATTATTTACAATTGTTGATTGAAACATTTTACTCTTACTGTTACCATTAACGAATTATAGATGCTTATCCCGTAACTTTTATATTAATTTTTAACGGCCTGTAAAAAAATTTAACCAATGATAACAAACGTCACTGAACAAAATATTGAAAATTTTATTTGACACATTTATTTTTAGTGGTTAAAATTTTTAACTGACATAAAAATTAATAGATAAGTTACAGAATATGCTCCATAATACGTTAATGAAAAATTATATTTTGACAATATCGCTTAAATCAGCTAATATATGTTTAAAAAAAAAATAAAACAGCAGTTGGAGAATGTTATTTTTTAAACATATGTCGTAATTGGAAAGTAATTTTTTGAAAGGATGAGGGTTTATTGTTAGTGGTGGTCCGTGTTCTTGCATTGTTTGATAAGAAATATATGACGGGAGGTATTGTGGTGCCCACAACAAATTTTTTTCCTTGAATGGTTTTGATTCTCGTTTTTTAGATCATGTACCTATTGATGTTTGCGTTTTAAAAGATGCCTTTATCATAGGATCACGGTTCTAGAAATATTATAGGGTATATTTTGGGTGCAAGGAATAAATTTTGCACTACCTTCTTGATAATTATGTATAATGTACATAGCACATATGATTAGACTAATATTGTACGTAAAATTTTATATCTTATCCAGCTTTACTTTTTATTCAAGTTATTTATAAATATTTATTGCAGTTGTACAGTTTTGGACGTCAGTAATACTTATTATATATAATCTATAAAGAACTATGTTTCCCGTATGAGTTTGTGAAGATGTGTATAAGGATAATCCAAACGAAACTTATGAAACACTCACTGTCAGCACTATGCTAAGTTTTTATATTCCTCTGAAAGTTTGTACATTTTTAGATATGCATCAAATATGTCGCAAGCCTTCAGTTCAACAATGCTGATGTACATAACCCTCGCATCTTTTCAAATCAGCGTCCTGGGTTTTGAAGTTCTAATGGTGAACACAATAACCAATTCCATTAGGTTTGCTCTACATTTACTTGGCTGGTTGGTGCTTCTTTACCTCGTCTGCAGTTATGGACAACAGCTTATTGATGAAGTAAACAATAATAAATTTTTAATTAAACATAAATATTTACTTTATATTATATTTTGTAGAGTAGAGCAATTGGCTGGGAAGCGTATTCAATTCCGTGGTCGGAAAAATCGGTTTCCGAGCAAAATGACTTAAAATTGATGATTATGAGAAGTCAAAAGCCACTTATTTTAACTGCTGCTTCACTTGGTACTCTGTCACTTGAAGCCTTCTTAAGTGTAAGACTCGTTAATTAAATAATGAATAAGGTTAATGAATTTGAAAATATTGTTTTTGTTTAGGTTTTGAGTACTGCTTATTCCTACTTCACACTGTTATTGAACATGAAAAATGATTGAACTTTTGTCCTGCTGCTTTTCTTCTCACTTATTAACCCTTAAAACCTCTACACTGAGTATTTAGACAGTTCCAAAAGAAAATATATTGAATTTTGAGCATTGTCACCGTTAATACTTTTGATCAGGACATCAAAAGCTATTAGTTTACAAAGATTGTGAAAATTTCACCGAGGACCAAAATGATAGGATTGTCTTCTATCGCCTGTAAGAATCAAACCAGAGATTTTATGATACAGCTTGATGCGTTACCACACAGGTAGTTTTTTCCATTAAATATAAATATAATTGTGAATATTAATATATATTTGTTACATATTATTGTATTGAATACAACCACTTATTGCAATTATGTAATATTAAATTAGAAGATGTAATTATATTTGTTGTTAAATTTAAATACTTATTTGTCTCCAGATATATTTATGTAAACATAAAAATATTTTAATTAAATTTTACGTAGGTTTTTATGATGTTTTATTTTTTTTTAAATCTTGATCAATAAAGACGTATTTGCTTGCCAGCTATTCAATAATAATGATAAACAACAATAGAGTATGTAACCAAATTCTGATTTTTTAAGGTTTTTTAGTTAATAAGCAAGATTGGATGTAGATGTAGAATTTCGTTTTTTGTTAATTTCTTATAATTTCAGTTGTTATTTTTTCTTAAAATATTCTTCTAAATAACAGAGTTTACGATACAAATAAAATGAGTTCAACAATTTTCGCTTTGTAAGATCAGAACAAATTTTTAAAGTTTTAATTGGGCCAAATGATATGATTCTGCGCTCGTATAATGATCTATGAAGAAGTCAGACTATATATGCATAATTAATAAAAATCGCTAATAATATATTACCGAATTCTGTAAATAATAATAAAATATTTTAGAATGGACCAAACAGGCCATACCGCGAAAAAATTAAGAGGTTTAATTTGTAACAATAAATGTAATCATTGACATAAGATGACGTCACATAATTGTTAAATATTGAAAATAAATGTTGTTCCAGGTAACTAGCCACTAGTTATTTATGTTCAGTAATAATGATAAAAGTCAAAAAATCAATATTAAAATATTTGCCACAAATATGGGAAGGACTAAGATCATACAGTCTACAAGTCTACATGTATTCATTCTTAATAATTTAACAAGGATCACAAACAAATATCTGCAACTTATCAATATTATATTAAGATCAAATTATAAGTTCTTCTATAGACCATAATTATTTTCAAAATATAGGTAAGCATCAAAAGATTATAAAGTGCGTCTTAAGACTACCTTCTGACCCAGAAAAAAACTACTAGAAATGATTTAGCATTCCACGTTCTAAATCATTCGTCCACCATGACGACCAAAGGCAAATTATTACAAGTTAACATCAAACTAGTGAAATTCCTACACATGTGGCCCAACACCAAAGAATTAGAGCCAAAGCTTGTTCGAATGTTAAAGGACATCAGTGGGTGTATCAACGTATTTGTTGGAATATGCGCCGTCCTTTGTGATTTCGCCATACAGCTTAATGGAGAGTCTGACGATGTATTAGACATCACCGAAAACTTAACAGCAGCTGGTGCATTGTCTGGTGCATTTTACATGGGACTATGTTTTATATTCAACCGAAAACGAATTCTCAAACTCGTTGATGACCTAGAAATATTCGAGGAGTTTTGTCCAGCTGACAAAATGATCCAAACCGAACGTAAAGCAAGTTTTGTTACTAAATTTATCATCACTTACGGAATGGTGGGAAATTTGATTTATGTGGCAGTTCCATATACAAATCTTGACGTGTGCAGAGAAAAAAGATCGCACTATAAATATTATAAGGAAATGCCCTGTGAGTTAATCACTAGGTTTCGTGTGCCCTTTCGATATGAAGACAAACGCTGGAAAGTTCAAATTGCTGTTGTTTGGCAATTAATTTCGTGTTTGAATGCAACTGCAATTACGTTGACAGTGACAATGTTCATCGTGGCGTTACTGATGCAAGTTATTGCACAACTGCAAGAATTGAGAAAAGTTATAAGGGAGAATAAGAAACCTGTTAGGGATTTCATTCAGTATCACATAGCTATCATTGGGTAAGAAATTATAATGGGAGAATATTTGATTTATACATTACTTAAATTTACTAATAAATAATACTTTTAAGTTTAAACTGTATAAAATATATCCTCCAATATGTTCCGCTAAAATTATTAAACCAACAAAAAATACTTTTGAATGAAGGTGATGATTATACTATGGATTATAATAATGAGAAATACAAATATTCTATTTCTTTACAATATTGTAAAATTTTATTAACATATATAACATCAAGCTATATCCCACACATATTGGGGTTTCACGTAATCTAAAATCTAATTAACAAACAATCAATCTCCTCCAAACATTTCTATCCTGGCATACAACTTTCGTGTGATCCACATTTATTAACACTACAAACCATCAATCATATCTAACCACTTATTCCTCATATACAAACTTAATCGTTTACCATCTTAACTGATTCATTTCCACTTTATAAAAATATTCTTCTCAAACTCACACTCATTGTACACTAATGTATTCCAGACACGGTCACGTCTCGTACAGTCACACACTTCTCTCAAATACCTCATTTCCACAACAAATATACGTTGTTCATGCTTTTTCATCCACACTCGACATTTAAAACCGTAGGTTAGTTAATGTGGGTACTAACATATTATTGTAAACACGCAATTGACATAAATTATTTACAAGAATAAGAACAGAAACAAACATCAATTTACTTTAACACTAGATCACTGTGATTGTAAGATAAAAATTAAGTGAGAATTGCAATATAACGTTCAAAATATATTCCAAATTTTATTAAGATCAAAGATATTAGGTAAAGCAATATTCATTTATACAATTCTTAAAATTCTTAGCTATAATTTTGTAGAAAAATAAAATACAATTAATTTTAAAATCCTCTACATTTTCATTACGTTCTGTTCTATCATTTAACCAGTCGACCATTTTTTTCTCTGTTATTTTGGTAATAATATTAAAAGAATTGATTAATTATCCTGAGCAATCTATTTTATAAAAGTAAAACAAATATCAATAAAATTTGCATTATTGGCTAGAAAACTTAAATGTATCTATACGATACCGGGTGATTCATTAGTCTGCCAAATAAAATCTATTTCACATATCAATGCTTAGCTATTTACCATAAACATTTTTTTAATAGGTTGCTCCATTTGAGAGCAACAATATACAACTTTATATTCTTTAATGGGTCATTCTTCAAATTTTATTGATATACATACACCAAATAGTACGTTAAATTACAAGGTACTTAATTTTTTTTCTGTCCTTGGTTTATTCGAAATGAGTCCATTTCGCCACTATGGATAAATAACAGAGAAAATGTATAAAAAGAATATATTGATTCTTATTTACACAATAATAGTACGTGATAATAATTTCAGGTACGCATCGAACATGTCGCAAGCCTTCAGCTCTACGATGTTGATGTACATAACCCTTACATCATTTCAAATAAGTGTCCTGGGTTTTGAAGTTCTGATGGTCAATTCAATTACTGATTCTGTAAGGTTTGCTTTGCATTTACTAGGATGGTTAGTGCTACTATTCCTTGTATGTAGCTATGGACAAGAATTGATTGAAGAAGTAAATATTATTTAAGAGTTGAAAGAATAAAAATTGATGTTTGATATGTTATAGAGCATGGCAATTGGCTGGGAAGCCTACTCAATTCCATGGTATGAGAAGTCAATTTCAGAGCAGAAGGATTTGAAAATGATGATTATGAGAAGTCAGAAGCCGCTTACTTTAACTGCTGCTTCACTTGGTACTCTGTCACTTAAAGCTTTCTTAAATGTGAGCAGTAAATAATACTGATATATTCTGATGAATATAAAATACTATTTTTGTTTAGGTTCTGAGTACTGCTTATTCGTACTTCACACTATTATTGAATATGAAAGATGATTAAACATTTTGCTTCAAATAAGCGTATGGATTGCACAAAATATTAATTTTTAGAGTAAACTTACACTGCAGAATAAAATAATATGTATAAATTTATAGTTGCGCTTTAGATGAAAATAACTAGATCCAGAATTTCGTATTATATAATATTATAAAAATTTAGGCACGTCTGTTATTGTAATCTTATTGTGAAATAAAAAAATTTAACTGCACTTGGGAAAATTACATTTCCTTTACTTAATTAAGTTGTGAATATGGTCATTTCCCTCACAAGTAAATCACAAGTTTAGTTTATGCACTTGCGATTAGTGTTTCACAAGAATCAAGAAATACTCTTGATCTTGCCTTGAAATCTTAATAGATAAAGCACGAAATATTTTATAATGTAACATATTGTTTTTAATATACATATATTTATACATATGTATTTATAATATAGTTAAATTTTACATGATTTATAATTAGTTTCATATAGTACTACATAATTTCTGGTAAAATATATAAACATTGTTAACTCCCTGGAAATATATACAAATAGTTTTATAACAAGTTACTGTGCCAGGAAGTAGAGTAGTTGGTAGCGTAAATGTGCAAGTAAACTTTCCTTCGCAGCCAGGGCAGTTCCTAGGTAATCCTTTGCACCCAGGTTTTGAACAATAAGTACACATTATTGGTTTGGTTTTCGGCATTGTGTTAAGCTAGAAAACATCAGTCTCATTGTAGGCGTCGCTACAGTCGGTATCAATATACATACTACTACATCCATCTGTTTCAGTACGAGAAATTTTTTTTGTTCTAAGTAATTTATACGTTGTAATAAATAATTTTGTATGCTATTATTATTTATTAAATTAAATTCTATTGCTATTGAACAATTTGTATTTACAATACAAAAGTCACGTGATTATCCAATGAATGTAAATAACTTTCGCCAGGATAAAGTAAAATTTGAATTTCACTGTCACTATTATTAGTTATAGGTAATTTATTTAACTGTATTATATTATATTCTGTTGTCATTAAATGTAAATGAAATTTAATGTGATTTGTATGGACCGTCCGATATACCGTTGATCTATATCCTTTCATCAAAGTATATTAAGATTTCAATTAATACAAATAATTGTTAATTATTACAATGCAGTGAAATTGCTAAAATAACCATGAATTTTAATTCGATTTAAAATATATTAAGAATTTTTGTTTTAATGCAGGTACCTTTTCATATTTTATAGGTGAATAAAATAACCCTGAAATTTTCCAAATTTAATATCAGCTTCAACCATATTATTGAAATCTTAAACGAAGTGTATAATAACGATTTATATTTTGTTTGTGTAATAATATTCAAAATAATGAACGTTATAAAATTATTATTATAATATTTGCCCTAAATCAATAATGAATTTAGAGGGGGAAACACAGCCGCTTAAATCCTAAATCTAAATGCAAAACTTGCCTATCTGTTAATAATTTAACAAAGATCACAGTAAAGTATTTGCATCTTATAAATATTTAAAGACTATAAAAGATCAAATTATACGTTCTTCAATAGGCAATATATTCTCAAAACCTATGTAAGCATTAGAAGATTACAAAGTGCATGCAAGAATAAAGTCCGGAGATCACACAAACCACCTCCTGACCCAGAAAAGTTCCTTAATATAGTTTCGCACACAACGTCTTGAACCATTCGTTAAGAATGAACATCAAAGGTAAATTATTACAAGTCAACATAAAATTAATGAGATTTCTAAACATGTGGCCAAACGCCAATAAAATAGAGTCAAAATATGTTCGAATGTTAAAGGATTGCACTGGATGTATCAATGTAATTTTGGGTATGTGTACCGCCCTTTCTGATTTCGCCATACAGCTTAATGGACAATATGACGATATATTGGATATAACAGAAAACTTGACTGCAGCCGGTGCACTGATAGGTGCTTTGTACATGGTAATATGTTTCATTTTAAACCGAAAAAGAATTCTGAAACTTATCGATGATCTGGAAATATTCGAAGAGTTTTGTTCAGCAGATATAATGATCCAAACAGAACGTAAAGCAAGTTTTGTTACAAAAATTATCATCACTTACGGTATGGTGGGAAATTTGATTTATGTGGCAGTTCCATTAACAAATCTGGACGTGTGCAGAGAAAAAAGATCACATTATAAATATTACAAAGAAATGCCTTGCGAGTTGATTACTAGATTTCGAGTGCCCTTTCGGTATGAGGACAAACGGTGGTCAGTGACAGCTGCTGTTTTTTGGCAACTTGTAATGTGTTTGAATGCTACAGCGATTACTTTGTCGATAACGATGTTTATAGTGGCTTTGCTGATGCAAGTTATAGCTCAGTTGCAAGAATTGAGAAAAGTCATACGGGAGAACAGAAAACCTGTTAGAGATTTTATTCAGTATCATATCGCTATAATTGGGTAAGAAACAATTGCAACATTTGATTTATAATATAGGGAATTAAAATAACACAGTATTAATTAACACTACTCTGTCAAAACATAAAAAGAACACCAACTGGTATACCAAAAAATAAACACGTTTTTGTAAATACTTCTAACAGTAAATAATCGTGTTAAATTTCTTAACTTTTATGACATACTAAAGTAAATTTTCTGAATAAAAATAAATATATCATCACGCCTTTTACCCATTATGGGTGTAGCACTCTGCTTACGCAGATCTCTATAAGTGATATATTTTTGTATGAAGTGCGGTTACCTGCCATCAAATCATAGCCGGTAAAGAAGTTAGTGGAGTTGGAACCACAGAGGTAAATTTAAATTGGTAACTTCCAGCAGTAGGATTCGAACTGAGCATCCGACAAGTCGGATACGTTACCCCATGGGTTTTCTGAATATACATCTTGTATCCTCTTCTCACCAAATAGTTCGGTAAATTACAAGATACTTAATTTTTTCCTGTCTTTTGTTTATTGGAAATGTGTCCATTTTCCCATTATGGATAAATAACAGAGAAAATGTTTAAAAGAATATATTTATTCTTATTTACACAATAATAATACGTGACAATACTTTCAGGTACGCCTCAAATATGTCGCAAGCCTTCAGCTCTACGATGCTGATGTACATAACCCTCACATCGTTTCAAATCAGTGTCCTGGGTTTTGAAGTTCTGATGGTCAATTCAATCACCGATTCTATACGGTTTGCTCTGCATTTACTTGGCTGGTTGGTGCTATTATATCTTGTGTGTAGTTATGGACAAGAACTAATTGAAGAAGTGAGTATTATTCGCAATTTAGATAAAATAATAATAGAAGAATTATAACAATATTTGATGTGTCCTAGAGCATGGCAATTGGCTGGGAAGCCTATTCAATTCCATGGTTCGAGAAATCGGTATCAGAGCAGAAGGATTTGAAAATGATGATAATGAGAAGTCAGAAGCCGCTTACTTTAAATGCTGCTTCACTTGGTACTCTGTCACTTAAAGCCTTTTTAAGTGTAAGTCGCATTAATTGAATATTGGTAAATATTAACAAATTTTAAAATACTTTTATTGTGTAGGTTTTGAGTTCTGCTTACTCCTATTTTACCCTATTGTTGAATATGAAGAAACAATAAATATTTAATTTGAAGGCTTGTGCTGCATTGAAATTTAAATTATTTGTAATTTGTTAGTTTAATTAAACATATGCATCTAAATCCTTAAAAATATACGGCTCATTTTCGATGATACAAGGCTCAACGTTTCTTCCTTTATGGTGGTATTCACGTTTGGGATTTTTAATTGAGGAAGTTTAAGGTCCTTTAGTGTTTTAAGCTATTAGAACCCCAGTACAATAACTAACAATGTTAGGTTATATTTATACAGAGTGACTCATTTTTTAAAATCCCCAAGAATACCTTAAGAAATATGCATCATACGAAAAAATGTTGCAAGCAAAAGTTTGTCTTCCGATTCTGTAAAATTTTCTTCCCTACACTGAAATCTAAACGGGACCTTCTATTTTCTATTGCAGTTTCTGCTAAATTTTTGTCGGTTCTATCGCGATGTGTCAAGAATAAATAATATAAGTAAACCGTAGAAATCTTCTTAACAATCTATAAGAATCGGAAATAAAAAAAAGAGTTTATTATTGCCCCACTTCAATAATCCGTAGGGTGTGCGGTGATGAAAATTTGACAGGATTGGATGTCCCCTTCATAACCAGTGTATTTTTAAAAATGAGTCCTTGTGTATAATTTGTCTTTTTTTTTAGAATATTTATTAGTTTTGATATTTGATCAGGGGTGTTTGACAATATTTGATTTGGTTTTGCATTCGATTCGAACAGTCTATTAATACGTGTTTATCTATTAAGGGAATGTAGGTGGATGTGTTCTGTTCTGTTTAATCTTTACTGTGAAGACTACTGTCTGAAAAGTTTCAAATAGGTTGTACTGTGGTATGTTATTGGAAATAGGAATGTTTTTTCAAAGGTACTAAACCAATAATATACAAATTATGTTTATGTGGAAATAATTATATATAGCTAAGCTCGTTGCGCTTGTACTTTTAACAAACACACCCTAAACCTTCACAACTCATTTTAAATTGGCAAATATTCATCAAAATTACCAATACCTAAAAAAATGTCGAATAAAAATTCTATGTTTGTATTTAACTTTTTTATTAATTAAGACCACTTAGTAA
Source organism: Poecilus cupreus (assembly GCA_963942605.1). Lineage (NCBI taxonomy): Eukaryota > Metazoa > Arthropoda > Insecta > Coleoptera > Carabidae > Poecilus > Poecilus cupreus. The sequence continues at coordinate 11,593,532 of OZ012732.1, forward strand.
GTATTTTTTTCATTTATTTGATGCCACACTTCAATAGTATGTTTTTTTTAGTCATTTCGGAGAGAAGACTCTCATCAACAATTTTAACTCTTACTACCATTTTAACAAGATATGATCATAATGATAAAAAGTATTTGAAGTTTTTTATTTCATTTTATGCATATTATATTAATTTATATGTAGCAAACGTAATTATCAATAATAATTTAATTCCTAAAGCGTTTTAATTAATAATTTTAAGCACCTGTAAACGTTATTTAAAAGTATAGCTAATTATATTTTCTTATTTAATTATTAATATGTGCGTGTAAAATAAAATGAATAAGAAATGTAAAGAAATATTTTATGCACGTCATATAAAAATTATTCGGTATTGAAGTTCAGCATTTATAATCAACAAGAATTTCAAACGTAAAAGAAATTCAATTTGTTACTGCACTTCTTATTGCATACTGACCTTTCTACTACATCATGCAATTTAAATAAATAATCACCTTTGATTAATGTTATTCTGTAAGAAAACATCGACGTCGCCTGTCAAATAAGCAACCAGTGCAGCCTATAAGTTATGCAGGAACACGTCTTCCGCCTTGCATCACGCACACGCGTGCATTCACTCACGCGCCGAGCGTGCGTGACATCACACCGTGGAATAATCACTTAAATGTGGGTGGCGATCGTCAACTGTTTGGAGGTTTATGACAGGCGTGGATATCTTGATTTTTTCGATTATTTTTATGGCTCATGTGGAATGAATTTGTAATTTTTATTTGATTTTTATTCGAGGTGGCGCGTGAGAAAGTTGTTGGAATAGTATATCGTTGTGGTCAAATGAAAATATTCGATTTTCAAGAACTAAAAGGAATGAAGAGTATGGCTGAAAATGGGTGTAATTTAATAGACGGATAGTCAGTCTATCGGTCGGTATTATTTACTTGAGTATTTAAAATATTTACAAATTTTTTATTATTAAATTGTTTGCAGTAAATATTGCACTATTTGAGAAATAGCGTGCTGTTATGTACATATGTATGTATTTAATACTACACATAATGCAAAACAAAATATATAATTTTTTAAAGTTTACGTTCACATTACATTTTGTTTCATGTAATAACATTATTCAAACATATTAAAATGCTGTATTAAAAAAATGTATAAATTTGTATAAAACTAGATTATGCTCACATATTTAAAATACACCTAATTTACTGAAAAAGAAAACAATGAACATAATTAATGGAAAATATTCATTTTATGCATGTTTAATTTATTCTGTTTTTCAATTATTGACGTATTTTAATTAAAATATGTTCATACTGATGTGTTTACTTTATTTATTAAATAATTTTACTAAATTTATTTAATTTGTATTTTACATATTCTAAATTAAATTACATTCGTTAAAATAATTACTATTAAATTTACTCACATATGTATATAATTTTTTCAATTTAATATTCATAATATAATTAATTTCATGCTTTAAAATACTTTTATTAAAAAATAAATAAATATATTATCACGCTATTTTATTCACCTTGACAGTGGCAGTATTTTAGATCTTATGTTATATTTTATACACATTGCTCATCTACCAGAGAAATAAAGTTAAAAATGAAAGATATTGTCGATTGTGGAAACTACGAACATTTACCTTTCAAAATAAATTGTTATATTTATTTTACGATCATGTTAAAAATTATTTTTTATATTTGTACGAGAGTGGGTTTTTATTGAATACTGTTAAATAAAATTATTTGTATCTCTACGGTTTTACTCGTTTAAGAAAGTACAAGCCTAATCCCAAATATATTCGCAACATCTAAAAAATATGCTATAGGTACCTATAATAATATCCGGTATTGTCGCATACACGTATCAATTATTACGTCATTTATGTATTGCACCTTATCTTTAGGTAAATGATAATTCTTTGAAAGATATTTGCAAGATTTGCTGTGATATTTGATCACTCTTTCGTAAATCTTCATCTAATACTCTTCCACGGACCATAATGAAAATACTCCCATTTTTTAATGATAACATTCATAATATTGAATGTTTAATAATCAAACACAATATTCAATTAATTGGTTACTAGATTCATTTCAAGTTATTATTGAGAATGCAAGGTTACAAAAAACAATTATATGACATTTATTTAAAATAATGCTTAATGCATAAATGGTTTCCACTTGATGCTACTTAATATCGCTAGTCTAAAAATAAATTATGAAAATGAGCGAAGTGTATTAGTTTTACGCTAATTTAAATATAATTTATTAAGTTAGTGTAGTCGAGCATCAAAGTGAGATCTTATCACAACATAAACTCCCAGATTACAGAGTACGCTGCACAAAGGAGAGTATATCAACCACTAGCGTATTTTCCATAATAAATTTTGAGAGATTATTAGCAGTTTTAATGGTTATTGCAGATTACCGCATCCCACGTAGTATCTACGCTACTGAAATTCGATTTAAGGTATAATTTAAAAATATCGCACTAATAACAGTGTCTGGTGCAGTGCAGTGCAGAACAATCTACGAACGAACTTACGAACATGGACTACAGCGGGGATGGAGCCTGGACTATGTTGGACTAGCAAAGTGGTTGCCGGTACCAAAAGAGGCACAGTTGCCAAGTCCGCAGCACTGGGCTATAAACACACGCGTGCCCACACGCCAGGCCCGGACACTAGAAATTTGCACCCGCGAGCACGCCGTAAATTATAAATTGATGATGGTTGTGAATATGTGTAAAAATTTACAGGTTTTGTAATAGGGTATAATTATCGCAAAGCATACAGTATTAAATTAGAATTATACGTAGGTAACTTTCTTGCAATACTATAAATTATATATTATACGACCAATAAATTGGTTTTCCACCATAAAGCAGAGAGTTCTAATTTCTGTATTTATTAGAAATTATAAATTTAAGACATTTACTATGCATATAGGAGTGAAGACGGATTTGACATAACATTGGTTATAACTCTCGTAATAGTATATTATGTACTACTTTTTTCGCCACCCCAATATTTATGATTGTTTTCATGTATGACAGTGTTGTTCGAGAGACTATGTGGGATGTGCTTGAATACGGTGTGGATGGTAATTTGTTGGGAGCGATTCGGGCGTTGTATGAAGGAAGTGAGGCTGCGGTGAGAGTTGATGGTAGATTGAGGGATTGGTTTCGTATAGATGTTGGCGTTGCACAGGGTTGTGGAATGTCTCCATGTTTTTTTAATTTGTATATGGATATGTTGTTACAAAAGGCATATAATGGAACTGATGGTGAACGTACTGATGGACGTATAGTGCCTGCGTTAGCTTATGCGGATGATGTTGTTGTGTTAGGTGAAACTGAGGAGCAATTGAGAAGAATGATTGTGAGCATAAATGAAGTAGGGAAAGGTTTAAATCTGCTAATGAATATCGATAAATGTTAAGTGTTGGTGTTTGAGAAGAATGATTTGATGACTGATTGTAATGTTTCAGTGAATGCTGTGTAACTGGAAAGGTTGGTGAAACCAATATATGCGGGGGACATTGAAGGTGAAGATTTCGTGAGTGTCCGAGGAATAACTGGTTGAGTATGATTGATGGTTTGTTGCGGGAACGAATGATTCCAAGTGTCCAGAATACTTATAGTTATAATAGTTTTAATTTAGATTACTTCATAATTGGTCAAGTTAACATTTTTCCACGTTTTAACCGAATTATAATCCTGTTTGTTTTTATCGTACTATACTCTATGGATGTCTGTTTGTGTTTATCGTCCGGCTCTGGAATATTACATGTACTTTGTACAAATATAGTAAGGCTTACGCTTAAACGCAGTAACGCGGTCCAGTACGTAAATTACAGCTCACCGTAGAAAAATACTCTCCGCAATCTAATTAGAAAGCAGTTTCCATTGTTGCGAATTTCCAACATTAACATCCAAGCCATTGTCGGCTGCAGCCACAAGTCTCCTGGCTCACGGAAAAAGAAAACGAAAACTCATTATTTACAGCGGCCATATTGTAATGGACGCCACTTAATAAAAATCAGAAGCAGCAAACAATTGTCTTGCTATTCCCGTGTGCGAAGAGAGGGTGAACGTCTCCAGCTACGGCTCGCATCGTTCTCAGTTCGAGCCATGAATAATTCAACGGGCTCTAAATCGAATTTCTTATTTGCGGCCGAAACCGGCTGAAGGCGTTCCCATTGCCAGTTCCCGCCAAAACTAACCTCGGAGAGATCGGGTGCTGGCGGTGCAAATGCAGGGCAACGCAGACGTGGTGTTGTTGTTGGATGTCGTCGGCGAGGATTAAGCAGAGTTGTTGGTGTAGAGTTTGCGACTTGGGGATTGCGAGAAAGATCACAGTGCAGGAATATAGATAGGGATGCATGTAAACTTTAAACTGGTGTACGATTCAATTCAATGTTCGCTGTCTTGAATGTTAAAAAAAACCTTAATGCATTAAAGAGGTAATGATTTCATAAGATATAATGCTCCAACTAAAACCCATGGTTGCTCCCCAGATCTGTTTGTAAAATTTATCTTCAAATTTGAAATAGTTTTCTTTAAGGCAGAATTTAATTTTTCAACTAATTCCAAAAACTCATTTTTAGGTATTTGTATTCTAGTTGGAGCATTATATCAACTAGAACACAAATACCTAAAAATGAGTTTTTGGAATTAGTTGAATTCTGCCTATATTTACAATTTGAAGATAAATTTTACAAACAGATCTGGGGAGCAGCCATGGGTTCTTCAATATCGACTGTCATTGCGAATTTGGTAATGGATTGAAAAAAACTGTTTGTAGCTCCTGAAGAAGACTTATGTGGGGTAGAAACCGGTAGAGGTTAAAATAAAATTTTTAAATTTATGACTGAAATCCAAATTCAATACAAATCACAATCAAGAGGTGTGGAGATTGACTGCGTCTACGTCGATGGTAGTAGGCAGAAATAAGAAGGCGGCGGTGAATGTTTTTTTAAAAATAGATGAGATAGAGCTGTCATATGATCAACTTGTCTTTTATGTATTTTCAATTAAAATAAATCTGTTGATATCTGTGAGTAAAGTGTTTGAAGAAGTTGCCCTAGACAACTAATCCCACAGAAGCGTACATATTATTCTTAAGCATATTTTTACAAAAGTTGCATATAATTGCATATTTCAATATTTTTAAGACCTTGTCTAGGGATATACATTCTGAAATATCTGGTAATGCAAACTGATAATTCCCAAATATTGTAGGACTGTTTGTCTAAATATCTTAAATTCTCGTTACTCATAAATCAAAACATACTTTCAAACTAAGCGTCTGCAAAACAAATAGACACGAGCATTCCGTAAAATTAGGTACATGTAAAAAAAGTCGGGGTATACGCCGTGTCCATTATGCGCAATGGTCTACACCCGATTAAACTTCACGAGGCGCGCGTTAAGCTAACAGCCGCGACTTCACGTGGGTCGTCTCGTTCCCGGTCCGTGGCTAATATCTCTTATTTTATTTAAACACTTCTTTCCTACACTCTACACTTGTACGCACGCACTGATACTTAGATTGTTTCGTGCGTATTCAGCAAACTGAAAATAATACCAGCTTTTCTCATTATATTCCTATTTGCACAAACTGTTTTTAATTTGACAATTTTCCAATATAATGTGGGATATTACGTAGAACCTACAAGTATTTTCTTCACTAAACCTGATAGTTTTATTAATTGTAATAAGAAGGTATATGATACTTTTAAATTTTTATGCAATTTTGAAATACTGGGGTTGTGTCGATCTGTCATATTTCTTTTTGTCTGAGATATTTTATTAAATCCTTCATAGTTCATATGATATGAGTAGAGAGTAGATCTTATGCAAAGTGCATATATTTTAATTTTTGCACATCTTAAAATAAAATCAATTTTCTGGATGAGTTACATTGATTAGAGTTAATTAATGTTAATTACTAATTGCATATATGGCATATTTGGACATTCTTATGCGTATTTTTACAAAAGTTGCATATAATTGCATATTTCAATATTTTTAGTGATAAACAATCTAAAATTTCTGGTAATGCACATTGATAATTCCCAAATATTGGAGGAGGCCACAATAAATAGAAGAATGCAACGGAAAAAGCAATAAACAATACAATAAGCAAATACACAAACCAATTCACAAGGCATTTATTGTATACACTGTGACGACTCCCTGTTCGGGCGTCAAAATTGTGACGAGTCCCTGTTCAGCGTCAGTCGGTCGGTATTCGTTCGGGCGCCAATCAGTCGGTGTTGATGCTGAAAGAAAGGACTTCGTGCGCGGGATAGTGGAGACGGGCCGGATTATTGAATGACACAAGATGTAATTTACAAATGTTTTATTTCAGTAATTTAAGATATAGTACAGGAACATGGGAAAGAAGATACGGAAAATTCGGACGTGTTTTGTGTTTGACAGTTTGTCAGTTAACGGTTCACGGTATCTATTTCGCGTTTCGTAACGGTTCGGTGAGCAACTCACTTTCTAGTTTTTAAAGAATAGGAAGGCCACAATCTTTAAAAACGATTACTCGGAAGCGTCAGTCTGATCACTTATTTATTTTCAGTTAGGAAAACCTTAACCAAAATCTTCCTAAAGACTAGTAGGGCAACAGTCTTTAGTTGCGATCAGTACGACGAGTCGGACTAATCTGATTATATAAGAATCAATAAGAAATTGTGCAACCAAAATTTGCAAGTAAATCAACAAATATTACCTCCAAAAAGCACTCGGAACTTATTGATAAGGGAACAGATTAATGTTGTAAAGAAACGATTGAATTTTACTTCTTAGACCAACCATAATTTCGGTTATACGTTTTCTACACGCACAGCAATTTGGCATGGCTCTAACATCATTAGAGAAAGTATCAAAAATCGTGAAAACACTAAAAATATATCCATTTAAAAAGGTGTGGATTTTGAATGCAGAATGAGAAGAGCACACAGTCCTGCCAGTTGTTATTTATGAGCCTTGCCCTGCGCAAAAATGTGCAATGTGTGTTCGATGCTCGCCCCGGTCAGCTCATTCGCAAGAAAATTATTTATGAAGCGGTCTGCTGTATTATTGATTTTATTTTGACGAGGAAATTTTAATGTGGCTGTGGATGTTTCTGCATTTTCATACCATGCATTAAATATGAATACTGCACTCCTGCACTCAGACGAAATTATTTCGCGGTTATAGACATTGTTCTGTGCTTTGATCTGGAGAATTCTATACATTGTCAAGTAATAATATTTAGGTATATACAGCTAACATAATACCTGCATCATGAGGAAATGTAATTATAATCATATTCTATTATTGTCTTCATTAAATTTGCTTTTATATCAAATTCAAGTTAATTATTTACAATATTTTATTACATACAAATTACCCCTATGTTACTTTTCGCGTCTAAGATTAAATTATTGCTAATCACATTTCAAGTACAAATAGTATAATCTGTGATCTATGGCAAAAACAGATAAGTCACTTATCGATGATTTTCATTTTTAAAGTGATATGTGTGCAAAAGAAATTCAAAATACATGTGGGCAAACGGGGTACGTAAATAACGTATTACAGCGGTTCACACATTAAGAAACCTCAATATTTGATTTTCTATTAGATAGCAAACTTTAATTTTTTTCTCCTGAAATTTTTGAAAAAGTGACATCTTTTTTTGCCATAGAGCCACAAAGAGTTTCATAAGGCATTGTGCTAACATAAGAGTCCAAGTTGTACAAAGGAGAAGTGCGATAACAGGCCTCATGAAACATTTTTTCTGATAATGTAATTTTATAATTCTATTAGATTTAAAAAAGAAATCTTTATTAGTTGTGTTAGTAAATCTTCACAGATGAAAATTCATTGTTGGCTGAATTCTGAAAATAGTTCTAGTCCTAGACAAATCCTTTCACAGTTTCAGGAATATTTACAAACTTTAAAACTGACATTAATCATAAAAAAAAAAGATAAGATTAAATTTTATATGGAACAGTAATGTGATTTATAAACTTATACACATAGTAATACATTAATTACAGAAAGGTAAATGTGGCTTCTTAACTGAAACGGGTGGTATATAATAAATGGTGTCGTATTAACTCAGCCGTGTAGATTCAGCCGAAAGTACCTGCGTAACCCTTCCAGGAAATTTTCGTTCCTTTTTCACAGCAGGAGACCGTGGGCGTAGAACACTTTATTTTGATAAATTTTTAGGGGACAAGATTGCATGTAATACTTGCTTGAAATAGATAATTTTATTGTATGTATTTTGCCTGATTATTGTTTGATTATTTGGGTGACAATTAGTGAAAGTATATTTTATTTTTTAAGGGAAATATTATGTGAGTGGTCTTGGTAATCAAATAATAAATAAAAAATAATATATTAAATCATAATATTTAATTACCAAACGTACAATAAAAATAAGATAAATATATCGAAATAAAAAAGTATAACGCCAGTAAAAAAACATGAAACACTAACAAACATAAACTAAACAAATATTATTGTTAAAAAATGTACATTAGTAAAAAACAGTTACGTCAAAATTACAAGAAATAAACGCTCAACATATGTAATATATATATATATATATATATATATATATATATATATATATATATATATATATATATATATATTATCAATAAATTTCGCAAATTGAGACAGATACAGAATTTTATACTCTTTAGGTACATTTTCGATTTGAAGCTTATTTGCCTAAAATTAGTAGGAAAGTAGGCCCTTAATTTGATATATTAGTTTGTAACGATGATAAGTACCTAGTGGTCAAAATCTACTTTAGTACATTTTATAATAAAATTATTTAATGAAGATAAAACCAGCTGCCCATTGGCCAGAATGAGATTATCTACATGTTATCATTTGTTGAAATATTAGTGTGAGTATTACTAGCAATCTTGTCCCCCTAAAAATTTATCAAAATAAAGTGTTCTACGCCCATGGTCTCATGCTGTGAAAAAGGAACGAAAATTTCGTGGAAGGGTTGCTCAGGTAGTTTCGGCTGAATCTACACGGCTGAGTTAATACTGCACCATAATAAATATGTTCCGAATATATATTATTCAGTTCTTGTAGATCAATAAAGATAATGAAAATTGAAACCCGTGTTGTAGATAACTCACGAAACTCATTTTACAAAAACGTGATTTGACAGAGAATTCATTATATTATCTGGAAGTATATTAATTTTATTGAAAGCTCTTTAAAACCCTTTAGACGAAGAAATTAATAAGCGCGTTATTAACAGAATACTAATTAAACTAATTATCCTTTTCGCTACCCTTTGAAAAAGCAAAGTCTTTATTACTCGTTCGCCCACTCGTATTCATTTAGTCACTTCATTACTGCAATCAGAGGCGGCAACTTCAGCCTCCAACCAGGCTCCAGCTCACTTCAGCACAGCGAATGCAATAAATTTCACAAAATCGCAGCGAAAAACCACGCGGCCCGTAGGTATGAGCTTATTTATTCATCATGGACTGTTTCTGGATATATGACATTGGCACGGAACAACGGGAGGTGAAACGCGGCGAATTTCAAAACAATTTATATAACTTGTAAAATAAAGAAGTTCGTCTTCTATTCTTTTTACCTTGCGCTCATCTATGTATGACTGCCAAAATTTTGATAGTGAGATTTCAATAGATATACAAGTTTTTGGGTCCTTATACCTAGATCATGATTTTACTGCTTTCGCATTGACGTCTGTTCGTCTGATATATTGCTTTGATTGGTCAAAATAGAAGACATGTAAGCCTTTTATTGGGTTATTTAATATGGCGTTGAATAATAAATTTTATTTAACACCTCTCAATAAATGCTCTGTAACTATGGTGATTTTAAATAAGAACAGTAATAGATTACCCACTAGTGGGTATAATTTTAAGAAAAGTCACTAGTGTGAATTTTTTATTTATAACAATAATAATAACACACAACACCTTGGCAACTACTTCGATTGACATTTTAATTTAGAAAATTTAAATCATATGTCACTGTCAAATAATATTTCTTTAATAAATTTTGCATTTATTAAGATGTGTTGGATAAAACGTTATAACTTCACACGTGGGCAAAGTTAAATTACCCATTCGATAAAACTATAACACTCAGTTTTCGGCTTCGTATTCTAAAATTTCTCTCGTGGGTAATTCCTTACTTTACCCACTTGTAAAGTAAATAACTATTATCTGAAACTATTGATAATAATACAAATTTTTTTAAATTTAGAAATTAAATCTGATTCTACGTGGCGCGTTTCTTTAATTTCTTAGGTAACAGAACTTTTAAACACGTTTTCATGACTACTTTTCTAAGGTAACAAAACGTACCTATAAACGTCAGGGAAATACTACTTTCGCTCCTCATTTTAGGCTCTCCGGTTTCAGAAAAAAATAATTTTATTTCTCATATATTTTCATCTAAAAAAATTATTATTTTTTTTTTTAAATAGGTTTATTAAGAGATACTCATTGATCTGAATACAAAGCAACTACTAGTAAACAATTGCTCTCCCTACTGTGAATGTTTTTAGGAACACTTCACAAATTAGGACCAATTTTCCATTTTTCAAATTAAGCTCTAGATAGTCTAGATAATAATTATAGACAAGACAAATTAAAATTAATTGTAACACGAGTTTGTGATTTGTACACGAGAACGAACGAACGAGTTCTTAAATAGCCTTCTGTAATGAGTGCTTTAAGTATACTATATTTTCTGCTCCGCCTTTCATTTAGATCATTTCTTTTAAAAAAGTAGTTAGCAATTTCCAATAAGGGATATTTTAGAAAGAAAAGTTTGGTTAATTACAGTGATTTATGATTAATTTTGTCTGTCACCTAATTACATAATAACAATATGTTATAAACCGTTCATGAATGGTTAATAAGCGTGCAAGAACAAGGCATTCTAATGTTGAAACTAAAGTAAAAAATTAAATAAAATTGTCATTTATGCAGTGATTTTTTTATAACTTATACCACGCATGGAAATGGTGAATGGATCGGCCCTAAGTCAATTTCAAAAAGTGAGAAACGGACGGTACACCTACGTCGCATCGTTTGCACTATAAAGGCACTCACGCACTACGAAAGAGCGAGATGTTGGTTTCTCGGTTTTTTCCGACGGTTCGATTCCCGGATAAGGAGTGAGACCACCGGCATTGCTCAGAATTTGCGGATTTATTGTCGAATCGGTGGAATTAATTTAGGTTTCCAAGCAGCTGCATTACTGCTCGATGTATTAGTCATGAAGCAGAGGCGTATTGAAGCATTTTCTGAGATTCTCAGATTTATAGGACTGTACATTGCTTAGTAAATGTTGACTGGTTTTTACAAAAATTCTAGGTACATATTTACATAATACTGTATTATGTACTACTGTATTATGTACTACTGTATTATGTACTACTGTATTATGTACTACTGTATTATGTACTATTTCGTACGAGTAAATCTAGTAATCCCTAATCTAATTATGTTCGAATATAGTTACCAGTCATCAAAACACGCGCCCCTCAACCAAAGATATTTGCAAGGGGGAACCAATTCAAAAGTAATTTCATATGCTGTACTGTACAATTAAAAATTATAAGTGAATTAATTAAGTCATAATCTAAAATATCTCAAATAGTTATTAAATTATAAATTATGTTATGGAGTAATCAATTACAATAACAAATTAATATGCGTAGTTTAGTCATTTATATTAAAACTAGACAGACCTAAAATTTTATGACAAAATTTATGAGTTAATGAGTTTCTTTACGTAAATTTTTTTTTAATTATAAAATAGTATTAAAATTAGTTTATTATTTATCCAAACATAGATGCACTGTTATTTGAGATATACTTATATTTTGAATATTGAAAAAGTTTTTAGAAAACAATTTATATAAATTTTGAAAAATAATAGTTAATTACTTTAGAAGTAGGCAAAGTAATGAATTACCCACGAGAAAAATTTTTACACACGAAGCTGAAGGCTAAAGATGATAATTATATCGAGTGGGGTATTTAACTCTGCTTACGTGCGAAGTAACATTTTATCCAACACTTCTTAATAATTGCTAAATTTACTAAAGAAATATTATTTGATAGTGATATTTGCTTTATATTCTCTGAATTAAAATGTCAATCGAAGTAGTTACCAAGGTATTGTGTTATTATTATTGTTATAAATTAAAAAATACTCACTAGTGACCTTTCCAAAAATTATACCCACTAATGAGTAATCTGTTAATTTCCTTATTTAAAATCGCCATAGCTATAGAGCATTTATTAAGAGGTGTTGGATTAATAAAAAATAACTCCTATTTACATTTTTATACATACATGTATATACAACTTCCTGGGTTAATAGTATATTTCTTTATATAACGCAGTCAGTTTGCATTTTAACTTTACCCTTGTGATTTCCCTTCCATCTTTAAAATATACGCAAAATATATCACTTACTCAGACCTGTGAAATCAGAGTCCCATACCCAAAATAAGTAATTGGCGTTTTTATATATTTATTTATATAAAGTATATATTATAATAAATAACAAATTACATTTCATTCTATTATTTTTTTTAAGTTTTAAAAACTGACTGAACGATTCCCGTATAATTTTCACTTGTATTTCCTTATGTTTCTTTTGCAATTTGAATACGAATTTTATTATGAAAATACATTATTATAGAAACATCAAAATCAGTACGTGCTATATTATCAAAAAGTATAATAGCGGGGTCTCGAAACGAAAGATTCAAAAGCATTCAAAAGAAATTACAACCATAGGTATTGATAAAATATCAAATATGTGTAAAAAAAAAAAAACAATTTATAATACTACCGTACCCAAAAGTAAGTAAGTAAATTATTACTATTTATAATTTCACTTTAGGAAAGCAGATTTGTATGAACTTAATTGAGTTAGCTAGAAGACAAACATAAAAGAAAAAGTTTGCACTTACTACTTGTTGACTATCTGGATTTCAGCGGCTTCCATCTGCTGAAAAAGAAAACGAGGAATTAGTACAAGTGCAATACTAGTAATTTTAATTTCGCTGTCTACAGAATCAAAGATAAGGACACGGTTTGCGTCCAACAAAAATTAATTTAATATTTCATTGGAGTTCTCGCTTTATAAAGAGCTTTGTAACATTTCCGTAGATATTTACATTAAATATAATACAATTACAAGAGCATTTGATGGAGATTATAAGCAATTGACAACAAAGCATGTAAATTACGTATGCACAATGACCATATTTTGTTGATAACGTTTAATCTTCAATTCAATGCTTGATAATTGCAATTTAGTTTGTAAATTACAAATTAAGCTTAACACACGAATACTATAATTTATTTACTTACACAGTAATATTGTATGAATAATATTACTTGATCAAATATTTTTATAAAATAAACACAACACTAGCACTGATAAAACAAACGAACACAATGAAATCATATTTAATACTGAACATGAAACAAATTTGCTTAAGAATATAGTATAAGTACCTCAGCGAACAGGCAAGTTCAAATATGCTAGGAAAATTCAAGTTAAATTCTGCATTTTAATCAAAATATAGAAAATACGTTCATATATTAGTTTGAATTGAATGTTGAATGTATTGAAATATATTAAACATTTATATTTCATACAAATTAAGCCGCTCTTCTCTTTTATTCTGTGCTGTACACAAAATGGTACATCACAAGACCATAGAAATTTCAATATTAAAATTCAAATATTGGCTAATTTTTTTCAGAAAAAGAGTTAAATAATTCTCGGTAGAGATAGAAAAAAAATAGCATTTTTAAATAAAGATAATTCTTAGAAATGAGAACCAAACAAGCCTGAGAAAATATTTACGGCATTAGAGTTGAGATAAAATAATTAGAAACAAATAACAGCCAGATATTTTTCATCTAAATTGAAGCACAAATTAGTAGGCTTAACAATAAAGATACACGTTAATAAAATCCATTTCTCTAATCATCTACCTACGATTACTCTCTTTAAATAAATTCCAAAAACATAAAATCAATTAACACTAATACAGAATCCATTTATTTAATTAAAAAATATACTCAGAGCCATCTAAATATCGCGAAGAAATCTTCGAATGCATTAAGCACACATGGTAATAACCCTGAGAAAAACGAGGTGCACTTCTATTTAAATGATAATACGATACGCAAGCTGACGTGTCCCTACTTAGCCGGTATAATAGCGCTCTGTTTCTGGAGCTGGTGTCCGAGAACAGCTGAAAGCCGATACCGCCGCCGTTGTATTGTCACCGGGTAATGGAACACTTCTGATATGTGTAACCGGTCTGGTTACTGGGTACTGGTTACCGGTTAGTGGTTACGTGAATGCAGGTTAGGATTACGTGTTTTTGTGATGCGAATTTGTTAGCGTAAATAATGGGTATTGTTATAGTTTTACACAAGATGGCTGTTTATGGGATGGAAATACATTAGTGTTAGAATATACGATGGGTATCTCTTGATATGGACTCATGGTTTATTAATGGTAAGTCAGGTTGGCCGAGTGGTCTAAAGCCCTGTTCCGACATGGACACACAGAGGACACATTCAAGCCACACACAGGCAACAGTAGCACAATGAAGAAGAAGTGCGGTGTGTGTCGCCTGTCAAATTGCAGCGCCGCTAATTTGTGGCTTCAAAGTGTCTTGGAAAAGTACAAGTTCAAATTCACTGATAACTTCAAATCATTGAAATGTTTTGTTTGTAGGCTTAAAAATTTATTTCTTTTGTCACTTGCAATTTCTTTTGGCATTGTTGATTATTGTCGATTGTAATTTTTCTTTTGGTTTTATTAATTTGGCTTAGTTTTTGAGTATAATCTTACGTTTGATTGTATAAAGAAAAATAGAGAAATAACAAAAACTAATTTTGAGTGCCTCTTTTGCTTTAATTTTGAGGTCACAAACAAATTCCATGTGTGAACGGCTCAAATTTTTGTGTCTTTCGTGTGTCTCCGTACTTCTTCTTCATTGAGCAACTGTTGCCTGTGTGTGGCTTGAATGTGTCCTCTGTGTGTCCATGTCTGAACAGGGCTTAAGGCGCCAGATTTAAGCTCTGGTTCCCGAATGGGAGCGTGGGTTCGAACCCCACACCTGACAAACTTATACTTTTATAAACACTTGTGTGCACCTATCTTTACGGCTGTATTCAGATTTAATTCAGTTATTAAAATAGTCCAGCCTAATTTCAAAGTGATTTATTTTAATTAGGGCCATTATTTATAACCTTGGATAAACGAAAGAATAAAATGACCCTTAGAATAATAATAATCATTTAAGCTATGATTTTGATGCAATATTTTTTTTACTGATAAAATTATTGTCTAGTTTATCTAAGGTTAGAAATACTGGTCCAGTAAATTAACGAGTACATCTAATTACAGTTGAGTTAATGCAAATCCATTTTATATTCTAATATCTTATTAATGGAGGGTTATGATTTTGGCGTCACAGGCAAGAAAGAAAAAGATGAGGTACAAGTTGAGATGGAAGTTCATAATACAAACATCCATGTTTTGAAGTTTGAGAAGGTTATGTTTTTGTTTTTGAAGTTTATTATTTAGGAACTTAATAAATTTAACACTGGCCATATATTCTTTATAGTAATAACGGGAGTCACTATTGCACAATCCATACACGCACTTTATTTTTCATATTTCGCATCATTTTCAGAACTGTCATCTTGACAGCGTTTTGTTTGTATTTCGCCCACGTAAATTTCATCATAGTTTCATGAAAATATAAATAGATGGCAGCACAAAAATTTTTTCTGTATAACCCTCCATTGAACTGAATCAGAAAAGACAATTTTCCACCGACTAGTAAGAAGTAGGTCTGCATCAACACAACTTACTACTATTTAAAAAATATATGTTGAGTTTGACATAAATTGACAATGTCGAATCGAATATTTGATAGAAAATTATATTATATACCAATATTATTACAATTTTATAGGATAAACAGAAAAAAACGTGAAATGTATAACCAAGTTGATTTAAAACATGTGTTTTTAACAAGTTTAAGAAAACCGGTTAACTGTTATTTTTGAGTCCAAAAGTGAGATTTTTAACCGGAACCGATATATTTATTTCCTGAAAAAAAAAAAATCCAGTAACTATTAACCAAAGTATTAAAAAACCTGTTTCCCCTTTATTAGTTTACCAGTTCACGCTTGTGTCCCTGTTTCCCGGTTTAATAAACCGGTTTCTAAACAGGTTTACTTAAGTGGTTTTTAATGTGGTTAACCGTTTTAAAAAATCGGTTTTTTAATTTATAGTCAGTTAAGTGGTGTTTGATTGAAAACCGATAAGAAAATATAGTTCTCAATGTCGGTTAACCTTTTCTTGACCTAATTTAAAATAGAAAATAAATTCAGCAAAGCATAGATCTTAATCATTTACTTACACTGCGGTGATGTGAGTTGTAAACCCGTTGTATGTAAGGCGCTAAAGTTTAGTATTTCATTTAACTGTTGTGTACCCAATTTCCAAGGTTTTTCTGTAGCTTATGTACGTCTGAATTAGAATAAGTAATCTATTAATAACAAGTCAGGTTGGCCGAGTGGTCTAAGGCGCCAGATTTAAGCTCTGGTTCCCAAACGGGAGCGTGGGTTCGAACCCCACACCTGACAAATTCAATTTTTTGTTTTTTTAATTGTTTTAAAGACAAAAATATATTGTGCTCAATTTAATCAAATTACTTTTTATACAACATTAAATATATTAATGTCCGATCGTTTCGCTATTGTTATTATAACTGCCCAGCTAGCTAATACCCTTGGACCTTATAAATTTAACGTTGTTACTATTGGGCACAGAATATATAACTCTGATTTCTATTGATAGATAGAAAAATTAAAATAAATAAATCGGAATTGTAAACAAATAAGAATATCGCATTACCTAGTTACAGTGTTTGCAAGCAAATAGATTAACCTCTCTAACACAACACAATGTTATTACAAAAATCGATAAAAATCTTTTACAATATAAGATATCGGGTGGACATTAAACGTTGAACGCACCACGGACGTTAAACGGAGAATAATGTCCTTAATACGTTGATTTCAATAATTTATGAGGAAACAAACAAAATAAAAAAAGTCTCCCCGACGGGGAATCGAACCCCGGTCTCCCGCGTGACAGGCGGGGATACTGACCACTATACTATCGAGGATTACATATAGTCAACTCCTTACATTTGTATACGAGCTGTATGTAGTTATGTAAGTTATAGTTTGTTGTATACCGTGTATAAAACAAATACTTTCCGCACTCTTATATCTTACAGCTCTACAAAACGATTCAAATTCTATAAATTTGCGTGCTGAAGCAAAATTGACTATGAAACCTGGCAAGCCAAGGGTAAGGTCAAATTTCACGTATGTAAATAACAATTATTTAAAGCATTTAAATTTGTATGTGTTCCTCCCCCACGGAGGCTCACGTACAATTGTTTGATGAAAAGTTCTAAACGACATATAAATGTGGTCGTTACATTTCAGTCAGCATAATGCTACTACATTCTTCGTACGTGACAAACGTATCAAGTATGGGCAACTGAACTACTCACTCACTCACATACACATGCACTCACACAGTCGCATTTCCTTTTTCTCACTCATTCTTATGGAATCTGCTATACCGTCTGTGATCTCTGCTTACCCACGGCTGCTCAGGTATGTGTAAGTGAATCCAACAACGAACTGAGTTTTAGTTTTAGATTTTATTTTACGTTCAACGCTTTAGTGCTGTAGAATTCGTGTTAAGCAATTCTTCTTTTGATTTATTGAATGTTAAACTTACAATTTTTAGAAGGAGTTGCCTTTCCATGCTCGCCTTTGGGATATCTGGTATTTTTATATTATCTCTGTCTTATACGGGAGATTCCCAAAATCCCGAATCCCAAATCCCAAATCCTAAAATCTCGAATACTTAATTTCTGAATGTAAAAATCCTGAATCAACTGGTAAAAACACAAAGGACAAAGGACAAAATTCAAAAGGAGGTCGAAAATTCGCATGTAATATTGATAGAATATTCCTTAATCCAGTACAGCTCTTAGCTCTAACAACATCAACAGGCTATAACGAAGTTTTTTCCTTTTACGCACATTCCTTCCGGCATAAAAACCACCTACTCTAAACAATCCTGTTGCCAAGTGACAAAATATACAAATCACTTGTTCTTTATACACCATCAACAAATTTTTCCTCTTAACTTTAACATAAACATTTTAAATAACAAAAACGTGTCAGTTGTTCGTTCATTGACACGAAACATGAAACAGATCACTTGATCAGTACTTCAAAGCTATAATTATCAACATTCATTCCTCCTGCCAGCACAGTTGGTATCACATGCGCTGCAACAGAGTTCATCCATTAGCAAACAATGAACATAGCATTGTTGTTTTATGAACTATATCTCATATCGCGAGTTATTATGGAATTCAGACAATGCACAACCTTGAGCAGGCAATATATACTTGTGTATGACTTATATGTCCCTCGACTGAGAGCAGATATCGCGAATATGGTCAGTTGGCGTCGACGACGGACGATTGTTTCAATTAATGATGTGAATGTTATGTTGTCTCCATCGATGAAAGATGCTTTGAAATATGTTGGCTCTTAAAAGTTTATTGCAGTGGATTTTAATTAACAATTAGATATTACTTTTATTGTCAGAGTTTTTGTTAACTATGGCCTTTATAACTGATATTGAAAGGTTTATTAGTGATATTAATATGTTTCTAAATAAGGTACTACATAAAATATAATGTTCCTTTATAATATATGAAACATTATTTCAAAACGTATCTTAAAAAAATTGAAATGTTTAACAATTACATTTGACATACAAGATGTAATATAAATAAGTACTGAGTTTTGAGTTAAAATTTTTCAAAGATTAGTTACAAATTTGATTACCCGGCATTGGAAACATGTGACTGCATCCAAATAACAAAAATGGCAGAACTGTAATTTATTTCCTTTGATCATAAAGTAGAAAACTAGATGAAAGGAGCTGGGAACGCTTAAGATTGAGCAAGACAGAAAATTTGGTAAGAATGAGGCTACTGCGAAACATCTGGACTTTCTGATTATAGGTTATGTTTCATGTTTACAACTGAAAAATGGGAATTATGAAACTTGAAATTTAAATTGTTCATACTGTAACAGAAATATGGTTTTTAAAAAGGAGTTTGGAATAACTTTCCATTCTATTCATTTCTCCCTCATATATGTATGCCATATTAAAAAAAAATCAGTGCCTACATCTGTGTTCGTCCATAACGCTTTCGTAGTAACCTTATTCTTACCAAATTGGGTTTTACTTTTGTTTATTACGTTGCACTATATTTCTTTCTCACTTTATCCTAAGCGTTCCTTCGAATATCATTGTAAAGCATACACTTTCTTATATCTAATTCTCTCCTCTAAGATATCTTTAAATATCATAGTAATTTTTGCGATCGCATAACAATGATTGTTGTTTTTGTTACTTTGTTTACTTTGACAATCAACAATCAAAAATTTTCACGAAATTACTTGCTTGTGAAAAAACATGGTTATTAACACGTCAGTGAAAGAAGAAATGGCTAAATTGTTGAAATGGAAGGAAGCAAATTAAATTGAGACAGTTACAAAGGAATGGACATTATATTATGTACGAATGTATTATAAATAAAGATAAAATTATACTTTATTTACAGTTGATGTTAAGGTGTTTCTTTATCTACAAAAAATTGACAAATAAAGTATACTTTTAATATTAAGTACAAAATTATAAATAAATTAACAAAAATTTAAGCCTTAAACATCATTGAGAGTGATTGTAATTAGTAAGATATAATTTATAAGAACACGAACAGTGAATTGAAAATACAAATCCTCCAGAAATGAATTAAAAACTATAATATGTACAAAAAGTCCGAAAGCAATCAAAAAATTTTCATTTGCAGTTTTGCTTAATACAGCCTGAATTTAGTTCGCATGAAAGTATTCGTTTCATGAACAAATTTTAATTTTCTACACTACAGAAAAGTAAATAAACTAAAAACGGATTCAAATTCCTAAAAGTGCAGTGTGCAGTTATTTCATATAGATTACAAGTAGGTAAAGGCAAATGTGACATTTTCAGGAATTAATTTTAGAGTTTTATTTCGCGAGCCTGCAAAGCGAGCTGCGCTGCAAATGAGAACCAGAGTTTAACTTTTATTCTGTTTCTCTTGTTATAATCGCGAAACAAATTGGAAACGATGCAATTAGAATTTTGTTCAGTGCGCAGAAAAAATAGGAAACCATAACTTTCTCTCATTTTTTCTGTAAAATAAATGAAAAAGTTTTCAGATAAAAGGCAGCAATTAAAAGTTGTACAAACTCGAATGCAAATATTAATTAGAACTCTTAACTTGAACACCCGCTAAATTGGACAATAAAATATTTTTCTTGCCAAGTATGATGGTTTAAAAGGAAAATCTTTACCGTCTGAAAAAAAATTCATTGCGACAGAATATTTTATAACTTTACATCGAGGATTAATCTTATGCCATTCTTCATCAAATTAAATCAAAAGTTTCTTATAAAATATCATCTAGATTCTAAATGTTTAAAACATTTTTACATTCTAACCTAGTTATTTGTCATACAATGTAGCTTAATTTTATGTGGGTCAAGTCAATTTAGGTTTCAGTAATTTCTTTCTTTTTTCATGCTAAAAGCAATGAGAATTTTATTATAACTTATAAATTGCAGCATCATTTTAATAATTAAGTTTGAATAAATTCTGATGGGTTACACTTTGCTACTGGCGCTTATAAGAAGCAAGAAATTGTGTAGTAAAATATAATTCGAAATATATGAATGATTAATTTTGTTTGTCGAAAATATATCCAAATTTAGTTGTTTTTCTTCCGTTAGAAGAAAAATTTACAAGTAAATCAAATAAAAACAAAATAAAGATTTAAGTAAATTAAAATTATTTATATACTTATATACTTACTTAATTAAAATAAGAATAGAATTGTGCATTCAACACTAGAATTTCAGAAGAAATATATAATTTTGTCTCAAAATTTAATGGTACAAAAATAATTAAAACTTATATATGAAAAACTGACATAAAGTGGTTTATTTTGTATTCAAATGTTATAAATAAATAAAGTATATTTAGTTCTAAATATAAAAATAAACTACGAAAATTTAAAAAGTAGAGGAAGGTAACCAAATATGGAATAGGATCTTAATATGGAATACCGCCATTTAATATTGCACAAATTAAAGATGTCTTATGTTTTAAAAATTAATTAACAGTATAATAATTGCATAGAAATCTAAATAAGTATGAGAAAAAGGGCGATATTTCATATTAGGATCCTATTCCATATTTGGTTACTTTTATCTTATATATAGTGTTAGTGGGAGTAGACTGTAGAAATGATATTTTGTGTATTATACGATTTATATTTTATGAAAAGAAAGAAAACGTTCGGGAAACAAGATAACCATGTAATGTTTCCAAATTGAGAGATGACGTCAATTTCTTTGGGGATATTTAAAGAAGAAGATGCATATTAGTTCATCTCGCGAACAGGAGAAATTAAAAGTATCATGTCATAGAAGAATTGCTGCAATAGACCCATTACAAAGAGTAAAATGAAGGGAACGATTGTTACAATGTGTGATCAAGGATGTAAATGGCAACATATTCAGCAATTAAATTATTTCTAACCTAACTTTTTTATTGCTAACATTCAGGAGTATATTAAATGTATTTTTTCAATTTCCCTGGAACGTACACCACTTAATGAAAACATTGTTCACTGAAGAACAAGAATCACATTTTCAAAATGAAAATATTTCATTTCTTTGAAAAACGTTATTGTAGATCTATAGAATTTGGATTTAATAAAACGAAATATTCAATATTCAAAATCCGTTTGGCAAAGCAAGTGATGCATACAAAAGTCTTAGGAACACCGGTCCGTACGAAAATTCAATTTCACTTAATGTATTTCCAGAAGGCAGTTTTAATTTAAAAATTTCTTTAGTGAGCGTCTGGCTGCCAATAGCAGGCAGATACAGGGGAATGAAGTAGACTAAATTTGTAGAAAAGGTGCAGTCGGGACTCATGTGTGTCGCCAGGCTTCACAATTGGGTAAGAAGGCTATGCCGATGCGTTCTTTGCCTTTGTAAGCGATATCTATAATAAGAAATCAAAGGCACAATGGAGCCAATACGCTCTTTTGAATACTTCAAATTACAAACATAATAAAGCTGTCAACTTGAATTAATAAGTGCAGAGTGATCGCGAGGAGGAGAAGTGGGGTCAGACACCGGCCGAGAGCCTCAGACTTGGAATGTTTAATAATGCAAGGCTAAATGATGAATTTTATATATTTGAATATTTATTCTTCAAGTGTGAGTTTATAATTATATTTTGACAGCAAGAGGTAGAGGTCAAAACCATATTTCTTTGCTGTACGAAATTCTTTTGCATACAGGTGGTTTGTAGTACGTGCCTCAACCATTTTGGTCTTCAGTATAATAAAATAAAGATGTTGCAACAGTAGACATGTTTTTCGTTAATAAAATACGTAAGTCACTAAATAGAAACAAAACAATTTTTATTTTTAAATCAATGCATATATGAAGAGATTTTCAGCAGAATTAATGACATTCCTTACTGGAGAAAAAAAGTGATTTTGTTTATTAGTTTAAAATATTTATGAATTTATCTCATTTGAGATATGTGTTAATAGCTAAAGTGATATATAAATTATTATATTAACAACAAATTATCATTTATTTTCGGATGTTGCTTGTATTTTATATTCCTTAAACTAGTGAAATTCTTAGAGTGCAAGTCAAGTTAAACTTTACAAATAATGATACAATTTGTATTAGTTTTTTCCCGTACAGAAATATCCTATTACGCTAGAAATGTTAACAGGATAAGCTTTTCAAATTGATAGATAACTATCTCTATTAAGTACAGAAAATAAAAACCAGGATGGAATAGAAAAAGTGACAGGAGATTTTGCTCACACTTTTCTACAATTTATATCTCTTCATTATTTTATCTGACATTTATGACAAGAAAAACTATTCCGTGTGTTTTTCTTACATTCCAGAAATGCGTTCCAAAATACAAACAAGAAAATAAAACCATTCCCGTAACTTATGTAACGTAACCTCATTTAATACACATTTCATAAAACCTAGACATATCAGGTTTGTTTTTACTTTCTTATACAAAGTATACTGAATCCGTTATGACCAATTTTTCAATGATGTGTGCGTGTGAGGATGGATGGATGGATATCCGTGTGCGCAATATCTCATGAACGATACAAGATATGTAAACTTATTCATTTAAACACAGTTGTACTTCTATTTCACGAAATATCACTTAAAATTGGCATATACTTTTATTGTATTTCTATATAATATAAACCCTATAAAACTTACTGGTGCAGAGCGCATCATCATATCTCTTAAATTTTTCGAGATATGTCGATTTTTGATGTTTTTCGAAGTGCAACTTTGAGGCACTGCAACTCAAAAATTACGCAAGATATCGAAAAATACTCTTCAGTTTTGTGTTATACGTGCATATTATAGCACAATAACAAATTTTTGAAAAATTGAAAATTTTTGATTTTTTTTTCAAAATTTCGATCTGCGATATGTCAAATAATGAACGAGATACGAACTTGCAGACTAAACCATTGGATTCAGCTCATCGAAATACATTAACCCTGAAAATTTCAGAACATTCGGATTGTGGGTTGAAATTTTAGAGCAAAAACTCTGAAAATCTCGTTTTCCAGCCCAAACGTCAATAGGTACCCCTTGACGTTTGGGCTGAAAAACGAGTTTTTAAGACTTTTTGCTCTAACTCTATAACGCGTAAAGCAATTTTAATGAAAGTTTACATACTTATGTATTTTGACGAGCTGAATCGCATGGTCTAGTCTGCGAGTCTGTATCTTTTATATTTTTCAAGTTATTGCCTATCGAAATTTGGGGAAAAAATTCGAAAAATTTCAAAATTTTAAAAATTTGCTAATTTGTAGTTAAATGCATGAAACGCTCAGAACTGAGTCAGTTTTTAAATATCTTTAATAGATTTTGAGTTGCAGCCACTCAAATTAGCATTTCGAAAATCATCGAAAATTGCCATATCTCTATAAATTAAAGAGATATGACGATGCGCTCTGCACCAGTGAGTTTCTTAGAGTTTATATTATATAGAAATGCAATAAAAGTATATGCCAATTTTAGTGATATTTCGTGTAATCTGAAACATGTATTTGTTGTCAATGATAAATGAACTTGTATTAAATTTTCTTATTTGTACAGATATTATAAACATTTTTCTAATTATAACCACAATCCTCGTTTAAATATCAAACAAAACCTAGTCCCAAATCACTAAACATACATACAATACAACCTTCCATAAACCATTCATTTATTCACCACCAATATCACAAACACTCCTCATTGTCCTTCCCCATCCCTCAGCGTTTACCTGCCCGAATTCCATAGCTACAACACAACTTTACCATTCCACCTCCCACTGTATATAACTCCGCTGCTCTTTACACTGGCGACGTGTCCGGCTACCGGAAGTGACGTTAATTGTCTGCCGCGGTCCCGGAGCCGCCGGACCCCGGATACCCGGAGCGAGACCCCGAGGACGCGGTCGCCGAGCAGCGGGATGCATGGTTTGAATCTGTGAGCGGTGAAGAGGTGACCTTGACTGATATTGGAGCTTTGTAGGTTGGTTGGGATTTGTGGGCGGCTGATTGATTCTGGTGAGGGAAATTGTTTTTTGGGGTTAGTGGATTTATTTTTATTGGGTTTTATTTGCTTAATGGAATAAATGTAAATTACTAGATGCATCTAGGATGTGGGCCAGTGGTATTACTGTTCGATTTTATTTATATACTTTAGACAAGGAAACCGTCTAAGAGGCCGACCAGTGATACCGTGGAGACGTAATATCTTTGAAGAAAAAAAAAAAAAAATTGGAAAAGTGTGGAATTATAACAGAACCAGATTGACCCAGGTTTGGGTCCTATGCTCCAAATATAACATACGAGGTTTGGCTATGAAATAACCGGATTAGTATTATCTTTCACAAATTTATCATTATATTTTTCAGTATACATCTAAACTCCTCTACGATCCTTACATCACTCAACGCGAAATTTCCATTGGCCAAAGCAATGTTGTAAATCATTTTTTGAAAGCATGTACTTGGTCCCCGCCTTTTCTCTCCTTCTGTCTCAAATCTGGTTCGTGGATAGGGTATAGGGTGGATGTTCAAACATAGGGATCTCACGCTTGACCAAAAACCTATTGAAAGACAATACAGTTTGGGTCAAAGCAATCGTTGTCCTAATAAAGAAACCATGACTTGTTCTCCACAATTCAGGTCGTCGTTTTCATACTAGTTCACGAATAGTAGTCAAGTCCTTATGATTTCAGCACTGAAAGGAACCAGATTTGACATAGCAGGATTTGTGAAATTAATGGAGAGGTATATGGATCGCTTAGGGATGTATATTAAAGAGGATAATGTTAAAATTGTGAAAGAAAAACAATAATAGTAATCAAGGGAATAGAGTTTGTTATTATTTGACGAGAACGAGAATAGACTATTAACAGTATATAAATTTAGTACAAATGGAACGTCTGGATGTGTACGTAAATTAATTTCTTCGTCTCTCATTTAAAAAAATCAGTAAATTTTCTACTAAAATGATTATAATTGATAATTTTTGACATATCTGTTAAACAATATTAATAAATAAAGAATACTAAAAAAATTAAATTATTTCTAGGTGGTACTGCTAATGGACTTGTATCATTCTATTTGCCTAGGGAGTACTTTACAAGATGTCAGTTTTATTTCCCTCGGTAAATAATGAAGTAGATACAGTAAATAATGATTTTGATTAGAATAAAGTTAACGCTACTTATGGGTTATATATAAAACTACTAATCCTGTTTTTATAGCCACACCTAAAAAACTTGAAGAAACACTTTATTTGCTTTTTCAAAGACAGTACCCTATGGCGACAAGGAAGTAGCCAATCTCTTTCGAGAAGAATGAAATCCTACCTAAAAGGAATAAAGTAAATTCACTAAAAAGTAAATCAAACTATAAACAAATACATTTAGTGTACGAAAAATGAATCCCCTTGCTTATATCACCTCTACCATATTATTCAAATCACATTACCCATTGACCATCGCGGCTCGTCGCAGCCCTCACAAGACACAAACAAAAACCTTAGAGCGTAAAAAACCCTAAACTAATTACCGTCCATCGATTCATTAATCACCGCTTTCGCTAACCGCGTAGCTTGGTCCACCGTGACCGTTTCTTTCCGGCGATTGTTTCCTTGACCAGGGCATATGTCACCGCCCACTGCGAATGCATGTGTCAGCCCCGCAACGCAGCTTATGCCGTAAATTAATTAGTTAATCGATCACGTATGGCTGACTAATTGATGTTTAAATTAGTATTGACACAGGCCATTGAATCAACTGTACATGCAGTTTTAATTACGTGTTGAATCCCAAGACAGTGATTGCGTGAGTTGGTGGAGCCTGGCCGTTCATGTGGACCTGGACGGTGCTGCATGGAACGTAGTGGTGGGTTGAGGTTATGTGTTCTTTTGTGTTGTGAATTATTGAGTGATCGTGATTGCTGTAATATTTGCGTCATGTTGAATCAGAGCGATAATGATTTTATAACTTTGTTACGAGCTTGAATTTTATTACTTTACAAAGTACCTAACTGTTTTGTAATCCAAATGTGTTCTATAACGTAACTATATCAATGAGATATTTGAGAGGAGTGTGTGGGTATACGAGACGTGATCGTATCCGGAATACATTGGTGTAAAGTGAGTGTAAGATTGGGAAGAATGTTAAGAAAGTGGGAGTGAGTCAGTTAAGATACTTTCGACATATGGAGTGAATGTCGAATGAAAGGTTGGTGAAACTAATATATGTGGGCGTCCGAGGTATAAGTGGTTGGGTGTGATTGATGGTTTGTTGCGTGAACGAATGATTCCGAGTGTGAAGAATAAACGAGCATGTATGAATCGCACTAAGAATGTGGACGAGCCGAAGGTTTTGGAATATTGGGAGGAGATTGATTATTGGTTGACTGTGTTTCTGGGTTCGTGCTACCCCACTGAGTGGGATATAGCATGATGTTTTGTATGCATGTATAACTTGTATACCTATAGAAGAAATGAAGAAATGTTTTTATGGTTAACTAAAAATTTGTTATTTCTATCCGTCTAATTCAACTTTTATTTATATTATAGGGTTGCAAAAAAGTTGGGGTTAAGTGGTTTAGAAGAATAAATAATGAAGGTATGGACTTATTCTGTGAGCCGATTAGGTCACGTAACGACTGAAGAGGGACAGAGCAGCAAAAATTGTTTTAGAAGAGGGAGAAGAAGACCAAGAAAAGGTGGAAAACTGAAGTGTTGAGTTACTAAACAGTTAAAAATAAAAAAACTGTAAATTGAAAGATCAGAACAGAACACAATGGTAAATAGTAATTAACATATCAAGTACGTTATAAGTACAATAATTCGTGAGGTCATTATTGCCCGTTTAACGCTCGTGGTGCGTTCAACGTTTAATGTCCGACCGATATCTTATTTTAAAAAAGATTTTTACCGATTTTTTCCTATCATTGTGTTTTGTTAGAGAGATTAATCTATTTGCTTGCAAACACTGTAACTAATACAATATTCTTATTGGTTACAATTTCTATCTGCCAATAGAAGGCAGTATTTCATGTACCCGATAGCAACAACAAATGTATAACGCACCAAGGCATTATTTGGTATATAACTGCGCGGGTATATATTGTAAATGTACCAAAAAGCAATTCGGTGGATCACAAAAACAATTTTTCTGATTATGCTTGCGCGAAATCACAAACAGTATTCCATTTCGGGTGAAAGTGAATGAATCACGATAATTAATAACACAAGTCACAAACAACACATCACATGCACCCCAAGTAACAAAACAATGAAATCACAAGCAGCGATTTTTTCTGGGAGCCATCAAGAGCATATGTTACGCATTCTCCCCGAATGTATAGATTCATACAACATAGGATAGGGATAACTACAGCGCCAACAGGAAGGAGGAAGGATTATGTGTATAAACGATGATAATCATTTAATAATGTCGCGGCACTCGCAGCGGCAGTTGGCACTGAGTGTGATATATTTGGCGGTGGTGGAGGCGAGGGGGGCTGTCATTAGACCCCGGAGTTATGAATATATTCATACGGGTCACAAGTCTGGCATTAATTCACTTTGTGTGAATTATGTATCAGAATGTGTAGCCGTGTATGTGTTGATTCTGGTAATCTGATCAGTGATTGTGTTACGAAGAAGGCAAG
Organism: Poecilus cupreus; assembly: GCA_963942605.1. NCBI lineage: Eukaryota > Metazoa > Arthropoda > Insecta > Coleoptera > Carabidae > Poecilus > Poecilus cupreus. The sequence continues at coordinate 11,622,095 of OZ012732.1, forward strand.
ACAATCAGGGAGACACTGCACAGATCTAATTATTGTTTATTTTATGAAATTTTTAATTTACCTTGTTATTTATATAAATCACTGAAGTGTATTGAAGGATTATAGGCTTTATTTTTTGGAGCAAAATTGTTTATACATTTAATTTATTTTTAAATAAATCTAACAAACCCAAAAGCCGTAAAACTATATAAAGGAAATATGTACAAACCAAATAAAAAAGATATTAGAATATATATATATATATATATATATATATATATATATATATATATATATATATATTTTGGGATTAATTGTGTACAATTCACACTAATAATTAGTAATTACAATACAACAATTATACAACAAGATGTTGTTTTCCCAATCTCGACCTCCATTCCTCTCTATCATGTGCCATGTCTTCTTGTAGGTCTCGGTCTCTCATTGCCTGGCGTATACCCTCAATCCACGATTTCCGGGGCCGCCCTCTTTTATTTCTTCCCGGTGGTTTCCATTTGAATATTTTTTTGGGCCATCTGTTTTCTTGCATTCGTAGAAGATGCCCAAACCACTTGAGACCCCTCATCTCGATCCTTTCGATAATCGTTTCTTGTGCTGCCATCCTATTTCTTATTTCTTCATTTCGGATTTTGTCTCTTCTTGATGTCCGGGAACTTCTACGTAAGTAGTCCATCTCTACGGCTATCAATCGCCGTTTCTCATCTTCTTTTATCGACCAAATTTCACTGCCGTAGCATAATACTGTTTCTACCATTGTTTGACCAATCCTCTTTTTATTTTTGTCGCTAATGTTTTTGTCCCACCATACAGAATTCAATGCACCTATAACTTTTCTAGCTTTTTGTATTCTGTTATTAATTTCTTGTTTACCAATACCATGTTTGTCCACTATTGCACCCAAGTATGTGAATTTATCTACCTGTTTAGTGGTAGTATCTTCAGTAATTAATACATCAAATTTTGCATCAGAATTGATCACTAGGTATTCTGTTTTTTCAAGATTCACTTGAAGCCCCCACTTCTCGTATTCAGCATATAATCTTCTAAGCATGAACTCTAAGTCATATGCATCCTGAGCAAATACTGCTTGATCATCAGCAAAACTAAGGCTGAAAAGATGCATATCATCAACCGGAATACCCATGCCCTCACATGCCCTTCTCCACTTTCTCAAAGCAATTTCCACATATATATTAAATAATAGAGGAGATAGGCTGCAACCTTGTCTTAAGCCCTTTGTAGTGTGTATTGGTTCTGATAGCCGATTGCCTTGTTTTACATACGCTATATTATTATTATAAAGTTCTTGAATCATTGATCTCATATATTAGAATTATATAAGTAAAAAAAAACTAGGTACGAATTTCTATAATTTATAGCACGAGACCTTTCTTTAAAGAGACAAAAATCCACGTAGTTTCCTGTGATATGATTGGTCCTCAATTACGTGCTAAACACTTTGTAAAATACAGACTATATAGAATTAAGCTCTCATCTTCAGGAGAGCTAAGATTAATTCAGATTATATAATTTGTTAACCGAGTCAGTAATCAAAATCGAATCAAAATCCAAAATGAAAATAGCTATTCATGCTAAAACGAATAATAATCGTAAATACGATGAAGTTTTTCTTTTCAAGTGACTTTAAAAGTATATAAGTGTAAGAAACCGTTTGAAGTTAGATAGAGATGATGAATATATTTCAAAAGGGATTTGACAAATTAAAAATAATTTACATTACAGCAATAACAGGTTGCCAAACCTATAATGCAACTTGAAATTTACTACTATGCACAATATAATAGAATTCCTAAGGAATACAAACCAACATCAAGTAGTGTAACTCAAACCACTAGGATTTAATTGAATATTTAATCTCAATATGTAATAGATATATTTTTTTAATATAAATTATTTATAATTAATTGTTTCTCCATTCTTAGTTCAATTTCTAAAATGCGAACTGAAAATTGATTGGTCATTGAATCTCTGCCTTACTGCAAATATTTGAACTTGAGTATAAATTTAATTTCGGGTTTAATTTGAGGAGCATGTTTGTAATAATTACGTCATGATAGGGTGAACTGCTACCCTTATTGTCTACCCCTCTCTTCAATGGCCGCCGTCCTGTTTGTTGGCGGTGTCAGCAGCTGATTGTGATGTAACAACGAACGCGTGTCATCTAACACATGTGTGGAATCGTTTCATTGTGATTGGCGTTGTCACTGGGCGATTGCTGTATCAATTTTGATTGTCATCGCAGTTTGCAAAAATGACTGATTTGGTTTTTATGTAGCGTACTAAAAATTATGGAAGCTACAAAAGCGGTACAAATTCATTGACTTGGATTGATTTGAAACATTGTAATTATAATTTTTTTTCAGCTTTACATGGGGTAAATTACTTTGTGGAATAAATGTATCAATTTGCAAGACTCGTGACAGCAGCCCAATATAGGTAAATGTTGCAATGATATATTTTATAATTTTTCTTCAAACATCGTAAAAGTGCGTTGTTCAACAACTACAGGTTCAATTTTTCACCGCCGCGCAGAAATGAAAATGTCTGTTTCCTTGGTTATGCTTTTACTCCGGCGGCATACAAAGTAAAATAGTACGGTTGTAATTCAATAATTTGACAGTTACATTCACAACAATAAGAAAATTTTCAGTTTTCCTTTTGCAAGCATTCCTTGAAGACATCGAATTAAAATAATATATGAGCATTTCCTGTGTAAAGTTATTTACTCATCCTCATCCATAACCCTGCGAATATGTCTCATGCACATCATTCACAACCCTGCGCAGCGAACCATTCAGTGCACACTCTGTTTGCACTTTCTGCACCGAGCAGGAGCAGCGAACAGCCGCTGCTGACATGCGACTATGTGGATGACAGATGCCCGCGCCCGGTGCGTGACAATGTGACAAGACGCGTGCAGCGTGACGGCGTGTGCCACGCGTGCGCGTGACCATGAGCGTGTAATTGCGACGTGAATATTTCACACATGCATTGTCTGCTGTTAGGAGTCGTGAATCGCAAATCAAACGCGTAGCGCCAGCGATTGACTGGTGGAGAATATTAATTATTAATGGATGGAGAGTGACGCTTGACGCTAATTTGACGTTTAGAATTCAATTATTATTAGATTGTAGATGGATTAGGTTAAGTGTTTCATCTTGATAATTGTAATAGCTATACCTGATAGGAATTGCTCGTGAATACATATTGGTAATTTACCCACAGCTAAGTATATAATCTGTAACGGCAACAAAGATTCTGATGTTCATTTCAAGCACAATGACATGTTTTGATAACTTCCTGTTTCACACAGTGCATTTATTATTAAAATAAATATATTATGCCATTTACACTTTTTGTTGTGGCACTCTGCTTTCGCATACCTCAGTAATGACCGGTTGCACCAAAGTTAGTTAAATTTTAAACTTGTTTTAAATAAATAAAAGCAAATCGTAGTTATAAGTCATATGGAGTAATTGACATTGATGTCAAAAATTAGATACGTTTTTATTAATTTAAACCAAGATTAAAATTTAACTAACGTTGGTGCAACCGAGCATAAGTGATATATTTTTGCGTGTTGTTAGTTAGAGAAAACCAGAACGGAAGTAGTTTGTAAATTTATAGTCTTTTGGATTAAGTTCTGTAAAAGTATTTTATTTAAATATAACATTTCGAATTATTGTATATTGTTGTTATTCATCAGGAAAATAAATGTAAATAATGGTGATATGACAAAGAATGAATATATTAGTTGGTATGTGCAGGTTTTCTTTAAGTCAAGTTTTTCTTTCAAAAAATACACCAAGGAAAATTGTAGTACCCATTATCTTCTATCTCCATAGTAAGTCAATTATTTTCCTGTTAAAGAATTATTACAATAATTCGAACCGTAGTATTTAAATAGAATAATTTTACAGAACTTAACCCAAAAATCTTTATGAAGTAGGTATTTATTTTTCTTTTTTTATATTAGGAGTGGTACTTTGTTTTCAAAGATCTGGGTAAGTGATATATTTTTGCATGTGAAGTGCAGTTTTGGGCTTTAAAGATGAAAGAAAAAAGGGAATCACAGTAATAAAATAAAAAAAAAAATATGTCGGTTGTGGGATTCGATGTGAAGATCTTATATCCACATTTACCAGAAATTTTGCTTATTATATCAAATTCATAACAATTTCTATTGTTCAAATAGTGTTCTACTTTTACTCGTACATACAATTGTATTGATTAGTTACAAAATACCCTAAATAGTGAGATAGAGCTTTTAAGTTAAATGTGTAAAAGTAGAAAAACCAATCTCATTATTCAGATTAAATTGTCAACTGTCCATAACTATGAAGAGAAGACCAAGAGGTAATATTACCATTGGATGACTGCGATACAAGCCTAAAGTGGATGAAAACGGCCATAAAGAAAAGAGCAAGACAAGAAGAGTATGAAAATGTACGTACATGGATATAACATTAAAATATCAATTAATATATCTTCAAGTTATGCAGGTACACATTTTCGGCGTGGTATTCTAATTTCTCAGATCTCAATAACTGAATGCCACAGCTAAGAATGGGTAAATAGCGTGATGATATATGATCATATGGTAACTTATCGGACTGTGGATTATAAGATCCTTAGTTCAATGCCCACAGCTGAAAAATTTCCATCAATCGCAAATTTCTTCAGTGAATCTCTTTCCTTTCCTTTCGAAGCCATAAGACCTAAACAAAACACCTCGTCCAGTAATGGATAATTGGCGTAGTAAGATAATTTATTGTGTTTCTTTATTAAAAAATTTATATGTAAGCGAACTAGTCACTTCACAACAGTTAAGGACTGATGTGCGCTGTGGTTAGGTTGAAGAAAAAATATGGAATGAATGCTAATCTTATGTTTCACTAACACAAAATTATTATCAATCATATTGAAGAACAGTTCTCGCTAATACGGCAGCAATATCAATAACAAAGCAATATAATAAACTCTCCATGTTTCTAATCTTCCCTTCATAGTGAAACTAATATCCCCAATACAACTATGCATACGGGTACCTACACACAGAGAGAGAAACAGAGTACATGAGACACAGGCGTACATTCACAATGCATACATAGAGAAAGGCAATTAGAAGCATGCAATTTACACAAACATGGATTACGCTGGGTTGTCGGGGTGGCAGGCTAGGGGCTGAAACTGCATTTGAAGCGAGAAGCCCTCAGCATTCAGCGTACACAGGGTGGACACCAGGACAGTCATTCCAACTAATTTCCTAACAAACCTCCCAGAATCGGAGGGTGCGCTTTTTGACCTATCCAGATTTGGCCACTTTGTACATGCATCATATACATTAAAGTTATCAATGATTGTCACCCACAAACCTTTTTGTTTTTGTTTTTTGGAACAATATACAATTTATGAAAATTTATAAAGTTAGTGCATCCTTTTATATTAAAATGTAAATATTAATACAAACATTCATTTTATTTTACTTTTAGTTTTAATCAATTACGTGAAAGAATGTAGCCATGGATAATGTCATTTGTATTGAGTAAATTAGAAATTACTTTCATTATGATTGACAATGTTCATAATTATTATCTTAACTAATTTAAATGAAAGTGCAAGCCTTTTAGTGTAAAATTTTTTCCTTGTATTTCAATTTAATATTATTGTGTATTATTCTAATTACATATATATATGCAAAAGTCAAACATTAAAAATGACTTTTGCCTTCTGAAGAAGACCCATGAGGAGTAGAAACCGGTAGACTTTGAAATACAACGAGCATGAAATGGTACACATTTCCTACGAGTATGAAAGCTTGTAGCATGAGCCAAAAGCGAATGCTGCAAATCATACGAGTATGAAATGGACATTCCTTCCACTATACTTTTTCTACGACCACGATATTATTTCCTAATCAATTTAATTTTAATAATAAATTTGTCTCGCTTCCACTATTCCAATATTTCACAATTCTAAATATGTATCCTAGCAATGGCACCTGTACCTAAATGGAATGACCTGTATTGAAATACTCACAAAACAAATTCATTTCGCACGATGCTTGCAATGTACCCTATATCTCCAGCAACTACAAACATACAATGAGCAGATTTCTAATTGGTCGTAGAAAAAAAATTTATAATTGTGAGTGCAATACAGAAATTGTTTTTATTTTAATACAAATTGGAGCTGACAATTGGATCCGGATTTGATGCGAAAATGTGAATTCGTTTTCTTCTAAATTTTGTTGTTAAACATTTATTATTAAGTACATTTACTTAAAAACTGTAAATTGATCTGGAATATAAATATGTATGTACACTAATAAAATAACGTCCATATTCTCCCTTAAAAAGTATTTAAAAATCGAGATCCGGATCTTACAATTATCCGGATACCCAAATGTACGGAACTGAGATGCGGATATCCTGATATCTCGGATAACTGGCAGCCCTAATACAAATCCCAGTCAAGCAGCTTGCACATCATATTATTTAATGTAATACCATTTACTGTAATTAATTACGAGATCCTCTGATGAATATCAATAAATTCTGTACCAGTTGATTTCGATTTTCCAAAACCAACTCAAAGTTTCCGAACTTCCAATTGAATTGAGTAGGGACAAAAAGGGCGTGTTTGAATAGGAACGTATTCGAATTTGGAATCGAAGCCGGTATTTATTTATAGGCCTAACCTGACCCAACACGGGCTAATCAAGGCGAGGGTACTCTGCCACAACACCACACGGAATATTTTACCACGACACGCTCTCATTAAGTCGGCCAGGAGGGAATTCGGAAATTTTATTGCGAATAATTCCATTTCCCCCGCAATAAAGAGGTTATCGCTTGCGGAAAATAAAGTTGTCGAGGAAATTTTGATGGCTTCCCCGATACCCAATGCTTTGATCTGAATATAATAATGTGAAAGTGGCATAATGATATTTTCGTGTTCGGCGGGAGGACATTATGAGTCTGGTAATGGTTACTGTTCCCAGGAATTGTGGTGCGAGATAAGAGATTAAGAATGGATTTAAAATGTAGCTGCTAACTAAGGTAGTTTAGATGAAGATTGGATGTGCTACACTGGTGCTTGTGACCTATATGTATTGAATTGGTTGTGCTTAATTACTTTTTCGAATTATCTTGATATTATTTTATAACAGGCAACAAAAATTTACTGTTGTATGAAAGGAAAAGCATATCCATTATATTATCGATATTTGATAACAGATTTTTTGTAAGTAACAGTAACAGTACCAGTGTGAATATGTTACAATATTTTACGGAACTTTATATGATAAAGAAAAACAAAAACATGCAGAGATCTAACATGGTTGCATTATAGTGTCAAGACTAATTAACTATTATAAATAATGGATTTGTATTATTTAAGTCACTCTTTTACTGTTTGTTAATTTTTTTTTATATAAAAGTTGTTTGAATACTGCCGGTTTTGATATTAAATTAATTATCACAGATACAAAATTAATGAATGTAATCTTTGCTCTATTATAGTACAGAATAGCGTAAAGGGTTTATATTATAGAGTCTATACAAAAGGTAATACATAACCTAACATAATTACTGTACAAATTAGGCTTCATAAAAATTATTTAAGTGTATTAAAATATAAAGTAGGTATGTAAGTACTTAAGAAGTTGTAAAAATCGCAGTTCAAAAATAATCCCTCGTTCGCGTGCAAATTGCGTCCATAACTAACAGTCAACAATTCGTTACGAATATTAGTTAACGCCAAAATTTTAACGACTACAAAATCTATAAATATTCGTCCAAATAAACCATAAATTCCAGCAGAAAAGAAGAAAAGTAAAAGTTTCCAGAACGGGACACCTGCTCAAGTCTGTATATCATCTTTCATTCCAAAACACCCGAATACGAATGCAGAATAAGAGCAGCGTAACGAACGGAAGAAGCTCTGACAAATGTAATATTTGCCTCGCTGTCGTAACGTAAAAACCAAGTTAAATTAAAGTGATAACTCACTCTTGTGGTACTGAAAAGTACACGGGAAATCGCATCTTTTCTCGCCTAAGATTTTGTTTTTTTTTTCTGCTCCTTGATGTAAGTTCTTCGTTGTAGAGCTGTTAAGAATGGGAACGTATCGAAGAGTTATGAAATTCTCCGTTTAATTATTATACCATCAGATTTTCTTCTAATATTCACCATAAAAAAATCTGATGTATCCAGGACACAATTTCCATCATAACAACTTTTAAATAGTAGAAAACAGAGAAAAATTTTACAAATGTCAAGAATTTACTGAGAAATTTTTGGAAAAACTTTATAGGCCTTCAAGTAAACTGCAACTTTTGGTTTATATGATTGCTACACAAATAAAATCAGCTCCTAATTTAAATATGAAATTTGAAAATGATGCAGAATTTGGAAAATGCTATGATAGTAGAAACAATTTTATAACTTTATTAATTTTTCTTTCGTATAATTCGATATTTAATTGTTTATGCCAGTAGGTTTCTCAAATGGAAATTAAAAGAAACAAGAAAGCATATTTCTGATTTTAGGGAAAAATGTTTTACTCCATAAAAGTTTTTGCTTGTTTTGAAACTAATAAAAAAAATTTCAAATAATTGTATCATAAACGGTTTAAAATAAAATATTGATTACTTAATCAGTACAAAAACAAACAAAAAAATATGCAATGTGCTTTAAAAAATAAAATATCATGTTACTTTTAATTTGACAGATGATGATTGTATTTATTATCAATATCAATCGTTGATGATAAAATAAGCTGAAGATTGTATTTGGTGTATTTAAAGATGAGCAGAAACCCATAAAGAATAACATTTTCCCTAAAATCAAAAATAAAAAATTCTCGTATTTTCTAAACCCCATCCGGGGACATACTATACATTATTTAAAAAATATAAGCAGTTTTTGTTTTTATTATTACATCCCAGAATGTTTAACGAAAAGATTTGACGTATTAAAAAATATTTGAAAGGTGTAAGCATGAGTCAAAAGTTTGGGAAACACTGTCTTAAGCAAACAAGTCGTTTATTGTAAAAATCAAAGCAATGCTCGTATTTTACGAAATAAGCAAAACATAAAACTCTCATCGTAACACCTTTTTCATTTTTCTCATAAATTCAGCGTCAAAATCTTTACATCTCATTTCTTCAAAAGAAATATCACTGCTATATCCGTTTCATCTCTCCATCCGCATCTGCAAATACGAAGCAAAGCTCAGGGTTCAACGCGCGTCCCATTTCCCAGCAAGAAAAATGCTTACGATATCCGTTTATTAAAAAAGCAAAAAATTTAATCTTTCATTTCGCTTTTCGTCGAGACAAATCTCGTTTATATCCGCCGAGAAATTCGAAAGAAAGTGAAGTTTGACAGTTCGGAGAGAGAACATAAGAAATGACCCCTAAGCCTAAATGAATGTATGTCTAGGGCTTCGGAAACTTGTGCAGTGTGAGAATCTCTCAATTACTGGATGAGAAGCAGTGTGCAGTAGTTTTTCATTTCATCAATTAGACACGTCGCGTTCAATGGAGTCGTTAGAGCGTGCACATTTGGTTGTTTCACATGGGAGGAAAGGAAACCTAACAAAAGTGAGATTTCCTTGAGGGAGAACTTAAGCTCAAGTACACCATCATTATTTACAAGAAACAAAAAGGAAAAATAAATGAGAATAAAATAAATACGAATTTTTTACTGTTTCGTTTCTTACGTGGCAAGTAGCAATCCAACATTTTATTTTGAAAATAATTATCAAGAATCAGATTAAAGCCTGCAGAAATTATAAAACGGCAGCAACTATAAGTTAAGATTTTGGTTAAAAGGATCTTTCAAGGCCTTTTATTTTCTTATAAATAGTGTAAGGAAGTACAGCAAATACGGAAAAATTGATTATAATATTTACACTGAAATACATTTTTTTGTACTCATACATTGAAATGTGTTGTTTAGCGTTGCCTAAGCAACGTCCGAAATGTCCATTTCCCAGGTCTCCACCAGATAGACAACCGGGAAATTTCGACGAAAGCATTCCTATTTCTAAAGCGATTATTAATAAATTATATATATAATAAAATAATATATTATTTCAAACATTCCTTTACATAATATTAATACAAACAATGATGGAATAAGCATGAAATTGAATTTAAAAATAACAAATTTAGTGCATTTGGTTACCAATGTTGGCAATAAAATCTGCCCGATATGACAGCTGTAACATACATAACCTACAAATTTAATGTTAGTTATCTCAATACAAATAAGAAATATATTAAATTTACAAGTGAATACGGTAAATATTATAAATATTTTAATTGTTTTCTAATATATTAAACAAATTAATTTTGTGTGTTTATATTTATAGTGCAACTTTGACAATTATCAAAATAACTACTTGAAGTACTTCATTTCTTTGTATGGACTGTTATTAGTTTTATACTTTTCGTACAAAAAATATTGTACAAACCTCATGCGTGAACTTGGTTCCCGCATTTGGTATGTAAATAACTATTAAAGGTATCAAATTAAAGGCCTTAAACTTAAAATAATTTCTTCGCGTTTTTAAATATTTTTTTTTAGTAGTTATTTGAAACCTGCAGAGTTTGATATCTAATTATAAAGAAGAAAATTTGTCTAATGTTTTTATACAAGTTATTTGAATCCTACCGAATTTAAAGAAAAGTTTTACTAAAATAAAAATTATTTTTAAATAATCATCAATTGTTTTAATAATAGTTATTAGAAATCTTTTGAGTTTGGTATGAAATTGTAGCTTTCTGTCGGTAGTGGGATTCGAACTGAGGATCTCACAATCCACAGTCCGATGTGCTACCACGGATCTATTTACCCACATCAATTTTATAATTATTGTATTTATATAAGATAGTCGTGTAGTGTTCATATCAGACTTTTCTTATATTATTTAAATTCTTCAAATTAGTTAACGAAAAAATTTATTCTTTTTCAGTTATTTCGTAGGTACGCCGTATAAATTGTGTTTATAATAAGGTAAATTTTACAAATAATACACAAAAAAGCAAAAGAAAATAAGAATATCCGGAGATTCAATCCACTTCACCGTTTATTACAAAAAGTAAAAATAAACATGCTGCATTCTTTCTTTCCTATACACGGGAACGTTGTTTAATCAATGACTCACAGTTCAGTCATAAATATCTAAAACAAAACAATCTAATAGGTCCAGCATGACCACCATCAAGTTCCTTTCCAATCAAACCAAATCAAATTCCTTCACCTCAACGACCCCCTCGCCGCTAACGTACGCGATCCGTTTGCCTTCAATTAAACCTTCAGTTACGACTGCGGGTTTCTTAAACTCCCAACAAAGATCAATGACAAATCCACCCCACTAAAGATTCCACGAAGATTTCTATCAAAAATTGATGTTCAAGTCGGGGCAACACGTTCCATGAATCGCATTCTAGTCGCCCAAACGAAAACTAGAGAGTTTTTATTCTCGAAGAATGATTGTGAACGAGTTGGATGTTCGTAAGGGGAAGATAATTCTTCGAGGGGTTGGGCCACCGTCGGCGGAGATGTAATCACGAGGATCCATCAATCTAGGAGACGGTGACAAGACGCTCTCCGTCGGATAGTGTGAGATACTGATGTGCAATGGCTTGATTATATGAAAATGATGATTATTGTTTTACTATCTACTGGGTGGTATGAACGGTTTGATGGAAGGTTATAGATGATTCGGATAGTGTTGAATCGTTTTGTTTTTATTATACTTATGTCCGGTTTACTCATCCCTGGAGTTCTCGATTTATTGATGACATATCAAATGATTTGTCTGAAAAATGAAATAGATGGTTTTTGTGGGAAACAGAGAAGAAAGTTGTAAATAGTTTATATTATGATGGTACCTATAGATACATATAAAATGTCAAAAACATTAAGTTACTGCAAAGATAATGAGACGTTATTCACACGAAAACTAAACTGCACATAATTTCTATTTAGTCTTCAATTCAATATTATTTTTATACGGGTATTAGCTACAATTTCGTACACATAGGGGCAACAAAATTCCCACCAACATCTACAGAACATGCCCAAATATTTCAAATACCACACAACATAAAACCTTTCCCTTAATTCCATATGCATCTGTTGCGTTATATTTTATTTATAAACCTATATTCCAAACATATCCGGTGCTGTTTTGTATATGAAGTAGGCCAGGGTAGGTTTTTTTTGTTTAAGGGAGAGTCTACGGCTATACAGATACAGATATAACCCTCAAAGTAGCATCGTATATTTTGAACCCATTATGGGAACGATATTTGAATGTTAACATGTATGCACGCCCCGCGTTAAGACGTGATTTACGGGAACGCTTCATATGGTATTGCCTTACATCATATACACGATGTTACGAAAAATACAGTGGCGTACTACTGGGAAATTTTAAGTAAACAATAACAAATAAATATATAGTTCCGTGGTATCGTATTAAACTGTGAACCAGACATCTTTAAGGCCAATTCACAAATCAAAATTTAGTCATAGTCTAATGTGTTTCGTTCGTATCCAGTTAAAGCACTGATTTATCAACAATGCTTTTAAATAAAAAAAATTCCCAAAAAAAAACCCCATCACTAATTTGGAAACGAACCTACACCTATTACATTACCATAGAAACATATTTTCTACAATGTATTCATAGATAATAATTATATTTGGTTTTTCTATAACAACGATATTATACCTATATCATTACCATAGAAACATATGTTCTTACAATGTATTCATAGATAGAAATAATTTTGGTTACGATGAAAATTAAAAAGATAAAGAGTTTATCAATACGAGGCGAGGAGCGTAGCGACGAGCCTCGTATTCAATTGAAACACTGGTTTATCTACAAATTTAAAATAAAAAAATTCCCAAAAAAACCCTTCACTAAGTTGGAAACAAACTTTACATTACCATAGAAACTTATACCTATATCATTATCACAGAAACATATATTCTTACAATGTATCCATAAATACAAATAATTTTGGTTACGATGAAAATTAAAAAGATAAAGAGTTTATCAGAACGAGGCGAGGAGCGTAGCGACGAGCCTCGTATCCAATTAAAACACCGGTTTATCTACAACATATTTAAATAAAAAAAATTTCTATACATTACCATAGAAACTTATACATATATCATTATCATAGAAATATATATTCTTACAATGTATCCATAAATACAAATAATTTAGGTTACGATAAAAAATAAAAAGATAAAGAGTTTATCAATACGAGGCGAGGAGCGTAGCGACGAGCCTCGTATCCAATTAAAACACCGGTTTATCTACAACATATTTAAATAAAAAAAATTCCTATACATTACCATAGAAACTTATACCTATATCATTATCATAGAAACATATATTCTTACAATGTATCCATAATTACAAATAATTTTGGTTACGATGAAAATTAAAAAGATAAAGAGTTTATCAATACGAGGCGAAGAGCGAAGCGACGAGCCTCGTATCCAATTAAAACACCGGTTTATCTACAACATATTTAAATTTAAAAAAATTCCTAAAGAAATCTATTCCCACATTCAACTATAAGTTATAATAAAAAAGTGTGCACTGATATGTATTCGGCGAAGCACTATCCATTACACTGGTTGTAAGTACAATATACTATTATTAGACTATTTCTGAAATAAGCTAACCCAAAAATAATAATAACTTTTAACAAATTATAAACAAAAATACAATAAGTATTTAATATTTTGTCACACATAGTATACATGGATATTTAGCTGCCACTTTTCTAAATTTTGCCTTTGTAATACGTATTTGTGGGAAAGAGTCTAATAATATTGCTTGTAATTGTGATTTTAAAGTTAAAAGCATCGCCGCCACTGTCCAAGCACCTTACATCATAGAAAAAACAAACTGCAGTATTCAAATTCAACAGCGTGCGCTGCACACACTTAGGTGATCTTCGCTTGTCTCAAACCGTCGAACATTTGACTGTCTGAAGGTTCAACAAGCTGCCGTAACCGTGAACCATCTAACTGCTAACCAGGACCAGCGGGGTTAACGCTAAGTAAATGTGTAGTGTGTGACTGACTGACATATATCATGTTACAGGGACACTCAAACTATCTGTCAGCGCGGTCGCGCAGAGGAGTAAAGGACACGGGCTGTGGAAAGGCGGTATGTGCGGATGACAGTTTTAGGGTGAGATATTTTAAGGGTGGGTTGGTTTGTGTCACTAGCGAAGGATTTGAGATTGTGTTAAGTGTTACTATTGAAAAGTTTAAAAGGGACAGAGAAGTGTGTCACTCAAATCTATATCTTAAAGAATATATAATTAATAAGTTACGATTTTCTTAAACAACTCTTTGATTTTATAGAGACTTACAAATCTTGAGTTTTGAAGTCCCTGCATTTCACTATTTTCACATTTATGTTTCTTATGTAGGTATATATACGTTAAGAACTATTTCGTCCACGTTATCTTAAAATCAAATTTCATGGCCAAACTTGAATGCATTTATATCTAATAATACGGTTTGACTTTGGTAGCAACAAAAACAGAAAACAGTTGTTTTACCTTAAAAATAACTCATTTTTGTCTTACATATTTGTAATAACAAAGACAAGTCTAAATATATATTATAATTACTTTATTTAAACTGTTGATCTATGCCACAAGAAACAATAAAAACGCGGTTTAAAATTACAGTAAATACTTTTATAGAGAAATTGTATTGTATTCAATTTATATTATTGCGTCTATGACCAAATTTATTTTTATTGTATATACATATATGATAATAATAAAGAAAATTGATTATTTATTTACAGTTATTTAAATAATGATAATTTAACTCCGATTATAAAGTAAGCCATAAAGAAAAAACAATTTTATCGTTTTGACAGCGGATAAATAGGAAGGTAACTTTTTGTAAGTAATTATTTTTTGACGTTTATTTAAACCAATCAAATGCTTTATTGTATGTCACGTGTCTGCGTTTTAACCAATCCTGTCATTATTATACTGAGAATAATGCTCTTGTGATAATTCCCGGCAATTTTCTCTGTAGCTTTTTTGTTTTTGTTGACAGATGTCAGATGTCAGATAGTTATCATCAATACAAGTAAAAATGAGCAAAAAAGATTGATTTAGTGGCTTGCCTGATGAAGAAATCAAAAAATAATCTAATTAAATATAACTCGAGAGTTCGATAAATTAGAAAATAATTCTCCAGTATCTTTCTCAAACTTGTCGCCATTTGGCAATAGCCACTCAAGCCCTACGGGCTTTCGTGACTATTGCCTGGCAACAAGTTTTCGAAAGATCTGTCAAATTATTTTCAATTTATTCTCACCCTCTTGTTATATTATTACTGATAAAAACGTTATTTACCTTTCTCCTAGCAACCAAATCAAAATACTAACTACATTAATATCATTTGCAATATGTCAAAAATATGATATATAATAATTGCATTTTCACTTTCATTTGTACTTTTAAATTAACCTTTTCATAAATAATGTGTTAAATTATCTCGCCGAATTACACACGAAAATTTTATTTTATTCGGATAAATTTAAGTTTGACAACTCAACTGATTCAAAAATAAAATCACTCCACCTACGGTTATATTAAAACAGTTTTCCGAACATCCATGTTTCCCAATTAATTCGGGTAATCGACGGACTAGTGTACATGTATTTGGACAGAAGATGATAGAAACATTAACATTTATTTTCAATTTACGAATGCCCGCAACCGTAGGTCAGTTTCTATTCCGAAAACTAAAGTTAATTTTGATATATTTGATATTTCAAAACTCTCATTTCTACAGTAACCTCACAACAAATAATTTTTTTAGAATCATCTTGCAAAATGGATTTCAGTATTATTTGCTTTTCATGTTTAATATTACCTTTGACAAAAACAAAAATACAAAAAATCGTATTACCGATACAGATTAAACATCTTTGTTTGAACAAGGAGAAAACATGTTTGTTGTCACTGGGTCGTCGCCCAAGGGTTAAGCAGTAACATAAACAAAGGGCGCGCTTTAACAAGGACAGGTTAAAGACGAAATGATTGCTCAGTGATTTCCATCACGATTATCTCGAATTCAATTTCGGTTTGGCCTTTGGTGCCTAACGCCGTCACGTCGTTACGTTACCTTACGTCCACGTTATTATTTACGGCATTCCGGTAACTTTGCGCCCGATAACATCTTGACCAAATATACCATTGTCCCGGGACGTTTTCGATAAATTTAAAGTGTTTATTTTAATTGAAATGTATAATTTTCTCTTCCCTGACTTGTAGTCTACGGCCATATATCGCGCACTGTTTCATGTTTAGATTTAGAAGGTGTTAAAATTATCTGTTTGGTGATGTAATGGTAGAGAGGCACTCTGTTATTTAGACTTTGATTGAAAAATTACCTACTGAGATGGATTGAATGAGGAATGAACACTCGACTCTTTGACAGGTGTTGCTGCACTTAAATGTCCGGATAAATTATTGCTCATGTTCAATTATGTTACCTTGTTGTACTTTGTGTATGATGATTGATAAGAAATAATTTTCCATATACGTATAGTTATATACTATCACAGTATTTCTTTTCAGAATTATAAATATGAATTTTAAAGAACTTACCTTACAGTAAATCAGTATTTCAGCACTTGATATCAAAAACAAAAAACAAAAAACAAAAAACAAAAAACAAAAAAAAAACAAAAAACAAAACATTTGTAAATTAAAATTGTCTGTCTAAATCATATTGAATAAATAGAGTAAAGACGGATATATGAAAGAGCAAATCCAGTATCAGTTTATTATTGGGGCATAAAGTTACTGGGACAATGAGATAGAATAAATATCATGGGAATCAAAACGATGAAGAATAATATTACTTACAATCTTTATTAGAAATATTTTTCTATATTCATTTGTCATCGGATTCAAAAACAGTGTTCGGGGTATCAGCCAATACCTTTGGGCTAAATGATACTTTTACGTTATAATTTTTGTGAATTTGTTATTTTTTCAATTGTTATTTTTGCTTAAAATATTCGTAAGAATAACAGTTTTCTCTTTGTAATATCAGAACAAGTTATTCCGAAAAGCTGAATTGTGCTAAATGATATGATTCTGGGTTATCATATGTACTACATATTCAGCTAGATATGATATGACACCATATGTTTATAACGTTCAATTTAAAAAAAGTGAGCTATTACAAAATTTATATTGTCATGGAAAATTTAAAAAAATGGGTTAATATTTCAGGTTTGCCCTATGAAAAGTGTTTATGTATTTTGCTATGTAGAACTATAATTATAAGAAACTCTAAGTTTTTATTCGAATATTACAACTTTAATTTAGTGAAACATCTATATTAATCCAGATATGCTGAAGTTTTCCTAAAATTTTGAAACCCAACACATTTGAATGGGTATTTAGAAACAGGCGTCTAGTTCCTGTGAAAAGAAACCGCGACAATAAATAATTTAAACGTTAGCTTTCATACTGTAGTTGAACTGTACCTATTATTCTACAGACATATAAAAAGAGGTGATACAGATAAATGGATAAATAAAATAAACGGAATGATTCCCATGTATCGATTGGGTAAACAGGGCTTTTTGATCTTTACAGAACAGTAAAATATAAAAACTACTCAATCTTCTATTAATAAATAATTAAAAACACCGGTATATTATTTCATTTGTAAAAATGTAAATTTGAACGTAATACCACCAGCAGCTCATTTATATATTCACCTCATTGCATTATTTCTCCACGCGCATATTATTTATGACGTCAACATCCACATATACACCGTTGACAACAAAGTAAATACTATAATCTTGGCAATTTTACGGCGATTTCGCAAAATTTCACAGTTAACGCGAGTAACGCATTAATAGTGCATACAGAGTATGGTGCAACAACATAGTAGTATAACTCCAGCCCCAGCTCCAGCCGAGAGAACGCGCGCCAACACAAACAGCAATAACCGTATTTACGCCGCTTAATTAAGACATGGAAGCGTAAACCGAACGTATCTCTAATTCAGAAACGTCCCTGCTATTTACGGTAAGTGTACATTTAGCCATTCGTTACACATGATCTCACGCACGCCGACTACCCACACTGGAGGAAGCTATACTCGTTTTCCAGTAAAAGACTTTGAAGAAGACGCTATAAGTTTACCGAATATTTCGAAGATTTTTTGGAGAATTTCGTATATGGATGGTATATAGAGATTACTTGCCTCTCTCAGGAGTGGAGAATTTCGTAATAAATTTATATACCTATCAAAATTATTGAAAACAATGCTTTTGTAAACTTTTGTAGGTTTAATAAATATTCTTGTAAGAAAACTAATTTACTTTTGAAGTAAGTAGTTTGAATGTGAGTAGTTTTACTTCAAAATGGTATCGTTTTATATAAAAATGTTTAGTTTAAAATTAAAACAACTTCTTTTTCATTATTTTTAAAAACTTTTGTTAAAATATATTCATTTTCTTTCAATGCAAAAAAAAGAAGATAAATAAAATTTAAAATCAAATTTAATATTTTTTTTGAATTGAACCTTATCATTTTGTAAGAAATAAAATTTTCTTCAACGAATGCAAACAAAAGGCAAACTGAAAATTTTCTTGAAACAAGAAGTTATTTTTATGAGTGTAGTAGAATTTTCAGAAGTAATATCACAAGACCTCCTGAATTTATCGATAAATTTTTATGGTGCGCAAATGTTTTTGCTTAGCAACAAAGCAAACTGCTTGAGTCAATCCCGATTCCGAAGGAGGAGGGGTTTTATCTGATGTTAGTTTACTTGAGTGATTTTGCTTAAATGCATAAAAGAAAATGAGTTCTTAAAATAAAAATGTATCTGATTAAATCAGAGAGGTCGTGTGATATTTGATGAGATAAATTCCAAAGACAACGCAAAATTAAATATTAATTAATTGTCACATTGACTATTATTGTTACATTGACTATTATAAATAATAACAGCTGTTTATTTACAAGGTAGCGGAAATTTATCTATTCCAATTGGTTGATATTTTACGTGTTTGCATCATGATTTTTTAACAAATAGTCGTAGGAATTAAGTGCTATAAAATCATCCTTTTGGTGCAAATGAAGCATTGCAAATGGAAAAAGATTTATCTTCATTACTTCAGCAACGACAAATCGATAGATTCAGCCAATTATCTTATCAAATAGCACTCAACGTTTTGTCTTTATCAGGCATTAAAATTATTTGAAAATCTCTGCATTAACCATAGTATGAACCAATGTAAAAATGCAATCCATTTCTGTAGATTCTAATCTTTTCAACCCGTAATCTTATTATTAAGCATTTTTCGTGCTTTATATCGTATCTGGAAGGTACTATAGAATAAATATAGGTTCAGAAACATTGGCGTGCTTACATGGTAGACAATCAGTCCTTTGATGGATACCGCGCTTGCCTCATATACGCGGTAAATTATTCATGCGAATTTTTATCATAAATAATTGATAGTTTTCAGGATTTTAATTTAATTTTTAATGTTATTCGAAGAAGAGTTATTGCTGAGACGTGAGGTTATTTTTTAAATATTTGATTCGGTTTAAATGGAATTTACGTGGTTAGGAGGAACGGGTACGATATTTATTACGTTGATGTAACAACTTCGAGTCAGAAGAGATATAAGATTCAGAAAATGTTACATATAATGAAGAGATGATTGTTCGACTGGAGAAGTGATGTGGAAATATAATGATAGGGGAAACATTCTACAATGCAGACGTTTCGACACCATTTGTGTTTCAAGGCTAGTAGAAAAAAATAGGTGCTAATGTTAAAAATGCATACAAATAATGTAGTTGAAAGTTTAAGTTTTGTAGATGCACAAAAATCGTCACATTAAAAAATATAGCAAACTAAAAACATATGTTTAGCTGTCAACAAATGATACCTGCAATGTTTGTGATAAAAACTGTCACCAGCAATTTGCTTCTGTTTTTAATTACGAGAAATATAAATTTATATTTTTATAACATATTGCTATAAAAATAAACAAATAACTGATTCCGTCCCATCCCGGAACTTTTTGAATACCCTATCAAATATGTGGCAAGTGTAATTGATAAAAATTCATATTAAAAATCATATGCTCTATATTAGAAAGTTGTAAAACTACACATAAGTAAGTATTACACATAATCGTAATATAGGATAAAAAGTACGGCCAAAGCAAATTGTGTTTGCATCTCTCAACATTCTGCACGTAACTCCTCAAGTCCTCAGAGTAGATGACTGAAATGAGTGAACGTTACAAATGAAATTAAAACAAGAAGAAATGAGGAAGCCCAATGAATAACGGTTTTGTTTTGACCACAAATTTAAAAAATAAATTACAATATTGCTGACTACTCTAAAATTCTTTTCGCCACACTTGCATGTACAAACATAATTAATAAACCAACAAAGGGACCCCACAAATTATGAACAATAATTAAAGTACATCATCAATGATGCATGACAGCCGTGGAGGGGTGCACGTACTCGTGTACTACCAGTACTAGTTCCGAAAGGCGTCACAGTGCGCCGCTGCGATCGCCAGCCTGCTTCGTGCCCCTGTTAGATTCTCTATCCTACTGTCGTGTCCACGCTGTTGTATTTTTGATGAAGTGCAAATAAGAAACCGTAACGAGCACACAGGGATATTCCGTGTAAAAGAGAAGGTGGTAAAGGCGGTAATGTTAGCAGTGGATGAACTTGGGTGGCGGACTGAAGTAACGTGGACATTGTAATCATAAGCTCCTCTTTGTTGGCGAAATTTGTAAATTGGTTTTGGGAATTTTGTCTTTAGAGGAAGGAATTAATTATTAAATTTTCATTATTTGGGTAAATAAATCTTTCAAATAACGACTGAGTACATATTTACATACTAGATTCTCATAAAACTGAAAGATAAATATACGAGCACTTGAATATAGGGCCATTTAAAATGATTAAATTTGCTATTAAAGCAAATAAATATGGTTTTTGAGTTGAGTGGTGATTGTGAATAACCAAAGAGAACGAATGGATCATTCAATGAAAGATTGGTGAAACATATGCATTAGGGTAAGCGATTACGTGGGTTCCTGAGGAATAAATGGATAGATGTGATTGACGATGTATGAAAGTTTGTAGCATGAGCCGAAGAGGAATACTGCAAATCATACGAATATAAAATGGATATTCCATGCGAGTTGTATACTATACTTTTTCTACGACCACGATATTATATCCTAATTCATTTAATTTTAATAATAAATTAGTCCCGCTTTCACCATTCCAATATTTGACAATTCTAAATAAGTATCCTAGCAATGGCACCTGTACCGAAATGAACAAAGAGCAGATTTCTAAGTGGTCGTAGAAAAAATACATTTCTACATGGATGATGTGCACACATTGATGTACGGTTTTGAATGTTGTACGTGGATGAAAAAGTATGTACGATGTAAAAATGCTGTGGCAATTAATTTATTTCGCACGATACTAGCAATGTATCCCTAGCAACAAAAAACATACAAAGAGCAGATTTCTAAGGGGTCGTAGAAAAAATACATTTCTACATGGATGATGTGCACACATTGAAGTATGGTTTTGAATGTTGGACGTGGATGAAAAAGTATGTACGATGTAAAAATGCTGTGGCAATGAATTTATTTCGCACGATGCTAGCAATATATCCCTAGCAACAAAAAACATACAAAGAGCTGATTTCTAAGTGGTCGTAGAACAATACATTTCTACATGGATGATGTGCACACATTGATGTATGGTTTTGAATGTTGGACATGAATGAAAAAGTATGTACGATGTAAAAATGCTGTGGCAATGAAGTATTTGAGAGGAGAGTGATCGTGCCCGGAATATGGTGGTGTACGGTGAGTGTATGATTGATAAAAATATTTTTAAGTAAGTGAAAGTGAGTTAGTTGAGATGGTTTGGCCATTGCAAGTAAATGTCGAATAAAATGTTGGTGAAACTAATACAAGCGGGTGAGACTGAGGGTGAACGAATGCGTTAGTATTCGACGAATAAATTGATAGTTTGTTGCATGATCGAATGTTTCTGAGTATGAAGAATAGACAAACATGTATAAATCGCACTACAAATATGGATAAGGTGAAAGTTATGTTACAGTATAGGAATGTTTGGATTGGATAAACTGTTAGATGATTGTGTGGGGTACTGGAATATAGCAATGTTATATAAAAATTATGTTGATAGTCTAGAAAATATGATCTAGTTTTCTTCCGTGAATTATTATTTACAAAAGTGTTTAAAATATTTTCCTAGAATCAAATGGATATTAGTATCTTAGTAATATGTGCCGGCATACACCATAAATATGTCAGCATTCCTGTGAATAAATCAAGGGAGTATTTTTAGATACTTTAAAGCGTGTTTACAGTAAGCGATCATTCCGCCATTAAAATGCTATATAAAATAAACATTCTCAAATATCACCGTATAAAATAGCGCCAGCAATAAATCCACAGCTGAAATCTAAAAATTATTTCACCCTAAAAATAACCACCAACAATCAACCGACAATCGAAAAGTTGGCGAAACAATTTATCACCGGATGTATAAAAAGGATTACATCCACAACACGGTTAATTCTATCAAATCAGGTTAGGTATAGATTTATATTTGCCATAAGAGGCGCGGTTCTGAAAGGAACAGAAAATAGAAACAGCGACCGAGAGAAAAAAAGCAAAGGAAGAAGCGAGCGGTCGCTCGCAATGGATTCTTTGAAAGCGTTATACTTCATTCATTTGGTTTCGTTTAGTCACGGGCCTCACATCTTCGCTGGCAGCTGTTCAAAGCGAGACATTGCGCACGCGCGTTCGCTAGACACGCACGTGGGAATGGGTTCAGTATTTTTGGGAAGCGTGTGCATCCTTTCACATCCTTTAAGTCTAAGTTGAGTTACTTGTATGTTTATACAAGTTTTAAGTGTGTAAATGGAAGAAAAAGCAGGAAATTTATCTTGATGTCGTGTTTGTCCTTATTAGTTAAATTCAATGTCCAACTTCATTGAAAATAAATGCTGATTCAAGATCGAAACTAGCTTTTGGATTTGGCTGATAGCAAAGGAAATATCCAGATGAAATTGAAGGTGAACACTGAAGAAAAGATGAATGGCTATGATTGGGGATTTGTTTCAAGAACGGTAACGCTATAGTCATGCATTAGAGAAAATATGAATATGAATATTAATAAAGCGAATCTGGAGACAAATAGTTTAATAGTCAAATAATTTTCAACGGTTATAAATTTCAATTATTATTAATTTCACTGATTTATTGCGCACACAAAATAATTCTTTTATTTTACTGATATCCATTAAACAACCTACAGGACGCTTATTTACTGAAATTCTAAACGAAAGCGATGGAGAGAAAGCTGGATGATTTACATAAAAATATGAAGAAAACACAGGCAACCATAAGAAAAACGATTTGATAAGAAGATCAATTAAATTAAAATCATAATTCTTAAAATTCTATTCCATTATATTTCTCTGTAGTAACACACCGAGTGTTTTTTATCAGTATACATAAGGATATGTGTCATTACCTTTATAGTTTAAATGATTGACAACAATACAGAA
Organism: Poecilus cupreus; assembly: GCA_963942605.1. Classification (NCBI taxonomy): domain Eukaryota; kingdom Metazoa; phylum Arthropoda; class Insecta; order Coleoptera; family Carabidae; genus Poecilus; species Poecilus cupreus. The sequence continues at coordinate 11,645,825 of OZ012732.1, forward strand.
GCATATTTTCGTGCTGCCATCTATTGATGTTTTCATTGACCTACGTTGAAATTCACGTGGACGAAATACAAACAAAACGCTCTCAAAATGAGAGTTAATAATGATACAAAAATGAAAAATAAAGTGTGTGTATGGTTTGAGCAATAGTGATTCCTGTTATTACCATAAAGAATATGTGGCCAGTGTTAAATTTATTAAGTTTCCTAAATAATAAACTTAAAAAATAAAAACATAACCTTGTTATAACACCATCTCAAACGTCAAAACATGGATGTTTGTATTCTGAACTTCCATCTCAACTTATACCTCATCTTTCTCTTCCTGTGACGTCAAAATCATAACCCTCCATTATATTAAACTGTGTGTGTGTTTTTTTAAAGTAAATATAGGGATAATTTACATTGTTTATTAATAATAATAATTTACATGAATTAGGAGACTAGGACTGAGAGAAAAAAATAAAACAGCAGAGAGATGATTTGGGCATGTATGGAGAGCGGAAGAAAAGGATGTAATTAAAGCAATAGTCGAGTGGAGGCCAAAGGGAAAAAAAGAAGAGGAAGATACCCAAAGACACATGGATACGTGAGGTGGAAGAAGATCTAACAGTAGCAGGGATTCAAAAACGGCAGAGCAAAACAGAAGACAGGAAACAATGGAGGGATATAGTTTAATTGAAATGGAAAAGAATAGGAGACTGATCCACTACAGAAAATGGATTTATAAAGTTTCGGAAGAGATGTCGCAATCTCGGGAGGTGTGCTAAGCCAATATATGTATAATAGTTTAAGTGAAGAAATCACTAAAATATGAAGTATTTCAAATTTCTCAGATGAAACATCAAAAGCTTAGTTCATAGACGCAAGTATTACGAATGTAGGAAATCAGAATTTCCGCCTTGTTGGCCGCTCCGTCTGAAAGCGGAGCGGATTACGTGCGAATCTTTTCAACTGTCAGCTCGTCGTTATTTCTTTCCTGTGCCCGTCCTCCGCGCAGGTATTCATCGCGTCTTTAGATCCGATTTCATTTTTAAACCATGTAATGTGTATCCCGTTGACAGTTATGTTTTTAGTGGTAAATCAGACTGCGTTGAGTCGTGATGGCTTGACAAACTGTCCATGCATCCGTTTCGGAAGATGCCTGCATTACCCACACCGTAAAAACCTCGATATTTTTAGCACGTGAGAAAAAAGAAACGACGAAACGATTCCTCGGGCTCGTCATTACGTCGACTTGACTTATCTGTAACTGTTTAGACACGTACTTAAGGGGTTATCAGGGCTTAAACGTCTGTCACTGTGACGTCGACCTGCGTGAATGATGACGATAATAACGTTTAAGGTAGGAGCGAGTGTTGGTTTCCGCGATTAATTGCGCAGTATGTCGCGAGATGGTGCTGACGGTGATGGACGACGCAGACATGCGCACATGAATTTAGGACGTCGTTTGCGTTCCAAGAGTTCCACATTTGAATCCCGGGAGTTTTTAAACTATTCTCAGTCTTTTCCAACATACATACACTAAATATCTACAAATACTGTAGGAGAGGAATAATTATTATTTACAAATTGAATTCACTTCTTCAAGCAATTAGAACCATTAAACAAATTAAACCATGTCATACAAATTTAAAATGACATTGTATTATTTATTTTAATAATTAGGTTATGAATGATTAAAGGATATTGGACACACAAACAAATAATTCAGGTTTATTTCAAATATAGATTAAACTGCGTCTATTGCTTATTTGAAGCACAAGCAAGGTTACGAGCGCGGGCTTCATTTTCGCAAATACGTGCATGACATCTATCCACAAGAGGTTTGTACAATGCATTTTGTAACGAACAAAATTACTTTTAAGGGAATTAAAATATAATTAAAATACTCATAAATTTAATCAATTCTTCAGCAGCAAAGTCAAAGTAACCGGTTGCAAAGAAATTATTACAGTTGAAAAAACAATTTGTTTACATACTTTTCTTTAAATTATTGGTAATTATCGATATTTTTTGTATGTCTTGATACACAAAAATCTGTATAAGTAACATTTTATGAACAAAATTTTATTATTTTAAAGATAATTTTCCTTTAGTATGCCCGAGGAAAACCAGTGTTTTTTGTTTTATATTAACTAACAGGATTGTGCGATTTGAAAGTTCTTGATTGTCGAGAGCGTGTATCAAATGCTATGATTATAAAATTGTATTTTAATGGGTGCAAGATGTTAAGCTAAAACTAGGAGCTAGTTTATTTTGAAGAAGATTTGCATGTCCCGGAATGCAAATATCTTCGTGATTGCCAGCAACAGAGCATTTGCATACGTAAAAATATGTCTCAACACTTTTATCTTCCGCTTTGTCTAGTCGCAGCAGTTTCATAAATAAAAAGTTAGCCCGTAGAGACATTTGAATATGTTTGCTAGTTAAAATTAAATATACTCGTCTCTGCGCTTTAAACAGAATGAATCTGCCACAATAAATAATGCACTAGACGCGCAAAGCACAGCAAAACTAATTTAAATATAAGGGATTTCGGAGGGAAGTAGCACAGAACACGAAGCCAAGACGGAACGAAGCATAGAGCACAGAGCGAACAATCAAGCAATAACAATCTCGAGCAATTTCGCGCAACTTTTATCACCGACAAATCTCCTTTAAAATAACGAACTTCAAGTCCGATTGTTCCGTGAGTGAAATGTAGTATGAAACAACGGAGCATCGACACAAAGACGTTGTCACGGACGAACTTCGCGCTGAATTAATGTTTCCCGAACATTCGTCTTGTCAGGGCCTGCCGTCTTCATTTTATTTCAGAAGCATTGCCAGCCAGTGGCGTCGAGGGCGCTGCAGCACTGCACATGCACTTGCAATAAACATATTAACGAACACTACACTACAATGACACAACAAACTAGAGTGGCTCAAATCCCGAAATTTAAAGATAATTTGAAATATGAATAAAAATGTAAATGTAAAAAAATAAAAAATTCATTCAAACACTTGATGTAGTTTCACACAGTTGATTGCTTCATTTGAGATTAAATTAGTTATTTTTACTTTCTTATACAAAGTATAAGGAAGTATTGGAATCGCGAAAAAAAATTGATGACGAGATTTTTGCGGAAATACATATTTTGACGTCCACTGAATCCGTTATGACCAATTTTTCGATGATGTCTGTGTGTGAGGACGGATTGATGGATGGATGGATGTCCGTGTGCGCAATATCTCATGAACGATAACAAGATATGTAAACTTACTCCTTTAAACACAGTGTACTTCAATTTCACGAAATTTCGCTAAAAATTGGCATATACTTTTATTGCATTTCTACATAATATAAACCCTATAAAACTCACTGGTGCAGAGCGCATGATCATATCTATTAAATTTTTCGAGATACGACGGTTTTTGATATTTTTCGAAGTGCAACTTTGAGTCACTGCAACTCAAAAATTACGCAAGATATCGAAAAATACTATTCAGTTTTGTGTTATTCGTGCATATTATAGCATAATAACAAATTTTAGAAAAATTGAAAATTTTTGAATTTTTTTGTCAAAATTTCGATCTACGATATCTCAAATAATGAACGAGATACGAACTTGCAGGCTAAACCATTGGATTCAGCTCATCGAAATACATAAACCCTGAAAATTTCAGAACATACGGATTGTGGGTTGAAATTTTAGAGCAAAAACTCTGAAAATCTCGTTTTTGTGATTTTAGGGCTTTCTGCTCTAACTCTATAACGCGTATAGTAATTTTAATGAAATTTTACATACTTATGTATTTTGACGGGCTGAATCGAATGGTCTAGTCTCCGAGTCTGTATCTTTTATAGTTTTCGAGTTATCGCCTATCAAAATTTGGGGAAAAAAATCGAAAAATTTCAAAAATTTCAAAATTTGCTAATTTGTAATAAAATGCATGAAACGCACAGAACTGAGTCTATTTTTCAATATCTTTAATAGATTTTGGGTTGCAGCCACTCAAAGTAGCATTTCGAAAAAAATCGAAAATTGCCATATCTCTATAAATTTAAGAGATATGACGATGCGCCCTACAGCATTGAGTTTCTTAGGGCTTATATTATATAGAAATATAATAAAAGTATATGCCAATTTTTAGTGATATTTCGTGAAATCTGAAATTGTGGAGAACTTTCTTAACATGTATTTGTTGTCAATGGTAAATAAATATAATTCTTAAATATATTTCTATAATCTTAGTTATAATGGGAACAAAAACTAAAACATTTTTAATATCTGTGTCAAAATGTGTCAAACGTGTCAAATAATTATGAAGTGTCAAAAATATGTGTCGTGTGAAATATGTTAAAAGTAATATTTGTATTATTAGTTACAAAGTTTTGAAGACCAGATATTAATTAGTTTCTATTTTAAAATACATTTATATTTACAATGAGAACAAAAATTAAACATCAGCAGTAAAAACTGTTTTACCTTGCTTGTAAGGTTAATAACTATTACATTATTCTTAACCTTTTATTTAGTTTTTCAATATATTTTGGTCTGTCTATTTTTGCAAATATTCACAAATCGCTGCCACCATTTTGCTCATGTGTTTACAATTATTTTTCCAAACCATGAAAGTCTAAGCTTTAATTTAGTTAAGTTTTGGTTCTAATTCCGGCGTTATGAAAAATTTATATTAAATATTCTTTATTCTTCATGCAATTAGAAGTCTCAGTAACTATATTTTCGAAAAGTTATTACTTAATTTATATATGTAATTAAAATCAAATAATCCTTTCTTACAATTAATGATGTAAGACCCTAGGCTTATTATATGTATAATACAAAAATGTAAACTGCAATTTTTAAATAAATTAAAAATAGGGCAAATAACTTTGTATAAAAAATTCTCAGTTTAAATTCCACAGTCTTCATTTGTCCATTTAATTTCACCCCTTAGGTTTTCCTCCATTTACAGGGAACGCATTCAACACTAGAAAATTCTAACGCTGTCTCATTCATGCACTGCTTCATGCATACGTTGCTTTCTTCAATCACTGCTTTGTTCAAACACAGCCTCATTCAAACACCGATTTCTTCTAACACCACTTTATTCACTGTACGAAAGTCCGCCGTCTTTGTCTAATATTTTAACGTAGTAAAATTAATAGTGATAACAGGTAATACATAGTAAAGGTGATAATAACAGGCAATACGTAGTAAAGGTGATAACAGGTAATACATAGTAAAGGTAATAGTGATAACAGGTAATACGTAGTAAAGGTGATAGTGAAAAACAAGTAATTCGTAGTTACCTGTTATCACTATCACCTTTACTCATTAACATCTTTGGGGCCCGGGATTTGACGGCTGATAACTACAAATATATCACATGAGTTCTATGAAAACCTAGTACCATACTTAAAATATGTATATAGTATGATGACAAATTTATTTACTTAATTTTTAAATAGTTTTTAGTCAATTTCCAGGGAAGAAAAATTTCGTTGAGACGGCCCTGAAAGCGGTCCAACTTCAAATATATTTATACCAAGTCTCACTAACGACCGTTAGGCACAAGTGACGATACTCTGCCACGAGATCTATATATAAATCTCCATGCTCCAGACAGAGACAGTGCCTGCAGAAAAAGGCGACGCACGCTCCTGTCTATGACAATTAAATGCATCTGCTTATTGTTGTGCCTAGCTCCCTCTTCAGCGCTACTTACCCCACATCCGCGCGAGTTTAAAATATTTCTTCTAAAAATACTGAAATTATCATGTACGATGTCGAAGCACGGAATTCTAAATATAAAAAATACCTGTCGAGATATATCTCAAGAGTGTTTAGTAAAAATCTTTTGTAATTTGGATCCTTTGATCGTTTATCTTACACATTCTTGAGTGATACCGCTGATGTGAAGTTTTTAGAAACTTGAAAGAATTTTTTTGAAGTGTGATTGCTACTAGGTTCTTAATAGTTGTTTTTCATTCTTGTAGATTTCTGAAATGAGTTCAGTATTTCTAACATGAGTTTTATACGGCTAGCTTAATTTTGATATATGGCAAATGTCATAATTTAGGACATAAAAATTAAAATAAATAGATTTGTCACTAAATATTTTCATATGTACTTAAACATTCTTGTATCCAGACACATAACAAATAAAGAATTACGAGCATTCTTAGGTGGTCGAAAAATATCTTTCGGTATACATATCTAGAAAACCGATTGAAAAAAAAATAAAAATTTTGGCCACATACAGTACAGCTTTCTTGTGGTGCAGCTCACGTCACTATCTTCTTTCTCACTTTCTCCCACTATTGCTGAAATCAATATTATCAATTATAGTGGAAGAAAGTGAGAAAAAAGATAGTGACGTGAACCGCACCACAAGAAAGCTGTACTGTACTTATTCTTGCTTGTAATATATATAATGGGGTAAATAGCTCCGTGGTAACGTGTCGGACTGTGGATCGTGAGATCCTCAGTTCGAATCCCACAGCTGACAGTTGCCAATTTAAATTTACCCCTGTGGTTCCTCCTCCACTAACATCTTTGGGGGCTATGAATTGACGGCTGGTAACCGCATTTCATACGAAAAAATATATCACTTACCGAGATCTGCGTAAGCAGAGTGCCACACCCATAATGGGTAAAAGGCGTGGTGATATATTTATTTATTTATGTAATATATCTGAAAATCGAAAAATTGACTAATTAGTGAAATATTTATTAAATTATAAATTGTGCTAATAAGTTATGTACCATTGGACTTACGAAAACAATTAATTAATTAAATTAAATTCTCAAACTTCCTAACTATGTATTTTCAAGTTCTTTGTTTTAAAAAATTCTTTCCTTTATTAACTCCCATAATTGAAAGTAACAAATTTGCCCTAGTTTCCGAAATTAGTCCTTTTGTCCGTTTACAAAAAGAACTAACCAACCATCATTAACAATATTTTGTATCACCGATATTTTTCTTGCACCGCCTTCACACTGACGGTACAAATTAATGATCCCTGTTTCCTTGTTCATTATCTTCTGTAAATACTCCGACATACGTACCCACTACGTATAATTAATTATGATTGTTCTTGCGTGTAACAAATAGGTTATTGTCTAGCAAGTGATCGCACTAAAAATTAATTTAAAGACGTGTTTTAATTGTTTAATTTATTGCTGTGGTTTAACTATTACAATGATAACTATCATAAATCATATTGAAGTACTGCCACAGAGTAAATGCGCCCCAGAGATATAAAGTATCTTTGTGTAGATCTAAGTAATAAATTTTCGATGAAAAACTACCTGTATGGATTATTTTTTAATTCATATGTAAATTGCTTTCGGTAACCTTTATTTTTTCACATATTTTAATTAAAATTTAAATTCTGTTAATCTTAGGAGTGGATGGAACAAATTTTTTCAAAGGATTTAAAACTTACACATATTTTTGTTGTTATTCAAGAGAACTGCATATTTTTTGGAGAATCTAATTTTCTCTGTAATTTGCACTTTTTTAGCTAATAGATACTGTTGAAATTTTCTGTATTATAATAATTTTAAGCATTCTTCTTGAATAAAATTTTAAATTATACCAGGGAATGATTCCATAGTGCATTCCATTATAATAACCCCCATCAATAATTTGCGTATTTAATATTTATGCCTTTTGATAGCCGAACTAAGATTTATTACACTTATTTCGTGTAAATCTTTAATTGAAAATACCTTAGAAAACAGTTAAAAATAAAATCTCTCTATTTAATAGCTTTTTAAAATAAAACTACGCAAATAACTAAATTATTCACAGTCCACAATAATTCAAATCACTTTTGTTGAAATTTGCTACGCAAATCCAAATTTATTATATCAAAAAATATTTCATGAAAAAATTGCAGAAATAATAAAATTTCATCGAAATTTATAACTTTCATTTTGGATAACACTTTATATGTAAACATTAATAACATCAAACTACTCGTAGTAAAATTTAGTTGAACGAATATTCAAATATCACGAATCTCCATTATTTATTGCAGCAAAATAAAAAAAAAATCTAGCTAAATCAACAACAAATATCACAAACAACATAAAACAATTTTTCACTTTTCACATGCATCTGACGCCAGCGCGCAATAAACCATTTTTAAATTTCATCTCGTGCCTAACAAACAAAAAACTAAATATGCACGATGCTACATAACGCTCTATAACGTTAAAGTCTGGGTTCCTTTTCGCCCATTCACATCTCGGCCTACTAAATAAAACCATTCGTTACAAAAGTTGCAACTATCAGGAACAAAGATAAAATATTTCCAGAAGAAAATTTTTTACGAAATATATAATTATGTCAACAAGCAAAATTGTCGCCATAAGAATGTTACACTCAATGGATACCGCTATAGTGTCTTGATTGACTTTTTCGTTCCCCAAAATGTATGGCATTAATGTGGAAGCGCGGTGGTTTCAACAAAACGGCACAAAATGTCACACAGCGCGCCTCCCAATTTAACCATGATTGGTTTTCCCCTTTCCTTCAATAAAGTTTCCTCCCTATCCCTATAGTCACCTCCCGTTTTGCTACAACTTCCAGTTTGTGCTTTATTCTAGCCAGCCGCGGCATTCACACATTAATGGCATTAAATTATCTTTCCAAAAGAGCCAATACCATAGCCATTACCACGATTTTATGTGTTTAAAGTTCTATACCTATAAAATAAAAACACCTAATACCCAGCTACGCTATTGAAAGTGTCAACGTCTGTTCAAGGAATCGTTCCACAGCAATGCAGAGTCTAAGTAATCTATTATTTAGAATTGGTTGAAATGAGAGTAACCAAACTGGAAGATAGCACTACGTTAACGCTGCGTAACGCAACGGGACGCACTGGGCATTGTCCACGCAAAGGCTGCGTTCTACGATCGCACACAATTGATTTATGCTGTACATATTTCATAGTTAATTAAACCATCAAATCAATGGTTCGCGTATAAATCACTGAACTGTGAGCATGTGAGTTTGGCTTCGACTGACTCCGGTAGCATTCTTTGCCTCAATGGACTTTGAAGTAAAGGGATGTATAATTTCATCGCGAACATTGTGATTGAGGGCATGGAAACGTTTATATCTTACTGTTAAATTGTTATGGTAAATTTAACTAAGTTAGTATATACATACATACATAACATCACGCTATGTCCCACTTAGTGGGGTAGCACGAACCCAGAAACACAGTCAACCAACAATCCCTCTTTCTTAACAACATTCTTCTCAATCTCACACTCACCATACACCAATGTATTCCGTATACGATCACGTCTCTTATACCCACACACTCCTCTCAAATATCTCATTTCTACAGCAGTTATACATCGTTCATGCTTCTTCATCCACAAACAACATTCAGAACCATACATCAATGTAGAAATTAACACACCATTATAAACACTCAATCGAGCATCTCTAGATACATTCACGTTTCGAGCAAATGTACCCAGAGCACCCAATACCTTGCATCCTGCAGACACCCGCCTTTCAATCTCCCGGTCAATACGTCCATCCCTCGAAAACATACTACTCAAATATACAAATTCATTCACTTGGTCCAGTCTCATACCATTCACTGAAACATTACAATAAGTCACCAAATCATTCTTCTCAAACACCAACACTACATTTATCAACATTCAATAGCAGATTTAAACCTTTCTCTACTTCATTTATGCTCACAATCTTTCTTCAGAAGATGAACAAAACATTTTTGAATTAAGAACGAATGTGGAATATAAGAAGAAAAGAAGAAACGTTGCGGGATAAAATATTTTGAGACACCAGAGAAGGAGATAAAAGGATGGGGAAGATGTTGGACAAAAGAAAACTAAATTCAATCAACACAAAAACATTAGCCTAACACTTGAATAAAATGACTGTAAATAATTCCAAGTACAATAGAGAATTACTTTTAGAACATAATTCCGTGATATAAAATAAATTTATAATATTTTAATAGCAATAAATCAATACCGGTGTAAAAATTTTTACGATTTACAAAACTTATTAACTTATTCATTTATATGCAAATTATACTTTGAAACATTGTGACGAAAGAAGTTATTAGTTTTTACAATAAAATATTTTTTAACAACTGCGTTTCTTCTTCTTTTCGTTGTAATGTCATACTTTTGAAATCTAATTTAAAAATAGAGGAATTGTATATATCGTGGTTTATTTATGATTTCGTGTTGAAAATGTTTCAAGCATAAAGCTGGGTTAATAGTAACCCTATTATCAATTCCAATAAGGAATACCAAATTAATACGCAAGAAACAAGTCATACGTGTTTAGTTGATTTTATATGTACAAGAAAGTAGTTTGGTACCCACACCAGATTTTTAAACTGTACTTGAGATGAATTTTCGCATAAAATTAAAAAGATAGTAGATAATTCCATTAAATGTAAGATAAACCCAAATAAAATAATCTTCAAACACTCGTACAGGAGATATGAAGAAAACCACCATCAAGCTTAGATATCAACCTCATGACACAATGATAGAATCTACTCCTGCTCCTCCTAGACAAAATCAGAAATAAAAACCCAATTCTTTTGTCGCGGGAGACAAGCAAAGAATCCAGAAACACAGCATTCAGGATAGAGCTACCGAAGAAACAGTGCCATAAAAGAAGCAAATAGCTTCCTGTAAATTTTATACACTGCAAGTTCCACTTCTCTCGCAGTCCTGTAACTGTGTATATGTGTTTGTATGAATGTAAAATTGCAAATCCAGGAAATGCGAGTGCGGATAACTTCCTGCAAGTGGCAGAGTAAGAAGTATGAGACGTACTCGTAAAGTTTAAAAATTCAGAGTGAGTAAAAGTTGTAGTTAATACCCTGCAAATATATTCCCAAGTTTGTTACTGTACTTGTAGTGGAATGAGCTGACTGGATTTACGGCGCGTATCGCAAGAGTTACAGTTAAGTTGTTGATGGGTGATAAGAATGCTATTTCACGATTTGTAGCTTTTATTCGTTGCAGTTAAGACAGTACAAATTTTATAAATCGATTTTCCGTGCAAATTTTGACAGATTCCTATAAATGAGAAGATTTTAATCTAATAAAACTATTGATGCAGAGAAATATGAGTTTTTCAGTTCGATTTCCATACAGCCTACAATATTCTATAAATTGCCCATGGTAAATATTTTTTCTATTCTTGCATCTGTTCATTTTTATGAATTAATTGACACATTACCTATACGTATAAGAATTGCATATATTTGTTATAAATAATTTGATCTACTAATGAAATGAAGAAATTACTTCGAATAAGATACGAATTACGTGAATTCAATTATAGACTATTTAAAATAAAAGTACAGTAGTTGTTATCTTGGAGATTTAATTTAGATGAGCGATAAGTGTCGCAGAAAACGATTTTCAAATGGGATTTTATAAAAAAGCCAATAGTATATTGTGTTGTTAGAAGTAAATGGGATAATTTGTGTGCTTCTCCTGTAATTTCCCAACTAGTTTCGTTCGACGATATTTATCGCTCTTGGCATCATTTACCCTCTATTAAAAGACAAATTAAGTTGATTTCCCTCACTTTTATAAAATATAAGACTGATTTATTAAGTACGTGAATATTTTTATTTTACGGACACCTTCAAATATATAACATGCTTTTCTTGTAATTAAATAAATTTATTTTCACAAATAATACAATTTATTTATGATAAATTCAAAATATAATATTCAACAATTTTTTTGATACTATGGCCTCTATTTTCGCCACTACTAATTATTATTTACAATGGATTTTTGACTGTACAAATTTTGAACAGTGCCTAAAATTTCTATTATTATTTACGGCTGGTTACTGTACAACATCCGTAAAAAGCAAGATGATTAACTGACATATGATAGTATAATAATATGTATACTCGTAATTTTTTTTATTACGAAGATGGTAAGCAGACTAATTACTGTGGTTATATGTCGCCTGATGGATAGATAAATGCGAATGACATAGCCACTGTATCACCGATATCGGCTCGTATTTATTTATTTATTTAAAATATTAATAAACAATAAAACAAAAATAGAATAAATATAAAACAACTTCCGAGTAAAATATTACTAACTTTTTTAAGTGTTGTCACCTCTTCAAAACATTTTAGACAGAGTCAAAAACATTGAATCCACAGCTTCTAAATTTAGACAGTACAGAAAACTTCTGAATCAGAATTAATGTTTGATCTCATTATTTGTTGTCAGTAACACCTAAACAAGGTTAAACTAAAACTTGTGGTGAACATTCGTTCGTATAATTTATTAATACCTTGAACTTTCAAACTTTTCAACACTTCATCTGATATAGTGACACAAAAATCTTTTTACTATGTGTCAAAACTTTTAGAAAAGCAGTGACAAATTATAAATAAATAAATCTTAAGTTTTCGGCAGATGAGAAGTAACAAAAATTCGATCTTAACGAAGCTTCAAAAGATGTCACTTACATCAACTCTACCGTTGCATATCTGTCACAAATAAAACTTTATTATACTAAACCAAATGTAAAATCTCATTTTGCAAGGTAAGCAATAAATTTCAAATTTTTCATAATTCCTACAAAATAAAATCAACAAAAATCTATAATCTTCTTTATTATTTATAGTTTAGAAATTAATCAAGCTTCACTGGACACATCTACTAATGTGTGAAGAGCATAAATCATAATAACAATGAAGCATCAAGTATACAGCGTAATCTTGCGGTATTTGAAACATCTGAGCGCGATATACCGACCCTGGGACTTGGTCACATCCAGAAATCACCGCAGCGGTTGCTACGGTAATTCACAGCATTAATCTTGACTCATTATAGAGGTATTCTTATTCATAGGACACGCGTGTCAATTGTCATGAGCATTAAGATCACAGTGTGGACAAGGCAGAACAATCGCGAAGCGTTATAGCTCGTAATAGAAACCAGCCACAGGAAAGATTGTCGCAGAAAATATGAATTATGGAGAATTCACTATCTTTTTAGTTTCTTATACTCGTTATAAGGAAGCATTGGAACCATGAAAAAAGTCGCTCACGGATTTTTGCGGAAATGAAAAATATATTGACGTCCACTGAATCCTTTAGGACCAATTGCTTTATAATGTTTGTGTGTGAGGATGGATGGAAGGATTTATAAGTTTCATGAAAATATGAAGAGCTGAGTTGATTTTAAATGAAACTGATGAACCGGAAGAGGAAGTTTATTGGACATACAAAAAAATAAATTCTTTTTTGCAATACCTGTGCTGTAAGTTACCCATTAATAACAAAATTTAAAGACAGTAAGTGGAACTTTTATTGCACAATTGGTTTTCATGGTTACATCAGTTACTTACCGTCCACGGTGGATGGTAAGTGAAACTTACCGTTCATGGTGGATGGTAAGTAAATATATATCATTAAATTTTTATTTTTAACCTAAATCTGACAGCTGTTAATTTTGATACCTATTTTTCCTTTTCTTATATTTACGCAGGTATTGCAAAAAATAACTTACTAACCTCGAACTGTAAGGGATTTTTTAGGTCTTGAATGCTTAGGAAATCTCGACCCTACGGGTCTCGACATCCCAAACTACATTCTCGACCTAAAAACTATCACTTACAGTTCACGGTACGTTATATACTATTATTGTAGAATAGAATTGAATTGCAATTACATGAATACATATATCATCTATCACCACGCCATTTATCCATTTTGAATGTAACACTTCAGTAAATATAGATCTCCTACTACTGAAATCCGATTACCATCCATGAAATGACGTTTAATACATAAAAAAAAAATGAGCGAATGAATTTATTATCTCAATTAATAAAATTTACACGTAGTAATTATAAATAATAGCGAGTATAATTACAAACTGAGTCCCATCAAGATTTAGCAAATTCGTGTAAGGCAAAATGAAGTAGAGAATTTCGGTATGTCCGGTACTGGAGATCGTCGAAGTTCCCGTGATAGGAGGCCATGAGACCGTGGTTAATTTGTCACGCGACGAGACTACGAATTAGTTCCGGAGCCGGGCACGACGGCGGCAGCACCGTCGGCGGCAACATGGCTGCCGTCCTGCCGTTGTTCCTCGCAGATCGCGCGGTGATTTACCGGGACATCGTGATTCACTTTTCTTCTCTTCGCCTCAGCCTTAGCTGAACGGACACACCACAGCGTTCGACGCTCGTGGCACTCTGAGACTGGAGTAAGCACGTGGATTTCTTTGTTCTCGGTTGTTGTGTGAAAATGTGTTGGCTGTTTTCTGATTTCTTTCAGGAATAAAAGAGAAAAAGTGTAACGAAATAAAAGGGGGTTGAGGAAAGTGGTTTTTGGAATTGTGTGCTCCGAGGTGCTCGTTCTTGATGAATGGCTACGTTTTTACTGGAAATGGAATGTACAATCGATAATCATTGTGCTCAACTAAAAATGAAATAAAAGTAATGTCTCTAAATTTGCTGACCATAGCACTCCATAAACAATTTTTCAGGAAGACATAAGAAACAGTTGCTATACTGCAACAAAAACAGCACAGTACCATCTTTCAAAATTTACAAAAGAACTTTTTTACTTCCTTAAGTATATATAGTCAAGAACCCTTCCACCGTAAGGTGTAGGGTGCAAAAGTTTCTTAGTTGTGTACAGATTTCGCTCATTGTTTCGTGCCTCCTGTAGTGCAACGTTCCTCTTCTTCAGAATCTTTTTGATGATAGTATCCCAGGTGCCTTTTGGTCTTTCAACATTCCTCTTTTTTTCATATTTGTCATCCATATTTGCTGCACCGGTCTCGATTCATTCATTCTTATCATATGGCCCCACCATTCTAATTGTCATGTTCCTATGAAGTCTAATATTGGTTTTCATTGCAGTTATTCTTTTATTATTACATTTCTTATTCTGTCCAACATTGTTTCTCCTTGTACTTTCCTTAGGTATTTCATTTATATCGCCTGAATTTTGCTTTCCATTCTTTGAGACAGGACCCATGACTCGCAACAAAATGTCAATATAGATCTGTATATAGTATTACATACTGCTACTTCTGATATCGTACTGATTCTTTTTCCTAAAGTATAGCAATGATAATAAAAATCGATTGCAAAATTTTCGCGGCAATACATGGTTTGAGATCCCTTAAATCGAATTTAATCGTTTTCGAGATAATTTTTTCACTCTAGTTTGCTTTGCCTCATTTGCACGCGGCAAAAAGAAATTCTTTCCTTTCCAAAACAACAAAATATGGAATTTCTATTTAACATTTCTATAATTTCCTTTATTACTGTGTCCCTTATCTACTAAATGAACTAGTTTTAATCGATTTGAACAATTATTAAAAGATTTATTGAAAAAAACCCATAAAATGATCAAAAATGCTGAAAATGTCACTTTTCCAAGGCCATAACTTAAAAACTAAGCGAGATATCAAAAAACTGCTTCCAGTTTTGAAATCTGCATGTTTTAATTACCCTATATACAAATTTTGAGCCAATTCTATTTTTTCGAAAATTTCTCCTTTAAAAAATGTCAAAACCTATATCTCAGCAACCGAAAAAGTTACGAATCTGTAACCTGCACCATTGAATTTAGCTTGTTGAGAAGCATAAGTGTGTGAAGTTTCATTAAAATTGCTTTACGAAAAGACAAGTTATAGTAAAAAGTCTTAAAATGGGCTAAAATGAGCAAAACGTCAAGGGGTTAGTATTGAATTTTTTCGAAAAATTTTAGTGTCTCAAATTCTTACTTTATATACCTTATCCCTCTAATTTGGACCTGAAACTTCTAAAAAACTTATGGAAAACGATATCTAAGCTTTAATTTTTAAGATATGAGCGATTTTACATACTTGAAACTTTGGGTAAAACTGGTCGGTTGGAATATAATAAGATATGTCTCAAAAACTAATAAAGTCTGTGTGAATAAATTATATTCAATAACTCATAAGAAAATATAGAGTTGATTCTAGTGATTATTACAAAATAGGAAATGGAAATGTACTTGACAATTAAAAACATCTACAACTTAGAATAGATTCAAATCTGGGGCTTTTTTTCTAGCAACCTTTGTTTTCAGTGACTTAATATATAATCTCAAATTACAATCATGTTAAATGTAATGTTTTAATTGTTATAAAATTGTGAAAGGTTGAAATTTGTTTTGTTTTCATTTGTTTTATTAATTTAATTTGTTTGATTTTATGGTGAATGTCATAATGTCTATAAAAATATATAATAATTGAAACAATAAATTTGATACGCGTTATTAAATATTTTCATTATATTTATTTAATAACTAATGAATAAATATTATTATTTAACGAAAAACAAACGTTTTTTAAATGGTATAATTATAGTTTATTTTATATCCGAATTAAAATTGATGTTATGATATTTTATATACGAGCCCAGAATCATATCATGTGGCTCAGTTAAAATCATACAAAGGAAAATTCAACGAATCAAAGCCGCACATTTGCGCGATACATGCAGTTTCTTGATTTAGTTACTATGGTTACGTCTGTTTTAATTTTATTTATTTGAATTTGACGTTTTCAACAGTTTTCTATTTGTATTTTTTGTATAATTTCCAAAATCTTGTTATAGAAAGTATAGTTTACACTCTACAACAGGTAATGGAATGGCATATCCCACACTCGCAAACCCGCCCTCGCCTTGCTCGTATGGAATATGTGCCATTCCATTACTTGTTGTAGAATGTACAATTCTGGAACGATTCAAGAGACGTGCTTTAAAAGAGATATAAACATAGAGTAGAGAAATATTCTGTTTTATATACGTTACTTTGCATACTTATTTACATTCAAATAAAACGAACATATTCCACTTGTAAACATTCATTACTCCTATATTACAATAAACCTCAAAGATATCAAAACGTTGATAAGATTTCCCAAGCATTCAACAAGTTGAAATCTTCATCCACTTCAGTCAGAAAGAAAATTACATTCCTTCATCGCTTCAACACAAGTAAATAAAAGATAACAGAGAATTTATCTGGCTTTCATTTGATAAGGGCCGTATTAAAATGTATAACATCATCGGATAATCCCGACATATCAAAATGAGGACGCGGCGAACGAGAAAACACGGAATAACTTGTCGAATCGTACAGTACCGTATCACTAAAAATTCAATTTAATCTGGGCTCAGTCTCTTTGATATGTAAATCCTAATCGAATAGCGTTGTTATTGTATTATATTTGAGTGAAACGATACAATTGGTCACAGCTGTGAGCTGTGTGGGTTACATGTAATGTTTTTCAAATTGTTTGATCTTGGCTCACAATGCGAAAGTGAGTCAAGTGTTTTTGTGCCAGTGCTTTCCAATATTTTTAACATTGCTTTAAAATATATATTGCTTTGAATATTTTATTTTGCATTTTATTTACTTTAATTTGTTTTTCAACGATCTGAACAAAATTGTTAACTGCGGGAAACTTGGGTATCCGGATAAGTGCTTATGAACGATTCCAGGATCTAATTTCACATAAGAGGTGTACAATATTTTTTGTTGCGAAAAATATAAAACTAACAATTAACACAGTCCGAATAAAGAGGCAAAGTTGTTCTAAACTCATTGTTGCACTATAAATAAAAGCATTTCTTTAAATTTCTGAAAACAATTAATTTATTTTTATTACCTACTTACTAATTTCAATTGTAGTATATGTACATAAAATTTAATAAATCTGTTTAATATTTCTTCTGTGTTATAATTTAATTACATTTGTTGGTTACTCAGAGAAAGTGTTTAGGACACTGAGCAAAAAAATGTAATAATATTAAATAAATCCATTTAGTAGAAAATAAATTATTTTAATGAAATATAAATTTATTAGTAGCAACAAAATATGTATTTAAAATAAGTGTAAGTAATTTATTTAATTCACTATTTATTTGAATTTAATTAATTTTTTTGAATTAAATATAATATTATTTAATTTTAATAAAGAATATATTTAATTTGATTATTATAGTCCATTACCGACATTACTGATATTTATTTATTAGAAACTAATGAAAATATATTAAATATTAATAAACAAAATTAAATAGTTTTTTATTTCAAACTATAATTTTTCTATTAGGTTCGTATATGAATGGTAAAATTTGTTATAAATATTTTTTAGTTGTAAATCATAATTTTTTCTATGAGTGTAGAATTCATGGAACTATTCGGTAAATTGAGAATATAAAATTCATAAAATTAAAAGCGAGAACATTGTCGTTCATAGGGATCGATCTGAGGATCTCATGATCCACAATCTGATGCGTCCCCACGCAATTGTTTACCCTATAATGTCTGATCTATCAATTTTACAGCTCCCTACTATACCGTATTGCTTATGGAATAAATCTCTATACACAGATTTGATCAAATATCGAACCGTATTTACATAGCCAATATATAAATTATCTAAACAGAAATGTGAAACTATAATTTGGATGCAAGTGTTAATTTCAGTACAAGTTAATCTCATTAGATTTATATTTGAGCAACACAAAGTTTTATTTATTTGGCTCGTCAGCCATTAAGAATATATTAATTCCTGCAACTAACATTCTCGATGTACTATATAAATATTGTAAAGATATTGTACATACATTCCACAGAAAAGATGGTCTTCTACTGCAGCCATACACCTTTATTGATGAAATCCTGCAGTGTCAACGTCTAGTTCGTGGTCCTCGTCACACACTGAGTTAGTTTAAAGCACATGGCACATCACAAAAAATTATTGCAATAAAATAAATAAAATCACTGTGATTTCACATACGTACACTTCAATAACCCGCACTCAACTAAAACTTATAGAAATAAACACCTGCAACTCAGTGCAAATCAGTTTGGTACGAACAAGTCTATTAATGAACCTAGATCGAACCTGTATTTAATAAATGAATATCATTCTCTTCTTATGCTGAATGTAAATACAAAAATTATTCTATATTTGATAACTGTATTATTTTTGTATGTCATTAAAAAGTATTGTCACATAAATGTAAAATAATAAAATAATTGTTGAACTTCAACAGCCATAAATATAAATAAAAGTATTTTATTTTACGGGGACAATTTTTATATATATTTTCTCTGAAATTTAATTTTGTAATACTCTTAAAATTAATACTAAATAATTATGAAATATGCAATGCCCTTACATATTAGATAGGCTTAACTCGTAAATTCCAAGATTACGAATAAATCAAGGAGCTATTAAATAAACTTCTATAATATTTTAAAGAATTAAAACATAATTTGGGCTTGGCAGTGTGATATTTATTTCACGTGCAGTCCATCAAATAAAGTTCCCCAGAATGTCAGGACCTAATATGCTACAGTTCGAAGAAACAATTTTTGAAATAGTACATTTAAGAAATTTGCTTTCTTACATTTTTTTATTCAACAAACTTAATTCATTTCTCAACTTTGGAAGTTGCCTTAAATGCAATGCAAAAGATTTGATTTATTGGTGTCATAAAATTACTATGAATTATTTCGCTTTTAATGTTTATAAATTTATAAAAATTAGGAATCCAACTCAAAAACAATAAGTGTCAGGTTCAGCCCACGGGCCGTTGATTTAATATTGACTTGTTTTCAATGTTTTATTTCGTTTTCTACAATTTCATTTCAATTAAACCTGCAGAACGAAGTTATATTCTTAACTAGTTAAAATCAACGCAAATTGGATCTGTAATAAATTATTCATAGTTAACAAGATATTAATTATGAAATATTGGGAAGGGATAATACCTTCACTAATTTAAAGGATTTTTTAGCTATTAGATATTTTCTTAATTATTATTGGTTAGTTTGACATGGTTGAATCGAAATACGTATTTAGATTTCTTTATAACTTTAAGGCTTAGGGGATAAATTTAAGTTTTTTATATTATTCTTAGCCTTAGAGTTTCACAATTTATTTTAATAATTTATGTGACTACAATTATTTACAATCTCTACTGTTTGGGATCCACCAAGAACTTTACAATAACATTACAATATTTTAAGAAATCATCGTGACTTAATGAGTAACAATTAAGACTATTTAAAAGTGTAGATAGTCTTCAATTCTGATAAAGTTTAATAATTTTTTTTAATGGTTAACGATCCCATTAATCTATATCAAAATTATATAAAATGTATAATTATAGTATAGGTTCAAAACTACATAAGTATAAATGATTCTAGAATAACATGATAGCTAATATACATATGAGAAGCTGTAGGTATTGAAGAACATGTAAAGATTCACTCATATTCACATATCGTCTTTAAGAAAGAAAACAACAATCAAAGCCCCATAAGAACATACAGCAGTCATCCATAATTCACTGCTCCAAATGTCATATCTTCGGTCTTTTCACAGAAAAAGCGCACATCACAGCCGGGCATCGAGCGCCGACGTCACATTATCATTTCTTATTCAACGACTTGGGCAATTGAATCGGCGGCTTGCAGGATCTAAGCAGGCCACCAAGTCATTCTCATATTGATCGTAGTGTGCGTGCAGTCTTTCTTCGTGACAACATCGCAGCGATTGTCTATTATTCATCTATACTCGCCGGCTGCTTCATGTTTCTAGAGAATTTTATGTCATGTTGATGTTTTGACGTATGGTTACGGTTGCTGTTGTGGTTTAATGTGGAAATAATGCACTATTTGGGGCTGGCTTGCCTGTTCATTGGTATTTAGGGGTGGGGTTAAATATGTGATGTAATTATGTGTATGACGTGTGCATGGTTCACTTATAGGCTAATGCATGTTGAATTATTTATCAAAAGGTTTGTTTTTAAGTCAATTCCGACTTCCCGGGAAGTTAAATAAACATAACATGCCAATCAGATTTTTACTTTGTAGTTCTAACATTATTTCAAAAAATTGATTGGGTGTTCGTTGCTAATACATATATGTTCAGGAGGTATTGTGATAGGTCAAAAATTGCGGTTTTCCAGGATTCGTAGAATTAGACGTGTGATGATTTTTTCGACAACGATAACATGAAACCTAATGACGATGTTATTTCTAAATTCCGTATTTTTTATTTGGATGTTTAGGTTACGAACTGATTAAATTTTGACAACAATGTAGTAAACCAGGAAACGGTAGTTTACTTGAAGGCCTATAAAGTTAGTAAATAATTATTTTTTTTATATATTTACAAAAAGATGTAATATAATAATAATTACAGTTTCCTCCATTTTATTTAAAACTTTTTTCTATCGCACGAAGAATTGGTGCCAATCCAGCCGAATACTCAGTTATTCGGCCAAGAAATTCGTTCAACTCAAACATTTTTTTTTTATAAATTTAATTATTGCTTTTAATTTCATGACTTACTGTCTGTGTGTGATTCATCATTAATAAAAACGAATAGTTTCTGTACTGATCATTTTAGGACTAATAAGTAAGAACTGTTATAAAAAAATTTTGCCAAAATATATAGGGTGTTTCATCTAAATATATAAAGTTGCATATCATTGCGCGAAAATGAAGCATCCGGTAGGAAAATAAATAATGCAGAATCGTGGGCATTTTAATTTAACATAAAATTTGTTTCGTAAATGGATGGAGAAACCAGTATATTATGTCAAGAAAAAAAAGAGCATTACACGAGAGAAAATGATAGGTACATATTATATATGTACAAATATCATCTATTATTTTTAGGAATGTTTAAATATATTTTAATTATCAATGTACCTAATTAATTGTATGGTATTTTACTTTAAAAAAGTATTATATTCAATTCATGACTGTTTATCAAATTGGCAGCTCTAACAAAATTTTCGCAAAAGGAAAAGTCAGACGGGCACGAGATTTAAATTCGAAAACTATAAGACATATGCTTGATGCGTTTTTGTATAAGCCGCCATACTTAAAAAAAAAAAATGTAAATAATTCAAGATATCTTTAATCAGCAAAGTGCACAATATTCGAGACTCCTTATAAATAAAATATTATAAATAAGCGTTATTTTCAAACATGTTGATAACATGATTTTAATTAAATATAAAGTGCAAGTACCAATTATATTTTAACTCTAAAGCTGTTTTATTTTTTAAAGGAAGAGCAACGCGATACGACGATAGTTGAAAAAGCATTTGTCTAACTAGTACGAGTATCATAGCAAGCGGAAATAGGGAAACTTCCGGGAACCTGATAAATGCAAGGAACGCAGATAAATTAATTAAATCGTTTATGAAACAAAGCATACAGCGTGCAAAAAAGCGAAACTTCCTCACAGTTCGTTTTAATTTCAACAGACTTCGGTGGAACGAAATAATCTTGAAGCTAATTTAATTGAGACGCAAGTTTTATTCGTTTAAATATTCTGTATCAAACTTTTTTGTTATGCAAATTTCGCATTACCGAAGCAAGGAAATTAACCAGCGGAATGAGCGTTCCGCGCTCTCCGGAGAAGAACAAGACTTCGTCGCTTCCTCGGCGGCGGATTCCTTAAATATTAACATCGGTGTTCAACGGGGTCTGTGTCTGTCGCTACGTCTTTGCCGCGCATTATTTCATTATTGTTTTTTGCAATAAAGACAATGAGATGTTTGTAAATTACTATTTAATTAAGTACAAGGTTTGTTTTATATTTTTAGCATTTACCTACGGAAAATATTCTACGGGAACAAAGAATTCTCATCTTGAGCTTGTAATTAAGATATAAGCAGAATATTTCGCATTTCTGTAATTTTTATAAACATTTTCTTAGCTATCCTTAGGGAGGACTACGCTAAACTAACATTATTTTTCCGTAGAGAAGCTACAATAATATGCAATTGAGTACAATACGTTTTTCATTTGAAACCCAAAAGTTTTCATTTTTGTATTCTTCATATTTGATTTTAAGCACGTTTATTTTAAATGTTGTTTTAATTTGTATATGTAATTTTTAATATTATAATTATTTTGTATTCTCTTTCATGTATTGTTCCTGTCCATTTTGTTAGGCATTCCCCTGTTGGGCTGTGTAATAAATAAATAAATAAATAAAAAGTGTTGGCGAGCATAAAACAGAACGCAAAAAAATATTATTTTCGTAAATAATAGTCGCACAAAAAGTACATGTTCTACTATAAAAAAATATTTTTACAGCTGTCAATCAAATCAGGATCTATCCAACCCAGACCTACCGCATTTCTCTACCACATTACAACTTAACAGTAGTTCTCTAACGTAAATCACACTATACAAACTACGTATTGTATTTCATTACTTTTAAAATGACCCAGACCCGACCAAAAGTTCAAGTCAAAGAAGCAAAAAACCCACAATGAGTTATATTAACAGACCAAACATTGGTCTTCTCTTCCTGTGTAATTGATACAGCCTATTTCTATGCGTGTCGCCCATGGACAGAGGGAGGGGGGCTTCACGCAGGGGTTCAGGGCGTGCCCCTGTTTGTTTAGGTTATTTGAGTTGGCCGACCTTAAAAAGCATAAATGAACTCGTGTTTACTTACAATCGACATGGGGTTGCCGCCGACCGCAAGGATTCGGGTTTCGTCTTTTATTTAGTGAGGGTAAAAATGTTTAATGCTATTGGAAAATTAGGTCTTTGTCGAGCTAAAAAGGTTATTCTGGTTTCGTTGTTTTATTACAATAACATTATTTTTCAATTATTTTGAATAACAAGTGAAATTTTAATATGGATTGATGATACCAGTATTATATAAAATCGGTGAATTATTCATAGTTTAAGAGATGCTAAATATATATACCTACTGAAAATTTCGTGAACGAATACGTCACTTTGTTGTCTTAAACTTTAAAGGTTTTTACTATTTTGCTTAAATCTATAATTTTATGAATATATAAGTTATCACAGGTACTAAATATAAGAGAATCGTAGTGCATACAAAAACCAATATTATTCCATTCCTATAATTTTAATTGTTTAAGAGATGTTAAATATAAATACCTACTGAAAATTTCGTGAACGAATACGGCAATTTGCTGTCTTAAACTTTAAAGTTTTTTTCTTTTTTGCTTAAATCTTAAATATATAAGTAATCACAAGTACTAAATGTAAGAGAATCGTAGTGCATACAAAACCAATATTATTCCATTCCTATAATTTTAATTGTTTAAGAGATGTTAAATATAAATACCTATTGAAAATTTCGTGAACGAATACGGCAATTTATTGTCTTAAACTTTAAAGTTTTTTTCTTTTTTGCTTAAATCTTAAATCTTAAAAATATAAGTAATCACAAGTATTAAATGTAAGAAAATCGTAGTACATACAAAACCAATATTATTCCATTCCTATAATTTTAATTGTTTAAGAGATGTTAAATATAAATACCTACTGAAAATTTCGTGAACGAATACGGCAATTTGTTGCCTTAAACTTTAAAGTTTTTTTCTTTTTTGCTTAAATCTTAAATATATAAGTAATCACAAGTACTAAATGTAAGAGAATCGTAGTGCATACAAAAACTAATATTATTCCATTTCTATAATTTTAATAGTTTAAGAGATGTTAAATAAAAATACCTACTGAAAATTTGCTGAACGAATACGACACTTTGTAGTCTTAAACTTTAAAGGTTTTTTTCATTTTTTGCTTAAATCTGTAATTTAATGAATATATAAGTTATCACAAGTACTAAATAAAAGAGAATCGTATTGCATACAAAACCAATATTATTCCATTTCTATAATTTTAATAGTTTCAGACATGCTAAATATAAATACCTACTGAAAATTTAGTGAACGAATACTCCACTTTGTTGTCTTAAACTTCAAGAGTTTTATTTTCCTTTTTCCTTAAATCTATAATTTAATGAATATACAAGGTATTACAAGCACTAAATGTAAGAGAAACGCATTTTTATAATTTTAATAGTTTAATAGATGTTAAATATAAATACCTACTGAAAATTTGCTGGACGAAGACGTTACTTTGTTGTCTTAAACTTTAACAGGCAGATTCACAAAAAGAATTAACGCTAACTCCATTTTTTTCAACATCTGTAACTTAGTTTCTAAATTAAATAAATTAATGTTTCAAATTTTATGCTAACTAATCTTAACCACAGCCCTAGTCAAAATAAATATGTTCTGAGAATTAAAAATGAAGTTACGACTAATAATAAAAATGGAGTTAGCGCTAATCTCTTTTGTGAATCTGATTGTAAGGGTTTTATTTTCCTTTTTCCTTAAATCTATAATTTAATGAATATACAAGTAATCACAAGACAATATTATTCCATTTCTATAATTTGAAGCAAAGCTTGTGAACAAATCCAGCATTCCCAAAAGTAAACAACACTCAATGACGTCAGCAGCTCAACATCCTTCCACAGGAAAGAGAAGTAAGTCACACAGGAAAGCCCGCGGCTAATTGATTGATGGACGGCAGCAGCGGCGACTCCAGGACTCGAGTCGCGTCCCTCGCTTGCATAATTGAAATGCATCTCTGGGACAGGCGCCAACAACCAGAGCACAGCACCAGCAGTCAACTGCCTCCAGTGCGACAACTTGGACTCATTCGCTCACAAGTGCATTCGTATTAAGCCATTGCGAGCCCGTTAATAATTTAATGTACAGTTGCATGGCTGATAAATTTAGTAGCCGACTTCAAAAGATGGATGGGATGCTGGAGCATTCGGTTTTTGTTTTGGTTTGTTTGAGGGTTGCGTGTAGTTCGAAGTTCATTTGCTCGTAGGGTGGATATTTTGGAGCGAGGTATTTATAAGTACTTAGTAGAAAACAGAATAAAATATGATATTTACTCATGTACTCTGGGCTAGTTGCTACTTTCATTACTAATTAAACTTATACACTTTTTAATAATTAACTCAATTTTTATTTGATACAGTCTGATCAAGGGACATATTACAGAAATTATTTAATGATAAAATTTGTTCTACCCACTGATTTCTATATAACACTAGATTGGGATTAAGCCATATTCTGTCATATGAGAGCGTTCCCAATTGAACGGGTGAAATTCATGTATTACAAAATGATATTCACAGCTAATCATTATAAAAGTAATACCTTATTCTAGCGGTTCGACATGCTTTGCATGTCTAACCCCTAGGCTCCCCGACACTGAAGAATATTATTACAACTAAAAATATAGAAAAATAAATTAAGTAGCCCTTCCGTTCCTCGTTTCCATTTCTGTACAAAGCCGAAGCAAGCTCGTAACTTTTTGAAAGTGTGAATCTCTACTGTGAGATATTTAATTTGATACCAAACACGGTAAGATTTAAATAACATTTATAAAAACAATTTACGATTGTTTAAAATTACATTTTGACAATCCTATGAATTTAGACCAAAAAGAAACTTTTTGTGTAAGATAAATAATTTACTAAGCATCGAAGTTAACGAAAAAAAGGCATTTTTAGCACAAATTTGTGAAAAGAGACAGCTACAATTAAAAATTTTTAATTGACTTTTAAAATATTTACTAAATAGTAAACATATTTACTCATTTATTCACACAATTGACAAAATTTATTCAACTTGTCCAGAATTAATGTAATTTATACTTCATTTTTCAAAACAATCTATCATAAATGACAAGATGAATTCAAATTTGTTAATAGTTACAACCATAATACAGTTATTCTTTTTAAAATCAACAAAGTTCACTTTCATAGCAACGCACACACTTTTGATCCTTAAACAGTTTTCCGCCTTATTTATTTGATATCTCGCACATCATGTGTACTAAATATCTAAAACACCCAAAAGGCACTGCTCTACAAAATTCTTTACATTCCTAAATAGGTTTCACGTGATTCCATAAAACCGTCTAGGCTCTCGAGGGCGACACATATTTGATTACTAAGCAGATGAAAGTTTAGAATAATACATTGACGATTTGCATAAAGGATTAAGAGCTAATAAAGTTTGTAGAGAATATAGATACTCCTTTAATGTCAGTACCCTTTTGTTAATAGTTCACTATCAGTAAAAATGTGTTGATTAATAGAACTGGATAAAATAATATTGAAAATGAAATTACTCGCAACTTTTCGTGGTTTGTAATAATAATTCTTGCAATTAGTAATAGGAGCAACTGTATAGGTTACTAAGATAAATATATTAGAATAATGTGAGAAGCATTTATTATTCTGCATTATTTAATAGTAAAGGAACCTAGACGAAAGTGTAAAACGTGTCAGCTATGTAGAGAATCGCAAGAATATCTTCTGACAACCAGCCACAAAGTAGATATGTTTATATGTATCCATATGAATCTACCTTATATCTTTATTTGCAAGATTGCACCACCGAATCTATATATTTCTCCGGCAAAATAACAATATACATTTCCTCCATATTTCCGTTGTATCAACAACGAAGTTTACACAAAGAAAGCGGGAAAACTTTTTATTGAATTGGTCTAGACTGCAGACTATCACAGCACTGAGATCCGCCAAGAACCAGGAGCAAAAGCTCGAAGGTGCAGCGTTTCTTGTACGGCGGTAAACATAAAGTACCTCGTTGGAGACTCCCGCCGCTTGCAAAGAACCTGATGGGGGAGTATTGAGAGTGATTGCAATAATTCGATTACCGGCCGTCTCCTCTCTGTGGCGCTGCAATTATAGGCGCCGAAATAAGGGATGAGAAGGAAGTTTACTATTCCTGAAGCAGAACTGAAGTTTCCGAGAAAGTAATACTAGTTTAAACAATATCTACAAAACATTTATTAAATACTAATTTAGTAAATTCCTCTTTCCAGGATATAAATTCTCATTGACGAAGAAAAACGAAATAATTACTGGATAAGAGACGATAGCAGATAATACACAATATATGGGAGAAATTTTGGACAAAAAAATCACACATTTGGAAACAAATACACTACATATTAATTTATGAGTCTGCATTCGACTTATTATAGTATATTTAAATCTATAAGAATATAATTTAAAGCGTGAAGTACGTTAAATACGAGGGGTACTGGGCATCATTTTACGATCCCTAAGAAGAAGATTCTACTATGCGGGCAGTAGATAATTTGAGGTTCTATATGATACGTAGCTAATTATTTCATACTTTTGGGAAAAATTGTTGTAATCAACAATCGAGATACCTATTGTTGTAATCAAAATGAATGTATTATTTTGTAATAGTAATCATTAATCAACATTATTGTTGTAGGAGTGGACAAGATTTTACTCATTTTGTAATAATTTCAAATAATAATTTTACAAAAAAACTTGTCAGCCATTTTTGTATGATACTATTTGTATAATTATTTGTAGACTTGAAGATGACCTCAATTAAGGTCGAAACGTCGTAAAACATAAACAAATTTATGAATTCATAAATAAATATACTTTAAGCCAAAATATCCAATTATTCATCTACTAATAATTTTACAAAAAAATTGTTCCTTTTAAAAAATCTCTATCCGGCAAATCAATTTTCAACAGAGGTAGAAATTCTTAAACAATTCGAAGTGTTTCAAGGGTATTTCATTTATTCAATGTTCAAATAAAAAAAAAATAGATGCTGATCTCGGTGGCATAGTGGTTATGTCAGTTCGAATCCCTCTGAAGATCATGGTCGTACCGTTTGTGTTGTTTACATAATTTCATAACCATCCATTCATGAGGCTACATATCATAAAAAAAACCGGATACATGTTGTGCCCCTCACTGAAAAACTTCGCCGGCGCCAATGATTCTAATCGCGGTATCGGGCGTTGTGGAGCCGATATCGCCGAAGTAATCGAATCGAAGATAATGAATGAAATGAAGAACACACATCTAAGCAAAGAGGCAGAGGGCGGAGAACGTCGGGAATGAAGAAGAACTTTAATTGGACTCGCGAATTCAATAATTTATCGCGCAACTATGTCGTTATGGATCGATTCTGCAAGGAAATGACTCACTGAAATTTGCATCGCTAGGAATTGAAGTTATCTGTGTTTGTGTCTGATTGTCGCGTTAATAATTGACGTGCTAATTGCTGCTGACATTGTCGCGTGTCACACAATTTGGGCTAATGGCAATGTTGATGCTACATTGTTGTTGCCAAGGTACTCATTGCTTTAATTACATTACGTTTGGATAATATTAGCAAGCAAAACTATTTTCAACTATATAATTACTTTGAAAATTTAAAGAGTTTAAAAAACTACAAGTACTAAAGCATGTTTTACATTACACTTTTTTGGCTAGAAACTTGAACAAGGTTTTAGAAACTATTTTTGTCTAGAATCACAACTCCCTTTTATAGTAGTTATAAAGTAAAATGAATAGATCAAAACATCAATTGAAAATCATTAAAAAAATATATACGCGTTGCATGAAACTTGAATCAACCTTATATCCGGATCTACTTTTTAAAAACGTTTCTAGTACGAAACTTGAATTGAATTTTTCTTAAACTACATTATACAAGTAAAGCTAGTATGAAATTTTTAAAAGTTCTAACCCAAAAGGGTATAATGTAAAACAGGCTTTATACCAAATCATTTTTATATATTTTTTACTAAATACTAAATGTATGCACAGTACATTAAGGAAATCAACTTTGCACATAGTAAACAAAGCTACGAAGCTGCTTATTTCTCACTATAGTTTCGAAATAATGAACGATTTGATTTCAGACGAGATTACTTCGGGTTTTTATGAAATAGAGGGATTGTTTACACAAACAGTAATTTTATCCAACACTTCTCAATAAATGTTCTATAACTATGGCGATTTTAAACAAGGAAAGTAACAGAATACCCACTAGTGGGTGTAAATTAGAAAAAAGTCACTAGTGAGTATTTTTTTATTTGTAACAATAATATTAACACAATACCTTGGTAACTACTTCGATTGACATTTTAATTTAGAAAATTTAATCAAATGTCACTGTCAAATAATGTTTGTTTAATAAATTTTGCATTTATTAAGAGGTGTTCGATAAAATGTTTTACTTCACACGTGGGCAAATGGAATTACCCACACGATAACATTTCTCTCGGGGGTAATTCCATACTTGGCCCACTTGTAAAGTAAATAACTATTATTTATACAAATTAGATTAAGGCACTTCTGCTGAGTCTCTGTGTCATAGGACTTTTCGACCACAACAACTCAAAGTCTAAAAATGATATCATTTACATATTTATAATTAAAAATTGTATGTTTATGTTTAGCTAACTAGATTCTGGTAGCAATTCATCAACTGAAAGTGGTAGCACTGAGTTTTCTTAATGTACTTTCTTACAAAATGTATAATGCTCCTGGATGATAAGCTTTATTAATTAAATTAGTCGAGATTACCTCCTAAATTTTAATGCGTGCGTAAAGTCTGAAGCAGAATGTAAATTGTTGAAAGTGCACGCATAACGAAGTACGCATTAACGTTAGCAGGACATACCTCTCCCGTTTAATAATGTAACAAATTTTTCTTTTAGACTACAAATCGGTTGGCAAATTGAGTTCTTTAAACTTTTAACAACATACGGTTCGAGTTAAAGAGAATAGCAAAGCTTTAGCTCTGAAGCGCAAGGGTAGCAGGCTGTAAAACGAGCTTTACTAAATGAGATCTTTCCTGATTCTGGGCTGTTACAAACTTTCAGCGTGTCTTTGAAAAAAGAAGCTCTTTCCTTAATTTACTAACTAAATTTATCTCTTTACGAAATGATTGCTATCTTTATGTTTCTTACATTTCAATACATTGCTCCACTAAAACATATTTATAAAATGCCAGAAACATTTTTTTAATTAAATTTTTCAGTTATTTTTTTATTTGTCGTATCGATATTAAGATTCGTAAAGTACTAAAAATAATGATAAATACAAAACAAACAAATATCAGACTTTAAGTTGTATAAACTATACAATCTTTTATAATGTGGTAAATGGTTTGAATTTGAACACATTCTCAAAATGGGGATGGCTGCTTATGGTACATTTGTATACTACTCATATTTATTGCTATTAACATTTTAAAACCCTTAACAACTTTTACTCTTCAAAATATATTCATTTCATCGTCAGAACTCAATGAAGATTTCGTTTATTGTTCAAACTGTAAATTTGAGTATTAGTGGGATGAAGGCAAGAACTGAAGTTTTAATTTCGTAAATCTGTAGTCTTATTATGCCAGAGTTTATAAGAAACATCATTTGAATTCTATTTCCTCTAATGCGCTAATACTACCATCCTAAACTAAACTTTTCTGAATTATATAATTCATATTACAATTAGTAAGTTTCAAAACTAGTTGAAGAGAAATAGCTAATTAACAAAAATACATCAATTACACTTTATCTAACTTTGGCAATTTCCTTCAACATAAATTGGTACCAATCCCATCAACCTACCACAATCCAATTTAAACATTAGGAATCATTAATATCTATTCATTTATCTCAAAAAATCCCTATGGATCCATTTCCTCTTTACTGGCAAAAAAGCGCTCTTTGGTAATCAATACACCTTAATATTTTTTCTCAGTCGGCCTGTCTCGTCTTCATGTTCATCGACACCTTAGTTGACGTGGCTGCAAAAACTCTCAAGAAGGCGCAGAAAAAGAAGGAAACAAGTGCGGTGGAGACGAACAAAACACATCGGACATGTAACTAACCCAGCGTAGGTGCGTTTTTCACCAAGAACTGACAGTCTGGTGTGAAGTTGAAGCAAGTAGCGAAGAGCAGGCCTGCCAACTGGGCAATTCCGCGCGCGTCCAACCGCAATCCCCTACATTTTTTAACTGTTAATCTCGTTGTTTTTTACAGTGCGGCGCTGTGTCACTAATGGCTAGGTGGTTAATGCGTTTAGCGATGTTTGGTCTCTCTCTACCGGGAGCTGGAGCTATTTGCCGGAAAGCTGGGGCTTTCAGAGTCTACAGTAGTTCCGGTGTAGTTTTGTGGTTTGTTGGCGGGAAATTATTTCCTAGGACGTTGCTTTATTTACTTTTTTACTTTATAATTTATAATGAGACAAAAATATCCACTAATTTATGAAGAGGAAGCACATAAATAGCGCGTAAATGACAAATATACTTCCTTTAAAAATAATTTCAAATTAGTCATATACAAGAAAAGATGAAGGAACGATTCTAAATAATTTTAAATTTTATGGCAATACGAAAAACAAAATTGATTTTGGTGAAAATTGCAAAACCTGCAGTGAAAATTATCTTTATATCTGCTTTGGGTTTTGAGAAAACTCAATACATATATTTATTTCATACCAGCTACTTATGTTATATTTTTCGGACTCTTTATCATACAAAAAGTAAAACTTGAACGTCCTAGGACTTGACTTTTAAATTTTTCATTATTTATAAACAAATACTTGTTCCTATAGAAATGGATATTTAGCCTGTCGAGTTTGGTGTTAAATTTAAAGCCTTAGAGAGGAGGATTGCTATAAAAACAAACATACAAAACATTAATTCTACATTTCAAATATGTTTTAAGTGTAGTTATTAAACTATCAAAATTCGATTTATAAATGAAAGTCATGTAGTGCCCATATTAAAATATGCCAAATGAAGTATTACAATTCGGTAGGGTGAAACATACGCTATGAAGTTCGTATGTAAAAGCAAATAAAAAATCAAACGTAATTTATTAACAAGGAGTCAAACTGTAATAATCATGCATTCTTTATCAACGAAATATAATTGCCTTGCAATAGATAATTCATAAAATAGATAGATAAATAGATACGCAAAATGTATCACTTATCGTGATCCAAAGTACCACTCACACTATAATAATAATAAGATTTATTTAAACTCGGTCATGAAACAAACAATAACTCATTTTACTGGTTTTAATATATATATATATATATATATATATATATATATATATATATAATCTATGTAATTAAAATTCGGCACATGTGCAAGTAATTTAGAACCTTGTATTTATGGTTAGAAATAAGTTAAATTTCGCTTCAGAGCACTCCACCTTTTCGAGCAGTATTTCCTCATTACCCCATTTCTGTTTAACTTAATTCAAATGAAATTACAGGACAGTAATTTCATGAAAGTGTGCTAGGGGGTAAAAACAGTGCCCTATTTTCTGCGTCCGGTCCTGGTGTGCACATCTGTCGCGTTCACCCAGTTCATCTTCCTAACTACAATCTAATACCGGCGCAGGGGTGGAACTTCACGGTATCACAGCACCACTGCCGGGGTACGGCGGGTGGTGCTGGCCTCGTTAACTGCACCGAGGGGGTGGCACGCAGAGGGTGGAGTCGCACAATTCTTACTTACTCATGCTCGCTGAATTACCTATTTACTAAGATAATTACGTTTTAAAATGGTACCGTTGTAATTTGTAAAATAGTTGTTCGTTTGCATGCTTCTCATGCTTTTCGGATCATTTTATTTTCGTTTTACTTTCTGGAAATTTGTGAGGCTTGTACGATGGTTTGATCATATTATTAGAGAGCGGATTATATGCAAAGTGTATATATTCTAATTTTTGCATATCTTTAAACTAAATAAATTTTCTGGACGAATTACATTGATTAGGGTTAATTAATACTAATTACTAATTGAATATATTGTATATTTGGGCATTCTTATGCATATTTTTATAAAAGTTGCATATAATTGCATATTTCAATATTTTTAAAACTTTATTCTGAAATTTCTGGCAATGGGCATTGCTAATTACCAAATATTGGAGGAGGCCGCAATAAATAGAAGAATGCAACGAAAAAAGCAATGAAAATACAATAAGCAAACAAAATCTAATATTTCTAGGGAAATCCCTGTAACGGTAAATGTAGGTATTCATTGTATACACGAATGCCGGTAAATCTGGGTACAATAAATATAAAACCGAGAATTCTCAGGTGGATATATCTTTTACTTATGTTTATGTAATAAAAGATTATTAATTTGCAAATAGATCTTGAACCAAATATCTAAAGTGAAAAGTGTCTTTTGGAATTTTATCACAGAAATATTAGCAATTTACGAATAATAATTGATTATTTTGTAAAGTTATATATAGCAGCATAAATTTGCATTCTACATCGAATTAAACGATGCAGTTGGTGCGCTGATACAAATATTCGAATTGCAAGCAGAAATCACTAAACTGTATCACTAAATACGACAAAAATCTCTCTAAATCAAACTGACAGGGTAATTAGATATAACTCAGGCTGCGATTAATATCACAGACGTGCTTTGCGTCCTAATTGAAACTGCGACTTCGTGAATTAATCGAACTATTTGCATCCAAATAAAAACAAAATACTCTTCCGCCATCATTCGATTTATCCGCTCTACTATGTTGTGGCTATAAATCAGACTTTATCGGAGAACACTTGAAAAATACGCCCAATTATCATTCAAATTTCAAACTGTAAATTTTTTGCAATAACAACTTTTATTTTGATTTTTTTTTTGTTTATAACAAAAGCAATGACATTTAGCTGCAAATTTTCACTAAATAAAATTTTGTGGAACTGTATCCTCATTTCATATCTCCTAAAAGTACTGAAGTGGAAATATTGGTAAATTTATTAAATTATATTCAATATTCGACGAGGGATTAAATTTTGTGAAATGGGAAAATACTACTGATAGATAACTTTTTATTTGATAATATGGGGATTTATTATTTCTATCAGTTGAATCAGTGAATTAATTCTGTAATTTTCCATGGCTTTGATTTCAAAATAATGATATATTTAATCTAGATATCGACGGAGGCAAATAAAGCATGATGTATTTGTTTTGAATCAGGTATAATCATTTCATATTACTGCTAGTTGCGCGAAACGTGAAAGCGATCCTGAAGCTGAAAATTGAACTAGAATTGTGTAATGTATCACCATTCATCAGACATTTTAATATAAAATATTGATTAAAAATTTTAATATTATTTTCACAAAGCAATTGCTGTAAAATTTAATTTAATCACTGAATTAAATTGTACCATATTGAATTTCAAATATTTACATGGTTATTTTGGTATTCAACAGTTTACAGTGTAATACGTTGATGTTAATACCCATTTTACAATTACAAAATGTATTTTTTTTTGTTTGAAATGAAATAAAATATAACAATGTGATAAAGGTGAAAACATTTTTCGCAACAAGGATTGTATTTTACTAATATCAAAGTGATTTCCAAATTTTCAGGAGTAGAAAAGGTAAAGGTAGTATTATATTTGGGATTATAGTCATTATTCTTCATTTTCATAATCCCTTATATAATACTATACTATTGAATGTACGGTTAAAAGCAGTCTGAATTCATAGTTATTCCGTTCTAAACTAACGCATAATAAATTCGGTACATACGAGAAAATGTATTCACCGAAAGAGGATAACAGTAACTACAAAGTTTGAAATAAGTCGTCTGGCCTGGCTACATCTTCCAACTCTCACATACGTCTGCATCAACATTTTCCCGCTTCAGGCTTCAGTCCGTCTGGTGCTTTCCGCGTCGCTCTTTGCAAAGCAGCTTAGCATTTTTAAGGATAAAGTACATTCAACACTGCAATTCAATCATCCATTTCCACGCACAACATTTCGCGACATATGACCCTCAACAGAAATTATGTAGCACATCTAGTGGGTGAAATTTGAACTAGGGGAGGGGTAATCACAGCCGTGCTGCAAAGTGAAGTATCATGTTTTCATTGCTACATAAAATCCCCATAGAAAACTGAATCTTTTGTGCCGGCTCTAATGATTGCCTATATATTATAAGTTTAAATCACAAATTCTTTTTTCAAACTCCCCTAACGATCTTAATGATTCTACCTATTATTTTTTCTCCCTTTCAGACTGGCGTTTCAGTGCCATTGTTAACGGTATAAAGGAGGTTTTACAAACGTACTATAAATGTTCTGGAAAAATATGCGCTTTGCGTTTTTTGCTAAACAATGCAGATTTTGTTTTGTTCTTCGTTGCATGGACAGAGATATAAAGGATTCATTTAGCTGGTTCATTTTTTATACATTTTGTCGTCCGATTATTAATTTTAAATCAAAACAATAAATTCAGTCAGGAATATATCATTTTTAAAAATATTAGCTATACCCGATTTCTCTATAAATATTCATATTAGAATACTGCTTATAGCTATATTTGGATATATGATATATTTGGGCTCGTGTATTGTAGCCTCAAAAGCGACACTTAGAGGAACCATAGTGTAAAACTGAAGATCCTCATAATTTGAACTATAATTTCCGATTATACAGGATTTGGAATTATCCTTTAGAACAAATATTTAGTTACTTCTTACAAACATTATAAAAAAAAGTGTAGAAATAATGAGAAAATTTGATTCCAAATGTATGAATTATGATTTTGCGAGTGCATTGCAGCACAGCACGATAATAATATTTACGACAACCACTTCGAAAAGTACATAAATTCACACGCTAAACTTTTACTGAAAGTTGGTCATTGCATATCATTAGCAAGGCTGTGTTGGTCTCTCGATATGAAGTCTACAGAAATATTTCCGAAAAAATATGTCTTCCAGCATAAAATATATCTAAAAATACTACTTATTACCATTATTATAACAGTTGTACCATGTTTCGGTGTTTCCCATTGGATACAGAAATCAAAATGCGATTCTTCTGGAAATACAGTTTTTGATCTTCGCAGAATCATCTATCTAACGTCCGTAGGGATGAATGGATGTATGTTCATGTACAAAATCTATTAACGAGAAAAAATCGAGTAACGAAACTTTATAATTACAAGTTTTATTATAATACGTAGAACTAAATTTTTGGCTGTTATAATTGTGAAACCAGAAGCTTACGTTTATTTATTTATAAAACAGTAACTTATAATAGAAATCTAATTTATTATTTTTATGTATATGCTTCAATTTTGCTATGATAACAGCCAAATTAATGATACTTCTTTTCTATTTGTCAACGTATTTCAAATGTGCTTATGAAACAATCAAATTTAGATTTACATAAATAAGAAAGTTATTTTATTATTATATTATTTGTGTTCACATATTCTATGATATAATAAAATACAATTAAAGTACATTTAGGTAATTGTTCAATCTAAATGTGTGTCCTTTTATCGCGTGGTAAATTATACCATACAAGTAATTCCCTTCGAATATGTCCCAGATTCCCGTGCATCCCGGAAGCACTCTCTCCTCACAATACCTCCATAACCCATATCCCAGTGCGTGGCGTAGTAACAGCTTCCTGTCTAATGCTCGGCAAGTCAATGCTAATGCGCACATTTTCCGGGTCATGGCTTGGGAAGACGCATTACGCGGTTCGCGGCTGGTAACGACACCGCACTAACCACCAACCGAAGAATCGAACCGGGTCGCGAACCGGTGACATTCAAGTCCGGGAGCTCATGAGCCGTGCCGCGGGAAATTAGCCACGGAGAAGGCATCCACGATCATTCTTCATCGTGGAGGTGGTAAACGTACCGTGACGAAAAAATGGATCGGATGGGGAGAAAATGGAGTTGGGTTTGGTAAATGTGTCTCTGCAAGGGTATTGATCTAATTTTTACATGGAATGTATCATTTTTCTTGTGAGAATGACAAATGATACGGATATTATATTTGTTGCTGCACTTACTATGTTCTTAAGCTAAATATTATTTAATTTTAGTTGCGTAACTTATCTATTTTGCGTCTATAACAGAGCGATTACAGCCTCTAAAAGAGTTTGTTAATAGATCTTTAGCAGATAAGTGTTCGGGAAATTTCAACAAAAACATTACTATTTCTAAAGCATCTATTAAAAGTAGTTATTTGCAGATCAAGGTACTGAAGGATAATCTTTTATTACGAACATGGATAAAACATATGAGTGATAAAGAAATACTTTTGTTCGAAACAAAAATTACAGATATATGCAATTTTCAATAGTTTGACAGTTTGCGCATATGCATATGTATTTTTGTTTAAGTTCCATGGCTGTCACTACAAATGTTTTATAAAATTTTAAATTTGATTTTACATGTCACCAAAGGTGTAAATTAAAATACGATTAGTGACTTAGATGCAGAATTAAATAATCTACAAAATTTGCTTGAAGTATTTTGCTTTAAAATCATTAAGGAATGACATATCCCTAAATGAAAAAATTAATATTATATTTCTTAAATTGCATAAATCAATTCACCACCCTGTGTATGATTTAAGTTTATTTAAGTTTGCATAAGATCATACCAAACTTTGTCGAATGCTTGTGTAATGCCTTGAAATAGCTTTGAAGACTCTAAGAAACAAACTTTGTTTTCAAATTTATGGTATAATTTCAAATTGCAAAACAATTATGAATCAAATATCAAAGATAAAAATAAAATAAAAATAAATATATCATCACGCCTTTTACCCATTATGGGTGTGGCTTTCTGTTTACGCAGATCTCGTTAAGTGATATATTTTTACATATGAAGTGCGGTTACCAGTCGTCAAATCTTAGCACCCAAAGATGTTAGTAGAGGGGGAACCACAGGGGTAAATTTAAATTGGCAACTGACAGCTATGGGATTCGAACTGATGATCTCACGATCCACAGTCCGACGAGTTACCAAAAAGATAAACGTGAGGTATATAATTGTTATATGAATTTGAATAAGCCTCTTTGTCCTGGCTAAAAGTAGATAGCAGAAGGAAACACAATTTTTGAGAATGCAAGTCATAACATACCTAGGTCGAATACGAGACGTCGCAGTCGATATAAATTTTGTAACGAAATGAATCCTAATACGTACTCGTATATGAGAAAAAAAAACAACAAGTAAACGCAATAGAAAACACAGTGAGAATGTGAAACATTCCGTTTAAACTGCCATCATGAAAATATGACACGGATTTAAGTCTCCTGTTGAAAATATTTTCCATAAAATATATGCCAAACGTGACGTCATTACAAAAATAAATTACCCTGAATCCGTGTTTGACATATCAGTGCTACCTCCACGTCAAAATAGCTCCATAAATATATTTGTAAACATGTTCACAAATCTGCGTAAAATGCGAAGAATAATGGAGACACACATTGAATCGCTGGCGCTAGAGAAGAATATAAAAATGAGTCTGGCACTCGCTATTTTTCCTCTTCTTTGTTGCATCATTTTTCGACGACGTATTGTAGACTTTCTGACTTTGTTTGCAAATTTGCTCATTTAAATTCTGACAAAAACGTGGAACGGTTACACAGATAAAGACATGAATTATTGTTGAATCTCTGGTGCCTTGTTTATCTGCTTTTTATGTTCGTTAAAATTTCAATGAACGCTCTGAATAAATAAATGGCTACACTTAACCAGAGAGCTAGGATACACAGCGATTTTTATGCTTAACTTTAGCGATTTTTCATAGAAATGTTTATTATTATCGGAGAGTTATTGCAAATTTAAAATGATGGAAGTTGTTTAGTGGATTCGTGTGCCAGCAAATTTTTATTATAGAGTGCTCTGGAATACAAATGAACCCTTAAATTAACCATGAAATATTCATTCACTGAACATTCATATTTTTCAAATAAAATTTTAATACTGCCTTTTTGAACGGTTATTTCTCTTTTGTTGTAACAACGCACAACAGGAACAGTTAATTTATACTTTTGTTGTCAAATAAATACAAAACAATAAAACCCAGGCAATCTATTCACGATCCTAAACTGGGTTAGGTCACATTGAAACTTGTACTAGTTTTTTTATCCTTGAAATTAAAAAGCCCGTGTATACATTATTACTCTAATTGGAGTAGGTACTCAGATTCCCTATGAAATAGTGAAATAGATATGATTTTGAGATTTTTGAGTGTTACCAAATTATTTCAGGACCCCAAATATGATTTGTGACAAAAAAGTAAAAACTCAAAGTTTCCCGGCCTGTAACTCAAAAACCAAGCAAGATATCGAGTCGCGCTCAACGGCATTGAACTTCCCACGCCCCAAATACCCCATAAACAAATTTACAAAAAAATTCGAAAAAAAATTTTTTCCACAAATTTTTCAAAATCCAAACATTTTGATTATCAATACCTCAAAATCTATATAAGATACAAAGTTGCGGAGCACACCGTTAGATCGGGCTCGCCGAGCTACATAAGTGTGCCAAATTTAATTAAAATTTATTGATGGGTTAACATTTTACAGGGAAAATTCAAAAAACGCTAAATTTTCCTATGCATATGCCTTAAAAATTTTTTGGTCAAAAAATCGAAATGGATGAAAATTTGGTTGTTGTGTAATTGAGATATGAGGATTTCAGAACTGACGGCTATTTAAAGATATCTCGTTTAGTTTCCGAGATATCGAGTAGCGTTTTTTTTAATTTCACCTTTTTTGACCTTCTCTCAGAATTTTTGCTCTAACTATTTTTGCAGTCATCTTAATAAAATAAAATTACACGTGCTTGTGGAGAAATCCTTGCTGAATCTAACGGTCCGGAAGTCCATATCTAGTCCAAGTTTTGAGCTACAGTTAAATTTGTCCAGACATTTTTGACGAAAGTTCACTTAAACTTAAGATTGTGCAAAAAATATAAAATTTTTCAGAATTCAATGCAAATTTGGTTATTGGGTTATGGGAATTTCAGAATTAGAACCTATTTTTCGATATCTCTTGCAATTCTTGAGATATCGTCTTGGAGATTTAAGATCATATCGAATTTTTTTGTTTTTTTAAATTTATTCATAAATAAACACCTGAAATCTCTAGAGAGGAAAAACACGTTTTCCTCACTATTTCAAGAGAAGAAATGTGGGGTTTTCTGGCATGTCGTGAAAAAATAATATATTCTAACCTCAAACTTTGCTGTAAAGGCACCAGCGTAATAAAATATACCACAATCATAATGGGTGAAAGGCGTGATGATATTTATTTTATTTAAATATTTCTTCAACACACAAACATATGTTTTTTAAAAGCATTTATTACTAATGAATATTTTCTCGCAAAAAGTCTCCTCCTAGAATATTTATTGAATATATCTGTATAAACATGGGAGTAAATCACACGTAATAGCATGTATGTATGTGCATTTAATTTGACTTTTCCTCCTTCAGAATTTGCATCCCATCTGTCACTACAGATACTCTCAATATTCAATCCGTTCATTGTTTACATTATGTAAAACATCGGTCTGCAGACAAGGGTATATTTTCCTAAAACCGTTTAAAATAAACCATCTGTCAGCAAGGAAACATGTGGGTTCAACTCATCCAACACTTGTAGTTGGTATCCCTGCCTCATCTCGTTCCTCATGCACATGTAATGGATTGTCTTGATAACCTGTTGAAATGTTTCAAAATGTATATTTGAAGGTGTAGGAGGACTGGGTAATATAGGCACAGTTGAGCAATTTGGTACTGAAGATGAATTGCAGTTTAGAAGAGAAAAATTACTGTTACAACTGGTACTAAATATTAGTTCATTTTAAAATATATGGATTCCAAAATGGAGTCTTGCGGCGAAGGTTGATTGTTCGAGTCAAAAATTAATTTTATCTAATTTTAACGGTGCCTTATTTATTTGTTACGGTTAGATATTATTTATTACGACTTATAAATGAAATGATCTTAAAAAGCTTTAGGTTATTAGGAGAAGAAATATGACGAAAAGAGAAAGAAAGCAAATAAACCATTTATTTTATTTTCTGGACCAAAACAGTACAACGTCATATTTATTATATACATTAGTAGCCCTTGAAACTTTTCTATGGAATTGCGGAAACAAATGAAAGGGTAGAAGGCATTTTGCCAAGAAGCAGAAATATTTAGTATCAAGTAAAATATAGAAATAAAGTGAATAAATTCGACTTCAGACTGGATTTCTTTGATTAGTAAATGTAATTATATTTTATAACAAGTAATATGAATTAAATTAATTATTTATATTATGATACATTTTTACAGGTGTATTGCAGATATTAGCCGAAGATGCTTGCAAATGTAACCTAGGAGTAGGTAATTATGTTGTAATTAGTTGTAACGCTGAAATTTGAAAAACAGTTTGTAATGATATCCTTCATTATGTTTTATAAAATATATTTCTTTTGTTATTAGTATATTAAAAAACAAGTTTTATAATTATTGTCAATTTATTTTGAGAGAAGGAAGTTTGAGCCACGATACGCAGCGGAGTGACCCAGTTCTTTAAACAAAATAAACGACAATTATGATACGAGTTCTTTATATTCATGTAATGTGTTAGTTGGTGACACTGATGTGACTTTTGAAAATTCAACACCTAACCTTATCTATTTCTTCTTCATCCTACTATTCCTTACTTCTCCTTTTAAATTCAAAATACATACAACAAACATGTATTCGTATTTACATTAAAACGGATCTAATTTATTAGCTCACGTAAAAAATCTAGTCAACAAGTATTTGAATATTGTTTTTAATCATTACACATTCAATATTATAAATATGGTTGAAAAATATTTTTATTGTGGTCCGTGAAAGTGCGTTAGGTGCGGATTTATGAAAAAGTATTATCCTTTATTTCCTGTAATAAAATGCATTAAATTGATATTATACTATATAATAATACATATTTACCATGTTTTTGATACAATTTAAGTGTATTTAAATGAAAAAATGTACATCTGTCACTTTTAATTTTCATCACAATTTTAACCCATTTAAACCATGCTTAAACGTACCTAAAACATAGAAAACCAATTAAAAAACAATAATATACAAATTTTATACACTTTAACACATTAAATCGGTCACAATTAGTAAATAAAATTTCCAATGACACTTGTCAATATACATTTTGACAGAAAAAATTGATCTGACAGTGTATCCAAAGAAACGACATAAATATTAGGTAATTTCAAAAAAATTTAGTAATTTTCTTTAGTAATATGTCAAATTTTAATATATTTTATTAAATTAATAATACTTAGAGTTTATAGACAAATTT
This sequence comes from Poecilus cupreus, assembly GCA_963942605.1. NCBI lineage: Eukaryota > Metazoa > Arthropoda > Insecta > Coleoptera > Carabidae > Poecilus > Poecilus cupreus. Next base: position 11,688,761 of record OZ012732.1, read on the forward strand.
CTTTATTTGAACATTTCTTTTAGTTTAAAAACAACCTTTCTAATGATATATGTCTCATAGCGGTACTTGAATTTTAGATAAATATTGGACTTGTTTTTAATAACATGTACCTTGCAAATTTCCTGTAAATTCTTTAACTTTGTTTATCTACTTTTAATTTCCCCATTACTCAACTTGAAAACTCTTTTTCTCTTGGAAAATATAATAATTCACGTAGTACCCTCAGGGAAGTTCTATTTCTCTATGCAATATTAATAAAATTTACCAAATAAAACCCTTTCGTGCAAACCTCATCATCCTAAAACCTTCTGAAAACTTTCATCACCTTTCATAAATACAACTTTCATCCCACGAAAAGCACAGACCGGAGAACCACATCATAAGCAACACACAAGAACCGCACTTCATATTTCACGCGTGTAGCCAGAGCTTCGCCATTCTGAATCACTCTACGTTTGCATCTACAACTTCAGTTTGAAGCACACATGTTCATGTTACGTTTTGGGAGTTATATTTAGAATACAAACTTGTCCTTTTGTTTATATCCAGGCATATACCTACGGTATAATAATTATTTATTGAGGAATCCTTTGCGAAGTCACGAAATGGGATATTTGTAAAGTTGTCTTTTAAAACATACACTTTACATAAAATTATTCAAATTACTTTGATTGGTATTTTCATGGTCATAAACTTAACTAAATACCCATGCTCATTCAAAAATAATTTCTGCGAACCGACCGTTCGTTTTATAAGATGTCAAATAAATAAATTATTGTTTTAGATATTATCCCTAGAGTATAGATTGATTCCAAGGATGTGACTTTTATTTATAAAAACTAATTTGCTGTCATTTCAGCTATAAAAGATATATATTAAAAATTTTAAGATTAGGAACTAATTTAATAAAATAAATAAATAAGTTGTTCTTCATTTGCAGTAAACGTACAGGACATGAATCCAGCGGCACCCACGATGTTCTTCACCTTATGAGCGCTCTCGCTGACACCTTCAGCTCCACGTCACCGCCAGCGAGTGCAGCATCGCGCGATTTATTATTCACACCGACGAAGACGTGTGAGACTGCCCGTAACATTTTTAATAATTCATAACATGAATTATTTTGTTTTTGTTTATGTCCGTTCGTATTTTTGTGCTGGTGCGGATGATGTATTTCTTTGAGAATTTTTCATCAGACGGACGTACGAGTGGTGGCACTGAGATGTTGTGAAATTTTCATTTTTAACGGTGCATGCTGTACGAGGCTTGTTTGTTCAAAGAGTCGTGTTGGATTTACTTTCTGGGGGGAAACTAAATATTCTATAACAGAATTTATTTACTTGTGGTGCAAATTATAAATAAAATAATAAATTATATTACATGTACTCTACTAAATCATATTTCTTTTGATGGTTTTTTGAAATATAAATTTTTTATGTCCATGCACTTCTCTCCATATTTGAAATTCTGGTTATATGATATATAAATTATTAACTTTTCACAATATGAGAGCTGTATGAATGATTGCCAAAATAACTGAGTATTTTTACTTGCTATTTATTACACTACGACTTTAAGTACTTATGAATTTAAAAATTTATATAAATTCAATTTTCTTGATGGATATTATATCAACATTTTCATAATTAGGTGCTTCAAATAAAATCACACGTGTACTGAGTTCGTTTTTAGATTAGAAATAGTTCTTGGATATGGTATAAATCATAAATAAATAAAAAAAAAAAGGTCTGCCTCATTAAATAGAATAAAACTATGAGTGTATAACAACAGTTTGAAGTCCTGCGCCTGCGCAATATCACTGCAAGTCTTCAACACCGACAGACCGACACCACGCTGCCCCGGGCGCAATGCTCACCAATAGAACAGAAGGAATCTATGATAAATGTCTGAAAAACGAGCAGCGCGAATCAAGCGCGGTATTGTTGTTTGTCATGCCTCCTGCCCTCTGTATAAATGCGATTTCCTGTAGAGTTCATTAAACCAGAGCAAGCAGAGCAGTTAGGATAAAAGTTCGCGTACGTATAGTTACCACACCGCGAGGTGATTTCGTTCCAGCTGATAACAATAAGAAGAGAAGAGAGTTGAGTCGTGGATTAGTATCGTGAAGGTGTCTTTCTGCTATGATGCCGGGGAAATAATGCCTAGCTTGCCATGTTTTACTACAACCTAAGAGCTCCAGGTTGTGATTAAGAAAATAAATTTATATGCAAGAAATTCAACAAATAAATAAATATGTCATCACGCCTTCTACCCATTTGGGTGTGGCACTCTGCTTACGCAGATCTCGGTAAGTGACATATTTTTGCCATCCGGAGATGTAAGTTGAGGGGGAAATACAGGGATAAATATAAATTGGCAACTGTCAGCTGTTGGACAGAGCTATTTATTTATTCAATAAGAATTTACTTCCAATTGTTAAAATATTAAGTTTGTTTTCTAAACTTATAAAGCGTGTTACTCTCAATAAGCTTTACTGATTCATATTTGTTCAATAATTGTACAGATAACTTGACAATTTCTAACATAATAAGTCATTCTCTAATGACAATCATGCTATTTAATCTTTCCGACTTTGCTTAAAACTGTTGCTCTGTGTTTTATTCTTATTGCGATAATTTGCTACAAATAATTGTTATATTGAGTTTAAAAGTTATGAAAAATAAATAATATATTGTGTTTGATGTTGCTCTATTTTAATAGTGGGATAAATTAGATTTTACACTCGTACATTTAATAAAAAATGCACTATTTTGCCCACTAGCATTAAAAATAACTATTATCTATTGAAAATTCACTAACGAAATTTCTTCTTCCATTCTATATCTTTGCATATGTGTGGTAGAAGGCAAAATCTGTTCATCATCAAAGTAACCAAGAATTATATTCAAAGATTAGTATTTCACAGAAAGTCAAGCCTTGATTAACAATTAATTATAATTTGGATATTTAAGTAAAAATACAGTTTGATATGACTATATAGCACAAAGATAAAATCCGTTATTTTATTGTTGTCAATTTTAAATTATGCACAGTTCCGGTATTAATCTTGTTTACCTTTCGAATGAATATGAGCAAAATTCAAAATCACTTTTATGTTTTGTTTCAATAAAATATTTTAATCGTCGATGAAATTAGCAATAATTACGACACTCATTAGAGTTTTCTGGGGTCAAATAAGGGTTAAGCATCTTTAATTACAAAATGTTCTGTCTTTATAATAAGATAATTACTTCATTGTCCATAATTCTGATAATTTTTAATTGCTTTATTAGTTCTACTTTCTTCATACAATTTGCGAAATTTGCTCGCTTTTTAAGGTAAATTTAATCTTCCTGTAAAAAAATGTCTCCTTTATCCAAGCGAGCGGAAGACACCGAAATTAATTTCGTTGCTCGTGATTAGTTTAATAACAGACATTATTTTAAGCTCCGTTTACATTTAATCATAGCAGCGTTTTCCACAACTCATGCTCGTTAAATTAACCTAGTCCATTGCGCTTTCTCTTAAATACTGTTGTTATAATTAATGAATGGATTCTGGGCAACAGTGTGCGTTCATTAAATAGGATGATTACCCTACAAAGTTACCTTTTTCCAAATTTGTAGATCGTAAAAAAGTTTCACTTATTTCTTACGTAAGACCCATATAAATCAATTGATTTTATGGTCTCTCATCTTAAAGGTGCAGTTCTATGATTTAGAAAGAATATTTAAGAATATATTTCGTCACACTATATTTTCGAACACTAAAACTTGCATTAATTGCGAGAATTATCTTAGCTTGTAATAGCTCTTCATTTTTTTTTTTAAGAGTGTCGTAGTAAATGTGTCTACAACTAATATTCTTCACTAGTAAAAGAAATATATATTTGTTTATAAGTGGATATATACAAATATACAGTAATATTATATATCAGTTTCCGTAGTGTAGTGGTTATCACGTGTGCTTCACACGCACAAGGTCCCCGGTTCGATCCCGGGCGGAAACAGTTTTGTGTTGTCTATACCTAAAACAACTATCTACCAGTTAATCAAATTTAAGAAGAAAGTAATATTTAACAGTTTCCGTAGTGTAGTGGTTATCACGTGTGCTTCACACGCACAAGGCCCCCGGTTCGATCCCGGGCGGAAACAGTTTTGCGTTGCCTATACCTAATACAACTAGCTACCAGTTAATCAAATTTAGGAAAAAAGTAATATTTAACAGTTTCCGTAGTGTAGTGGTTATCACGTGTGCTTCACACGCACAAGGCCCCCGGTTCGATCCCGGGCGGAAACAGTTTTGCGTTGTCTATACCTAATACAACTTGCTACCAGTTAATCAAATTTAAGAGGAAAGTAATATTTATCAGTTTCCGTAGTGTAGTGGTTATCACGTGTGCTTCACACGCACAAGGCCCCCGGTTCGATCCCGGGCAGAAACAGTTTTGCGTTGTCTATACCTAATACAATTAGCTACCAGTTAATCAAATTTAAGAAGAAAGTAATATTTAACAGTTTCCGTAGTGTAGTGGTTATCACGTGTGCTTCACACGCACAAGGCCCCCGGTTCGATCCCGGGCGGAAACAGTTTTGCCTTGTCTATACAACTTGCTACCAGTTAATCAAATATAAGAAGAAAGTAGTATTTAACAGTTTCCGTAGTGTAGTGGTTATCACGTGTGCTTAACACGCACAAGGCCCCCGGTTCGATCCCGGGCGGAAACAGTTTTACGTTGTCTATACCTAATACAACTAGCTACCAGTTAATCAAATTTAAGAAGAAAGTAATATTTATCAGTTTCCGTAGTGTAGTGGTTATCACGTGTGCTTCACACGCACAAGGCCCCCGGTTCGATCCCGGGCGGAAACAGTTTTACGTTGTCTATACCTAAAACAACTTGCTACCAGTTAATCAAATTTAAGAAGAAAGTAATATTTATCAGTTTCCGTAGTGTAGTGGTTATCACGTGTGCTTCACACGCACAAGGCCCCCGGTTCGATCCCGGGCGGAAACAGTTTTGCGTTATCGTCTATACCTAATACCTAATGAATTTTAAAAAGATTTAAGTACAAGCATCGATATTTTTTATATTTTTCATCTAGAATTTACTATAAGAAATATGAAAAATACAAGGTAGTTCGGCCCCTATATTGTTTTATTATTTTTTAATAGCATCCTGCAATTTTATCGCAAATAATAAATTCAACTGTAAATCAAAATATTACAATAAATTCCAAATGATTTGTAGCCTTGTTTCACATAATATTTCTTCCGGAAATATTATTCTCCACAGAATAATATCCGTATATTTTATTTTTTAATTTATAACATGTATTGTAATAAATATTACCTATAATACTTCAAGTAGTTTTTAACAAAATGTAATTAAATTGGCGAAGGTATATAATTTAGACATTAAAAAGTGATTTTAATTACGCAGTGAACGCTGTGTCAGTGTCAGCCTACTGCTTTCGCATTAACCGGCATTTTATGTGAGGTATAATCATTATGAGATAATTTATTATTAGTGTAATGGAAGTTCATTAATTTTGTCTTAACTTGATTATGGTAGCTATATTGTATGGAACAGCACAAATATTCTTTTTTTAATAATTATAATCAATTTTTTATTATTTAAAATAATTACCTAATTATTTTACTTTCATCATCACGTCATTTAAGAATCTAATTAATAGAGAAAAAGTAAAAATAGCATTTTAATAAAGCAGAAACTTTATATCAGATAACTGTTGCTTAATTATTTTAGGAGTCAAAAGTTCTCCAAGTTGCTAGTTTTAATAACGTTATAAAGAACTTAATCAATTAGTGTTATCGAAAACTACTAACTGGAGTTTTCAACTTGTTATTTGTGACTTTGCTTCATTGTTTTTAACTAGGTAAATAATGACTAAGAATCTTGTTCGCAACTGCATAAAAAATATATTTTCAATTTACTTTCCACTAACGAAACATAATTCAATACAAATTGAAGAATTTAATGAGATACTTAAACGCATCTCAAAACATAAACGACAACATCATTATTCACAACACAATTAGTAAGATAACGACTCGTCGAAAACAAAATGCAACAAGCAAACAGAAAAAGAGCACTGCAACTTCTCAGAAGGCGTTGAGTGCAAAACAAAATTCAAAAATAAATAAAAGAATTGCGCCAAACAACAAAACTGAAATATGAAGTGACGAGGCAATCAGATGAGATTAAATCTTCTTCGTCGCTCCACTGGCTGCCGATTGGCGATTGTCGGTCGACCAGCGAGTAACCAGGAGTTAACCAGGCGAATCGGTTAGCAGAAGTTTTATAAGTCGACACTTCAAATTCAATAACGAAATTTATCATATTTTGATATAATTTTAGCTGGCATATATTCCACACGAACTAAAAGTTTGTTTGCCTACGATTTTGGATATCTTCCTTACAGGATGTGATAGGAGGTAAAAATATTACTTATCGAAATCTACGAAAGCAGAGCTCCATACTTTGGATAAAACTGTGATGATATTTTATTTATTTACGTATTAAAACCTAATTGGCATAAGAATAATTTTTATTTGGGAAAAAACTTGCCTACTCTAGGAATCAAACTGAACTTACAATTTAATGATCTCAGGCGTTATCACGAACAGTTTTTAACTTTGAGAAAAGGTAAAAATAAATCGCTTCCTTTTATTCTTCTTACTGTATTTTAACTGCAATATGTTTATTAGCGTCTATTACAGGAGTGGGCGAAACAGGACATCGCCGTCTCTCCTACTGGAGACGTTCAACCGATGAAAAGCAAATACTAATCGAGAATAGATCAGCCACCTTAGGCTCTGAACATAACTGCTTATTAAAATCACATATAGAGTTCTGCGATTGCCGACAGATACTCGAGAGGCAGGACGAACTCTGGAGTCGAGAGTCAGCGCAGCTTGCTAGATAGATGCACATGCATTAGTAATGAACTAACGGAGTGCCAATGAAATTTATACTGGTATATTCAGGGCATAAGTTTCATTTTGCTTCATGCATATTCTTACGGGTAATTAGAGTAATTATAGGAATTTGTACGTAGATTCGCAATTTAATGCTCTTTCAAATATATTTTTCACTAGTACTTTCAATTAATTATTCAAAATTATTGAGCGTATAGTCACATTTTATTATATTAATGAATTTTCTGAATCATAGAATATACAATTTAAAGGTATTCTGTTTTGTTGGTGTATATTAAAAAAACCGATAGTGAATTTGCAATAGATGCTTTAGGGTGTCTAGAATCCAAATGCAATATTTTCACTTTGACATCTCTGTGTTAGTGTGTGTATGCATATTTCGAGGTGATTAGGTTTTAGTAGCAATCTATATCCACAAAAATTGGGACCTATTCTGTAGCTTACCTGTTATTTCTTAACTGCTGTAAAAATTTTAACCAATAAAAATATGTGTGTCGAATGAAATTTTCAATATTTTAAATTTTTAACTGTTCCTTAAAAATTAACATGAAAGTTACGGAATAGGTCCCAGTGACAATTATTTGAAGGCCTTAAAGGTTTTCTGCCATTTTTGCATTATTGCAATAAATAATTAACTTGGTTTAAATTTTACATAACCTCCCGTCTAAACAACTTTGGAACTGTGCAAAATAAAAAAGTAGCTAATATTATTCTATATCTTTTATATTATAACAAAATGTATTCTAGCTCATTTATTTACTGAAATATACTCGTAAAACTTGATAGGTCTTCAAATTAAATATCACTTCCGGATGATAATCTAATCAGCTGGTAACGATATATCTACATACGTATTTAGAGTATTTCCCTCATCCCCAGTAGAACTAAGGGGAATCAAAAAGATTACACAACAAGATCGAATCAGAAGCAACAGAACAATTTACCATTGTTTATCATTTCCTATCTATTACAACCCATACCTAACATATTTATATTCCGCATTATATTATTATATATCAAACCTAGTTTATTTTAGTTTAATCGCAGATGAACTGTAAATCAGAAATGCATGGTAAAATTAGTAGTCACTCATCACTAGTGCCTCGAATTGTATGAGTGCAACGGGATGATTAGGTTTTCCGCGGTCGACGTTAACGTTCTGCAGCGTGCAGTTCGCATTTGCATCTGTTTGAAGTGTCCCTCAAGGAGTACAAGTGTAATTTCTAGCCCAAGGTAAATTGTTAATATTCCCGCATATCCATTCTGCGGATTGTCTAACAGCTGACTGAACTCAAATTACTATTAAACTGGCCTTATAAACCCAATTTAACTAACTTTAATAGCGTTGGTTAACTCGTTTCACCTTATGAATGAATTAACACTGATTTCCCACAATCGCGAATTTGAATAACATTATTTAATTAATTGTGTATGTTGAGGAGTAATGATGTTACCTAGTCGAGAAATATTCTACATGGTAATAAAATTGGTTCTAGGTAACATACATCAACAAATTCCGGCAAACTAGCCTATAGGAAACATAAACTTCAATTTGCTTTTATTTATATATTGCATATTTGTTTTGAACAATGCAATTTGAAACCTTAGATATTTGCTTACAAATATTTAGTTACAAATTTTTAAAATATCTGAAGGAGTAGAATGAATTTATGAAATATGATACTCGTAGCAAATTATGCTCCATGAATATCACGCGTGTAGAATATTCTAAACATTGAATGCCAACGTCACCAGGTTACTGAGGCATGAACTATGAACAAGCAACAAAACTTATTACAAAATTCTGCTTCAGGCAGAGTTTGCAAAGTTCTGAAATGTGTGCTCGTTGCGAAGGCGTGTGTCGCACATGTTGTCGTGCAATGTGTAACATACTCGATATACTCGTAAACCTTCCTGCCTCAGCTTCGGCTTCGGTCAGGTTATCTCGAGCGTGTTTCAAGCGAGGAGTAGGTAATTTAATTTCGTTCATGGTTTGTGAAACAATACAGCGAAAATAATGACTTGTTCTACAGTTCTACGATTGAATCATTTAACTGTTTGCTTATTTGTTGTTATTAACTGGCACATTATAATCATTCGTGGGAGAAGGAGAGGTATATGAATAAAATTATTGTAACTTCTAGTAATTTATAATATATTATGTTACAAGGAGGTGAAGTAGGTCCTTTTGTGTTGAACTCCTATGTTTGCGGTCGAGGTGTCAGCCGAGGTTATGCAAATTAAACGAAACACAAAAAAAATGTTCAACGCCGATGACATATACTATTTATTTTCCTTCAAGTGCCCCTGGGTCGGGATCCTTATGTCGGGGCCAAAATAATATATCGTACAACTAGCTTGGAATGGTACTCATTCCAGTATAAAAGTTTGTAGCATGAACCGAAAGCGAATGCTGCAAATCATACGATTATGAAACTATGAAATGGACATTTCATGCAAGTTGTTCACTATATATTTTATACGACCACTATATAATTTTCTAATAAATTTATATTTTAATAATAAATTTGTCCCGCTTTCACCATTTCAATATTTGACAATTCTAAATAAGTATCCTAGCAATGGCACCTGTACTTAAATGAAATTATTGTATTGTAATACTCGCAAAACAAATTCAATTCTCAAGATGCTTTCAATGTACCTCATTTCCCTAGCAACAACAAACATGCAATATGCATATTTCTAACTGGTCGTAGAAAAAAAATATTTTCTGTAAAATAATTAAATTTATTTAAATAGATTTGAACACTATTCTTTATGTACTTGGACGCATATTGGTTTGTCAACCTGCATTATAACTTTCAAGATATCTTCAGAAATTCTATTCATATTCCACTTCCTGATAATTTCATCAAGATACAGTTCAACTTATTGAATGAAAGATGCGTTGATAACCATATGTTTCAAGGTTCATTACAATACTTCATTAAACAAGTCATCCTTATTTAAAATTCAACAGGGTAATTCCACGGTTTCCACCAGAGGTCTGGGTGGTCGAACGCAAACCATCCTCCACAGAGAGAATCCTCATGCTCATCCGCAGTGTTCGCGTGTTGGAGACCCATGTAATAGATTGTAATTACACATACAGGGTGTACTTGCACACGCGCGCACACGTTAACAATATTGATATTTATACACAGCTAATGCCTGCCAACGCACTCGTAATTATTACTTTAATATCCACAAAAGTGCTTTACCGTCTGTGGTAATTATAGGTCTCGCTGTGTCTTTATGCGAGAGTCTAGGCTTGCCTAGTTCCTATTCCTGCCGCTAGGTACTGTTATGGATGCATGTTTGAGATGCAGCGGAGATAGTGACTAATCACTGGGTCCCCCTTTGTAACACAGCTTGATAAGCAACGGTTTATTTAATTATTTTCTGTGTTCTCCACGCGACATTATGATAATGTTCACTTGGGTTAAGTTAATGCTAAGTCAATAGAAAAAAGAATTAGATGGTGGTCTGTGATTGTTCATTCAACGTGACTCAAACGGAAATGCATACATATAATGAACTTGTTTTATATATGATAGCGTTTGTAAATCGCGAGTCCGATATACAAATGAATAAATAAGTACATCTTCACGCCATTTATCCATTTTGCTTTAGATCTCATCATCTACAATCACAATCCGATGTATTACCACGGAACTATTACCGCTATTAATATATTTTTTTTTAAGTATATTTTAAGAAAGAATATAAAGGAGAGAGCGTTAGCAAGCGATAGTGAAGCCGCTTCGTCCATTAGATTTTGTTTTGATTTTTGTTACCGGAAGCAGAGCAGGAAATTTTAGGCCAGCATGTGCTGAAGTATAAATTTATCATATGGTAAGTTATACAAAATTCATATTTAAAATTCCGAAAGGATGACGAACCATCGCATTTGGTTTGCGCATATATCTAGTTACTGTTAGATTAGACACCAAAACGTCTAGTAATGAGCCTCGGCTTTGTAAGAACTTTTCATATAAATAAAATAATTATACATTTAAAAATAAATTGCATATATTGAGTAATATCGCTGGTAATATTCCCTTTCAGACTTAAAAAAGGCAAAAACCAGCACAATAACTTGTTACTCTTCTTAGTTGGCTTATCGCGAAAACTAAGTTCAATTTCCTAAAGTACAACTAACCTCTGTGCCACTTGTGTATCACATTTTCATTCCGTTGACGTCTTTCACGTACAGTTTACGACATGGCGCAGGGGCAATGGCATGACTATAATTGGCGGGAGATGGCATCTTGGACGCCGGTTCTGATTGAAATCACTTTGCGTGCGCCAGAGTTGTGGCCGTTGGTGAGTTCTGAGCTGTTTTGGTAGAGCCTCGTACATCGTACTTACTATGGTATACGCATATTTTGTAATAGTGAATGCATGTTTCCCAAAAAATCAGTGCGTATAATTCGGTTTTTTTTTGTTCATAAAATCCGCTCTCTGTTCATCACCTACCGTCGCTATTATGTTATGCGAATCATCTTAAACTGTAAATGTCTAAATTTGTTATTTTATCACGGATTTATTGGATTGTTTACATGAAAATAATGGAACCGGAATATATTTTATTAGACTATTTTCCAAATAAACTAAGACAGGAAATAATAAGAATGTTTGGTAAACAGTATACAAAAATACAAGAAACAATCAATATTTTATTATATTTAAATAGAAAATGAGATCATTTATTATATATAATATGTTCCAGTTGAAAATTTATGAATATTGCTACGTTTAAATTCTTTAGTTCAGCATCATTATCATCTTTGGGAACTTTCATTTGTCGGCTGGTAAAAAACTACACATGGAATAAATGTATAACTTATCGAGATATACGAATCCAGAGGGAAACTATCGGCTGTACAGGATTCGAACTGAGAATCTCATAATTCAAAGTCTGCAACTAAAAATTCTATTTTTGGAAGGAAATTAATTATGAAGTATTCAACTTATCATAGTATCATACTCGTTGAAATCCAATCAATAACGAAAAATGTTATTAATCAATTTACTTATATCTGGACATGGCACTCTATTTAGAACAGACCTCGTTATGATATATTTTTGGGAATTAAATAGAGTTACCAGCCGATTTTGGTGGTAAATATTATCGGACTATTTATTGGGTTATTTGTAATCCACAATTTGATGCGGTACCATGAAGATATTTACCCTAATATACCTTGTCTCAATAAAACCTCAAATTCGAAATGAGTTCTTTTTTTACTATCAATTAATTCATTATTTCTTGAGTCTTATTAAATTCCTGTGGGAATAATAAACTTACGGTAGTTTTTCACTCGTTTCCATACCAAAATTATCTTACAAACAAATAGGGGAATAATTATACGTATTAACTGTCATGATCCACATTGCATCTTAATACAGACCTTTATTTTAATATTAAATAATATGAATTGATTTACTTTTAGATAATAATTTACAGTGTAAAACAAAATAATCAAAAAAAAAATTAATATAATAGTAAAAATCGAGTAATTCTTCAAAATATTCGGGATAAATTGCTTAATACATTCTTGTTCTCTAAATCTTGTCCAAGAGCCAATACAAATGCATGTAACATAATTTTACTTTTTCTGTAGAACTACTTAGTTCTGAAATAATACAACAATAAAGTAAAAGGGAGAGGTTTTGAAATATGTACTACAATAGTTTTCCACTTTAAAAAGCATCACTTGCCAGTAACTAGCTTGTCAGAAAAAGGTGCCTATATTTCTGGCGCGTAATCAGAATCAGCAACTAAGTACGTTTTGCAGCTAATCTTCCGTAACACACTTCACTTATTTCATTACGGCTGACAGCCTCGGCTTCAACAATTACGGTATAGGTAGTTGTAAAGCGACGGTTCAGCACAACGATCCACTATTATGATGTCCGTGGTCGTTGGACGCGTGGGCTCATAGCGCGATCGTATTCGCGATACAGGCGAGCCGGGAAATTACAATAATTACAAACATTGCTGCAGTGCAGCTCGCAAACGCCGTCTAGCGGTTCTTCCCAGGTTCTTTTCAGCCTCCAAGTCGGACTCGTATACCTGGAAGCTTTCCTACCTTTATTTATATTGTTTTATAATAATAGAGTAGGTTTATTGCTTTTGTATCTTGTATTACGTATGATTAAACGGGAACTGCCTACCGATTTAAATAATGTTATTGTTCGTGTTTTGTCGACTGTTCTATGGATGCTATTTATATTTATAGAACACATTAAAGTGATTGTGGTTGTGGATAACTGTGTATTAATGGTCTATTGATTCTCATGAAAAAAATTGTAGGAAATTAGTTTATACAGTTTATTCTATTAGCAATTGTTCATTTTAGGTTTTTATTTCTGTGGAATCTCTAATAATTGGTTCTCACAAAAATTAATTATGAAGTATATTGTTTTGCTTGTAACATTGAAAGACGAACAAATGATGAAATCAAGCAAATGAAAATGGTACGGACCTATGAGTATGGGGGATATCATATGGCCAATAAATCTGGGAATGAACGCTACTTGTGTACAAAAAAAACAGCATACATATGCGTGTACTTTTAAAGCTCAACTTTCAGGGATGTATTTCAGTTTGTCGACCTTTTTTAACTGTTAATTATTTCTGCATTGAATTATCGGTTTTGGTTTCTTTGGCTAGAATTTTTAGTAGATTTTATCCGTTAATAATTAGGATGTGTGTTAGGAAACATATTTATGTAAATTGTCTTACTTGAGAATTATGCATTTTTGCGTATCTTGCCCGTAAAAATTTCGTAAATTATATCTAAATTGATTGTAAATTTTACTGTCTATACAATTATAAGCCCTGGTTTTAAGGAATAATTTATCATGCAGGATTATATAATAAACCCAAATTTTTTATTGTTGCTATTGATATTAATTGTAATTTTGTTATATTAGAATTTGTTGTGTTTTGTTTTGTCATCGACTATAAACAGGATTCAAGATTGTTTGTTTTTTCAACTGCATGGAAAATTTAAAAGTTTGTCACTTCAAAGCTTGATAATTTTTTTTCGTTATTTTTCGTCTCATATTTATGATATGACTTTTATACAAGCATTTTCTCAACTCTCATCGTTATTACATATTAGATATTAGCACTCGTCTTTAACTTTCGTATTTCTTGTATACATTTAAAATATCTTTGGGAATCTCAATTCTAGAAAGTTTTTGAAATATCCTTATTATTTTGGTATTTTTAGAAGTTCTTCTCTAAACATAGCAAATTGCCAAATTAGGACTCTAAAACATCTTTAATAATAAAGTACGAAGAACAAGAAAGTAGTTGATCCATCTGATTTCCCCTGCAGCATCATCAGCAGCAACTAGATAGTATCTCCTCTTTCGCCATCAGATCTCAACGGCCATGAATCCTGCTCGCACGATCCTTCGATCCACAGATACGGATAAACAGCGATCTCCACTTATCTGCTTCCCTTCGCCAGCGCCTTCTTCGTGGGCAGCGGCCCAATAAACAAAACTTTGAAAACCTGTTAGCTGTTAGAGACCGCAGCATCAAGAGTCGGGTTAGCTGGGCGCAACGCCTCTAATGGCCAAGTTACTTTGTGGATATTGACGCAGTGCGAAGGACGCGAATGGAGGATGGTGTTTTGTGCGATGAAATAAATTCCCCGACTGTTAATCTTTATGGCGATGCTGAGTTATGGACGTGTCGGAGACGTGGGTCTGTTTATGGTGGATTTGTAACTTTGGATTTGGTGACCAAGGATTTGTCGTTTCAAAGGGAGATATGATTAATGATATTGCGAATTGCTGTTCTGAAAAGCTGTAGCGCTAATAAATCTACACCATAGTGGACGGTTATTATAGAAATCTTAACTCTGAATTATTGCAGAAATTAGAAAGAATTACTTTTTCCATTGAGTTTTTGATAAACTTTACCGTACCACGAAGTACAACATTTTTAAAGAAAGGTAGACTGGTATGAATATTCCGCTAACATGAAAAGCATCGCCTAAAGATGTTTCTAAACTATGAAACTTTGTGCTACCTATTACATATACATACGCACGAATCCAAAATACTTTTAAACAGCAATCTCCTCCAAACATTTAGCACACCACTTTTGCCTCGTCCTCAGTTGTAATTCAAGCAAGCAAGTCTTTTCTTCATAGTTCATAGCGTTCGACTACGAACCATACACCATTCTGTAAATGCATTTTGAAGTTTTGGGCAATTTTTTGATAATTTGACTTTATTAATGACCTTGAATGGTTGTCAGCGGTCAGTAAGATATGTTACAATAGATTACTAACGTACTATATCATCCAATAGGATAGGTCAATCTAACGTTTTGACCAGCAGAATATTGGAAAGTTTTAAAAACTTATACGTCACTGTATGCCGTGTGTCTACCTTAAAGGTGTACATAGGACATTAACATGGGAAATCAGTTTTTTACGTGGTGTTGCTCGGTGCTCTACTGGACAATAGAGATTGTGCTATCAATCGAAAGATCATTTTTTTGAATAAAACGATGTAAAATACATTACAATTTAGTTGTAATTTGGTTCCGTAAATTAATTTTTAAACATCAAATAAATAGCTTGAAAGAAATCAAAACAAAACAGTCATAGGTGACTACATTTATTTTCGATGAAAATTCAATAAATCGGAGAGTTTTCAAAGTTTTAAAATAAATTTACTGATCCAAATTACTACTAAATTGTAATGTGTGTTACATCGTTTGATTCAGAAGAATGAAATCTTTCGATTGCTACTACAATCATTGTTGTCCGGTAGAACACAGAGCAACAGCACGCAAAAAACTGATTTCCCATGTTAATCTCCTATGTACACCTTTAAGACAGGCACACGGTAAAACTGTTAGATTTGTTTAACCCACCTTTCATTATTTCTAGATAGATGGTATCCAGTTGCATAAAATGTATTGAGGTAAATACTCAAACTACAGTCCTACAACTGCCTGTAATTAATTCCTCATGAAAATATGTCATTCTTAACAGACAAATATAATGATTTGAAGCTCCCGCATTAAAT
The DNA here is from genome assembly GCA_963942605.1 of Poecilus cupreus. Taxonomy (NCBI): domain Eukaryota; kingdom Metazoa; phylum Arthropoda; class Insecta; order Coleoptera; family Carabidae; genus Poecilus; species Poecilus cupreus. Next base: position 11,704,787 of record OZ012732.1, read on the forward strand.
TAGCAGTAATGGTCGTGCATTTAAATTTAACGAAAAATAATCCCACCCATTTATTCATCAAGAATCATAAATAACTCATCACGACCTTCAGCGCCTTTAATCACCACCAGGGTAAAATAATTTCCTGCTTAAAAAAGCCGGGTGCCAGTTTTACTTCGCACTGTATCATTCTATCTGCACCCTTTGGCCTATAAATTAAATAGCATTGTTTTAAATAATTTGAAAAGCCCCCAGATAACGATAGCGTCGCGACTTAACCCTTCGCCATTATCTGCAGCTGGGCTGCACAGGGGCGCCGGGCTGTTTGTTTTTGCGCGAGGTAACATTATACTTGTTAATTACGACATTAACAAAATATGCAGTGGGCATGTCTTCTTTTGTGTTTACGGCCGCGCGTAGAATTAAACGCATTAATCTTGAGTAATTTGCAAGGGAACGTAGGCGGCCATGCGAAGACGTTCATTTGTCATACGTGCGATATTTGGTTGCTTGATTTTTCAACTGTCTGCTTCAACGGTTCGCAAATCGTTTTCGGTTTGGGTTTTTTGTTTGTGGATCGTGTGTAGTGTTGTTCTCAGACTTGTCATGGAGGGATTAAATATTGATTGGGCTGTTGCTGATTATGTTCCTGTCACTATTTTAATTTAATGATTTTGGAATTAAAATATTGTTTGTCGTTAGGAAATAGGTTTTCGTGTTTAATCATTGGATTAAGAATGAGAAATTTGTTCGTGTGTACATCTTTCAACACAATGAACAAATCTTCAATATAATTCACCTATTTGTCACATTATTTTTCAGAATAAATTCTACATGTATTTGATGAGTATTATTTCCCAATGACTTTGTTTGCAGTAGTTACTTATCATTTGCAACCAACATATAGATGTTTAGAATAGATTTGGTTCAAGCAGAGATTTCTAAACCTTTCCCAATCTTACTATACAACAAATTATCAATGAAACATTTCAAAAAATTTTTATTGAAATTTTCGATTATTCGCATTAATATTTATGCTTGTAAGGGATTAATTATTTTGAGTTGGCCAATTATCTAAAACAACCGGTGTATAGTAATTATTTTTGTTGCGAAAACTAAAATTGAGTTTTTTGCAAGAAACATTAAAATTTATTTGTCATTAAATGTTCTTCATAAATATTGTATCCCAGCGGCCAGTAATCTTAAAAAAATAACAGAATACTATAAAATATAATATATACTAAAATTGAGTAATTTGCAAAAAACGTTAAGAATTATTTGTCGTTAAACATTCTTCATAAATATTGAGTCCCGGCGGCTACCCTCCAATCTTGAATTACAAGAACGCTGTATTTTATAAATATTAATTGATTGTTTAACATAATATTGTTTTTTATTTTGCGTTTATAATAAAATCATTGCTAAACCAATTGCTCATAGATATAGCCTTTATTTCATTTTTGTTTTAGGGGGAATTACTTAAATTTTTCTTTTAAAATAATGTTTTTCAATCAGAATTGATATGAACTTTATAATAATATAATAAATGTCAATACTAATCGTAGTTACTGCAAACGTCAATGATGTGTGATTGTTATGTTTACAATTATTCAAGAGGCTAGAAAACAATTTAAGGCACTTACTAACACATACATACATATATGCCCAATTGCACCGACCTTCCATTATTTATTACTAAGGAATTCTTATATCTTAAGTTTGTTGCTCACATTGAATTTAGGCATTGCTTAGTTCTACAATCTGTTCCTAAAACTAAAGATCTAAAACTGAATTTCAAAAACTAAGAATCTTTGGTAACTTAACTTTAAAATTGAAATGCCCAGAAACGGTCATTTTGACCTATGTGCGGGCATTCTAAAGTTAACGAAATTTTCATTTTTACTTATTGTATTGGAATCACGAAGAAAATCGCTGACGAGATTTTTGTGGAAATACATATTTTGACGTGCAATGAATCCGTTATGACCAATTTTTCAATGATGTCTGTGTGTGAGGATGGATGGATGGATGAATGGCCGTGTGCGCAATATCTCATGAACGATACAAGATATGTAAACTTACTCATTTCAACACAGTTCATATGTTGTACTTCAATTTCACGAAATATCACTAAAAATTGGCATATACTTTTATTGTATTTCTATATAATATAAACCTTAAAAAACTCACTGGTGCAGAGCGCATCATCATATCTCTTAAATTTTCCGAGATATGGCGGTTTTTGATGTTTTTTGAAGTGCAACTTTGAGGCCCTGCAACTCAAAAATTATGCAAGATATTGAAAATACTCTTCAGTTTTGTGTTATTCGTGCATATTATATGAAAATAACAAATTTTTGAAAAATTGAAAATTTTTGAATTTTTTTTCAAAATTTCGATCAGCGATATCTCAAATAATAAACGAGATACGAACTTGCAGACTAAACCATTGGATTCAGCTCATCGAAATACATAAACCCTAGAAATTTCAGAATATTCGGATTGGGGGTTGAAATTTTAGAGCGAAAAGTCTTAAAATCTCGTTTTCCAGCTCATACGTCAATAGGTACCCCTCGACGTTTGGGCTGAAAAACGAGATTTTAAGACTTTTTGCTCTAACTCTATAACGCGTAAAGCAATTTTATTGAAATTTTACATACTTATGTATTTTGACGAGCTGAATCGAATGGTCCAGTCTGCGAGTCTGTATCTTTTATATTTTTCAAGTTATCGCCTATCGAAATTTGGGGAAAAAAATCGAAAAATTTCAAAATTTTCAAAATTTGCTAATTTGTAATAAAATGCATGAAACGCACAGAACTGAGTCTATTTTTCAATATCTTTAATAGATTTTGAGTTGCAGCCACTCAAAGTAGCATTTCGAAAAACATCGAAAATTGCCATATCTCTATAAATTTAAGAGATATGACGATGCGCTCTACAGCATTGAGTTCCATAGGGTTTATATTATATAGAAATTCAATAAAAGTATATGCCAATTTTTAGTGATATTTCGTGAAATCTGAAATTGTGCAGAATTTTCTTAACATGTATTGTCAATGGTAAATGAACTTGTATTAAATTTTCTTATTTGTACAGATATTATAAACATTTTTCAAATTATAACCACAATCCTCGTTTAAATAATTGGGCCATATTGTGTAGTTCCAGATAATGTAACAATTTCTAGATAAGTTATCCTTAGGAGTGAAGCATTAATATAAAATACAAAATAATCTTTAAAATATTATTAGTTGTCAAGAAAATAATAAAAAGCAATTAAAAATATATTTTTTTGACAACTATATGTTAAACATTACTTTTTATTTTCCATTGACGCTTCACTTCTGATGATGACCTATGTAATGCACACTGGTCGAAGAGCATCAGAGATCATTGAAGAGCCCTTCGATAAAACAACAACGAATACAGCGAATATCTCTGCAATTAATAGCTATAATTCAGAGGGCCAACAGTTTCTTTAAAACAAAAATTTTAATTAAACGTAATATGTTTTATTTTACTTTCAATTATTTCAAACGCAACTCAAATCTGAAGGAAATAAAGAAAATAAAGAAAATTGTGGTACACAACAAGAAAGTAATCATAACAATTAACAAATCAATAATTTACAATTAAGTTGTGATTTATAAGTTCCTATGCTCGGCTCGTATCTCTAAACCATTCAACCATTTCTCAACAGTCAAACATCTGTGCAATACAGCAACATTAAATCAAGCGTAACAAATCCATTTCCTTCATCATTCAATCAGTCATGCTAACCTGAAAAAATCCAACACAATCCACGCATAACAATACCAACACTCAAAACCAAAAAGAACCTAACCTCAAATCACATAAATAAACACGCCACAATTCCCCACAATAAATTACAGTGTTGGACAGTCGACAATGCTATATTTGTTATCACTATAAATTGATACGTCCACACGTCGAACGATAAAATATTCAGACAATCAATTCGGAACGTAGCGGCGAGCAAATTGTGAAATACAACCCTGCGCCCACTGCGCGAGCCAACAGAGACTGAAGTTGATGGTGAGCCCCGATGGGGCCGCTGCCCACGCGGGAACCGCGCCGGGCCTGCGGCATGACGGCTCGGGAGAATCACCAAGAGAATGCGCGCGCTGAGTCAAGGTGATGCTCGCTACCCTTGTGGACATGCTAACATGTGTAAGAAAACTTCAAGTTGAATGTGCCACTACCTGGAAGTTCTTCATTAAATAATTGAAATATGTAATATAATTAAGAAAATGAAGAGGTTGAATATTTCAAGCAAATATTCATATTAAAATACTTAGAATTTTAACTTTCTCATATAAAGTATAAGGAAGTATTGGAATCATGAAAAAAGTCGATGAGGAGATTTTTGGGGATATACATATTTTGACGACCAATTTCTCAATAATGTCTGTGTGCGCAATATTTAATGAACAGAGCAGGATATGTAAACGAAACTTGGAATTTATAAGTTTCATGAAAATATGACGATGAAGAGCTGGAAGACCCGGAAGAAGAAGTTAACTGGCCACACAAAACAATAAATTCAATTTTTTTCAATAATGGAATCAGCTGTGAAAAAAAATTTCAATTGAAAGATATTAACAAAAATATTAGGATTATAAAATGTTATTTCCACTGTTCTTGTTCTGCTTCTAATTTTGAGAAAAACTAAATTATATATTTACGAATGTTATAACGTGTATTTTTATTATTTAACCCCATATTTATAAAGATAACCGGCTGTCACAGGGTAGAGGAGTACCTAAATAAGGATAAATAATATTTACTTCGTAAGTACAACTTGCGGTAAGATTTTACTTTACTTACTGTTGCGGTTAAGATTGCACAATTAAAAATATCTGAAAGGTTAGAATGGGCGCCAGTCGATTTTGGTGGTGTTTAAACCTAGAAAAAGTGAGGGGAGCATAGGGTAGAGCGTTAAAGGAAAACAAATAAGGAGACTCTCATACGTTGAGCAAACAAACCCCAACCGCCATCGGGTATTATTATTAATAAGTAGAGAAAATTTTGATGATAGTCAAGACATACAATTTACAAATATTCAATATAAAATAGAGGTACAGTAAATGATTTTGATGTTGAACATTTGGAGATCTTGTATTTTGAAAATAGTAAAACATACAAAATTGAAATACAGGTAAATAAATCTCAAATTGTAGTTTAAATTTTATTTGCTTACTGTTGCGGTAATGATTGCACAATTAAAAATATCTGAAAGGTTAGAATGGGCGCCAGTTAGTTTTGGAGGTTTCAAACCGAGAATATATGAGGAGAGCATAGGGTAGAGCGTTAGAGGAGAACAATGAAGGAAACATACATACGTCGAGCAAACAAACTCCAACTGGGCATTATTATTAATAAGTAATGTAGAGAAAATGTTGATGATAGTCAAGTGTTGAACACAAAATTTATAAATATTTAATATAAAAGTAAATGATTTAAATGTTGAACTTTTGGAGATCTTGTAATTGAAAACAGTAAAACATACAAAATTGAAATACAGGTAAATAAATATTGAATTGTAGTTCAAATTTTCCTGTAAAGAAAAGTTTGCAGCTGGTATGTGCGGGAGGTAAAAATATAAATTGAAATTACTGATTCTTTAAATAATTTTATACTTGGTATTCTAGTAAATGCCGTGGCATTAGTCACAAGATCCTCTACAACTTAAAATTCATGTATTCGTACAAATGAATAACCATGAATGAAATTCATGACAGCGTCGACAGTTCCTCAAAACAATTGTAAAAACCTACAAAGCCACGTTTCTTTCCAACAATTATTTATTTCCCCCGTCTGAAAAACCATTTAAAATCCGTGAGAACAAAAACATTTGAGGCGATAAACACCACACATTAGCACTTCAACGCATGTGTGGTCCCTGAGTATATAATCAAGAAATTGTAGCAAACCTGTAATTATCTTAACACCTAAACAGACACACATGCATCGGGGAGGAACACACCACAGCCGAACAGAAAACGCGACGGAATAATTGCATTATAAATGCCGGGTCGACGCCATCAACAATGGACCGAAGGTGTAAACATAATAAATGATTGTTGTTGGCACTTTTAATAAGATGCACAATGGCCTATGGTTTTGTTGTGGAAAAACTCCCCGTAAAATCACCGATTTTAATGTGATGCGCCTGAGAAGATTAAGATATTAACTCAATTGTTGGGTACTATGATTAACTGGAACTATGTGATTAGGGTTTTTAATTTTTAACGGAACAATTAAAAGTTATAGCACAATGGATTTATATTACAGTGCCAGTTTAAGGAGAGATTATGCAAAAGTATCTTTGTGAATTACTGTAGGAACAAGGAAGTATTACAATTTATGGAAACTAGAAATTGTTGAAGATTTAAAGTCGATTAAATTACATAAAGGCAGCGTATATTGGTACGTAGGCACATCGTTTTAATGGAGTGCTTAGAGTTGAAAGGTAAGTTGTATGACTAGGTTTACAGGTACGGTAAAAATTTACTGTCACTTGACTTTACATTTGAAAAGACAACTTTTGAAAATAAAATTACTTATACGTTTTCACGTAAAGAACGAATCAATGTTACTTTAGATTATTGTCCTTCACCTATCCGCTTGTTGGCAGACAGTAATTTATGTCGTTGTGTTAAAATTTGTTAAAATTTGTATTTGTATTTCACAGTATTTATATTATTTACATAAAAACAATGAACAGTAATCTGAGATCATAGCTATTAATATTCCTAGCAATGTTATGAGTATCATAACAGCCGCAGATGTCAGTTTGACATCCAGCTCGTAAATCGAGGATTTTAAGAGATCTAAGACCTGTTATGACTCATAACACCTGTGGTTTGTTCAATAGTTTACCGGTTTCAGAATATAAAGACATTAATGTCATTAATAAATATTATTTTTTGAAATTCTTTTATGAATAACGTCTGTTATAATTTTAGAAGGTGATCAAGTAAGTCTGCTTGTTCTTATTTAACACCATAGTTACACTTGTTGTGTATCACATTTAAAAATTTTTTTTTAGTTAAATGTCAAATGTTTTCATAATGTCTAGATAAAAGTGGATTTTGGCGAGGTTGAAATGACTGAAAATATTTGAAAAGCAGCAGGTGAAGCTCTGAACAGGTTAATTCTGTGTGTATTAATAGTTAGATAATTTTCTTGACTGTTTTGACAGGTCAGTAAGGTAATATTACCGTACAGCATACCTACCCTGCCTATTTTTGTGCAAGGAAACATAGGTTTAATCACCTGAAACCGGTAAAACATATTAAATAGTAGCGTGATTTATTTTAATATGATGGCAGTGGAAATGCAATCATAGTTTTAAATACAATATAAATTCAAGAAACAACGGCAGACATATTTCAAATTACGAAGGAATCTAATGTTAACTGATGACAAAGTAAAATGAACATGTGTTTACACAAATCTTTCAAAGTCACTTATAAGAGTCAAGTCTGATTTATTTTATACTTAACTTAAGGAAGAAAAGTAGATAGTCGATAGTATTTTCACAGTGGCAAAATTCGCCTTTTCAAAGTCAAAGTACATTCTTGTCCTAAGTGTAAACGTAGATATATCCCAACGTAAGGAAAACTATACGGTTTTATTAGAAAGTCTTTTATGAATTAAGTGAAAGGGTTATAAATATTATAACAATAAAATATGGTATGGGTACCACACAACTTTCTTCTACTAATAAATCTAAATTTTTTTGTTTAATAATAATACCGAAATCATGTAATACACGGTCCTTACAGAATATTAATATTAAGTCTGTATGTGTAAATATTTAATTATATTTCCGGTATATGTTTATATAATTTTATTTATATAATATAATATTTACATGAAATAAAATTACCGAAATCATAAGCCGATATCAGTGTATTGTAAATACCGTTATTTGCGAAGGGAGCCTACATCAAAATACATTTGATGGGAAAAGGAAATTCCGGCGATACATGATTCATGTAAATATCCTAACAAAATACTGATTTAAATCAGAAACTATATATAAACACAAAAAACAAACAAATTTCCAAGAGAGGTCGAGTGATATATTTGACCAGTAATTGCAACCCATTTGCTTAGCATATTTACTCACATATTTCACATAAATTCGATGTTTCGGTGGCGAGTTTGAGTTTTATCAAGAGTCCGATGGCAGTGTTAGCATTCAGTTTATTTGCGTTCGCTGTTGATTTTCTCGAGTTAATGAACTGTATTGAGTCAACTGTTTCGACGCAACGGCATTTGGCATTTGAATGTAGAGCGTTTTTCTATCTATGAAATTAACTTCAGGAGAAGCAGAAGCAGAGGATTTGCTCATTGATCCACATATATAACCCGTCATTTTCTAATGAATTGACATTAGTTGTTTAAGGAAATATTTTAAGGTATTAACTGAATATATCAGCACATCATTCACCCGTTTTGGGTGTGGCACTTTGCTTCTGCATCTCTTGGTAAGTGATATAATTTAACAGGCGAAATGCGGTTACTAATTAATGTGGCTTCCTCAATTTTAATTTATATTACTTGAATAAAATTATTAAATAGTTAACTCGAATTTTTTGATAACTTGAATGAAAAATAGCAGTTCAGATATCCTATAAATCGAATTTTCTTAGGCATGTGTCATTAGTAACTTTACAGTTAAATTGATTGACAGTAATGTATTATAGCGTTTATTAAATAAGTAAAGATGGGTACTTCACAATAATTATAAATAATAATTCCCACTAATTTAATGTTATTTATTAAGTACTAAGGTAATTAAAATAAATTTTTATTTGTTTAAACTTGATATGTTTCTTTTATTATAATTATCTACTATTAATAATCCATGTAGTATATTGTCCATATGTTTATAAAAAAAATTACGCTTTAATACATTACTGTCGATCACATTACCTGTAGCTATGGTAATAACACTCATGACATAAAAACTCTTTTTATTAGTTTTAATAAGAAAACTAAATGTTAGAACCATGGATACATGATAATTTTCAACCACGTTCTACGCCCTCTTTTTCTCCTCGATCGCTTCTTTCACTTCTTCATTCCACCATGCATTCCTCGAACGACAGCCTAATTTACATTCACCACAAATTTATTTCGCACATTGAAGAACAGTGCCCTTACATTTCACCCAAACATCATTTATGCAACAATCAAAGTTAGGCTCACTTTCAGGCAAAGATTCGTTTCTCACCTGGAACATCTTCATTCTGCAAAACATTGGATTTCACACGAAACAAGCTCCCAGAACCTTTTGCCTCATTCGTCAACCAACCAAGTAGTGATCTTTCGATCCCAGCTTCGGTCCTCTTCACTCGCGTTACTTACCACCAAACTCCTCAAGTGCTCATCATACAAAACAAAATCAATCACACTGCGTCTATTCGCTCATACATTCATATGAGACAACTTATACTTAAAAATAGAGAATATTTTCCTACCATTATCATTCACTCTTGAATCACCAAATTTACCTAGTACGCTACCAGACACACTACTCTTTACACCCACCCAACCCTTGAAATCACCACAAACAATGGGGTATGTGACCATAATCGAATTTCAATGTATACGCCATAGCATATGAATGTTCTTCATTGTAGTTTCTTATTACAATAATAAAAACTGTATATTATTTTGTAATAATAATGTTATTAGCAATCTTGTGTTTTGGAGAAGGGATATGTGACGTCACTGTGGCCGAGGAAAATATTGTACCGCGCTGTACGCTTGGCCCGCTGATCTATATCTATTTCTTTCCTTTACAGTATCTCTGTCTTTTTCTGGCACCATACCTATTCACAAGACACAGTAACGTCTCACATCCCCTCTCCAAATTTTTAAAAATTAATTTCTCGTTAACAATAAACAATTAATTGATTTAAAAAAATACGGGTATTTTATTTTTGTATCTAGTATCATGTAATGTCAGAAAAAAAATTGGTCACATACCCCATTACTTGCTCTTTAGAATCACACGCATCAATATGCTATCTAGGTTTTTGTAATAATTCAACTGCACTGTAAATCAAGTAAATCTCTCAGATTGAAAAACGCTCTACACCGAGCGGCCGAGCGCTAAGCGCGTGTATCTGATGATCTGTTTCAATCAATCTTCGCTGGGTTTGATATTAATTAACTACCGAATCATGCTGAAACTGACCATGCGTTTTTTAGTATTGTCAGATTTTATCGCTACCTGGCAACTGGACGTAGCTGAACGGATTGTATGTTTCCGATTCTTTTATCTGTCATCTCCCTGTTGAAATACTTTGTTGCTTTAAAGGTCTTTATTTAAATTAGGTTGACGATGATAAAATAAATATTCATATTATTGTGCAATAAGTACAAAAAATAGAAGCTGGTGTAGTTTTATTTTTATTAAAAAGTAGAAACTTATTGCCACTGGTATATTTTTAGTGAAGAGTTGTTGATGTGTAATGATGAATAATAAAGAATATTTAGTACAATGATACCAAGTTTAAATCTATAACAGCAATTAAAAAAAAATCTGTTCTAATAAAAATAATTTAAGAGATAAATAATTAAGAGTAGATTCATTTACTTCCGGATACACTACCTGATAATAAGTACCTGTAATTATTTCAATTTATACCTGAATAAATAAATTGAATGTTCCACCATTACGTTTTTTCAAAACTGGAAGCAGATACCAAATAATGGTAAATAACATGTTTTATCCAACACCTCTCAATAAATGCTCTATAACTATGGCGATTTTAATCAAGCAAAGTAACAGATTATCCACTAGTGGGTATAATTTTGAGGAAAGCCACTAGTGAGTATTTTTTTATTTATAACAATAATAATAACACACAACGCCTTGGTAACTACTTCGATTGACATTTTAATTTAAAAATTTGAAGCATATGTCACTGTCGAATAATATTTCTTTAATAAATTTTTCATTTATTAAGAGGTGTTGGATAAAATGTTATACTTCACACGTGGGCAAATTGAAATTACCTACTCAATACAATTATCACACTCAGCCTTCGGCTTCGTGTGTTAAAATTTATTTCGCGGGTAATACCTCACTTTGCCCACTTGTAAAGTAAATAACTATTATTTGAAATATCTACTTTCGGTTTTCAATTATATCTACATCAACTATATTATTCGCATTGTCATAAAACATATATAGAGTGAGTTATAGATACACACATCCATCCATCCATTTATCCACATGAACATCATTGGGAAAATTGTGAAAACCGATTCAGGGAAATTCAAAACATGAAAGTAAAAATCAAAATTTGTTTTCAAGCATAGCAAATGCTTATAAATAATACACAATTGCTTTGAAAAAACGATCTCTAATTATATTTATAGATATTTACTTATTAGAGAAAATGACCGCAAAACATAAATTAGATAGTTGTTATCAAAAGAATTTGAAATATTGAAGTAGATAAAATTGAATCTTCGCTTCTCTATTTACTCTCGATTATTCCTCGGCAATATTTCACATTTGATGTCAGGCAATCTTCAAGTCCGGGCGTGAGAACTAATAACACCAATAATTCATTTTCCGGTTAAGAGCGATTCGCTTTCGCGTGCCAATAATTTCGGCGCGGCTCAGCGTTGGTGTTCCGCCGGTTACAGGTTATTGAGTTGTTATGTTAATTTAAAACCGCGGCTAAATCACGGTAATGCGTGCACGAGAACATTTCGCGGCTCCGTACACCCCGACCAGAAATATTACACACGGAATTTATGGCTCGTCGAACATAAATCAAATCCGAAGTTTAAAGAGAACTTCTTTAAAAACCAATATAGGGCCGTCCAAGAGATATTTTTTGTCGTCGATGTGATTGGTTCTGCGTCAATAATTCAAAAAAGTTTTATTTTACTGAGTGAACATTGCAAACTGAAAAGGATTTCTGTGTCCGCTATATTTTGTTTGCGAGGTTTATCAGATTTCTCCACGATCGGGTGATGTCAAGTGTCAACAAGCACCGAAAAGTAACTTTTTAATAAAAAAATCATATTTCTAAAATGTGATAAAAAGTTTAGGTTGTATTTCTGTCAAGATTCTACAACAATAATGGCAGACTCTAATCGGTTATGGACAACCTGAACTACTACGTGACTGGCGACATGTATAAAAAAGTTAACTGTAGCAATTCAATGTTTCGTCGATAAGGAACAAATTTTACAGATCTTAACCCTAATACTACCAAAATATGAATAAGACAAAACAAAATGAATTGCAATACTTATTATATCTTTTTTTTTTACTTTTAAAATAAAAATTTTGTGAATTCTGCATTTTTTAAAAGAAAAATTATTGTTCATCAATAATAACAAGTAAATTTATCTAACTTATCAATTTGAAATTGTTAAAGAAAGTCTGTATCCTTTGTAACAACTTAATTTGTTATAATAACTATGATTTATTGTTCTGCACAAAAATCATTTATTACTTGCCAACAAATTTGAAACTTGGGACTAAATTTTGTCTATTTTGACTATAAAACTTTTACTGTTTAATAATTAACAATGAACTTTAAATGCGAATATTTGAGATAATCCAAAAAAGAATGAATTCTGCATGAGCCCGTTGTACATGCTCGTAGTTCCTCGTAAATGCTATTTTAGAATAATGCTTCGCATTATAAATAAGTCATTAAAAGAATGGTAAATACGTTAATGGAACTCTAAATAATACTAAAAAGCTTTATTCGTTTAATGCAGACGAAAATAAAATTAAAAAGAGATTGAAGAAAATTGCTTTAAAAAAAATTAATGTAGTTATAACTTTATAATACCTTAAAGGACTTAGGTTCATAGGTAAGTGCATATTTTGTTATATAAAATATTAAGACAGAATATACCGTATGTTCGGAAAAGTGGTTATAAGCTTATAAGCTTCAAATACTGAGGATTTTTTTGGAAAATGAGACAGATGACCCATAAAACAAAAACTAAAAAAAAATATACTGGACGATATCTAGATATAGATTTTTTTAAAATTTGTGTATGTATTTTAGTAAGTAACTTAAATTCACAAAACTAATAAATTTTACTAAATTTTTAAGTAACAAATATTGGGCACTCTCGGGCCGGGGGCCCCTGGCATTTTGCCCGACCTGCCACCCTATTGTTACGCCACTTGTCATTAGGATTGTCGATTCAGAATTTATCAAATAATCATTCTACCCGAAACTTATCACCGCTTTTCCAAACATCATATATAGGCCCTTTGAACTGATGTTATGAAAGATTTTCTTTCAAAGCATCAAGCCAAGTCATTGAACATCAAACATCAAAAAAAATAAATAAACTGCAAACAAAATATAAAACTAAATTCAAAAATGGTTCTAATGTATGTGGTACTTTATTGTCCACAACTTCTTGTTGGTAATACCTTTTCAATTATCACCCAACCAGTCAAAAACAATCACCTGCATTACAACAAAGCCCGCAGTAGGTTCCAAGTAACAAATCACTCGACTCCAACGTTACTTTACAAATTGTCACGTGTCGCCGTGTCCACCTGTCTCATTACCATCATCAGTCCCGAGTCCCGTGCAGTCTGCACTCAACCCCGTGCTCAAACAATGCGTATTAGCATGTATTTACATGGCTCTGAATGTGTAACAGCGACTGAAACAATACCAACGGCGAATGGGACTTAGGTAGGTATAGTGCGTTTTCTTCCAAGAAATGGAGTCATCTTTAAGCTTTGATCAAGATTTTTATTAATAATAGGGTAAGAGGGAAATATTTGCATCAAATAGCTTAAGTTTATGAACATAGCAAATATATCGAAGTATACCTAAGTTTTTGGTTGTTCTAAGAGGGCTGTTCTTGAGTGTTTTAAATATACTCCTATGCACCTCGAACTCGTTTTTTACTTTTTGTTGCATATTGTAATTCAAACCATAAATTCTCAAAATTTGTTATGGAAATGTATTGCATCTTAAAGTGAATTATGTACGAAATCACTGTGCTTGCTGTACTGATTTATATATACTAGAACATACCTGGTGCAGTCTTCCCATGTCGACTATCGTTGGAACTAATTAAATAGACTTGTCGGGTTGAATTGTGCAGGGAAATTCAATTGTTGTGGTCTGAATGCAGCGATTGTTGTAGTCTGTAACACAATTAAATAATGAGTCAAGTTACGCGCGATTAAATGTTAAGTATTTGTCTTTGTAGATTGACCATATACTAAGATAATAATCTCCAACTGTTAAATATATTTAAAGCAAGATAACCAGCAATCATATTTGTTTATAGTGGAATTACAAATTATTTCCAACCAGAATAGTCTCAGAAAAAATAACACAACAAATTACATTGTTCGAGATGATTTTTGTCTCTGGGTTATTTTTATGCTTAACGGGTGTATTTTGTCCTAAAATGAAAGAACATTAATATCATAATGATACCGTTTTGCTTACGAAGTCAAGATAAATACTTTGTTCAATTTGATGCTTTTATTTTATACGTTACCGATTTGATACGGTAGGGTATAGGATATGGAAGTACTACAGTAATGAATATTACAACTACATTAGGAAATTTTATGCAAAAGAAATAATAATGATAATAACAAATTTGTTTTATAAATGATAACCAATTTATTAATTATCTTTTTTAAATAATACCTTTGATATGAAATTGGCTGTTTCTGTCACGATTTTGGTATCACGGAAACCGAGTTTCTCTTCCGGTGGTGAAACAAAATCATTTGTAAACGTATTTAGAAAAATTTAAACTGAATAATATAGAAAACACAATTCTCATATTGTATCCGAAATCAGAACCCTTTGTATGAAATAAAATATTTACCATGTGTAATACCCCATATTATGACAATTTTTTCTATCAAATCAGAGGCCAAAACAATATAAAAAACATTAATGGAACAACCTATAGTTGGTGAAGCTAAGTCCTCCAGCACCAGGCAGTAAGGAGGGAGCGATGAACCCGTTAGCCATTTCCAATGCACATACTGATTATAACTCACCATCACGGCAGTCAGCACCAGCTAGTTCCAGTGCCAGTGCAGCCACTACACAACCACAACACTGCCCTGGTTCTCTACGCATATTGTTGTATTACCATACGCTCATAAAGCATAAAGTTTAGGTCAAATTATTGTGCTTTGACTTAAGAACAATGACGCATTTGAAATTTATATATTTGTTTGCATCTGGGTACATACAACGCACCATTTTTCAGGGAGTGAACGGGTAAAGTTATTTGATCCCTCACCATCCATACGCTCTTGTTATTCTATACATTTTCTGTTTCAATAGTTGAATCTTAATTATTTTAATAACAAATAAAGATATACAATGATAGGTCGCTCCACAAAATGCGAACCGGTAGTTATAATTTACTTGAAGACTTTAAGTTTTTTTGGG
Organism: Poecilus cupreus; assembly: GCA_963942605.1. NCBI lineage: Eukaryota > Metazoa > Arthropoda > Insecta > Coleoptera > Carabidae > Poecilus > Poecilus cupreus. The sequence goes on from OZ012732.1 coordinate 11,720,245, forward strand.
TATATCTCTGTAAATATTTGAGTTAGAGTAAATTTTATCATAATAAAAAAGATGTATAATAGCATTGGCTACAATTTTTAATTGAAACTTTTTTCTATATTATGCACCGTTTTGAAATTAAAATTTTTGGGAAGTTATGTGGTGGCCACATCAGATTATAATACAGTACCATTTTTTACCTTGCATGTTCAAATTAAAAACTAGTTATAATAATTTCAATTTGATGAGCGTATTTTTAAGATGCTTGTGATTACAATTTTTAAATTTTTGTAATCAGTGTATTTTTGTAATCAGCACATTGTTGTGATCAACATTTTTGTTATGAAAATACTGTTGTAATCTGTACTTTATTGTAATCAATGCATTTATGTAATGAATACACTGTTGCAATTTGTACATTACTGCAATCAAACATTATTTTTACAATTTATTCATTATATTGATTACAAAAATGCATCTACTGATTACAATAATCAAAAAGTATATTTAATTGTTCTTCCTTTATAAATTATTTTAATATTTCTCAAGTTTTAAGCGGGAGGTTCTGTGCTGCGTACATCAAATTGTTTAGCTAGTTTTAATGAAAGTTTTAAGTCGAGACGAGACGAGATTTATAGTCAATCTTGTAGAGGATAATAGTTTTGTTTCGGTTTTGAGCTAGAAATCTATTTAATTTAAATATATTAGTTGATATATTGTTATTTCATTGTCTCGTATAATAGTATAATCAATTGGTTTCCCAAAAAAAAAAAAAAAAATTAATATAGATACACATAGCTGAATTAGAATATGTCTACAGAATTACTGTGAAAGTTTGTAAGAAAGACTAGATTATTAAATATATCAAGAGAATTTATTTAAAAGGATTACGGTGAAGCCTAAGTCTAGTGCCGTGGTAAGTTTGCCTTCTTGTTGTACGTGTCTCATATTGCAAAATTGTATTTTTAATTATGTTGCACAATTAGTAAAATTCAACTTTAAAATCTACTAATAATAAGCCAATCCGCTGCCGTACAATTTAACCTATACTACACAGCATCCAGCATGCAGCATCAGCATGGCATCCAGCACATGCCCTCGCTGTGGTACGTTTCTGATTTGATTTACATGCGCTCGCTCAAATGACTTATAATGGGCGCATTGTCTCTGAGTGGAACGCGCGGCCACAATTGGTTCGGGAATGTCCCGCTGAGCGCTGACGTGCTCACTGCTCGATATTTTAAAATGACAGATTACTGGCGGGTGCTATGTGTTGTAGTGAGGAACAACCGCACTCTTTGTTGTTGACAGGGTAGTGCGTTGTAACGCTGTAAGATGATGGAACTGGAATTGGAACAAGATGCACAAGTTCATTATTTGCTGCAGAGGAATTTAATAACATGAAACAATATTGACCAATGAATTTATTCATTTTATTTTTATGTGAGGGAGAACAAATTACTATATACCTTCCCTTTGGTTCAGAAATGAATTCCAGGAATTCATTAATTGATCAATTGTGATGAATCATAATCAAGAGAAACAAAATGAAATACGAAATGATTTAATGATAATCTGAACAAAGTAAAAACATGTGTTTTACTTTTGACAACAAGCACTCAACGAGCTGAATTAACGAGCAGAAGAACAGAGATGAAGGTAAGGAGAAAGTCATGAAACTACTCATAAATAATTTAATTGCTCGCAAATAGTATAAAATAATATAAGACCGGCTTTACTTAATCATAGACTAGAATACATTGGATCCAGGATGTAGCTAATTTCTATAAAAGGAAATTATGAGTATAATAAAAACATCATATTCAAGAAATTTTCAACAATATGAACTGTCACTGTCAGATCATTTTAAAAGGTGTCACTATAAATATATATTTCACGCTTGAAATGCGGTTACCAGCCGTCAAGTCGCAATCCCAAATATGTTAGAGGAGTGGGAGTCACAGGGGACAAGGTTCAAGTTTAAACTATATCTGTTGGCTGTGGATGTTACGGAGCTATATATTTACCCCATATACGTATTTAAATTTATCATCTGGATTTTTATATTTTCGAGTTTATTTTTTTAATGCTTTAAATTAATAGACATGATTAGAAAGTTAATGTTGGGAGAATTAAATTCGAGTGCTTGATATTGGTAAAATTAGGTATATATTAATATGAAAGAAATATTAATGTCAAATTTTTTGAACCATTTAAGACTTAAGGGTATTACGTTGTTAATTACAAAATTAGTAATGCATGTAATAAAGAGCAAAATTTTAATTTTAATATTCAAATACCCTTCTACCCTAAGATGTAGGAATTGGTTGAAAATAAAAGAAAAAAATTTGTTAAAATTGTAAGCACTGTAATTCTGTATCTTATTATTATTAAATATAGCAAAATTTTCTCTAATCTATTTATTTACTGAAATATGCTCAAAACCTGAAAGAGCTTCAAGTAAAGTATCACTCTACAACTTCCGGTTGATCGCTAGTTTCCATAAACCAATGAATTTGAACATTTTAAAAACCCAGTTTCGAAATAATATCTTAATTAGATTCTGCGATATCGTAGACGAAAACGGAAAAATTCGTCACACACAAAATAACACACGCACAGTCACACATATAATAATAAAATAATGGACATCAAAACGTGCTTATCCGTTGTTAAGGGTATAAAGGGTGTTTCAGACCACTCGTACCCCTCCGAATATCTCGCGAAAAACGAAAAGGCTCGAGAAACCAAAATATACGTCCAAAATATTGTTGGAACCTTCAATATATTATTACGGAATCCGAACCTGCAATAAAAACTTGGAATTACCATTTAAGATTATGAAGTGCCCCCCATCCCATTCCATGGGGTGAGAGGAAATTTGCATTTGGTGCCATTCAATAGAACTTTCAAAAATGTTTTGGGCGTTTGTTGTTTTTCAATCCGTTTTGTTTTTTGGGAGATATTCAGGTGGTCAGAAACACCCTGATGGCTTCTATTTAAAGCAGCAGTTGTATATTGTACTTAAAGACCTCACAATTGCGAATTGTAAGCAAGCTTCTATCCGGTAAATAGATTCAGTAAAATCAAATAACAATAGTTGTTTAAAACTATAAACTTTAAACTTGCAGCAAACAAAATCACGTCACAATTCCCCAGTCATGCGTCAAACTCCTCCCATCCTCCCATCAGCATCACGTCCCGAACACTCGGAGCATATAAACACTAGGATTGACAAGTTACGAGCCTCTGTGCGGTCGTATCTGTAAGGTGTGGTCGTCGCCAGGGTGTAGCACCCCCCGTTGGGAGTCTACCGCTGGCTGCTGTCGCTCGGCCAAACTTCCCGGGAAACTCGCCCTTGAGGACATGGACTTAGAGGATGAGGTAAAGTGTTGCCGGTTGTTACGCTGTGACTGTCACCTGCTGGTGAAGATGGTGTTGAGGATGGTGTTGTTAAGAGGTTGGCGGCGATGCTCATTGAAGTAATGGAGGAATGTGATTTTAATGGGGGTATAAAATTTGATTTGTTTTGAGATGAGACGTTTATAATAAACATACCGTTATTGTTATGTTGGAACAATAAAATGAAAAGCATTAAAGAACAATATTTAATTTCTTGTAATGAATTTCCAGTCAAATAAATAATAAAGAAACATTTTAATATGATTTATTTTATAATTTATGAACATTATAAATGTCTTATATAGATAAATCATTTTTGTTTTTAAGACCATTGACACATTAATTTATCTATTTTTAATTAAATATTTACACAAAAAAAATCTTCAGTTTGATTCTAGCGGCCAACAATATCACCACTTTATCTTTACCAGTGTGGTTCTCACTCCAGTATTATAAAGCCCAAAGGGGCTGGTAACCACAATTCATGGGTTAAACTTATCGAGATTTGCGAAAGCAGAATGCCACCCCCAAAATTGGAAAAGATGATAAAGCTTTTAAGGCCCAAGTCTAAAGGTCTCGCAATTAAAGTGTTTTCAAAATACACAAATATTTGAAACATCATTCATAGATAGAAGAATATTAGATCTTGCATGTTCTATTAATTATCTTTTGTCTATGAGTGTACAATTTAAGCATACGCTAACCCATTAAATTAGAAAGGATTAATATTGTCCTTCAGTTATTTTTTTATCTGCAATTTTAAGAAAGAATTTATTTTTATTCATTAAGCAGCAATGATTTTTATTTATGTTGTAGATCTTAAGCAATAGAGATTGAAAAAAATTATAGTCAGGTTAATATTTTATTTTATTGTTTAAAAAATTATTTAAATGTAATTAAAATCATTGTTCGTTGTCAATCATTAAAACATAGGTGCATGAATAACATTTATTCCATGAAGAAACATAAATAAACCGTAAGATTATTTTAATTAAATGTTTGGTTACCAATGATAAATTTTGCTAACCTATGTCATTCAAAACGTCTTTAATTTTGATATACCGACTTAATCGCGTGGTTTCGTTAACATGTGAATTCTCAAACAAGAGTGATTAGTGTTATTTGGTTTCGAATTCAAAACAAAACTAAAATCTTCAAGTTAGGTGCCAATCATTTGACACTTCGACAATATAACAGCAGTGTGAGAGGAAAACTTAAATCTCAAATATCTTAATAATTAATAATATTTTTTAAACTTCGAAGTAATTTTGTGTCTAGTTAGTATAAATGATGATAATATAAATGACTTATTTTAGGCAGTTTGCTCCATATCAAAATAACGTAACATAACCTATTCAACAACACTGGAAAGTATCATGTTGGCCGTTGGATACTCGGTGACCACATACAAACTCACATACGAAACATATTTAGTCGCGGTCGAACGAGTCACATGGCGGGATGCGCTACGCACAAACTCACCAGAATTGATCGGATTCCCAGAGCTAAAAAAGCACATTAATCCGATAAAACATGGTTCAATTTGGACCACCCAAATTGGATTCTGTAATCTACAAATTGACCAGTACTAACAATTAGTAATAGACGAAAGAGGATAGCGGTGAAAGCGATTTAATTAAATTTTAATATTGTTCAAATTATTACAATTTATGCTTTGGAGCCATTGGTTATGAATTATTACCTTAACAGGACAAGCATGATATCAGTTTTTTAACAGCCATTTTCTAAAATAACTTAATGAATAGGTACTTGTTTGTATAAAAAGAGCCGGATTAATAACTAAGCCCTAAGCAATTGATATTTCGGAGAGCATGTTTTTGTATAAATTGTGATATATTGAAGAAAAAAATTTGTCATAATTTGCAAAAACATTTGTATTTCTAAAAATCTGCATGGCCTGTTCCGAAAGTAACTGGAAATTTGAATTACGTTCCAATGGAAATATCAAAACAAATACGTTTGAAAATTCTCCCCTTACTGTCTTCATTTATAAATTGCAACACGTTAAAGAAAAATTATGTTGCCATTTTCGTTTATATCTACTAATCTACGCATTTTAGAAATAAAGAACAACGCCTAAAAATTGTCATTTCCTGACATGCGTCATAATTGAAAACTAAATTTGGGAAAATTTCAGTACCTATAGTACACCAAAATTTTTTTGAGGTTGGCAAAATTGAAACATATACAATAACTATGGAAACTATAGAGATCTAGAAGTATATTCTAGTACGTTAGTTAATATTTGCTATTAAAAAATAAACTAAATTAATTTTTAATTTAACACAACCAGACCTAATCTTCCTTAATGATTGTATATTATAGTTTAATTCAGTACAACAATAAACAATAATCTTACAATATTTAAGTGTCAAATGAAACAAACAAAAAAGAACTTTACTTTACATTCACTGGTTTCCGTGAGGAAGTTTTAGTGGAGAAGATAATTTTTGACTGGATCTGTCAGTTTGGCAATTTGGCCCTAATTAATTGAAAAGATGAGCATTTATTGATAGAGGTGGTCTGTGTTCCTGCATTGTTTGAAAAGAAATATATGACGGGAGGTATTGTGGTGCCCACAACAGATTTTTCTAACAGACCCCGTACTACCTCATATACGTATATAAAATAGTATATTGTACAACGAGCATGGAATGGTACTCATTTCCTTATAGTATGAAAGTTTGTAGCATGAGCCGAAGGCGAATGCTGCAAATCATACGAGTATGAAATGGACATTCCATGCGAGTTGTACACTATACTTTTTCTACGACCACGATATTATTTTCTAATTAATTAAATTTTGATAATAATTTTGTCCCGCTTTTACTATTAGAATATTTAACAATTCGAAATATGTATCCTAGCAATGGCACCTGTACTTAAATGAGCTGACCTGTATCGATATACGCACAAAACAAATACATTTCGCACGATGCTGGCAATGTACCTCATATCCCTAGTAACAACAAATATACAATGAGCAGATTTCTAAGTGGTCGTAGAAAAATGTAATAATCAGTGTGGATATTAGAAGACCTTGTCTTAATATGATTTTTCATTAAATAACTTATTTGTATTTCTTCATTTGATGAAAATGATTCTTATTTTCCAAAAACATTGAGCTTTGTGAATTATTAGTACATTAACTTAATGAACAAGTATTTACAACAAAAATCATTAGAACTCCAATAGCTCAACCCCAACTTCATCAAGCACAGAAGCCCTTGAAATATTTAATTAGATTTCCAACAATGAAACAAACACCATTCATTCCTCGAAATACGAAGCAACGAATCCCGTATTTAAACTAATACGCATCAGTACACAAATAATACCTCTTGTGGTGCATCCTCCTCCACCATCCACTACTGCATCGACGCAGAAACCCTGCCACCCGACTAATTACTCCGAAAATTCATTAGCCGGTAAAGCAGTGCACGTATTTTGAGGTTTCCGGAGACGTCAAAGGATTTCGTTTGAAATGTGTCCAGGATTTGTTGAAATGCAACGTTGCAACATTTTGTGATGATCCAGGGAGACGGAGAAGTTTTACAAGAGACAAAACTGCTCTTTGTGATTATAGACTCTTTGGTTTGGGATCGAGTTCATTTGGTTTCACAACGGGTTGAGGGTTGAGCTATCAAAGTGCATACCACGCTAAATAGGAATGGCGGGGTTTAGGTTTACATGAATACTGGGATGAAATGGTATTTGGAGTTTACTGTCGCTGTGACTTTATCCACACAAGTTTCAGATTCTTACTTTGAGTTCTAGATAGTTACAATTTATACACTTTTATGTGGTTTACTTTAATATGATGTTGATTTAATTAGCACGTTTTATGTAATGTTCAAAGCTTCCTATGCAATAACTAAAATTAATAGTTCAATTACTTGTGCTAGTAACATACAACATAAAAAAGTTAGGTAATGGTTAAATTTGTAATTTGGTACTAGGACCACTAATTTAACAATGAATTATTTGTTTATAAAATTTGGTTTGTTAATTCAAATGGAACTTGGCATATTTCTTGAAAAATATTTCATAAACTCATCGTCAGTCGAATAAACAATAGCATTTAATTATTTGTACATAAATTATTAATTCGAAATGAGTCAAGTTTTTTTGTTATACTATAAGCTTCATTTAAAAAATATAAATTTGTGTCATATGAACTACATATATACAATCTTTTTCTACACCTCTGGTTGGACAGTAAAAATATGTACTTTTAATTAAATGTTTTATAAATATGCGACAGTTTAGAAATTAAATTGAAATGGAAAATCAACGAAAATAGATTTCTTGTCCATAGTGATCTATGCTATTTAGGGAAAACGAAAGCATAATTAAATTGGTCTTATTAGTAGAGCAATTTTTGTCCAATTTAACCGAGATCCTCTTATAGTTCTCGAGATCAGATGAATAATCCATTTTGATGACGAAGATATTGATGTGATTGGTCAGACTTGTTATATGTCATTAAATACTCGTATTAAACAGTAAAAATGTGTGATTTACGTCTAATCGCGTATTTGGAATACATTAATGAACTCATAAGAGAAGAAAATGAAGACTATTTATAAACACATCACAACTGTGCCAAGTATAAACAGTAACTATAACTCAAGTCATTAGCACAATTACATTTAAAATTTCAAACAAATTAATGGAATATAAACATGTTTATATAAACGTTCCGTGAAAGCTTTTATCTTAGTAGGCTTTAAAAACACTTGAAAGTTTTCAGAAAAGTTTAGATTGTTTGCTTTATAATCAGTGACATTGGTATATCTTGATAGATATATGCATTTCAACATGAACTGCATACGATACTCGAACTTACCAAGAGAGGAAATAGAGTGGAAGTGAAGAGTTCTCATTTCTCCTGTCATTATTTGTGTTTGGGGACAGACGCCGTGCAACGGTTGTTTGCACAAATGCTGCTTTTAAAAACTCTTATTAAGTTATGTGTGTACCTGAGCGCAATGACAAATGTTCTGTTTGATTTGGTAATGATGCTTAACCGCTGGAATGCGAAAAATTATTGCGCAACTCGAGTTTCCTGCATTTACTCTTTATTTAATTAATTACGTTTACATTTTTAAAAAATTACTCAGTGGTGACACTATGGCTAGAAAGCTTGTCCCACAAGTTGGAGTTCCAGAGTTCAAACCTTGCTCTCTTCAACTAGAACTAGTTCAATTATATAACCATAAATACATCTTCGTTCAAGTATAATAATTTTATTTTTATTTTTAAATTTGGATCACCTCATTAATTTAAATTTAGTTTTTTATTAATTACACATATTTGACATTAAGAATAAATTTAACACGTTTTAAAAAAATATATCATATACCGTGATCTATTATAATTATAATCAGTTTACCATATCTGAAAATGAGTAAATGATCTAATAATATATTTTCTTATTTCAAAAAATTTAAATTTTAAAATCGAAAGAAATATGTTGTCACTATTATAGAAATTGTTAACCATTACTAAAACACCTTTAATTTGGCACTAAATTCGACAAGATTCAATAAACTATTTTAAAAAATAATTGGTAATCGTTCAAAATTAATTTTTAATAATAAATTTTGTGCTCTCCCTGAGACCAATTGGTACCAAATTCGGTAGGATTCATTTAACTTATATGCAAATATATTTAAGTATAAGTTTTAAATATTGTAAATATTTTGTCTAGGACGATGAGGAAATGAATTAGCAAACTTATCAAAAACATAATATATCCAGAATTACACCAGCAATCATTTGAATTTTGTCTTTATTAGTAAACATCTTTAAATTATGATGAAAAGTTCATCTAATATTGACATATTATGTTGCATTTTATCTGGAACAGTACTACGTCTAACTAGTATCCATAATAATACCTAATAACTTAATGACACAAAAGTAAATATTGCTTCTCCGTTGAGACTTACAGTAATTGTAAGAAAGTCGTACAATCAAAAAACAAATAGTTTTTTACGTTGAAATCTACATTGAAAACAAAATGAATTTATTAATTTGTATTAACTAAACTTTCAATCCGGGTTTTACTATAAAACGTTGTTGATGAGTAATGAACATGTAGACATACAGACTCCATATTTCACTGGGAATATAACCAAGACGAATTTAGAAGACCTCAAAACATGTATTCTGCATTGATATTTTACATCTTTATTTCCTTATACATTTTCATTCCCCGAGTAAAATTTCATATTCCCCTCAATCTTTCAACCCTTCCAGCATTGACTTTCAAATTCATCAACATTCTATAAACAAAGCGACAAAATATCAACACATACCCCTGGAGTTAGGCGGCATTAGCATCCGAAATCAAACTTTTATGTTTGTCGTGTCCGAGGACGGCTTAACTGAGCACATGTTTTAAAACACCCTTCCGGGGCCTGAGCCGGAGCCCGGGCGGATCCGGGGCTCCGGCGATGCAGACGGCGGGAACAGGGACAGCGAGAGAGTTTAGCGGCCGATACGGTAACAATTCACCGTGAGGGATGTAGCACGGGCTTAGTGAAACGATTTAACGGGCAGGGATTTGGTAAGGTGTAGTGGAGATTAGGTTTTATTGTTATTGTCTAGTTAAAATCTCGTCAAGTCGGTTTTATTCTAAATATTAGGTTATTATAATAAATTTCTCATTGAAGACTTTAATAAATTTACTCCAATTTCCTCTAATAAATTTAAATACATAATTTTAAAACAGAAATCTAGTTTAGATTATGAAAGTCTTGCAGCAATATACACAATAAATGAAGAAATTGTTTAAACCTATAATGGCTTTGAAAGAATTTAAAGTCGCTGAAGAAACTAATTCATATAAATTCACTTTTACTGTAGTAGAGATTAAAATTATATATATTGTTATGACGAGAACATATCGTAGACCCCACCCTTAACTTTTTTAATATGAGTAATATAAAAATTTTCTTGACGAATTACATTAATTAGATTTAATTAATGCTAATTACTAATTGCATATATTGCATATTTGAGCATTCTTATGCATATTTTTACAATAGATGCATATAATTGTATATTTAAATATTTTTAAGACCTTGCCTATTTATAAACAATCTGAAATTTCTGGTAATGCACATTGATAATTCCCAAATATTGGAGGAGGCTGCAATAAATAGAAGAATGCAACGGAAAAAGCAATAAATAATACAATAATCAAATACTCAAACAAATAAACTTTAATATTTCTAGGGAAATACCTGTAACGGTAACGATAGGTATTCATTGTATACAAGAATACTGGTAAAAGTGGGTACAATGAATATAAGACCGAGAATTCTCAGCTGGATATATCTTTTACTTATTTTACACTTTTTTTTTTAGAAAGATTTTAATAATTTGTTATAGTAATTTTGTAAATATGTCATAATCTTATAATATCAAGTTTCTAGACTTAGTTTATATGTATATTAGTAGTATATTTGTTAATTGTGAATCAGGATTGTGCAAAAAAATTCATAATGCATTCATTATATATTTTATCTAATAATATAAGATTTTTTTTGCATATTTTGCTGAATATATTGTCATATTTGTGCATATTTAGTGCATATTTCCCAAAAAATCAGTGCATATAATTCAGTATTTCGTGCATATAATCCGCTCTCTATTGATCATTATTATACTCGTATTAGCAGAAAGAATAATTTTAGGGTCAAGAGCATTGCTCTTCTCATTGGCCGAAAACAAAAACATACAAAAATATATTTTAGCAGAAGCAGATTCTTACACCCAAAATTAGAGAATGATGATATATTTATGTATTTATAATTACAATTTAACTACCGCAGCAATACAGTTCTGTTATCGGTAACGCTATATTGAAGTGGTTCCTCCAATTTTCGTAATCCTGCTTAGGTAGAGGGTGAGGGTGGCAGCGAAGAACTCTAGCCACGCACCGGCTAATTTCAATAAAACCAACGTTTGTTTTCACATCCCCAGCCGGCTGTGATCTCTTCCACACCCATGCATTATGCAAAACACATCTCTTTGTAACTCTACGCAAACATACTTTAATTCGGTTTCGTAGCAGGAAGAGCGTATAACGATTCTCTCTGTCTCTATTTCTTCGTTCTTCTCTCCTCCGAGTCCAGCGCAGCTCTTTTATCTTCTTCGGTTGCTCTTGCTGCGCTGGTGCTGGATTAGCCTTTAATTTCGTATTCGTTTTGCTTTAAAAACGCGCGCGTAACTAGTTTAGGGATAAATTGGTTTTCGTCAGCCTCAGCTCCGTGCGATTTAAAGGACGTATCCCTCACTGACTCAAACTCACTTAGCCCGTTTTATTTTTTGCGTGTTCGCACGACTCAAAGGAAAATGAAAATGATATTTTGATTTCAACGATGTTTGTCTCGAAAAGTAGGTTTTCAAATTAAATTCCGGCAAGAATAGCTTTGAAGTAGGAACACTAATCATTGGATAATTCAACCATCCTACAATCACACTGAATTAGGTTATTTTTGCAAATATAATTGTAAAATTATAATAACGACATTTAATATTAAACTTTATGCTTGTTAAATTATTACAAACAAAAATAAAATATTAAAATATTGTTATGTAATATTTTAAAATAACTTATTCCATAAATGCAAATATCTAGTTTAAATGATGGCAATAAAAATAAATTCTCATTTTCAATGAATAACATTACGAACGAATAATAAAATTTCATCAGCAATTATAATTTGCAGGAGCAAATAAACTAAAATCAAATGGAACAAAACGACCACGCAAATGTTTCAACAATTAACGGAAACAAATTTTCATTAGCAGCCGCCCAATTACAATAAAACATTTATTTTATAACCTCAGGCAATGATCACGAAATTGCCAGCGACCCAGACCTTGATTCATTCAACGAATTTCGCTCGCAATTTGATGGTATTTAGAACCTAATGTATATGTTATAGCTAATACTATTTTATGAGTAATAAAATAAATAAATATATCATCACGCCTTATACCCATTACGGGCGTGGCACCCTGCTTACGCAGATCTCGGTATGTGACATATTTTGTTGTATGAAATGCGGTTAGCAGCCGTCAAGTCATAGCCACCAAAGTTGTTAGTGGAGGGGTAAATTTTAATTGGCAACTGTCGGAAGTGGGAATCGAACTAAGGATCTCGCGATCCACAGTCCGATAAGTTGCCACGGAGCTATTTACCCCATAACATTGAGATAAAATGGAACATAGGACATGTGGGTTTTATAATTTAAAATAAAATGTGTTTCAAAATTACGTCGGTATAAAAATAAATAAAAAGTTTGATGTAGACACCACGTGACTTCCTTGTAAAAACCCTTCGAGCAAAGTGCCCTTTTGGCACTGCCATTTACAATAGGCGCACAATTTGTTTTATTCGAGATACATACTTATGTACATACATACATTCGTACGTACAGACATCACACCGAAACTTGTCAAAATTGATTAGAGATTGTCAAAATGGATATTTCCGTTGAAATCTGGAAAGCGGTTTTTTCCGCGATTGCAAAGTACGAACCGATAGACCACCGGATATAAATTAATTTTTTAAGAAAATTCTAGTGCTACTACAACTACCACCTCCAGTTTTTTTTAATTCCTCCAATATCAAATCAGATCATAATGTGTAGATTTTAATTTTGAATAAGAAATTTTATAATATTTAATATTAATAATAATAATTAATATGGGGTAAATAGCTCCGTGACAACGTATCGGATTGTGGATTACGAGATCCTCAGTTCGAATCCCACTTCCAACAGTTACAAATTTAAATTTACCCCTGTGGTTCCCTCTCCACTAACAACATTGGGGTCTATGACTTGACGGCTGGTAACCGCATTTTATACACCAAAATATATCACTTACCGAGAACTGAGGATTGCCTGCAGAGTGCCACACCCGTAATGGGTAAAAGGCATGATGATATATTTATTTAAAATATTTTCACAGGATTTTAAAGTTGTTGTCTACTGTCTGAATTAATTTCACTGGTGCATTTTGCAAGTGTATGTTGTCTGCTTGAGTATCTCTCCAATTTGTCATAAGAACGTCACATTTTTCTCATATTCAGGGTGAACAACTTGTCGGCCACGAGACAACATTTATAACCTCAAACATCGGTAACAAAACACTATCAGGTCGGATTTGATCGAGTACACATTTATTTGCTGGCGTTCCTACACGAATCCGCAACTACCAGTACTACCACGCTACCCATTCGAGTCATAAAAACCGCGAGTCCGAGAGCATTTCAAGTGCGAGTGCCAGGCCAGGCCCGTGGGCCGAGTGATATAGTGGAGCGACTTGGCACCGACTTAGGCTACGCCCTGGACTTAGTGGTGGCTTCCCAGTTAGGCCTCTCGCATTTCGGACGATAGTTATATTTGTTTCCATTTCGTCAACGCAAAACGCAAATTCATCCTATCGGCACTTTATAATCAGGTACCATATTCTACAAAGCTAATATTTAAAATTGCTGCGGAATTATTTTAAAGTATACTCTATTATTATTATCTACAAATTATTATAGTCAAATTGGAATTATTTATTGAGTCATTGATTAAGGACTATAAAGGAAATTCAGCCCCTTGTAATACGAATTCATAATGAGAACTTTTTTATGTGTTCTTGTATTTCGATAGACAAAACGCGTGTAGTTAATGTTTATTATTTTAGAGTCGCCTGCCTTAAAATAAATGAATAATTGCAGTACAATTTTCATACCGTAAGTACTTATTAGTAGTCAATAATTTCTTGGTCTGCTATAAAAGATAGGATACAAATTAAACTATTGAAATTACATGAACTTTCATAGTCTTTGCCATTGCAAGTAAGTGGCCTAGATGGAAGTGTGCGAAATGAGAATTGGTCGACCGCTCGGTTCCGTCTCCAGGAATAAATATTCCTAAATGCAAATGTACGGACACTAAATCTTACAAGGTGCTCCAGACATGTAGGTGCGAATGCGAAGCGTTATGTTATTCTTACAGGGCGCATTTTTATTCCGCGAGTTCGATAAATCATTTATAATGAATGGTCTGAAATGAAATGTTGAAAAATATCTTTCTTTGATTTGTCACCTGGTGTAATTTATTACAGTTAATTGTTTTTGATGCAAGAGAAGTGAAGAATGGCGTATTAATAATTTCATGAAAATGACACTTTATCATATTTGTTTTCATAAATTAAATTGCCTACCTTTGCAGAGAAGAGTAGATAACGTATTGCATAGAATTTGGCACAGGTATGAAATATTCGTATATTGTTTATATTCGTAGTTAAATAAAAATATTAGTTTATATCTGACCAATTTCTCAATGACGTTTATTTGAATTAATAGAGGTTCGTCTATGTATTTATTTACTCATGATGAGTAATAATAAAATAAGTAACGAAGCTTCATAAATATATGTTGCATGACAGCCAAAGGATTGAGTTGATTTTGGTCATAATTCCAAAACCGGATATGGAAGTTTACTTGACAAAAAAATTATTTATTGAAATGTGGAATCAGCTATTAAGAATAGTTTGAAATAAAATATAATTGCAATAATATGAAGAATATAAAATTATTATTTGCAATTTTAAATAAATAAATCAGCTAAATATTATATTTGATATCCAAGAGTTTCATCTACATCCATCATCCAGCCAAAAAATAGGCCTTATCATAATACACTATCTTGACATACAACTGTAAGAAAAATTAATATTTACGTACGCCATTAAGGTATTTATTCATTGACGTTGCTATTAGCAACAGTGATTAAATTGGTTTATATATGTTGTTTGAAGAATATTTAAGAATAAATTCGCAAAAATATGTTTTAAATTTGAATTGTCAATTACTCGTATATGTTATACATTATGTATTTATAAATGGGTTTAAATCTCAATACAAATATCGGACTGTGTGTGTAATCTATCGTCAAACTATGTAAAAGGAAAATTATGCAGAGATTTTAACAGTTGTAAAACTGCAAACCTAATCTTAAATGGTATGCTTAATGCGCAGTGAAAAATAATAGATTTTAGATTTCATATAATTCTTGGGAATTTAAATCTTATTATCAATATATCCAATACTAATTATTTGAGATAAATATAATGTATTAAGTAATTATTTGTATGGAAAAGTGAACATTGTACATGTTTGAAGCCATCACAATATACGAATAGGTATTTCTTATATCCTAGTAAACAAATAAAATTAATATTTACTCACGTATGACTATGACTTCGATAATTGAATCTCCAGTTGTTAGAGAAGAATACAAGAGCAATACCTAAACACTCCATTTCACAGCACTATTGAAACTGAACTAAATTTATTTGCAAACGTGCACGTCAGTACCATTTAAATAATATGCTGTTCTGAATCTGGAGCTAGCGTCAGTTTAAACTTGTTCAAACGTAATCTCACATATCAAATACGAACGTAAAATTATTGTATAAATATGAATCAATACAAATATATTATTTTTTGTAATGCTACACTTAATAAAGAACCCATAATAAAATAATATGAAAAAGACCATCATGCATAAAGCACTAATATATCTAACAAAAGTTTTGGCAAATATTTCAAGCTGTTTATGTACAAAAATAAAACCATATTAGTAATCGCAAAACTCTTATTATATTTAATAGGTATTATATTTATTAGAAACTGTAATATATTATTAGAGTATAGACCAAAGAGCATAATTTATTTGCAATGAAAACTTAATAAATTATAAATTGAAATGTTTAAATCCTAACGTCCAATAAGTTACAGACAAAATGCTGTCTAAAATAATATTCTAGTATCTTTTATAATAGAAATTGAAGACCGGAGGATATTTTCCCAGTTCAGTTCTCTGAAATTTACAAAATACTATGTGAGTGTGAAAATGATATATTGAACATATAAGGAGAACTGTAACAACAAGAATTTAGGAAAAATCTGATGTTCCTAGGCATGGCATTTATTCTTGCGTAGAATACATTTTCAAGAAACAAATATTATAACTAGATCAGAACGTGCCAATGGCAGGTTTGTAAGAGAAGCTATAGAAATCTCTCTGTTTCTATTTATTTGTTTATATTGTACCTTGTTTTTCATCACAAAAAAACTACATGGAATAAAATTTTTAATAAATATATTGCTGAACTAAAACCTAAGAGTGTAATGTTTTCCCAATTTATTGGTAAATTACTTTATAAATAATTTTTTTTTTAAATCACAAGAAGCTCTACAGAAACTATAAACAAAAAGGAAAAAGAAATAGGGGAAAACCAACGAAATTGGTAAAGCTATTGGAACCAAATCCTTGCAAAAAAAGGCGAAGAAGAAATAGAAATTTCATTAAATCCAGAATTCTTTCAACTCCTATAAAATGTACATCTACCAACACCCCACATTGCAATAATTCAAATTTTACTTAAGCCCCAAAATAAATCAACCTCGAAATTCATCCCCAAATGCGCATCTTTAATAGTTCACCCTCAAAAAGAAACCGTGGATCAATCCCCTAAACTACAAAGAAAAGAAAAATAATTCCACATGCATGCATTCCAATTAGAAACTATCACATCAACAAAGGGATGTTAATCGAAACGTCCCTGCTTCTGCTCCCCTCACCGGTAAAGCAGCAGGGCGAGTGTTTTTTTAATTCAGCGCAGTCAATTGTCTGTCAATGACAGACTGCGACGCGACGGTGGTGACGGCGCCGCGACGCAAGATCAAAGGCCTGCTGCGAGGTTGTGACGATGGCATAGTGACGTGTACCGTGTAGCATAGTGACGTGTCTCGGGATAAAGTAGAAAAATATACGTAGCAGAATTTTTAGAGTACAAATATTTAATAATGTGTGTAGTTATGAAACTAAATTTTTTCACTTTAGGATACATCGAGTGTCCAATTTGAATTTTGACAGAAACAAATGTCCCGCTCGAAACACTTAAAACATTTTGTCATTAGATGTCTTTATGTCTAGATATTAATATTGGAATTGTTAATATTCTATTAAAAAACAATTACTGTAGACGAACCCAGTAAATATAATATAATAACTATCCATAGGATAAAACTCTAAATCCCGATAGTATAAAGAAATGTAACTGTCACTTAAATTTAGTGTTTCCCAAGAATCAATAAATAATCTGGATCTTGTCTTGAAATCAAGACAATACCAAGACAAGAGTATTTTTTATTTTATTCTTGTCAAGAAATCTTGATATCTTGATAATACATTTTCCATTCCGCATTTATGATTAAAATATAAAATTTTATTTAGGTTCGATCCACATTTGTACAAATGTACACAGATCCTAACACCATCTGGCGGCCTCAATGTAAAGCTTAAATTTTTATAAATATGCGACAGAAGATTTATAAATACGTGACGTAAAGATTTTATACATAAATTTTATGCCACAAATATATAAAGTAGATAATTTATAAAATGTGTAGCCAACGCTACAAGCGTTCGGATTGGATAAAGCAATACAGAAAGAGGATTCCCCTAAAATGCCAAGAATCAAGAAATATCAAGTATTCTTGACACAAGACAAGAAATATGTTGCCACCATAATAATAAAACATTAAACAAATCAATTTTTAATATGAATATGATTCAGCAGAAAATAATTTTGAAGTTATAAATTATCGTTGAACAACATGTGTGAAGCTCTGCCAAGGTACTCGTCTCATGAATCATAATATTCAAGAAGCTACCTACGTAGCTTTAACGTATTCCCAATAATAACATGCAGCATCAATAAATTGCATTTAATTTGTAAATTTGCTTAACAAACTAGCAGTTATCTCACAGCCTACTGATCAGTAGTACCAACCCTACAGCATTATAGTGTGAAATAAATATAATGTTTGCTCAGACATAAATGGTAGGCTGGAATCTTGAACCTGAACTAAAGAAATTAGCATCTGAAGCATAGAAACCATGGCGAAACTGCAATTTAACGGATTAGCTGACGCAGCCCACTGTTTGAATTTAAATTATGATAAATAAATCCTTGATCTATTCGCATGACAAAGGACTTCATGGACACAAGACAAATTTAATAAATGTTTCTTGCCTCGTTACAAAATACAAGTAGAACGAAAATTATTATTGCAGTGATATACCGGTTAATAAAAAATGTAAGATAGTGTTTTGTTGAGACAGACGAAGAAATGTCGTATCGAATCGAAGAATTTCTTTCGAACAGTGATTATTACGATTTCATGGACTGTGTTGCATGGTTTTCTGCTATTTATTTCATGAGGAAGCAAATGTTTATAAATAACTTTGAAGAGAGATTTATTGGTGTATTTAAAAACGATTCAATACAATATGTAGTTGTACATTTTACGGCAACAATTAAATACAAGGATTATTCCTTCAAAAAGCTTAAAATTAATACGTAAATGGAGACAGTAAGAGAAACATATTTCAAATAATAATAAATGTAGATAATAATATTTAAAATATTATCCTAATAAAAAAATTGTCATTTAACCGTATTTTGCTGAGATATTTCAAAATAATTTGAAAGGGCTTCAAGTAAACTACCACTTTTGGATATTGGATGAACACAAATAACTAATCAGATCTTCCAAAAGAGATACAATTGATATATACAAAGTATAAAAAAAATTTGTTTAGTAGTTTTTGAGAAACTATAACTCACACAGACTGACATACTGACAGACAAACAGACCGACACACACAAAAACATCATCGAGAAACTGTTAAAATTATATTCTAGGAACCCTAAAACGTGCTTATCAACTGAACTCACTACCGAATTTTTAGCATGTTTCCTATACCTTCCTTATAGGATGTGGCGGGAATTAAAAAACAATTGACGATCGTTCTAAATGTTATTTTTGATATATTTAAATTTAACTCTTCTCCATGAGACTTTTAATTTGATACCAAATTCGATAGGGTTTGAATAACTTGCATGAAAAACAATTAGCGACCGTCAAACATTAACATTTGATATTTGAGGTAAAATTTTCTCTCTTGACCAAAAATTAATTATTTGTGTATAAATACTCCCCAAAAATTTGGTCTAATTACAGCTCTTACATTATTTGATCTTAGATATTTTGTTCCAAGCTCACTTATGTTTCTTTGTCCACTCGACTGACAATTCTTAGTATCTTCACTAGTATTGTAATATACTATTTTATTTGTCCACTGTACATAAACATCCAGTTTGGCAATTAATTATTGAAATCAACCGAGCTTTTCATAGTACTATGAATATTAACTAAAGAAATCACTGAGAATTCAGAAATGTGCTATCCTGCAAACGAAGCCTTGTTACTGTATCTAAATTTATGCTCGTAATACAAAAAAGTACGAGATATCATTTTAAGTTTTAAGATATTAGATAGTACTATGCCTAACTAGGTGAAGAAAAAAACCTACAAAATGAAGCACTCTAAATCATCTTAGTTAAACATCTCTTGTTGCTTTCTCAGTCACAGATCCCAGACCAACATCTTGACACTTGACTATCGATTACAAAGATTTGAAAGGCGCGCGAACAAAAAGAAAAACAGCTTTAATAGTGACATCGAAGTCGGCGGCGTGTACCACGTGTCCTGTAATCATACAGCTCATATACTCCAATCTCTGTAGTCATCTCTACTCTGCACACAGCATCCCAACACACGGCCAACAAAAATACCTGAGAAGATACGGACAATAGGACGTGGTTACCTCGGCAGAGGCGCTGCTAGCGTTATTTTGTTCAGGTTAATTGAACGGCAGCTCAAGTAAGTTATTAGTAAAGCGTATCGAAATTAATTTGTATGAAAATAGTTATAGATTCTACTAGTTTTTTGGTTAAGTTTCCGTGGGAAATATTTTGTAATCACAAAATTGTACTCGTAATACAGGTTATAAATATTGAAGATTTTTTTATACTACGGTTTTTCAAGATAAATAAAATATGGAAGTATATATTTAAAGTAATTTATAAATTTATTAGTCCACCATTAATAAATCTTTATTTTTATACTTGCAAGTAATACATGATTTTCGAGCAAGCATCAATACCTGGGGTATTTCTTGAAATATGTGAAAATCCTTAACTGAAATTCTTGAATTAGCTATAAAAAAATTGCCAATAGTTACATATTCAAGAATATCTTACCGATATTGTTAATAAATCACCAAACATCCTTAAATTTTCAATAAATTTTACCTGAAAATAATGAAATAATTGAATAAAAATCTATTTTATTTGCAATCGGCACTAAGGTGCTCAAAAATCGTCATTAAAAGTTCAGAAATCGTCACTATAATAACCCATTATACGATGATTTTGATCAACACAGTGTTGGCAACCGTAAAATAATTATTGTATAAGTAGGATACTTTTGACAGATGTGTGACGTATTGTAGTAAATTTATACGTAAAATGAAACAATATGTGCAAGAAGAATTAACTAATTAATTCCGATGAAGAAATTGAGGACAAAACACATAATTTTGAGTGTTATTTAAGATAACTTCAATGTTCAAGGTTGCCAACACTGAGTGCCAGTTCTAATTGACAATTGACAGATGTATAAACTTAACCTATATAATATTTTTATAGTTTTTTCTAGTTTTCGATTTCAAATAAAACTGAATATGTACCTCGGCCCAAAAGTTCCCTTTTATCACTCACATGGTTTATTTTCCTCCTCTTTACGGGCCTCGGCAACTAATTCCATATTCGTGAAAAAAGTTTAACTTCAGTGCCTTGATACATAAATAACTATTAGGGGATCAAATAGCATTGTTGCTCTACATACATATGCTGAATGATTCATTATGAATAGGTGCGGATCATTTTCAAGTTTTAATTGATTGTTTATTTTCATTTAAACACTGGCGGAACAAAAAAAGGAAAACTAAATAATTAATGAAATTTTACAAATATATTAATTTGTACAATTCAGTCAGTTTTGATCGAAAATAAAATTTTCTATCCTGTAAATATAGAAATGACTAGTTTTCGGCTCTGAAAGCATGTCACGATTGCACCTATAACATCTTCCTTCAATCCACAAGATTTCTCTGTAAAACCTTAAATCGTAACTATGACAATAATTACTTTTCTGATTACAGCGCCATCTATCGCGAATCGGACAAAAGTTTCATACAAAACCTACTTAGTTTTAGTCG
This sequence comes from Poecilus cupreus, assembly GCA_963942605.1. NCBI lineage: Eukaryota > Metazoa > Arthropoda > Insecta > Coleoptera > Carabidae > Poecilus > Poecilus cupreus. The sequence continues at coordinate 11,741,862 of OZ012732.1, forward strand.
TATTATCCAAATGTACAATAAATAATGAGGGTTCCTATTTAATAATTTAAAGAGAACATAAAATAGCGACTTTTCCACATCTGTTTGAAGAATTCCAATCAATGACAACAGGTATTATGTCAGTTTGCTTTCCTTTTTTCCACGAATTTCATATATTTCATGAAAGCAAAATAAAACATTATAAAAGTTAGGCATTTTTTGATGTTGCATAGTGTAATTGACAAAGCTGTAGATGAGTTAAGTTTTTTCTCTATTTCTAAATGCCCCATCCACGAGTCGCCTCTGCAGGCGACACAACAAGTTCAACATTAGCGTTGGGTCAGGATTCGATAAATGCATCGATAGGCATCGGACATATATGGCCACCGTCGCCGACAAAGACAGCAGAACAAGCCAAGGCAAGGCTCTGCACAAGACATCGACATCGCCTTCGACTTGGCATAGTCGATACTGTTCGAACAAGCGTCACGCAGCTTTCTCTTCACCCAGCCCGCGATGTCTAAATTAAGCGGCGAAACCAGCTCCACTTCAGATTTGCATATCGCGTTAATGATTATGACTCATTAATTAAGATGGAAAATGTGGTAAATGGACAGCCGCACACTTTGGTATTACCGTGCTAAATTTATAAGTAGCTTCGTATAAAAAACCAAAACGTCTCCAGAGACGGACTGCATCGTCAAGAATTACTAAGCAATGAACAATTTGTTACAACTATGCATTACTACCAAAGTTTATGAGTACAACTCCATAGTTTAAATAACAAATACACTTAATGTCATCACTATCCGTCAAAAAGAGCACCCGAAAACAGCTAATAATAAACAGATATTGTGTTGATTTAATTTAATTATCTTTAATGAATTTAAATAGCTCGGTTCGCTGATGTAATATTCTTTGGTTTTTGAAGACGATCTCATGATAAATGTTTATTGTATATTAAAAAACCAAATGCTATTTATTAAGATATTAAAAATTCTAGGTTTTATAAGAAACGTATTTTGCAAAGGATTGACATGCATTGTAGTCATTTTGTTTTGGTTATCATATAAAAGTTAGTATGTAAATCTATAAATATTTACTAACATTCTACGTGAAATAATATTGTATTTCAATAAGAAATTTTTACTTTTTTGAAACATTGAATATATTTTTTTTTTTTTTTTTTTTTTTTTTAATATATTTAATTTACCAGACCAACAGAAAATTTGTTATACATGGTATTTTTAACAATATTTTATAACATTAATGGAGTCGATGTATACATCCTCCTGTGGCATAAATAGTGTTCATTAATAATTATTTAACCTAGTTCACTAATGCACTGTTTATATTATTATATTGTCTGTTTTTTTTTTTCACAAGTCACTAGTCACTATCACTGTGTTCATCTTCAGACGAGAGTAATAAATCTTGGGGTAACCTTTTTCTAAGTCTAGTTCTTCGACTTCTTTGTCCTAAGTTATAGTGTTCTGCACCAGTGCATGTTGGTATTCTGTCTAAGAATTTTTTTGTTATATTTTTTATTTGCTCTTTTATTGTGTTTATTCCCATTTCTCTATGTAACTGGCAATTGCGAACAAACCAGGGTGCGTTTAAGCCAATCCTTAGGATTTTGTTTTGAAAGATTTGAATTTGGTTGATTATTGTTTTAGCTGCGGTTCCCCAGACTGGGCAAGCATACATCACAATTGGTCTTATAATGGCCGTATAAATTAGTTTTACATATTCGGGTTTCAGGCTTGTTTTCCGATTGGTAATAGGATAGAGCATGCCTAGCCTCTGTTTTCCTTCCTTTATTTTTTTTTCGATATGCGAAACATTGAATATAGCATATGTGTTTCTATCATTTTATTCTATTATTATTTTAAATTTTATTTTTCAGGTCAAATAAATTAGGCGCAATTAGTATTTAATAAGATTGCATCGTCGCTTCAACAGGAATCATTAGTGGCCAGCTAAAAAATAAATAAGCTGTTGTTAGAGTAGACGGATGTTTTCTATCTTCTCATCTCTTTCTAACACATTGAAGGAATACAAGTGAACGTAGAGTGGAGTACTACAACAGCGCGATACAAGTATCTAATTGAAATTCCTTTTCAATTTGTTCGTTCACTCGCCACTCGTTCGTCTCAGAGCAAAGTCGCGTCGCGTATTCCGCCTTCCTAGAAGGCCATCATATCTAATTCAGGTCGCGAAACTTGATCCGCTGGGTGGAGGGAACGCGAAAGGGGCGCAGAGCATCTCAGAGAATTGCCTCTACGTGAGGTTCAACCTAGATCTTCGAAAAAAAAATTAAAAAGGCGAGTTTTATCAAAATTCTCTGTAGATGTTGTCGGTCCGGGATGTGCCGGTGCACCGCGACGTGTGTGTTATCGTAGGGGTGTAAGGCTTCATACTATTGTTCAATAGGCGTAGAGTAGTCCTTTGTTCCCATTGCGAGGCTTCAAGAGGTGCGTGAGTCACGCCGTGATGAAAACTATTGTGCCAATAGTATAGTCGCCAAGCCCCGTAATGCACCCGCGTAACTAGGCGAATTCCTCCATGGGAGGGGCGTACACCGGCAAAGTGTAACGTTTTGCTAATTGACAACACGCTCCGGTTGTTGTCCTAGAGTCAATTGCGCCCTAGATTGTAAGTTAGCTACAGTTCGGAAACTGTTAGGTAGGGCTAGACAGGCAAGAAATAACATCATTGAAACCATCATTGAAACCATCATTGAAGCCAACATTGAAGATGGGGGTGTGCTGTGGGATGAATGGTGTGCTGTGGGATGAATGGTGTGCTGAGGAATGAATGGTGTGAGCTGAATGAATGATAACCATAACTTGTTCTCTTGTACAATTCACTGCCTTTTATTTTGAGTTTATGTTTCAGATCATCAAACATCAACAAATATTGTATTTCCTAATCACAACATGTATGTTTATTTCAGGTTCACAATTAATCTTTTATCTAATACATTGTTTTTATGTTTATAGGAACAGGTGGACAACATCAACAAATATTTTCTCCTAACTAATGTATGTTCTTTTCAGCTTCACAGTTATTCTTTTATCTAATGCATTATTTTTATGTTTATAGGGACTCGTGGACAACATCACCGGAGCCTTCATCATCTCACCCCGACCATCTGGGCTTCCGTCCGCGCCTAGCTTTAAGCAGGTCAATGGTACCCAGCTTTTGCTGTGGTAGTGCGTTTTAAAGCTCATTTTTTAATCATCGTCATCGGATCCTGCATCATCAACATCAACATCTACACCTGGAGGGCTCAAAACCCTTCGGCAACATTCATCAGGACCGACGCCCGCTGCCAGTAGCTATAATGTAAGAAAATTAATTTTATTCATAAAAAAAATAATCACAATTTTCATTCATATTTAAGTTTTGATTATTTTTTAGAAAAATGTTATTTAAATTATTTATATATTTGTTTTGATTGCTTCTAATTTTGTTTTGTGTGTTTACAGATACAGTTGCAGCAGCGATGAAGCCGCACCCCTACTTCAGGTTTTGCCGGGAGTTTTCCTGGAGGGCTAAGGGAGGAATTTCCGGGGGTGAGGTCAGCCTTCTCTCTCTAGTCAATGCAGGAGACTGATCCAGGCTTTACATTTCAAGTTGAAATTTTTATACAAACATTAAATATGCATATATCTAATGTGTATACTTCGTTAATACAATAAAATAAACTACCAATAATTATGTATTTTTACTTTATTAAGTATCCCTTAAACTAATTATATTTTCAGATTACAAAATAAAAATATCTATATACTCAATATGTATTTTTTATATTATAATTTCCCATTATACCCAATACCTACTTATTCATATTAAAAAAATAAAGAAATAAGTTATATATTTAAAAATTATTTGCAAAATGTTTTTTTATTCTATAAGCACTTATAAACCAAATTTAATAATTATATTTTTTTGATTTACTTAAATATCCTAAGTTTACAACACTTTTATAAATGTCAAGCATATGAATTGTTTCTCTTATTAGAAATTCTAATATATTATACTAAATAAATAGTGATTTCTATTGATATGTTTCAAGTAAATGCGTTATTATATGCGTTATAAAATAAATCAGATGAAATTATTTGAGCCCGCAAAATCTAAGCGCCGAATGTCCGCAAGCGACGCGTCGGAGCACTGGTGTCGTTGGCTGAACTTTTGCGGTGATTTTTTTCCTCGTCTAATCGTAAAATAGTTCAAATAAAACTTGTTAAGAATTATATAGTAAACAATTAATGTCAATAAAACTTTACTGCAAAATAAGTAGTATAGCAATAAATTATGAAAATCTGTTTCCAATATATTTGAAATTTCTGGTATATAGTTCTTGATGTTGTCTAAAGGAATATCGCAGATGGCGCCAGCTACCACGCTGAAAAATGAACAAATTAGTAATTTTTCAGGCAAGCTACACACTTGTGGTTTTTTCAGCCAGAAGTCATTTTCTTTGGCTAAGTTTTTAAGCGGTGGTACTTCTACCGCTAATAAGTGGCGGCACTTTTACCTCTACATGTGTAAACACGTCAAAATCTTTACGTAGCGGTCAATTTACAAAAGTAGAAAAAACTGTCAAATGTGTAACCTGCCCTTGTCATAACAATTTTGATCAATGTCCCCTTCCACATAATTATATTTATCGAAAAATCAATAATTTGGATTCGGCGCAATGCGTTTCAATTTGATATTTGAATCGATATGATTTAAAATCATTTATTTCGCTTCATTCATTTAAAAACCTTTTTCGTTAACAGAATAAAGTAAACCACCTATCAATAATTATGTATTTTTACTTTCTATAATCCCTTACACCAATTATATTTTCAGTTACAAAATAAGAAATCCATAAACTAAATACGTATTTTTATTTTATCCAATACCTGCTTATTCAGATGGAAAAATAGGGGAATATGTTATATATTTAAAAAGTATTTGCAAAAGGTATTTTATTCTTTAAGCACTTATAAACTAAATTTAATATAGTGCATTTACATTGTTCTGGCATTTATGAGATTCCATGCCAGTGTGGTAAAGTTTATATTGGCCAAACTGGCAGAACTGTTGCTACAAGATTAAAAGAACATGAGCGACATATTAGATTAAATTAACCAGATAAATCTGCAGTCGCTGAGCATGCCATTCAAGAACTACATGGTATTGATTTTGAAAAAACAAGGATTCTAGTAAGAGAAAATAACTGGTTGAGAAGACTTATTAGAGAAGCAATTGAAATCAAGAGATCTCCAAATAATCTGAACTTGAATACAGGCTTTGAGATCAATAAGTCATGGTTAACTATTATTCTTCATTAATTTTCCGTTTATAATTTGTTTACTTTGATCCATGTTACCCTGAATTTATTTTGTCAACTTGTATCCTTGACTACATATTTATTTGTTTATATTTATATTTCACCTGAAGAAGGCAGCACTTTGCTGCCGAAACGTTGTGTTAATAATAAAATTTGTACAAAACTTAATCCCAGTTATTGTTATTTACATAAATTTAATAATTATATTTTTTTGATTTACTTAAATATCCAAAATTTACAAATCATTTATTTAAATATCAAGCATATGAATTGTTTCTGTTATTTGAGGTTCTAGTATACTAAACCAAATAAATTGTGATATCTACAGATATGTTTTAAGTAAATGCTTCATTATATGCGTTAAAAAAGAGTTCAGAAGAAATTGTTTGAGCCCGCAGATTCCAGGCGCCGAATGTCCGCAAGCGACGCGTCGGAGCACTGGTGTCGTTGGCTGAACTTTTGCGGTGATTTTTTTCTTCGTTTAATCGTAAAATAGTTCAATTAAAACTTGCTAAGAATTAAATAATAAACAATTAATGTCAAGAAAATTTTACTGTAAAGTGACTAGTATGGTTATAAATTATGAAAACTCGTTTCCAATGACTGAAACATATTAGGTTCTGTCATTTATAGGCAAATATCTGAGCTTTATATATGTATGAATGTTTATATCTTATCAGCACATAAATAAATAAAGAAATATTTGTAATAAAATCCTTGGAGAATTGTTAAAGATCATGATTTCTGATATATAGTTCTTGATGTCGCCTAAAGGAATTTTTCAGATGGCGCCAGCTACCACGCTGAAAAATTAACAAAATAATTAAAACTAAGGCAGGCTACACGTTTGCCGTTTTTTCAGCAATAATTCACTTCTTTGGCCAAGTTTTTAAGCGGTGACACTTCTACCGCTAATAGGTGGCAGCACTTATACCGCTTCATGTGTAAACACGTCTAAATCTTTACGAGCGATCAATTTACAAAAGTAAAAAAAAAACTACCAAGTGTGTAACCTGCCCTTGTCATAACAATTTTGTTCAATGTCCCCTCCCACATAAATCTATTTTTCGAAAAATCAATAATTTGGATTCGGCGCAATGCGTTGCAATTTGATATTTGAATCAATATGATTTAAAATCAATTATTTCATTTCACTCATTTAAAAATCTTTTCTAAGATTGGTGTAAGCACGAAATTGTCAAAAGTTGTATTGAATTAAATATATATATACACATATTCAAATGTTTTTTAAAATTAATAATAGCAATGACAGTTTTAAACGAAGCATAAATACACAGCTGAAGTTTTCTGAAGATGCTGTAATATATTCGTGCGATGAACAGGCGTTGAAAATCTCTGGAATGTAGAGCAGAGTGTAATTCAGGGTGAATTTTGTTCAAAATGATGTTTTTGTTGTGTTGATGTTTAAAATATGTTGAAATAAATTTTATATCTTATTGTTTCAAATACCCTAGCGTCATTAAACTTTTTTTTTTCTTGTTAGCAATGACACTTCATTTAAAATGACTGCAACTTACAATGAACCATTTAATTTTTTATTATTGACATATTTCTTTCTTTCTTTTCATAAGTTATTGCTATACTACTTATTTTGCAGAAAAATTTTCTTGACATTAATTGTTTATTATTTAATTCTTAGCAAGTTTTATTTGAACTATTTTACGATTAGACGAGGAAAAAAATCACCGCAAAAGTTCAGCCATGGACACCAGTGCTCCGACGCGTCGCTTGCCGACATTCAGCGCCTGGAATCTGCGGGCTCAAATAATTTCATCTGAATTATTTTTTACCGCGTATTATTAAGCATTTACTTAAAACATATCAATAGATATCTCTATTTATTTAGTATAACATATTTAAATTTCTACTGAGAGAAACAATTCACATGCTTGATATAAAAGATTTGTAAACTTAATATATATTTAAGTAAATCAAAGAAATATAATTATTAAATTTAGTTTATAAGTGCCTTTAGAACAAAAAACATTTTGCAAATAATTTTTAAATATATAACTTATTTCTTTATTCTATAATCTGTATAAGTATGTATTGGGTAAAATGGGATATTAGAAAATAAAAAATACATATTGAGTGTATAGATTTTTTTTTATTTTGTAATCTTAAAATATAATTGGTGTAAGGGATACTATAAAGTAAAAATACATAATTATTGGGAGGTAGTTTATTTTATTGATGTTTGCGTTTTAGGTATATACAATTTTTGATGTTTGTATGTACATTCCAATTTAAAATGTAAATCCTGGATCAGTCTCCTGCATTGACTAGACAGAAAAGGCTGACCTCACCCCCGGAAATTCCTCCCTTAGCCCTCCAGGAAATCTCCCAGCAAAACCTGAAGTAGGTTTGCAGCTTCATCGCTGCTGCAACTGTATCTGTAAACAAATATAAAAAAATAACATTCATTTATGAATTAGAATTTCAATATTAAATAAGTAGTCTGCCATGATATCAAAATTTTTGCAAAATTTGGCTGATTTAAATATTTTAGTCACTTGTTGCTCGTGTAATAAACGGTACTTGCATTAATTACAATTAAAGTTTGCAAATCATATTAAGAGATTTCAAACTAAGTAACTGGTTCATTGTAAGTTTCAGTCATTTGCAATGAATTGTTATAGTTAATAAGGAAAAAATGTTTAATTAACAATTCAGCAGATAACGCTAGAGTATTTGAAACAATAAGATATGTAGTTTATTTCAACAATCCAGAGATTTCCACGCCTGTTCAGCGCACGAGTATATTTCAGCTTCTTCAGAAACCTTCAGCTGTGTATTTAGGCTTTGTTTAAAATTGTCATTGCTATTATTAATTTAAAAAAAGATTTGAGTCTGTTTATATTTAGTTAATTCAATACAACTTTTAACAATTTCGTGCTTACACAAATCTTAAAAAAGATTTTTAAATGAGTGAAGTATAATAAATGATTTTGAATCATATCGATTCAAATTTGAAATATCAAATTGAAACGCATTGCGCCGAATCCAAATTATTGATTTTTCGAGAAATATAATTATGTGGGAGGGGACATTGAACATAATTGTTATGACAAGGGCAGGTTACACACTTGAAATTTTTTTTTTTACTTTTGTAAAATGATCGCTCGTAAAGATTTTGACGTGTTTACACATGTAGCAGTAAAAGTGCCGCCATTTATTAGCGGTAGAAGTGCCACCGCTTAAAAACTTGGCCAAAGAAAGTGACTTCTGGCTGAAAAAACGGAAAGTGTGTAGCCTGCCTGAAATATTACTATTTTGTTAATTTTTCAGCGTGGTAGCTGGCGCCATCTGCGATATTCCTTTAGATAACATCAAGAACTATCTATATAACAGAAATTTCAAATATATTGGAAACAGATTTTCATAATTTATTGCTATACTACTTATTTTGCAGTAAAATTTTATTAACATTAATTGTTTATTATTTAATTCTTAGCAAGTTTTATTTGAACTATTTTACGATTAGACGAGGAAAAAAATCACCGCAAAAGTTCAGCCAACGACACCAGTGCTCCGACGCGTCGCTTGCGGACATTCGGCGCTTAGATTTTGCGGGCTCAAATAATTTCATCTGAATTATTTTTAACGCATATAATTATGCATTTACTTGAAACATATCAATAGAAATCACTATTTATTTAGTATAATATATTAGAATTTCTACTAAGAGAAACAATTCATATGCTTGACATTTATAAAAGATTTGTAAACTTAGGATATTTAAGTAAATCAAAAAAATATAATTATTAAATTTTAAATTTAAACTTATTCCTTTATTTTTTAATCTGAATAAATAGGTATTGGGTAAAATGGGAAATTATAATATAAAAAATACATATTGAGTATATAGATATTTTTATTTTGTAATCTGAAAATATAATTAGTTTAAGGGATACTTAATAAAGTAAAAATACATAATTATTGGTAGTTTATTTTATTGTATTAACGAAGTATATACATTAGATATATGCATATTTAATGTTTGTATAAATATTTCAATTTGAAATGTAAAGCCTGGATCAGTCTCCTGCATTGACTAGAGAGAGAAGGCTGACCTCACCCCCGGAAATTCCTCCCTTAGCCCTCCAGGAAAACTCCCGGCCAAACCTGAAGTAGGGGTGCGGCTTCATCGCTGCTGCAACTGTATCTGTAAACACACAAAACAAAATTAGAAGCAATCAAAACAAATATATAAATAATTTAAATTACATTTTTCTTAAAAAATAATCAAAACTTAAATATGAAATGAAAATTGTGATTATTTTTTTATGAATAAAATTAATTTTCTTACATTATAGCTACTGGCAGCGGGCGTCGGTCCTGATGAATGTTGCCGAAGGGTTTTGAGCCCTCCAGGTGTAGATGTTGATGTTGATGATGCAAGATCCGATGACGATGATTAAAAAATGAGCTTTAAAACGCACTACCACAGCAAAAGCTGGGTACCATTGACCTGCTTAAAGCTAGGCGCGGACGGAAGCCCAGATGGTCGGGGTGAGATGATGAAGGCTCCGGTGATGTTGTCCTCGAGTCCCTATAAACATAAAAATAATGCATTAGATAAAAGAATAACTGTGAACCTGAAAAAAACATACTATTGTTAGAAGAAAATATTTGTTGATGTTATCCATGAGTCCCTATAAACAGAAAAACAATGTATTAGACAAAAGGAAAATTGTAAACCTGAAAAAAACATACATGTTGTGATTAGGAAATACAATATTTGTTGATGTTTGATGATCTGAAACATAAACTCAAAATAAAAGGCAGTAAATTGTACAAGAGAACAAGTTATGGTTATCATTCTTTCAGCACACACCATTCATTCCACTGCACACCAGTCATCCCACAGCACACCATTCATCCCACAGCACACCCCCATCTTCAATGTTGGCTTCAATGATGGTTTCAATGATGGTTTCAATGATGTTATTTCTTGCCTGTCTAGCCCTACCTAACAGTTTCCGAACTGTAGCTAACTTACAATCTAGGGCGCAATTGACTCTAGGACAACAACCGGAGCGTGTTGTCAATTAGCAAAACGGTACACTTTGCCGGTGTACGCCCCTCCCATGGAGGAATTCGCCTAGTTACGCGGGTGCATTACGGGGCTTGGCGACTATACTATTGGCACAATAGTTTTCATCACGGCGTGACTCACGCACCTCTTGAAGCCTCGCAATGGGAACAAAGGACTACTCTACGCCTATTGAACAATGGTATGAAGCCTTACACCCCTACGATAACACACACGTCGCGGTGCACCGGCACATCCCGGACCGACAACATCTACAGAGAATTTTGACAAAACTCGCCTTTTTAATTTTTTTTCGAAGATCTAGGTTGAACCTCACGTAGAGGCAATTCTCTGAGATGCTTTGCGCCCCTTTCGCGTTCCCTCCACCCAGCGGATCAAGTTTCGCGACCTGAATTAGATATGATGGCCTTCTAGGAAGGCGGAATACGCGACGCTACTTTGCACTGAGACGAACGAGTGGCGAGTGAACAAACAAATTGAAAAGGAATTTCAATTAGATACTTGTATCGCGCTGCTGTGGTACTCCACTCTACGTTCACTTGTATTCCTTCAATGTGTTAGAAAAAGATGAGAAGATAGAAAACATCCGTCTACTCTAACAACAGCTTATTTATATTTTAGCCGGCCACTAATGATTCCTGTTGAAGCGACGATGCAATCTTATTAAATACTTATTGGGCCTAATTGATTTGACCTGAAAAATAAAATTTAAAATAATAATAGAATAAAATGATAAAAACACATATGCTGTATTCAATGTTTCAAAAAAGTAAATAATTTCTTATTGAAATATAATATTATTTCACGTAGAATGTTATTAAATATTTATAGATTTACATACTAACTTTTATTTGATAACCAAAACAAAATGACTACAATGTATGTCAATCCTTTTTGAAATATGTTTCCTATAAAACCTAGAATTTTAAATATCTTAATAAATAGCATTTGATTTTTTAATATACAATAAACATTTATCATGAGATCGTCTTCAAAAACCAAAGAATATTACATCAGCGAACCGACTTATTTAGATTCATTAAAGATAATTAAATTAAATCGTCCGTACACAGCACTGAGTTGCAAAGAATTGGAATATATACTTGAGTTACGACAATTTTTAAAACATATAATAATATAAATATTATAGTGGATACATTTATTAAAAGTATTGAAAATATAGAGCAATATTCTTTTTAAATGCTTATGTTTCAAACGTTGAAAATTACCTACACTAGACCCAAACCTAACAACTACACCCCTGGATTTAGGGTAGTTTTTAATACAGCTGTCTAAAATTGTTTTGATATTCATTAGGGAATACATTTATTTTGAGTAGTTCTTAAAATCCAAATGTGCTGGAGAGAGACAACACGATAGCTGCGGCTACCTAAATCCGATGTGTGGCTAAATTAAATTAATCATCACTGTAATACAAATACATTTTGCTTTTAAACATATTCAAATAAAATCTTAAAATAATTTTACATGTAAGGGTAGTTATTCCTAGAAAAAAATTTTTTTGCGAAGGATGTAATGCGAATTCATTTGTTTTGTTACTGTTTTAATAAATTTATATCAAAAACTAGATGTCTTAGAGCCATTTGAACTAGTATTCATCTTTGAAACATGAAATAAATTCATACCACGCCAAACACAGACAGTGCTTATTTATTACTAGGACTGTACATTGTTTTTTTAAACTAAAATTAAATTGATTATTTATTATGCACTGCAATGATACCATAGACTATTTTTTATTATTTTTTTTATGAAACTTTATTAGAAGTGAAAACCCGATGTGAAAATTCCATATATTACCGGAGATATGATTTTTTAAAGTTTGTGTGACGTCACGGGAACTGCTCAAGTGGCTCCAAAACAACGATTTTTCATGATAGTAGATATTAATATATTTTTTGATGTAAAAATTATATTTACATATTATGTATAAGTCTTAATTTACAACAATTAATAAATAAAGATATAATTCCTTTTCCAACTTTAGAGTATTTAACTCGATATTCGAGTAAATAACATAAGAAAGTTTGAGAACAGTAATGTAACCTTACCTCAGCAAACAATTTTATTCAATAGTTTCTGAAAACATTGCATTCAAATTTAGATTGAACTCGTTTAATATTTTATTATTGACATATTTCTTTTTTCTTTCAAATTTATTGGAAAGAGATTTTCATAATTTATTGCTATACTATTTATTTTGCAGTAATTTCCTCTGAACTCTTTTTTAACGCATATAATGAAGCATTTGCTTTAAAAATGTCTGTAGATATCACAATTTATTTGATTTAATATACTAGAACCTCAAATAAGAGAAACAATTCATGTGCTTGACATTTAAATAAATGATTTGTAAATTAAGATATTTAAGTAAATCAAAAAAATATAATTATTAAATTTAGTTCTTAAGTGCTTAAAGAATAAAATACCTTTTGCAAATAATTTTTAAATATATAACATATTCACATATTTTTCAATCTGAATAAGTAGATTTATTTATTTTGTAACCTGAAAATATAATTGGTGTAAGGGATACTATAAAGTAAAAATACATAATTATTGGTAGGAAGTTTACTTTATTCTGTTAACGAAAAATGTTTTTAAATGAGTGAAGTGAAATAAATGATTTTAAATCATATCGATTCAAATATCTAATTGGAATGCATTGCGCCGAATCCAAATTATTGATTTTTCGAAAAATATAATCATGTGGGAGGGGACATTGAACAAAATTGTTATCACTAGGGCAGGTTACACACTTGATAGTTTTTTTTTTACTTTTGTAAATTGATCGCTCGTAAAGATTTTGACGTGTTTACACATGTAGCGGTAAAAGTGCCACCCCTTATTAGCGGTAGAAGTGTCACCGCTTAAAAACTTGGTCAAAGAAAGTGACTTCTGGCTGAAAAAACGGAAAGTATGTAGCCTGCCTGAAAAATTACTATTTTGTTAATTTTTCAGCGCGGTAGCTGGCGCCATCTGACATATTCCTTTAGACAACATCAGGAACTATATTCTAGAAATTTCATAATTTGAAGCATGATCTTTGACAACCCTTCTAAGATTTTATTACAAATATTTCATGATTTATTTATGCCATGATAAGATATAAACATACATACATATGTATGCAGCTCAGATATTTGCCTATAAATGACAGAAGCTAATATGTTTCAAATATATTGGAAACATATTTTAATAATTTATTGCTATACTACTTATTTAACAGTAAAATTTTATTGATATTAATTGTATATTATTTAATTTTTAACCAGTTTTATTTGAACTATTTTACGATTAGACGAAGAAAATAATCACCGCAAAAGTTCAGCCAACGACACCAGTGCTCCGACGCGTGGCTGACGGACATGCGGCGCCTAGAATGTGCGGTCTAAAAAAATTATTAAAGGAATATTATTTGACAGTGACACATGCTTTAAATTTTTAATTTAAAATGTCAATCGAAGTAGTTACCTTGGTGTTATGTGTTATTATTATTGTTATAAATAAAAAAAAATACTCACTAGTGATTTTTCTCAAAATTATACCCACTAGTGGCTAATCGGTTACTTTCCTTGTTTAAAATCGCCATAGATATAGAGCATTTATTGAAAGGTGTTGGATAAAATAAATATATCATGTGTAAAGTGAATTCAAACAAAACAATTAAATCTGCTAATTATAAATAAGATTTCTTCTCAAACACTATTTAGTATATAAGGATATTTTAATGCAGTATTATTTTAGTAGAATATGAAGGCAGCTGACATTTATAATTATTGAACATATTTGTTCAATATGTATCTTTACATATCCTACAAAAGCATTTTCGTAGTTTTCAATGTATAAATAGTCTTTTAAATCGTTTCACAGGTGCAAGTTCAAATCGGAACGAAAACTGAACGAGTTAGAACTACGAAGTAGAGCACGCCTGCAATACAATTTATAAACGTTATTTGGTTTAGTAGTGCGCGGTATACAGTGGAATCGAGTGTTTAGACAGTGTTCCCCTTCATTTTGTTGATAAAAGGTAGGATTTATTATTATTTATATTGTTTTAATTGTTATGTATGTAATATGTGCCCCATTTACTAAATAAATAGTTTAGTTTGTTGACTTTTAAGTACACAACTCTGTAGTAATGCCTTTACATTATTGAGGGCCAATATTTAACAACTGATGACTGTACATCACACATAGAAATAGACACAATCTTAAATATTATTTTAATTGACATAACATACGCTGTATCCCACTCAGTGGGGTAGAATGAACTCAAAAACACATTCAACCAACAATCAATTTCCTCTAAACTTTTCACTACTTTTGTTTTGTCTACACATTCATACATGCTTGTCTGAAAACATTCGTTCACGCAACAAACCATCAACATATTCCTCGGATGCCCACACAATCTCACATGCACATAATTAATTTCTTAACAACATTCTTCTCAATCTCATTCTCACCATACACCAAAGTATTCCGTATACGATCACTCTCCTCTCAAATACTATCCACACCCAACATTCAGAACCATACATCAATGTAGGCACTAACACACCATTATAAACACTCAATCAAGCAACTCTAGATACATTCACGTTTCGAGTAAATGTACCCAGAGCACCCAATACCTTGCACCCTGCAGACACCCCCTGATAATCTCTCGGTCAATACGTCCATCCCTCGAAAGTTTTAAGCTGCAATAAGCTAGTCCGTCCCTGCCCTCGTTCATAAAACGTATCTGCTGCTTTATGTTTATTTGTGCACGGAATCCATTGCTTAAAGATGCTTGACTAATGATGAAAAAATAGTGCAAAGATTTAATTAACATGTAAATGATTCGCAGTTCGACTGGCTGGATAAGTGGAACATTTATGGATGTATCTTAATGATATTAATTGGTAATTGAGAAGGATAAATCTTATAAATCGTGTCAGTTAGCTTTCATTAAAAATCGCACCTGGTTTTTCAGTTCGCCAATCAGATTATAATTTGCTATGAAAAAGGGCTATTTGTCACGCTTTTCAGAATCTTGTTCGTTCATAAAGTGTTAGTTTTTGTCAAGTCTAACTACTAGAATTTTTCGTAGAAATCAGGACTTTGATAAATTGTTTTCGTTTCTATTAAAAGTGTATTCATAAGTTTTAATAAAAAGTTTCAATTTAAAGTTAACAAGAGAACTAAAAATAGGTATTCAACGACTAGAGTAAATTATTAATAGTCAGTCGCTAGGCGCATCGTCTTCAATTAAATATTAATGTACAAAAGAATCGATTCGATCAGCATTGTTTAGTTTACAGCTCGTATCTGTTCTACATTGTTTATTTTGCAAGAAAACGTAAAACATAAGTAACATTACTTTACATAAAAGGAAAGAAAAAAACATATTTTCACATAAACCGTAGAATTCATTTGTAATAAAATTTTAATACCTCTATTGACACTATTTATTAATAGCTATAAGTTAAATTTGACAAAAGCCATATAGTTCAAGATGTTTACAATAGAGGTGGGTGCCAGCGCTGGGAGTATCTTATATTAAAAATACTCGAACGTATCTAAGATACTTTATATGAGATTTATTCTATTTTATATAAAGTGTATCTTTAATTTAAATACTGTTTTAAAAGTATCTATATCTTTTATCATAAGAAAATATCTTCTTTCTTAAAAAAGTATATTTTACCTTAAAAAAGTGTCTTTTGTCTTAAAAAGTATCTTTTTCCTAAAATATATCTTTAAAAAATATAGTTTTTTTGCCAAATGACATTAAAGGTAACACTTTGCGGAATGTTAACAGTCTGTAAAGTGTAACTTTTACTACCTAGGCTGTTCAAATATTTTACAAAGGATCCGTTCAACAAAATATGTATTAAAAATAACAACTAAATTAGTATTAATTGCAAATCGGCTAAAAAATTATTTGTTCAACTATGTACGAAACACAGATATACAGCTTTGGCAACATTCGTTGATATTATGGTGCCTAGTTAAATAAATAACTATTGCTTCTTTTTATATGTGCCTGTGAATTATTTTGATACATCTGATACATTTTTTTAATGTTTTATCTTTATGTTTTTTTAAATATTTAAAAGTTACTGAGATATTTATTAAAAGTACTTGATTAAGAGATTTAAAAGCATCTAAAATATTTAAAACTATCCTAAATATTTAAAAATATCTAAAATATTTAAAAGTATATAAAATATTTAAAAGTATCTAATATGTTTAAAAGTATCTAAGATAAAAAAATTTTCAAAGCATCTTCAGTTTCGTATGTTCCAAAACCGAACAGTTAACTTTTTATAGAATGACGATATGAAAATTTAAAACTAGTTAAGAATTTTATGCTTTTCATCAATTTCCAAACAATCACCTGAGAAAAATTAAAGTTTTGAAGGCATCAATTTTTTTATTGTTAATTATAATTTACCGTTACATGTCTCGCAACTTAAATAAGATTTTTTTGCTGTTCAGTAAACAGTAATCGATTTATCCACAACACAATATCTAGAGCACAGATCACCGCACGCAACAATGCGGTCTTTCAAAATTCCCAAAATATGCGGAACAACACACGAAGCAGACAATCACCGTATGAGTGCGTGAATAGTCAGCTGATGAATATCATGCGTGAAGCGTGATTTCCTAAATCGTCAAACGAGTGCTTGTGTCCAATCATGGACCTCAGTGTTGTGATATCCGTAACATGAAAGTCTTTCAAAAATGAACTCGCGCTGATGGACAATTTAAATTGACCTTCAAAGAAGTCTATTTAAAGGAAGTTGAAGTTTCATTTTGTAATGAAATCTAGTTGGTGACTTGACGCTTTCTGGGAACAGCAAATTATTTAACGGATAATGAAATCGTTATTTTTTATAAGAAGAGTTCAACTTGCGATGAATACTTTGAATATTGAATAGACTATTTTGAGGTTATGGCGATGGTGATTAAATATTTAAATACATTTGCAAAAAAATTATTAATTTATAAAGTAAAAAATTAAATCGCTCTTGAATTAGACACGCAAATCATTTTCTTTATATTCATGAAAGTACTAATTTATAGTACGAAATTATTATCGCAGTCAATTACTTCTCCATCTTCCCTTATACATAGAATATATAATACTCGCTTTAATCTATTAAAATTAGTAAATAAAGCATATTATTTAGGAAATCAATTCGTACACATAGCTTACCAGGAACAATATAATCTCCAGGTGATTTTTTCGATGGTAAATCTGAAAATAACTGAAGATACAAATGAATTCTGTAACAAGTCAATAAAAAAAACTGATGTAAATTTAACATATTAGTATTTAAAGTAGATGTTGTCTTGTACCTAGTTAACATAATCAACTTGAAGTTAAAAACTAAATTAGATATGATTGATGATAAGTTCCTTTGAAAATTGATCCAAAACCGTCATATAATCAACATATCGCCTATTAATTTCTTTAAAATTAATTAAGCGTATAAATGCCTACACTACCAAATTATTTCAGCCTACATTTTTTCTATTAGAATAACTTAATTCTACCATGATCTATCATCTACAGATACCGGGTATTTCAATGAGAATATTTGACATATTACGAGAAGAAATTTTCATGAAAATTATTTTTTCTACGACCACTTAGAAATTTGGTCAGTGTATGTTTGTTGTTGCTAAGAATATGAGGTACATTGCAAGCATCGTGCGAAATGAATTTGTTTTGTGAGTATTTCAATACAGGTCAGTTCATTTAAGTGCAGGTGCCATTGCTAGGAACTTATTTAGAATTGTCAAATATTGGAATGGTCAAAGCGGGACAAATTTATTATTAAAATTAAATTAATTTGGCAATAATATCGTAGTTTCATACTCATAGGAAATGAGTATCATTCCATGCTCGTTGCACAATATACTATTGATAAATCATGGGATTTGTGCAACATTTTTTTGCAAACCATCATATCCCACAAGTTTGATGGTTGCTTGATAGTCACCCTCATCTTCAGATCTTGCTGATTTCGGAATTTTATAAAGATTCAACAAAATACGAAGAATCAGCTGTTAATCATTCAGAAAAAGAATTTAAAAGGTTTCGAACAGTAGAAATATAACAAGGCTAAATATTGGGATGCGAAAAGTGCCTTAATATGAAGGCAATTAACTGAACCTGAAGTCTGTTTTTTTTTTCAATAAATTGAGTCCAGAAACTATTGATCACACCATATATACTGATGATGTAGACATAGTGAGGACCAAAGATGTCTCGCAAATTTAACGTTCGATTAAAGAAAAATAAATAAATATATCATCACGCTTTTTACCCATTATGTTTCTGGCACTCTGCTTACGCAGATCTCGATAAGTGATATATTTTTCGTATGGAATGCGGTTTCCAGCCGTCAAGTCATAGCCCCCAAAGATGTTAGTGGAGGGGGAACCACAGGGGTAAATTTAAATTGGTAACTGTCAGCTGTGGGATTCGAACTGAGGATCCCACGATCCACAGTCCGATATGTTACCACGAAGATATTTATCCAAATAAATATAGTTATTTTTAAACTGAAATTTTAATTAAGATGTCAAATTGGAAAGGTTACTAGTGAATGTTTAATAATATAGTGTCCATATTTCTTGTTCGACAATATTTAATATTAGACAAAATTTCTTGAACTAAGACATATGTAATATTTATGAGATAAACTAATATGTAAATTCCCAAATTCTCATACTTATTAAATTCATATAAAGACACCTTTGAACACCCAGTATACTATGACAAATTACAGTAACGGGTATTTTTCTTTTAGGCCATACTCATACAAGAGTAAAGATCCCAAGATAAATATTGTGACTAACCAATTAAAATCCACGTGAAAAAAACTAACATTATCATATATAACAACAAGAAAAAACACATATGAACACTCTGCATTATATTTGCATAAAAATGTTATTCATTATTTATGACATAATGTGAAATTTATCATAAGAATGCTTCATGACATCTCAGGCCACACGGAAACTCGATACCGCAACATCATTAAAAGTTACCCACGCCTATGCCGTGCGTTGTTTGCATAAAATCATTTCGCGCACTGCGATATCAAACGTTACATTAAGTAAACGCAGTGCTGTTCAACCTTTTTAATCCAGCCACCTTATAAATCTAACGTCATACCATATTCACACTTATTCCATATCAGAATTGATTATTAATAGAATCCACACTGAAACAATTTCAACAAATTATTTATAATAGTAGCAGTAACAATTGGTTTTTACTCTTTAATGAAGAACAACAAATTTATAGAAATCATTAGAGTTTTTTCTTTAATTTACTTAAATGTTTAAAATGTTTAAACTTGAGGCTGGGACTACAAGGACAATTGCCTTCCTTTGACTATTAAATCAGCTGAAAATATTAACGTTTTTAAATAGAATATGAAATTGTTCCTTCTACAAAATAATTTTTATATCTTATCTGAATTTTTAAAATTATATTTTACATGTATAATTTATGACTTGTTCCATACGCAATGTACTTGTGTCAAAGGAAATGAATAAAGATTTAATTGATTTAATGTATGTATTATGTATATAGACATGAGGTATAGGGGAGCGAAAATTCAGAGGCAAAATAAAAACTACAATAATGCTTTTTGATGCATTAGTAAAGAGCATGATGATGTACGGAGCAGAAGTATGGGGATGGGAGAGACAGGAGAAATTAGAGGTAGTCCAAACCACATACATAAGATGGCCAATAGGACTAGACAAAACAACACCAAATTATATAACCTTAGAGGATATTAAAAGGGACAATCTGAAAATTGATGCAGGGATAGAGCAATGAAATTTGAAGAACACATTTTGATAGGACAAAAAGAAAAGATAATGGATGAATGTTACAAAGAAATTAGAAAAAGAGAGGAAGTAAGAGACAGGATGAGCAAGAGAAGAAAATTCTTTGAAAGCAAAGGATACGCACCGACAAAAATAGACAATGAAAGAGAAAGAGAGCATAAAAGGAAGAATAAGACAAAGAAGCATAAACATTCAGAACCAGGAAAGATTCAGTAACATCGAATCTTCCAAATATAACCCAAAATATAACAACATAAGAACTCTTGGCATACCTAGATATTTGAAATGGGAAAAAATCGAAAACTTTAGGAAGGTAGCAAGGTACAGGAGCGGAAATGAAGAGAAAGCCAACGATTACTGGAAACCATACGAAGAGAGAAGATGCAGACTATGTGAAGAGGGATGGGAAACAATAGAACATCTGTTACAGGAATGCGGGTAACTTAAATAAAAGAGAAGAAACAGAGAAGAAATCCTAGAAGATTCTTGAATAGGGTTAGCATGGATGAAGTTTTTATACATGTACAGAATAAGGCCAAACAACCTTCTTAGTTTCAAAAGAATTCCAGATTTATACGAGTATCTTACCAGACCTAAAGTTAAACCGTAGATGCTCTTCGATAAATCGAAAATTTAATCATTATACTTTAGCTGTCCTATATTTGTAATAAAATAGTTAGTCTTATTTTACTGCTAATTAGGCTTTAAACATATCTGCAAAATTAACAATATGAGTGTCGCTATTTTATAAAATTGCATGATTCAAATTTTAAACCACGTCGCAAAAGATTCAATGAAATATTTTATGTTTATTTTCCACCATAAATTCTCGGATTTCTCCAAGAAGTCCTGGTTGAAAACCTCTGCATTTCGGGGTCGAGAAGATGAGAGTAGTGCGATGCGACACCCACAAAAATGAAGCCACTTGCAGGATTGGTCCCGCGACCTCGATGTAAAGTTCATCTCCGAGATGAGTTGGTTTATGTCATTATTAATGCAAATTGTGATGCCGCGAAGCGGAATGTAAATGGTGATATTTATGAGAATTCGTCGAGTCAGTAATGCACTCTCATGTGAAATGAATCTGCATCAGGTTTTGTTCTTGTATAATTATTTTGACTTTCAGTTTATCGTAAAAATGAATTTGCCTGTCATAATAAGTGTAGGTAAACACGTCAATAGACACAGTTTATTGTTTATGTAAATTAGGATGAAATTATTACGATATTCTAATGTATTTGTTGCTCAACAACACTTTACTAAAAAGAAGGTCTAATGCTGCATGTTTAATATCTTTATTATTTTATAACATAATGATATGACACGTCTGACAATCGATTGTAAAAAGATGATTTACAATTAATAAGGTCTAAGGACCTCATACAAAGAATTAAAAAATATTGAACATCAGTTGGACTACAGATGCTATTTGTTTATGTACTTTTAATTGTCAACTTATTAAAATATCGAATAGTTATAAATGTTGAATAAAAAAAAATTGTTATCATTCCCAATCATAAATCAATTTTATGTATAATTCTAATTATTCTAAGTAAATTTTAAATAAAAATAATACAAATATATCATTAAGCCTTTGACTTATTAGAGGTGTAGCATTCTGCTTACGCAAATCTCGGTAAGTGATATATTTAGCTTATGGAATTCTATTATCAGCCGTTTGATCACGACCCCAAATAGTACAGAGAGAACCACAAGGATAAAGTTAAAGTGGGAACTGTCGGCAGTCATATCGAACTGAGCATAATCCGATGTGTTATCACGGAGCTAATTATAAATCTATACTCCACCTGAATTTATTAATTAATATTAATGAATTAATTACATATGTATTTTCAATATTTAGATTATTTAATTTAAAATTATATTTAATGGTATTAAAACAGCAAGTGTGGATTCAAACTGAGGATTTCACAGATCTTTCCACAGAGTTATTTATTATTTATAGTTTATTAATTAATTAAATCGTAATTATTTCATCCCAATTTACATAATCTATAAATTAAATAAATTTGCTTAATAAACTGTACTAAACGTATACTAAATTATGTTTGCTATAATTAATTATCTTCAGGAAAGAATTTTAAGGGCGAAATAATTCCTTCACTAAACAAAACGCTTTACTTCCCCAACATATGCAAGGCCCTCTGCCACGCCTAGCACAATTCGTATCAGTACAATTCATAACACATGAAATATGCACACCTTGAACGTCCTGCGGCCGGACATTTTTCATGGCAGCACGTTCCAGTTCTCGCAATGCCTCCAAAACACACAACTCGATGAGTAACGTTGTTATACTCGGTAATATTTGACTCGTGGACGGAACATGTGTTTTGAGATTAGCGGAATGATAGTTATGGTAATGTTGGTTTTTCGAATTTGTAGCTGTCATCTGTGAATTTTTGCGACACTCTCCAGTCTTTATAATATATGGCACAACTGTTTAAATATTATATATAGTGATACATGGAATTGTCCAGTAGGTTGGTTGATCTTATTTGTAATGAATTTACTTGAATGATTTTAATACATAAATTGAAACCTTTCTCAGCATATATCTATATTATATACTATAGTAGAGGTTCAAATTATTGTATTTAGTTAATTGTTTTAGTTGAACAAACGAAATAGGAATTTGTTTTAATTACTTAGCACTGAGAACATAGTTTATTACTTTTTTGGTATTAATAACAATTTTATAAAAAAAATGGGATAAGCTGAAAAAACTTTCAGAACTAATATTTATAAAATTATAAACAAACTTGTAAATTATAGTTCAGTAAATATATTTATTTAAATACAACGATTTGAATTATTGAACATAGTTCTTCACCAGACTATAGAGTAACTATGTGTTATGTAAAATCTTATTAAAATTCAACGGTTTGAAATACTGTGTGTTATTCATCGTTAAAGTTAAACTCTAGATCTATTAATTTATACAATTTAAATCGTTTTTCAAGAATCCTGTGATATTGTCTTGAGAAACCTAAAACAATTCTGCTTTAGTACATATATGCCGCACACTATTCAATGATATGAATTCATAATTTCCAAACATAGATGAAAAGAGAAGAACAAGGAAAATCTTATAATTTCATATTGCATTAACCTAGTTAATTTTCATTCCCGTTTGTATTTTATCATTTAAGTTAACTAATTACATTAGTTAATAGCAAGCCTGATGACAGATGGGTCAGGTGTTAAACATTTGGCTAAATATGGTTGCGTGACTAAAGGGTTACTTTGGCTACTTAAAATTTATGAATGCAGTTTTTATTTATTTTTTGTATAACTCGATATTTTTAACACATGTATACGTATGTATAAAAGGGTAGAGTATAATTATAACATATGGTATACGTTTATCATAATGCGTAAATTCATCGAAGTTAGTGAAGGGTAAACAGAACCAAAACCAGTTGAACCTTACAAATAATGCAAGTAACCTATTAATTCTTCGAACATCCTAAAAAGAAATTTATTACAAATTAAATTTTGTAACCTATTGAAAAGGGAATAATTGGAAATTTAAGTAAAAGCAATATAAAATTAATAAAAAATTCTTAGTAAGGACAATGAATCAACAAATTTGTCGTCTTAGTTTCATTAAGAAAAAAAAGGAAAACTTGTAAACTTCTCGTATTGAATTTTCGAGGTTTGGCGACAAGGAAAGAAATCCTTACAAGAAAATCAAGAAATATCTCCTAGTTCGAAAGTTCTATAACATTGACTATAATCCAGAAATTGCTTTTATATAAATACAAATTCCAGTCAAGAATCTTACATATTATGTTTTTAAATGTATCAAATTAATAATTTTTTCTGTCGTTCAAGCAGTGTGTATTTCTATTACATTTTATGAACAACAAACGAACTAATTAAGAAAGAAAATAAACCTAGCGCTTTTCTCCTTCTATTTGATTGGACATAGTCGCTTACTGCTAACCAAAAGTTTGCACCTTTCGCGCTAACCAAAATAAACGCTTTATTACCGTTGCAAATAACACTATGAGAGAAAAGGGTATATCAAACTTTTATTAACCACTAATTTTTTGTTGAGTATACAGCTTGACTGTGAATTATGCATTACAGTACAGTAAAGTAAAGAATATTAAAATAGATAAAAATTATATTACTACTAAATTTTGTTGAATACTGTGCAATTTTGTGAAACCCTCTATTAGGTTCTAATAAATTGAATACGGGAACTTCCAAAGACAACTTTGGAAATTTACACGTAAAATATTAATTAAACACAAATTACAGCGCTAGCAGCTACCCTAAACTATCGGCGGATGCAGTGCACCCGCACCCTACACCCCATCAATTCCAGGCGTGACTCGTGCGCAGTATTCAGTAGTGGTAACACTGGTAACCAGGTTATTAATTACCGCCAGGTGAGCAGTCGGTCGGTTCGGCCTCTGCCACCGGGACCGCTGGAGGCGGGCCCATTACCAGGGCCGAATTAAGTGGGAGGCGACCAGGCCACTTTTATAGTTCAAAAACTGAAAATTCAACTACTGGTAAAAATAATACCTGAAAGACTTCAGCATGGCGAACAATACATGTTTTAATATGGTCTAGTTTTCCTTGGGTACATTTTTGTATTCTAATGTAAGACGTCTTCTAATTTTTTGATTTTTTTTTAGTAGGGGTTGTATTTAGAGAAATACTTAATACTGCTAGTCGAACAGACAAAAAATTATTTATTTAAATTGGAAAATATAAATATGTATATCATCACGCCTTTTGTCCATTATGGGTGATATATTTTTGCGTATGAAATGCGGTTACCAGCCGTCAAGTCATAGCCCCCAAAGTTGTTAGTGGAGGGCGAACCACAGGGGTAAATTTAAATTGGTAACTGTCGGTTGTAGGATTCAGACTGAAGATCTACCCATTCGCAGTCCGATAAGTTGGCACGGAGCTATTTAATATCAAATAGGCATTTCACTTATACTCTACTAGTGTAACAATATACTTTATTAAGTCCTACTGGTTTGAGGGATTCGAACACCGCTGACAACAATTATGTAACAATAAAATATATCAAAATTTCCAAATGCTTACTGGTTTGAAAGATATCCCACCGCTGCCACCAATTATGTAACAGCTACCCTGCACTAAGTGCCAATGGGTACTGACAAGTGTTTATTTTACTTGACTGAAAATTAACTAAAATATTAGAAAATTAACAATAAATCGACCAAGGGTAGCGTGGTGGCCGGTGGATTACGCTACCCTTGGTCGATTCATTGATTAATTTTCTAATATTTCAGTTAATTTTTGGTCAAGTAAAATAAACACTTGTCAGTACTCATTGGTACTTAGTGCAGCTGTTACACTAGCATTGTTAGTAGCTGCAACTTGACCGCCGGGCGAAAGTACATGGTCACACCCAATATAGTTAAATAGCGTGATGCTAATGTTTTTTTTTTTTTTTAATAAACTATATTGGTTGTGACCATATATTTTCGCCCAGCGGTCAAGTTGCAGCTACTAACAATGCTAGTGGAGTATAAGTACTACAGGTGTACAGGTAAAATGAAAACTGTACTGTGTGGAAAGAAGGTGTAATGAACGGCTTTTGTGCTTCATTTATTATTATGAATAAAGATTGCAAACTAAAATCAGAGATATCAAACTAAGTAAATGGTTCGTTGCATGTTCTTCGTTATTAAACATTATCTAATTTTATTATTGTTGAATACGTATTTAATTCCAGCATGCAAGCATTTTTAACCTGAAGTCTTATTCTAACTAATCTTCGGAATAGAGTTAATATATTTCGTGGGGATTAGTTACTAGGCTATCCTGGATTATTTATTTAATCAAGTAATACCCTTTCGTATGTCAGTTTTTTCTTGATACCCAGTCCTATGCTACACCATGGAGCTATTATCCCATTTTCAATTTCTGGAGCCAAATCAATTTTTTAAAACGATTAAAATATTTCATGGGGGTAGCGACTAGGCTAACCTTGATTATTCTTTAAATCAAGAAAAACTCTTTCGTATGTTAGTTTTTCCTTGATACCCAGTCCTATGCTACACTATAGAGCTATTATCCCATTTAAAATTTTTGGCAAATATACTTATTTGAGCCAAATCAATTTTTTAAAACGATTAAAATATTTCATGGGCATTAGCGACTAAGCTAACCTTGATTATTCATTTAATCAAGTAAAACCCTTTCGTATGTCAGTTCTTTCTTTATACCCAGTCCTATGATACACCATGGAGCTATTATCCCATTTCCAATTTCTGGCAAATGTACTTATTGGAGCCAAATCAATTTTTTAAAAGGATTCAAAGTTAGGTTCTCTTTGAATCCAACTCTGCTCATTACCTCCGTCCATTCTTTCCCACCGGCGCCACTGTTAGCTCGCTGGGGACACCACGCCACTGCCGCCACCGCTGATTTATAGGGGTGCACGACGCGATGTGCGATTGTTTATAGGTGGGTTTCTGCCACCGCGGCCGCAAAGAGAAAAAGAACGCACTGTAAGTGGAGATAAAACTTCGCTTGTTGTGTTTGCTGTTTTTGTAGGAATTTTAATGAATGTGATGCATATTCAGGAGGTGTAGTGTTACAATTTAATCAGGACTTTGTGCGGGCTCTGCTCGCTGCCGAGCAGAGTGAATTCTGGGAAATTTACCTACAATTATTTATCTAAGTGTTCAATTAGTATACTGTACCTACCTTATCTTTAACTTATGAATAATCAATGGGGAGTATATGCCAACATTTTGTCTCGTGTTGGGTCCAATACTTGATTTAGTGTCGCATCTAAAACAACTGAAATAAAACTGCAATTAAAACAAGTCCTTTGTATTGGTTGTGCCATTGCCTACCAATGGCACAACCAATATTTTCAATAAGAGATGTACACATTCGGAATAATTGCAGAGTTTAATTAAATATATGTAAATATAAATTTATTGACTCAATTATAAAGGGAGATATTCAGTAGTTATACAACAAAAGGTTGATGTTTAACATCCAGTTTTTTTACAACTAATAACATTTGAATGATTACTTTCTATTTTATATTGATGCTTCATTTCTGAGGATACTTTATCTGTAGATCAGTAAATTATTACATTATCTGGAACTACACAATATGGCCCAATTATTTAAACGAGGATTGTGGTTATTCTTTGAAAAATGTTAATAATATCTGTACAAAAAAGAAAATTTAATACAAGTTCATTTACCATTAACAACAAATACATGTTAAGAAAGTACTGCACAATTTCAGATTTCACGATATATCACTAAAAATTGGCATATACTTTTATTATATTTCTATATAATATAAGCCCTAAGAAACTCAATGCTGTAGAGCGCATCGTCATATCTCTTAAATTTATAGAGATATTGCAATTTTCGATGTTTTTTGAAATGCTACTTTTAGTGGCTGCAACTCAAAATCTGTTAAAGATATTGAGAAATAGACTAAGTTCTGTGCGTTTCATGTAGTTTATTACAAATAAGCAAATTTTAAAAATTTTGAAATTTTTCGAGTTTTTTCTCCAAATTTTGATAAGCAATAACTTCAAAAATATAAAAGATACAGACTCGCAGACTAGACCATTCGATTCAGCTCGTCAAAATACATAAGTATGTGAAATTTCACTAAAATTGCTGTACGCGTTATAGAGTTAGAGCAAAAAGTCCTTAAATCACGTTTTTGGCGCCAAACGTCAATAGGTACCCCTTGACGTTTGGGCTGGAAAACGAGATTTTAAAACTTTTTGCTCTAAAATTTCAACCCCCAATCCGAATGTTCTGAAATTTTCAGGGTTTATGTATTTTGATGAGCTGAATCCAATGGTTTAGTCCGCAAGTTCCTATCTCTATTATTATTCGAGATTTTGATGATCGAAATTTTGGAAAAAAATTCAAAAATTATCAATTTTTCAAAAATTTGTTATTTTGCTATAATATGCACGAATAATACAAAACTGAAGAG
This sequence comes from Poecilus cupreus, assembly GCA_963942605.1. Lineage (NCBI taxonomy): Eukaryota > Metazoa > Arthropoda > Insecta > Coleoptera > Carabidae > Poecilus > Poecilus cupreus. Next base: position 11,770,158 of record OZ012732.1, read on the forward strand.
TATTTTTCGATATCTTGCGTAATTTTTGAGTTGCAGTGCCTCAAAGTTGCACTTCGAAAAACATCAAAAAACGCAATATCTCGGAAAATTTAAAAGATATGATGATGCGCTCTGCACCAGTGAATTTGTTAGGGTTTATATTATATAGAAATACAATAAAAGCATATGCCAATTTTTAATGATATTTCGTGAAATTGAAGTACAACATATGAACTGTGCTTAAATGAGTAAGAATGTTTTACGGACGCATTAATTAATACAATAATAGTAGTTTATTTTATTTATTTAATAAGATGTATGAATATTTGCAGGTACTTCTACACTCTACAATCTCGTATGAGTTATGTTAATTATAACATGTAACACTGTAGTATGCAAAATATTATTATGTACCGTTCACCTCGTTCAGGAAGAATGCTCATTCTTATACATACTTATTAATAATTAGAGGAACATAATTTATTTAATTTCTCCGTGGTCTCATCGTGGGTAAAATTCATTAGTATATGTTAAACAAATGTATGCTAATTATGATGACAAACATTAATATTTCTAATTATAATAAACACAAGTCACGAAACAATCATTACAACAAATTATTCAAATTTTTAACTATCCAACTACATCTACTCTTCGTACGTTCACCACAAGCTCGTAAAAACATATACAGAAAACCAGCGAGACAATATTATTATAAATACTAATAACTTCCATCAACAACTATAATTTCATTTCGGCCCACATCGAATATATATTCATCGCGCACTTGCATACAACGGCTACAATTGTCTGCACGCCTGCGCACAGCGAAACGTGTTTCCAGTCAGGCAGAAAACACGCAGGATTCAATAAGGATCTGCGATCTGCTTTGAGGGGGACAGCATTATTAACAAACTTACCTTATATTCTTAAATTTAATATGTATCATTGTGTCTGTCCATCCTAGGAATATAAACTCTGGGGTTGAATGTTTCGAAATTTTTATAATATTTCTTTGTTTTATATGAAGAGGTGTTAGATTGGTCAACAGGAAGTAGCAGTTTACTTGAAGCACTTAACAGTTTTTCGTGAAAAACACGGTTAAATTTCCTTTTTCAGCAATTTATGTTATTTTAAGAGATGAAGAATATTTAATTGTACATGTGTTTTGAATACACTAATTTGATTAATTTTCATTAGCTTTAAAGATAATAAAATATAAAGAAATTAGATTTCACAAATCTTGCATTCCTAGTATACCATGGAAACATTCAAAATTTTAAATTTTTTACGAAATGAGACACATGTCATTGTGATTGTGAAGCAGTTTTCTTAGTGAAATATGTGTCTAAAAATTAAATAAATAAACGAAAGAAAATTAAAATTCTCAAATATAAATAGAAAATTAATAAATAAGAAGTTATGTTTCTGTATCATCAAATACTATTTTGTACCGTTTAAGAGTAGTATCTATTGGGCGGGAAGTTATGTGCTGGCCACATCAGATTTTTTTCAACTAGATTCATACTAGATTTCTGGTTAGATTTTCTTTCGAGTTTCCTTCGATTTATATACTTCGATTCAAAACCTTTTGTACGAAATCAAGTAATTTCGAAGATTTCCAAAGTAAGTATACCAAGTTGACAAACTTTAATCTGAAACTGAAATACTGCATTTTGTCACATTAAAATTATTTAAACGATGGATTACATAAAGAAATATTTTGAAAGAAAGGACAACTGTCTCAAAAGTTTGTGCGCCTCAAAATAAACAGGTTCTATGTTATTTTGAGTGTCGTACGAATCCGCTGATTCTTGAATCTTGCAGAATCCTTTCTTATAGTATAGTGGACCATAATGTAAAGGTAATAACTAATAAGAAATGGCAAGTAGTATGGTTACAATGTAAAGTACGACGGTATTCTGATCTTAATTTATAATTATTCTTGTGGTAAACAGGTCTGGCTGGTCAGTGCGCAAACTTACTAAGGTAGCTTTATGGTTTCACTGGTATTATGTGCGGTTGAGTGGGATGCATAATGCAATATTGAGATTTGCATTCGGATAAAAATATAAATGATAGAAACAGAATATATTTATATTTAAAACTAGTTTCTTTAATACTTTATGCACGATGTACAAGGGTAGCACCAATATTCATACATCATACGATCGACCAAAGGCAAAGGCAATGTGTTTACTATTTTGATAAAGGAAAGTAATCTTCTACTATGTAGAATTGTAGAACTTAGTATGTATGCACAATAGAAGCTACTTTGGGTGTTGAGCTGATTAATAGTAATATTTGTTTTCAAACTTGAATAATCACACACAAAAATGGATAAATGACATTAATTTTTACCTCCTGCCACATCCTGTAAGGGATGTATAGAAATCATTCTGAAAATTCAGTAGTGAATTTTTAGTGGATAATATAATAGTTTCGCGATAATATATGTGTGTTTGTCTTTTCTGTTTGTTATTCTGCCTGTCTATCAGTCTGTGTGCATCTCTGGAGTTCCGGTTTCCCATAAACTACTAAACTGAAAATTATGATATTTTGTATATATCAATTGTATCTTCTTGGGAAGAGCTGATTAGTTTATGGTAATAATCCAGTAACCGAAAGTGGTAGTTCACTTGAACAAATTTTTGAACTATTTTAAGTGTATAATATGTGAGTAGATATAATTTAAATTTTTCATGCGGTAATTCAACTTAAAAATTACATGTATTTTGTGATTTCATACTTAAAATGTAAATTTTCCCGTTCAAGATTTAAAAATGGTTCTTACCACAAACATGCATAAAATTGTAATGTTTACGTTCAAGTACATAATAGTTTACCTTGCAGCTAAAATAAATAATAATATAATTTCAGTATGTATTTCGTTACAGTAAACAACAGTCAGTAAAATCCCGCATAATGGACGAACGGTATGAATAATGTAGCATTTCAACCATCGCCACTGTCGCTTTATATTTCTTCTTCTTTTTCTCCCTCATTTTTCGCTTCCATTCCGCATGGCCCTTGGGTCAGTCTCCCGTTGCACTGTTGTCAAATTACAATAATTTATATAACATTATTGCACTTGTTTTCTGGTGGTTTTTGTTTCGCCAACGCCAGCTTTAATTATCACAAAAAGAAGAATAATTCCGCATGATTACAAATTCACTTATTTGCATATCCCCTCAGCGGTGTAACGCGAAACCTAATTTTTATTATTTTTGCATAGTCCGAACAATTTATCTTAGGATGGAGTTTAAATATGCGCAATTTAAATTAGTTAGCGTAGTTTAAATCTACGAAAGCCTAGCTTTTTGGAAAATATGTTATTTATGGTTGGAATTTGCATAATCTATTTGGATAAGATTATGTTATGCTTTTACAACTTATTTTATTTGCAAATGGAATCATGTTAGTTAGCTGGAACTTATTTTAGTTATCTTTATGATTTATATGGTTAGTGATAAATTTATATATTCGAATTTGATGACTCAAATGTTATTTCACATACAGAAGACAGAATTTCATTTACTTTGACTAAATTTTATTTTCCTTTTTTGACTGTATACATAGACACAAAACGTATCAATATAAAATATATTTTAATGAAGTTGAGCTAACGAGATTGATGAATCTTTCAATATTTTCTAGACCGCTATTAGTTCAGTTAGTTCCTCAGGTTTCAATACATGCAAATTATTTTATAATATATGCTGCACCCGATACAAGTGCGTATTACTTCCTCGTGTTACTAAATTAATATATCAATAAATTTACGATACTAAAATAATACTAATTAAAATATTTCACTACACTATAAGATATGAAATAGGTTTTAATCTATTGAAGATAATAAATTTACTACCGTAGAGTACAGTACAAGCGAGTTTGCGGGTAGTAAAGTGCATAAAATAATAATGTTTTGTTGTAACATCCGGTAAAAGCAATTATAGCTTGATGCGTGTAATCAAAATGAATTACGCACAGTGTCGAGTTACATAAGAGATATCTTTCAGGTTACAAGTGCAGTGATTAATTTTATCAGCAGGAATAATATAAACTATTTCTGCAACCATGCTTGACTGACGTTTAATTTCATTCAAGGTACAATACGAAGTTCAAACAAGATTATTACATTCAGGTGTATATTTTCTAAAGCCTTACACTAAAAGGTAGTAAGGCAAAGGATTAATAAGTACGTTTCAAAAATCATCAGTAGCTATACTTATTTTGGAAAAAGCCATGTGCTAGGCATCCACTTTAGATCTTTAGCTTAACCATTCAAATATACAATTGCCAAAATCTGTTTCAGTTCTTAGACACCAGAGTTACCACAACCAGTATAAGGTAAACAGCCTGATAAAAAAAATAAATTTTCTTCTTTACTAATTTATAATTAAACTAAACTGCTGCCAATGAAAAATATGTATATTATTTACATTTTATAAAAGTGTCAGTATAAAAAATGGCTTGTCAGTTTATAATGAATTCCAATTATTTATAATAAAAGAAAATAACACTTCATACAATTATTTCGAAAACCTGCACAAAAATTTTAATTACATCAATTTCCATAAAATTACTCAACATAAAATACTTTTGACACATAAACGATCAGCTATTGAACGCGTACAAAGGAAGGAAAATGAACATCGAACAGTGAGTAGGACACCCGAAGCAAGTTAGGTAGTTTAGTAGCATGAGGTTGGCAACTCCGGCGCTGAGGACTGTGATCAGTGCTGCCAACCTGCACCCGCGGCAGTGGTGCGTGCGTGCCGCGCCTGAGACTGAACCTCTTGCATACATTACAATACTATTTCATAAATTGGTCGGAATAATTAAAAGGCCCGGCCGCTCTCTTTGTTGTTGAGTCCTCTTTCGACCGAATAAATTGACACGTCGAGTATGTGCCATTAGATCGAAAGTTCCAAGGTATATCAATATTTTTTTTTAATTTGGCATTTGCGGTAGCACTTACAGCAAATCTCAGTAAAATATATTTTTTTACACATACTGTTCAATAAGTAACTGTCAAATTAAAACCCCCAACACATTTGATATCATTTAATTTACAAGACAATTTCTTTTGAAAAAACAATCATTTTGGATTTCGCGACTGTTACCATAACAACAGCCGGTCTACGTTGCGGCTGCGAAATGCTTATCTTATGTCCGGTTGCACAAAATAGTTATTTATGTATCTAGCAATTTGTTTGCGACAGAGGCGTGAGCAGAAGTCATAATTTCTTGTGAGGACCTTAAAGCCACTTTTCATCAAGGTACCCACATTCAAAAATTTATTTAATACTGGTTAATAAAGTTGTTAAATTATAGTATTTATTAACAAAAATTATAAAATATTCGTGAATATATGAGTTGATACTTATAGGCTAAATTAAAATTTCTATAGGAACCAGTTGAAATGAGTCATCTATCTGTAGGTAGCATAAATCTTTAGGTAGACCGCATTTTATATGGACCGTAACTTATGCGAGCAGTATTTACTCGGTTCGTCGCTTCGCTCTATACTCGGTCCGTCGCTTCGCTCTATACCCGGTTCGTCGCTTCGCTCTATAGCCGGTTCGTCGTTTCGCTCTATACTCGGTTCGTCGCTTCGCTCTATATACGGTTCGTCACTTCGCTCTATAGTCGGCTCGTCGATCGCTCTATACTCGGTTCGACGCTTCGCTCTATATTCGGTTCGTCGCTTCGCTCTATACACAGTTCATCGCTTCGCTCTATATTCGGTTCGTCGCTTCGCTCTATATTCGGTTCGTCCCTTTGCTCTATACACAGTTCGTCGCTTCGCTCTATACTCGGTTCGTCGCTTCGCTCTATACTCGGTTCGTCGCTTCGCTCTATATACGGTTCGTTGCTTCGCTCTATACTCGGCTCGTCGATCGCTCTATACTCGGTTCGACGCTTCGCTCTATATTCGGTTCGTCGCTTCGCTCTATACACAGTTCGTCGCTTCGCTCTATACTCGGTTCGTCGCTTCGCTCTATACTCGGTTCGTTGCTTGGCTCTATATTCGGTTCGTTGCTTCGCTTTATACTCGGCTCGTCGATTCGCTCTATACTCGGTTCGTCGCTTCGCTCTATACTCGGTTCGTCGCTTCGCTCTATACTCGGTTCGTCGCTTCGCTCTATATTCGGTTCGTCGCTTTGCTCTATAATCGGTTCGTCGCTTCGCTCCTCACCACGCTAATATATATGTTACATCCTTGGTTCATTTTTTCGCCTCTCACTCTGCAAAATATATGAGTTATATACTCGGTTCGTCGTTTCTCTTCTTAACTTGCAAATATATAGATCATGCACTCGGTTCGTCGCTTCGCTTTATTCTAATGTTATAGTTCGATAATGAAACACAAATTCTGGCTAAACGTCGGCGTCATCTATTCAAAGACCTTAAACACTTGTTACGAATAAAAGTTATGATGTGTACTAAAACATAGATTTGTCAAATTGTATTGTGTAGCTGTGTAATGTGTTATGGCTGTTGATCAATTAATGCTATAAATTCCAGGTGCATGTACATCTACTGGGAGTTGTGTTCAACGGGATATTAAGGGTACGTTCGGCATTAAAATCTACCGATCGCTCAGAGCTAGTAGGTCACGTGACAGATTTCATAGATGTTCAAGTTAATGCCGAACGCTCCAGATTCGTAGATAAGGCGGGAAATACAATAGAGCGAGCGTTTGCATTATTAAAGGACGTTTTCGACGATTAATATATTTAAAAACCGCACGCATAGATTTGGTATATTACATAACATATGTATATTAGAAAATTATATTTTAGAAGAGTATTTCAAAGATGATATTGATTGTGACAATATCAATAATGTTGTACAAACTTTGTCATTGCTCTAAAATAAGTTTAAACATGTTTGAGATATAATATACTATTACGGTTTTTAATTATATATAAATTTCATGTAAAAAATAAACTTATTCATTTATCAGTTTCTCCATAAGGTACAGAAACCGATCCTGTCTGACCATATTTTTCTTTGACACCTTTGTTTTTTTTTTAATGTCTACCATACAGAAACAAACAATTATCAACAAGTCTTTGGACGGAATGACAGCTGATGAACGCTTATACGCATGCTCAGATTAGAGAGCTCACTGTGCTCTGTGATTCTGCAGCGAGCACACTGAGCTCGCTCTGTGTGCTCAGCAAGTTTAATGCCGAACGCTACAAAACGCTGTGATGTCAATGCCGAACGCAAATGAGCGATCTGAGCGCTAAAAATGTTAATGCCGAACGTACCCTAAGTTTGAAACATGTGAGATCAGAGTAGGCGGGCCGCACATGAACAAATGCTCGTCCTCTGGGATCAATTACTTTATTTATACCCGGTCGATAATTAGTTTTGTCTCTGTTTTACAGCCGAACGTACTAAATTAATTATAAATTTAAAAAACGAACCTCCTAAATGACGTTTCAATTATTTAGAAGTGGATCAGTGAGTGCCGCCGCTTTCATTTGTTTTGTTGTTTACTTTTATGATTAACTTGTGGCGTCGATTTGGTTAGATAAAATCGGAAACTTGATAATAATGAAATCACTGCTATCTTTGATGATAAACTTCATTTCGAACTTTCTGATTAAAATTAATGACAAGAAATTACTTTCAGACACTTCCTACTTCCTTAAGTAAATATCTAATTATTCCATTCCATTGACTAGACATTAGAGCAGAGAGTCAAAGCTTAAAAATAATATTGTGCTCACTTCATATTCAATTCAAAGCATGTTCTTGTTCGTAATACGTCAAATTTGCATACAATGATTTCGCAAGCATGCAAGCACACCTATTATCTGCAAAAAATACACAATTTACCAAAAATTACTTTAATAATATAGTGCCAAACCCATAATTGGTTAAACGTTGTTATAATTATAAGCAATTAGTTTTTTTTGTACCCAAGTGTGGAATCTCACAAGTGGGGCAAGAAGCGGAAATTATTCTTATGTTGGGAACAATAGTGAATTTTGCCATCAATAAAGGTACAGATTAAGTTTACCAACTGTTGTTACATAAAACCGGTTCTATATTCTTATAATTTGTTAATTATTTTGCTACCATCAATACAGACATTTTCGTAAACTTATTATACGTTTGCTTTAAAAAATACATCTCAACAAATATATTGTGATTATCACACAGCAGGATATAAATATAAATTTACATGCTTAATAATCATACCGCGTGATTTGGTCTTTTCTTTTTGTTAATTTGTTTATTTCATGTTATGAAGTAAAAACTTTTCAAACAAAATCTGTTTGATATGTAATCTGTAAAATCCCGAGTTACACTAAATCCTAAGATTTTCTAGTGAACTTAGGATTTAACAACTTTTAATGGTAACAACCCAACAGTTTTGTGATAATCGTTCATTTCAAATTTTTACCACCATTTTCTTGTTAAATCATTGGATTTACCTCAAAGACACGGTACATAACCTTACCCAACCTGACCAAGTCCATAATTAGGTTAATCTGAGAATAACAATAATTTTATATTCCTACATTTTGCCTTTAATTAATATTTTACATTTTTTATAGTATAAAGTTGTATAATTAAAAAATGTATTAAAATTAGTATCTATTTAATATAATTTAATTATATTTTTTGCGTGAAATTGATTTAATTAATTAAAGACATTTTGATCGTAAAGTAATATAATTATTCGGTTGTAATTCAATTAAAATTGAGTAAGTAATTATTGAAAAGTAATTAATTATATTTATTCAATAATTTGCCTATCTCTGGTTTATACCCTGTTGGTGTTCTTATTTAAGTTAAATCAACATCAGCGTCGTAAGAGAAATTGATACACTGTACTGTTTTCACAAATCAAATAAGAATAAGCTTATTAATAGTAATTTAAACTAAAGCACAACTCCTTCCTGTTATATATCACGTGATATCAATATATTGTGAAATTGATTTAAATTCTTATTTCACAAAAATAAACAGTTCTACTTTTATATCTATTTATATATGCAAGTAGTCCAATGTATTCTTCTCATTCCATCAAGATATCTAGTAATTAATTCCCTTGTAAAGTGTGGCATACATTTTGTCCTCATTATAATATGATTTAGCGATAAATAATAGCAGTAATAAATATTTAAATTAATAAAAACGTTCATGTCCAAAATTATTACCATTGAATCCTGTCACCTTAACCATGTAGAGTTCAAACCTCGACTTCATTAATCAAAAATTACGTCCGACAAATGCAAATATCGAAAAAAATATGTAAAAAATATTCCAGGCCTTATGTAAATGCATTCTCCAAATCCAGTAATAAACAAAACAGCATGCTATTACCAAACACGGAAGGAGCAAAGACAACAGAGCTATAAATAATTCTCACCCTGGAGCCGCCATTTTTTACGACGCAGGCCCAAATTATTTCGCGGTCCTCTCACGTGGCGGCGCGCGGATCGCATACAAAGCAACTGCCGCATTGTCGCATAATTAAACAAGACATCTGAACAGCGACCAGGACCGGATTTGCCATCAGGCAGGTGAACCCATCTCTTCGGGTTACATTTAGTAATCAACACATACATTTACAATTTGGTCTCCATTGCTAATACGATAGTTATTTGTGTACGACACTTCAAACAATCCTTTTACTTTTGTAAACTAACTAAACTAACTAGAAAAGTCTATTTTTGTAAAGAAGTATAGAAATCATGACGAAACCGGCTATGGACTTTTCAGTAATACTATAACAATAGGTAGAGAATAGATTGAAAATAATTTGTCAGATCTTTCGAAAACTTGTTGCCAAGCAATAGCCATGAATGCCCGTAGTATATCCGGCCCTGACAGCGGCCAAAGGTAACTCGATCCGGGCATTACAAGCAGCGTATATCGCAAATAAAAGTCCCTACTTCATTTGTCTCGCACTCGCATTTTCAAAACTGGTCGCTCATTTACATTTACAATTATATTAATGCAGTGTTGGCTCCACTGCTTCAGCCATGTGAATGGAAAGTGACAAGTTTATAACGTGAAAAACATTGGAGGAATGTTTTGTTGACCATTGAGGTGATTCAACTTCTTCAAGGATAATGAAACAGAAAGATGTTTGAACCGTTATTGGAAAGATTTATGTAATGCATGCAGAAAATAACAATTTAAACTGTTAAATGTAAGATCATTTAGTGTAAAAAAAATGTAAATATATTCTCTTTAATACTACATTGTGCCGAATAAAGATTTTAAGTGAAGACAAACGAAAATTTTATGTTCAAAGATTCTTAGGTATGTAAGTTAAGTATATACCTAGTTAAATCAATGAATTTAAGTTCGATTATTAAAATAAAATAATGGGAAGATATTAGAATAATTTATAATATTGCTAAAAAAACTAGAAAGAGTGATTCAGTTTTCTGCTGCCATCTGCTATGATTGTATGTTATTGTGAATGAGTGTACGTATGTTCTCACATCGCGTAACTTAATTAAAAATGTGCTTGACAGCATACTTCATTATATGTAGTAGTTGCTATGAAAATAATAACATTTGTAAATTAATTTGCATAGCAATCTTAATTCCACAAAGTAAAGACAAATTTCCGCAAGCAACAAAATAACAAACTCAAAATTAATTTACCTTAGGTCCAATTTTATCTTCATTAACTTCCAAAATTATCTTTAATTCCCAAGATGAAAAACAAATTTATTCTGATGAGCAAATAAAGCCGCACGAGTACAATTTGTCGCTGTACGACAACCGCCGAATCCGTCATCAGCGCTATGTCAAATTGCTTCTAGAGAAAACAATTCCAAGTATCAAATTATATAAATTCCTGTTTTGCACGCAACGTCAATCTTCCATCTTGGCGGACAGCGAAGTTCGGCGCTACTGCGGGGTTTGGGCGATGTATGTAAATTAGGCGGGAAGTGGTTAACTGAGAAAGTGGTAAGTGTTCTTAGAGGTTTGCTGCTGAAAGTGGGATGAGCGTCGAAATGGGAAACGAAAAATACTTGTTGTGGTGTTTAGAGATTATGAAGGAGTTTGGTTTAAGCGCAGAGTGGAATAACAAGAGATTGTTTACTAAATAAGATTTTAGGATGATGTTCCAAGGATTTTTACTAACTGAAGTTGCTCGATATAAGGGTAATAATGTTTTACGGCTGTTTTGTTATAATGAGGGGAAACTTATTAAATAATAATCACATATTTATTGGGTAGTACCAGTATAAACAACTATATCTTATTCTGATATCTAAAATAACGTAATAAAACTATCTGTCACCTGTATCATTTGTTTGCATTTGTTCATTGCATAGCGTACTTTAATACTGTAAAATTATTTCTAATTTTTAAAACCATATTTCTCAAAATATTTGTTATAAAATCTCAAATAATATTTATATCGTTGAAATAAAAAAAACTTTATCTAATGAATTAAAATCTATACAGATTACTATTTAAAAAAAATTATTCTATCGTTTGTTTATTATTCCTATTAAATAGGGCCCTTTTTTGCACATTTTATGTACATAACATTTTTCTCTAAAGTCATTAGTTCGCCTAAAAAAGCGCTGGTTGTTTTAAAGGAAACACACTGTTTTCTTAAATTAAATCTTAAATTTCATTCATGAAAAACGATAACAACCTATCTATTTCAGTAAATTAAACGCAATATAAATATTAATATCTCTCTCTCCAAGTAATTGTTTGAATAACATCAGGTGAAGCACAATAGAGCTCATGAGAATTTATTATTTGCGTAAAAATAAAAATGGTAAAGTAGCCGAGGGCGACTAGCGCACCGATAAGTTAACCGTTTATGGTTCATTTAGCTGAAAAGTTGTGCGCTTGTGCTGCCATTAGTGCCATACGTGAGAATATTTAACCTTACGAAGAATCGTAAGTCTCCCTGCGTTACACCAATGAATTGAACGTTAACATTTTTCTAGAAAAGCGCACTTCTCATTTTTAATGCATGCTGTTTAAACTGATTTAAGGCGACAGACAGAATTAATATTCATTTGTTTTATTTTTTCGCTTTTGAATAAGTTGGGGAAAGGTTATTTATAGGGAAATTATAGTTTTTAGAATTCCTTTTAGGAAGAATTTTATGGTCCAAAAGTTCTGGACTCGTATTAAAGTCGTGGATCGTTATTTTTCTTTTAATAAAATTTTGTGAGCTATGATTTCATTTTTCATAAGTTTTAATACAAAGTTATGCACGTACAATTTATAGGACAAGAATATATTAAAATAACAAATTACGCTGCTTTTACTGCTTGCATTTTTAAAGAAAATATTTTGGTTTTAACTTGATCTCTAGCAAGTCTAGCGAACTCAAATTCTGCTTTATATTGTACAAAAATTTAAACTTTACCCCCACTAAACAGCTGATAACTCCACAAAAATATATTGACAACTCTTCTACGAATATTTTCTAAATGGATAGGTGTGATGATATATTTATTTTATTATTTATATGTTCTAATGGATACGTTGTAAAAATAACAGGAATTTGAACTAAACATTTGGTAAACATTAATGAATAACAAATTTAAATTAATGCTTACAAATATAAACTACAAAAAAGTAATTTAAAAATTCTTTCACTGGTTTTTATTAGCAAAAAACATTCAGTACATTAAACTATTGACTCGATAACATGATTTATTGGTGAGATGACTGAACTAATTAATAATGTCCATATTTTGCAAGAGTATAAATTTTAACAAAATTTATGTAATTAAATTTGCAAATGCGATTTATCTCTTCTTATGGCTGGTTTATAATGGATTTAATTTACAAATTTATATTTAGTAATTTAATTTAAAAATATAAAATACCTTTATTGGTTTATGCTAGATTTACAAATTAATAGATTTATAATTTACATTTAAAATATCACCGTATTTTATATTCTAAATCTAAATTTGACTAATAATATGAAAAATTAACAAAATTAAACAAAACTCTTATAAATTATAGTGCAACTCAAATAATTTTGATATACTTAAAAACCAACATGTGTATTTTTCTTGGGAGACAAACGATCTATCCATAGTACAATATCTGCCAGTATATTGCGTATGAAATACGGCTACCTAATTTATAGGATGAAGTATAAGTAAGAAGCAAGCAGAAAATTTGTATATCATTAAAAGCATATATATTTTTTGTGCGATTTTAACAAGAAACAAATATTATAATTTTGAAAGTTATACTACACTAAAGACCACGGAACAAAGACTTCCGAGTGCGTGACGTCACTCTATTTATATTTAATTTTCAAGTACGCGTATAGCGCGAACATTTGATTGTTAGATATTTTTGTCAGCTGTCATTAAATGCAGTGTGCTAATTTGATTGTTAGATACAATTTAGATATCCTGAAAGTTACTTCTGGCCACCTATGTTTAGTGTAACGGGATTAAATACAATAATTATTTTATAATTAAAAATTCAACGACCTTACTTCTCACATTAATCATTAAATTAGAATTAGAACAATTTTCTGACAGCGCTATCACGAACGCAACACAATTTTACAAAGTCCTGCGTCTAGATAACAGTCGGCTGAAAATTTGTATCATCAGATCATCAAATACACTTGAAGAACATAAATACAATCATCTTGGAGCAGGTTGAGAGGAGTGCTTACGTAACCGTAACCAATTAGTGTAGATTTTAAGATTCGAGATAATTGTGTGTCAATCAAGGAACCAATAAAAGTAATCTATAAGTTTATTGAACTTCAGTTGGGATTCTCAAAGAGTCACCGTCATTATTGAACATTGCTTTCGGGTATGAGTTTCATGGCTTGCTAGTTCCGTGTAGCATTTGAATGTGATTTTATGTAACGGCGCAACTGGAAGGACGTGCTACAAAGACAAGTGCGATGTGTTTTGTTTTTTATAACCTGTTTATAAATCTTCGTATGCCATGGAAGAAGATTTGTAGTTAGCAGCATCATTGCTGAAGCCGTCTAAACATTTATAATAAATAATAATATATCGTATAGATATTTATGTACAGTTAATGAACTGCACACTTTTTATTTTCTATGTTATGGGAATTGATTAATTATATTATTTTTATAATTTTTCCAGGCAAATAGTTTACTAATAACAGTATTAAATCAGACGTAATTAAACAATTAAAAGAGGAGATGTAATTAGAACATTTTTCAATAGTGTTACAATAAAGTCATCGATGAATTTGAGGCAACCCTTAAAATAAAAATAAGGGTATGAAGACATAGGGGTAGCGTGCTATATGTTTGACATTTTTAATGTACGAACAGCAAGGAATAAAATACGGCCATAAAATATACATTATCAATTTTTCTGGATTCAGAATTTTATTGAACTAAATTACAATAATTACAACTTACACAAAAACAGTAATAGTTTTCCTTATTAGGCTGGGGTTTTACTAGTAATTATTATTTACAGCTACTCCGAAAAATTTAAATGATTAGAACCAAGTTCACACTCTTGGATTTATTAAAACCATTCGTTAAATATTTGACAGGTTTTCATTAACAAAGCAACATAAAATCAACTGTTCGTTAAATTGTTATTAATATATCTAATAGTATCAGGTGGCCTCTTATGACAAATGAACTAATGTACAATCATGCTTTTATTATTACTGTAATATAAAATTATTACTCATATTATAAATTACAATCAAACACGTTGTTATTAACTTTTTTGCACGTTAAAATAAATTGAAAAAACTATTTACAACCATTCACATTTTTTCAACGGTCATACAGGAAGTGTAATAATAATTACAGTTTATATTATTTCATTTGGTAACTGTGATATTATGACTGTACACTTGTGTTAAAACCTGTAATAATACACGTACATCATTAAGAAGTGTTTTATATGAAAATAACTATATAAATTAGCAATTGACAATACATGTTTTAGAATACATAAAATATATACGACAATTCATTAGTACATTATTATTTTCTACTTAAATGTACAAGATCACAACTCTCTAAATTTATATTTCTGGTTAGTGAACTATGTACTTATTTGTTGAAAAACAAATTTTTGGTCCATTTTTTGAAGGTATTTATAATGACGCCTTTTTCTATTTTAGCTGTGGTACTCTGCTTCTATAGATCCCAAAAAGATGTTAGTGGTGGAGGAACCATAAGTGTAAAGCTAAAAATAAATCTATTAATGTATAAACTTCTGGCCTGTTTATGGCGCTTACTGCAAAACAATAACCAGTTACTTATAAAAACAAACAAATACAAGTTCTAGAAACCAACCTTATAACTTATAAATATTATAAACACGCCGCGTATCAATGCAACCTTCTCCTGGCTATATTTATCGATTCGATACACTTACGGGGAAACGACTGGACATCGGGTCTCCGGTAATACCTTGGGGCACTACACAACACACATGCGGCGTTAGTTTACATGTGTAGGTTAACAGGTTTACAGAAGAAACGGCGCCAGTCTCAGTAGCTGTTTACATTTTTTATAAAAATGTGAACTTATGCAAACATAAAGGTGGGTGTCAGTGATTGGCGAATACCTATGCGGTATGGATTTCAGTCGAGACTGTTTTTTGTGTTGGTGATTCACACTGCGCATTGGTGAAGACTTGAAGACCTGCTGGTGATATATTTGAAGAGAGGGAAGACGTGTCCGTGAAGATAAGATTTGTATGTGTATTCTAAAGTTTGTGGTGCGAATATGGGAATGCAAATAGGTGTGTGGGATTTATTGTTTATTTATTAAATATATTTTGTTGTATTTTTAACTGTGATTCAGATTTTTGACCTTGTATTTTAATATATTAAAGAAACTGTTTGTAAATATAGAGAAGGAAAAGTAAATGGCCTAGCACACTACCCTGAGGTACACCGTAAGCCAGAGAGCAGCGGTCAGAAACAAATTTGTTACCATTGAAATTAATGCAGACAATTTGATATCTGTTTACTACGTAAGATTTAAACACTGGTGTCGCGTAAAGACGGAAAATATTTTCTAGAATGATATAAACGAATTGTTGGGGATTGGTAAATTTGCTTTAGTAAAAATTAAATTTAAAGATGAACACATTAAAAATGTCTAAACTTCAGCATTAGAAAAGGTGAGAGGAAGATCATTAATATCGAGAAGGAAAAGTAAAGGGCCTAGCACATTACCGTGAGGTACACCGTAAGCCAGAAAGTAGCGGTCAGAAACAAAATTGTTACCATTGAAATTAATGCAGACAAATGGATATCTGTTTACTACGTAAGATTTAAGCCATTGTAGAGCAATTCCTCTAATACCGAAAGCATGAAATTTCTCAAAAGCTTATTAATTATGAGTACAATTGAAAATATAAAAAAAATTCAAATAAAACTATAATTTTCAAGATAACAAAAGACTTATATTATACAAAAATAATAATTTAATAGTAGAAAATAATAGGAACAGCACATGACATATATATCATCTCTTTCTCTTCTAATATGTTTTTCTTCTACCAAATGTTCGTCATGTATACATTCTCCTAATTTTTAATAAATATTTTCTCGTAAACTATAAATAGGAAATTCATATACGGAAAAATGATTCAACTTGTAGAAACTGTTTGTAAATAAAGAGAAGGAAAAGTAAAGGGCCTAGCACACTACCCTGAGGTACACCATAAGCCAGAGAGCAGCGGTCAGAAACAAATTTGTTACCATTGAAATTAATGCAAGGTAACAAATGACTTATATAATAAAAAATAATAATATAATAATAGAATTGATTTATGTTTCGTTGATAATTTGTGAATGACAAAAACATTTAAATTTGTAGTTTATATAAATGCTTCTATTCAATAATATAAAATAATGCAAAACAGAAAAAATGTATCGGGACAAGTAGGAATGATAATCGGTCCAATATTTCAGGATTAGTAAAAAACATGAACATTTATTAAACGTGCTATTGCATAAATCTGGCATTAGCACAAATAAATGTTTATAAATAAATAAATACCTACATTCGACTATTTGTCATTTATACATATTTCTCTAAAATATTTCATTTATATATAGATCACGAAATAAAGATAAATTTACATGGATTAAATGAAAATATAATCCGCACAAAATATATTAAAATAATCCCTAAAAAATGTATATATATCTGCAAAAACAATACTAAAATCAATGATAAAAAACAAAATCGAAGTGTTCAGACCTGACAGCAGCTGCAAGCCATGCGCTTAAATACGAACTACTGTGAAGTTCTCCCGGTACTGTTTCGAGCGTGCCCGAAGTTCGAGCAACCAGCGAAACGTGTGCGCGGCCAGTTCCGTCAGTCGTGCGCCACCGCTGAGAAGAGCCGGTTGCGCTAGGTTCTAGAACCAACATACGCGAATCGGCGGTCGACCAACATCTTTCCAATCAATGGTGTAAATAAATAGTGCGTTTTTCCGAATTAAAAGGATTATTAAAGTGAAGTATGGTGACTTATTGTGCTAAAGGAGGATTATAATTTTTTTTGACAGGTGTGAAGTGTTTAAACATGTTTCTGTGCTAGAGTGAAGAAGCAACATGTTTGTGCATTATATAGAGTTTTTTGTCTCATAAACAATAACTACTTGTAAACAATTTCTGGGAAGTTGAGTGTTAAAGTTCAACAAATAATTAAATCAGTCATGTCGACAAAAATTAATTGTGTTTACTGATTAATAATATAAAAGTTATCATTGAAGGAGCGCGATTAACAAGACTAAATCTATGGTGAAAGCAGAGGATTTTTGATAAGCTCCGGATGTGTAAAGCCACCCGGCGTAATAAATTTTATAGCGTGTAAACTGTGCTATTTTCATTCATTAGTTCGGTGATAACAACGAACAATTTCGTGACATTATTACCATAACTTTGTTGATGTGATTGCACGTTTTGGGTGTGAATTTAGCAGTGTTTTTGTTTAATTAAGTGCCGAGATGACTGCCCGACTGTTGGGATTATGGTCGCTGCTTCTGATTGTTGCTCCGGCTCTCATTAAAGGTATTTTGGTTTAATTTTACTCAAACATTTCTACTGGCGGTTTTGTTAACAAACACAAGTTGGCAAGTTTTCCTAGAGGCGCCCGAGAAGCATTCAATCATATTTAAGTTTATAAACAAAGGTGTCGCGTAAAGAGGGAAAATATTTTCTAGAATGAAAAATAATGTGAAGTATTTATTGCGACAAAATTATTTTGACATGGTTATGTTTGTTTAAATTTACTTAAGTAAGATTTAAATTTGAAGATGAGCACATTAAAAATGTCGAAACTTCAGCATTAGAAAAGAAAAGAGGAAGATCATTAATATAGAGAAGGAAAAGTAAAGGGCCTAACATACTACCCTGAGGTACACCATAACCTAGAGATCAGCGATCAGAAACAAATTTGTTACCATTGAAATTAATGCAGACAATTTGATATCTGTTTACTACAAACATAAAACTTTAAACCATCAGAAGATATTTTAAACTAAAGGCAAAGTGAAATTGAATTATTAAAGTCAAAAATTCTGGTAATATCAATATCAATACTAAATAATAGAAGTGTCCTTATATAAAATTTATTAAATATTTAGTAATTGCAACCTTGTGTTAGGTTAGGTTAGCAATAATTTAGTTTATATTACGCTGATTAACTTAATAAATATACCGGTATATATTTTAAAACTTAACATTGATTTAAATTTTGACGAATATACTTATATTATGAATTCGAAAACGTTTCGAAAGGAATCAAAGTGTCCTATAATTATGTGAAGTGAAATAACTAAATATGAATAAGAATAATATAAAAAACTTAAATTTATCCCCTAAGCCTTAAAATTGTACAGAAATCTAAAAGCAGAAATCTAAATACGTATTTCGACAACTAAGTTATCATCAGTAGAACAAAAAGGGGGATACAACCAAAACTACACAACTTGTGAAACAAGCTGGTGATCAAGATTGAATCCAACTTGAAAAACTAAAAATACCTATATATACTAAAACGAAGCAATCAACCGTGTCGAAATAACCAATAATAATTAAGAAAAAATCTAATAGCTTAATGCTTGAAAACAAGATGTTAGAAATAATATTTTACAATGAAATGTATTATTTTTGCAAACTTAGTTATATTATGTTTTCAGAAATCATAATTTTTTTAAACTGAAACATCTAATTTATATATCAAACATGCATCAAGGTATAATGATTAAAGAATAAAATTCAGATTTTTAAGCTCAATATAAGTGAGTCAAGATTGTTATTCTAAATTCAGTTGCAGTTGTAAAAATGATTAAAATGTCTTCAAAAATTAAAATCCACAAAGCAGTAAATTTGAGCTGTTTGAAACTATAATTGAAATCTAATAACAATTTTAGGAGAAATGTTTTAACAAATGTGTTTCGAAATAACAAAAATAAATTTCAAATAACGAAAGACAATATCAGTTTTTTCTTTAATAATATTTAAACTTGCTTAAGTAAATATTAATAAAAAACAAAACAATGAGGTATTCTTGTGGATATATTTATCTAACAGTAATTAAACCCACGAGTATATCAGCTTACAAGTATTTGTCGCGGTCTGAAATTAATTGTTGTGTTAAACACAAGGAGAAAATTAATGTTTTCTAAAATTTTGTCCTCGAAAGAGCGTCCGCATTTCGTAATGTCGCAGTGTATTTAATTTAAATTAAAAATTAAATAAAATTAAAAATTCTGAACACGACTTCTAAATTTAATTAATAAGATAATTAAGATAACCATTTATAAAATAGCTTTCATTTTACATAATTACTAGATAGCAATTTTATAAGTACTACACCCGTTTGGATTATTCGGCTATTGTTCGTTTGTAAATGCGGAAATTAAGAAATTTTAATTAAAATTTTAACTGGTGCTATAATAATAAAATTACCATTAGAATTTTACTAGTGAGTTTAAAAAAAAATTTCAAGGCAATTTTGAAGTAATACAAGTGTCTTTTAGTAATAATTAGATAAAATCGAAATGATTTTTTTTGTTTTTCACTTGTCCCGTTATCCTTCACTTTCATTTTGGACGATGCTTTGATCTAGATTTTTAACACACTTTTTCTGTGTATGTATAACAAAGTAGCCACATGTGTTATTAATTGTACTGGAGTGCTTTGAAGAGGTGCTTAATTTTTTTAGTTTTGTTGAAGCTAAGATGAACATAATAAGCTGCTTTTGAAATTTCTCGGAACCTAAGCATAAAAAATCTGACAAAGAGGCCGGATAGTGTATTAATTTTAAGCTGACTTTGATGCGAATATAATTCAGGGTTTTACAGGGTTTTTAGTGTTTTTTTAATTAATAGCAGGTGATTTTTGTGTTAGGTATTGTGTTTTGAATGCTACCTAATACCTAAACGAGTTGACCACATTTATTATTCAATTAGATTACGTACAAAACTTGTATTGTTTTAGTTTTAGCCCCACGCATACGCAGGCCCAAAAAATGCGGATAATAAATGACTATTATAATGCAATTCAGGAGAATACCAGTTTTTTTTTTTTTTATAAAGTTTAATGAACCAAAATTAAAGTTTATCGTACTTATTTACTTCTCTCCATATTTTACATATAAAATTATAGATTTAACTGATTTAATATAAATCTGCATCCATATCATTATATATAGTGCTGTTAATCTGATCATATCAGAACTCGTGTTTTTACCCTTTTTACCTCTTGCTAAAAGGGATGTGTAGAACATATTTGTATTGTTTTCTCGGGGATTTCTTTTTGCATGTGCGAATTTAGTTCAAACGCATTTTATCAAGTAATACTAAACAGAAAAATTTAAAAACTTTCTCTGTCACCTCGAAACCCTCATGCCGAGTAACTATCACCCTGTCATCTGCATAACCAAATTTATCGGATTTGGTATCTGGAATATCCGCATTGTACACGTTCAACAAAAACGGTGCTAAGACTGACCCTTGAGGTACTCCATTATTTACGGATTATGGAGCACTTATGATATATTTAACTAGAATTGTTTAATGAAAGTAGTAAAAGAAAATCAAGAAGTTTTATTTTGCACATATCACAACATTGTAAAGAAGCGAAATTACCTAGTTGCTAAGACAGTTGAAATTTAAATGCACGACCGTAGAAAAATATGTACCCGTGGACTT
Source organism: Poecilus cupreus (assembly GCA_963942605.1). Lineage (NCBI taxonomy): Eukaryota > Metazoa > Arthropoda > Insecta > Coleoptera > Carabidae > Poecilus > Poecilus cupreus. The sequence continues at coordinate 11,791,328 of OZ012732.1, forward strand.
GTGAATAAAGTTACCATTTCAATCCCATTTTTGCTGAAAGATGGTCGAAAAAATGCGCCTTGAATGTGTGCTGCTTAATATTTCACTCAATAAATAAAAAACCATCAAGTATATATCTGCAAGATATCCAATAAGGTAATAAATAAATACAACACATTCCTCAGAAAGCAGCAGCAACGGAAAACAACAAAAAATCCAAGTCGCTCGGGCAAACATATTCAATAACAGCATTCCCGCATCAATTTCACTCGGGTGCCAGCACTCGGCGTTCGCTCTGACTCTGGAAACGAACCAACGAATAGAATTGTTGCATGACAAGGCGGTTGTGATTGCTTTTTCTCCGAATGCAAAAAATAATAATAGAGGGTATATTCACTGATCTGGATCTCCAATACTGGATTGCTAGGAAATGGTAGTTTTCAGTTGGTACGTTCTGAATTATCCCGATTGCATTTTTATCTGTAGCTTAAGAATTTTGAGCTAATTGTTTGGTTTAATGCATTATTTTGGGTGCATTATTATTTCATACCCGTCCACCTGAATCGTCCGGGATACATCTGTAAGAAATTGAATAAACAAAATATATCATTATAGCACTTACCTATTCTTTGATGTGGTAATGTGCACAGACTAGATCTCAGTGTATGATATATTTGGTAGAAATTAGATAATGCACTGATAAATACCCATTCCTCTTGAAAGGAAAAATTGATTTGAATAGTGCCAATCCGATTTCGTTTTCATTGAAAACTTTTGTAGGTTTAATAAATATTCTTATATGAAAAATAATTTAGTTTTGAAGGAACCAATAGAAGTATTTAACTAAGACTTATTACTTATTATTAGAGAGCGGATGATATGCAAAGTGCATAAATTTTAATTTTTACATTTATTTAAATAAATATAAGACCAAGAATTCTTCTTTCACTTTTTTTTTTTTAGAAAATTTTGAATAATTTGTTATTGCAATTATGTCAATGTCATCATAACCTTATAATATCAAGTTTCTAAACTTTGCTAATATGTATATTAGGAGTATATTTGTTAATTGAATTATATGCGCATATATATGCACTGAATTTTTTGGGAAATTTGTACTATATATGCACAAATATGACAATATATGCAGCAAAATATGCAAAAAATCTTAAGTTATTAGATAAAAAGTTTAAATGAATGCATTATAAATTTTATTGCACAATACAGTTACAGATTAAAACTGTATTGTGCAATAAAATTTATAATGCATTCATTTAAACTTTTTATCTAATAACTTAAGATTTTTTTGCATATATTGTCATATTTGTGCATATATAGTACAAATTTCCCAAAAAATTCAGTACATATATATGCACATATAATTAAATTTTTTCGTGCATATAACCCGCTCTCTACTTATAGAGGCCAAGTAGTTTTAATTCAAAATGATATCGTGTTAAATAAGAACGTTTTGTTTAAAATTAAACGGCATCCATTTTATTACTTTTAAAAACAAAATTTAAAATATATTAATTTTATTTCAATGCAGAAATTTATTTGGAATTTTTTTTTTTTTAATTGAACCTAATCATTTTGTAAGAAATAAAATGTAAGCATAAAATAATTAAAACGTCAACTCTACTTATTATAGAGGCCAAGTAGTTTTAATTCAAAATGATATCGTGTTAAATAAGAACGTTTTGTTTAAAATTAAACGGCATCCATTTTATTACTTTTAAAAACAAAATTTAAAATATATTAATTTTATTTCAATGCAGAAATTTATTTGGAATTTTTTATTTTTTTGACTTGAACCTAATCATTTTGTAAGAAATAAAATGTAAGCATAAAATAATTAAAACGTCAACTTTTATGTTCTAGTTGAACAGTATCACAAAGCTGTTTTTAGTAATTAAAACTGTCCATCTCCCTATTTTCTATTTAAGTTATGAACATAAAATTTTCTTGACTGGAAGGGTTGATGAAGACAAACGAAAATTGACTGAATTCCAGTAATTTTCGTTTGTCTTCATTATTTTTAAGGTTAGTTAACATTGAAAGTCAACATGTTTGAATTGAAGTACACGTGTATATGTATATGTATTCGAGTACCTATAATCGAGAACAAACCAATTTCACAGCTATCAGTACCCTTCTCATTTTATGCTATCAGAACTCCTGGAGCTCGGTGTGATTGATAAACCGGTAGTAAGACCAATTACAACTTAATTACGACAATTACCTCGTTGCCCAGTGCGGCAACACTATATTATACGCCTTGCGCGAACTAGAATGGTTATTACAGACCAATACCTCAATATATCTTTAATTCTGTGCAGGGAATGAAAAAACTCCAGAGAACGTGAATGTGTTGTGAAGTTAGATGCGTAACGGAAGTGAGCAAATGTAACATGATACCAAGGAATGAGCTGCTTGTTTCAAGTGAGAAATAAGGAAGGGAATATCAAGTTATTAATTTATGTGCGGTTTTCCGTTTGCTATCAAACACTTTTTTCAATTAAAAGAAATATATATTTATATTATGTCAATGTAGCAATCTAAATTAAAGTTGGCAAATTGTGATTTAATTTACTACCTTACCAAATTATTTTAGGGCCCCAAAAGCTCGTGATAGTATTGCTAAGGTGCTACCAAGTCTGAATATTTAGTTAGAAGACCATATACGAGTACTCCGAAGTTTTGTTTGGAGTTACGAGTTTACTAACAGTGAAAAATGAACTGCAGCTGAAACAGTGTTTGCAAAAATGCTAGGGGAGTTTTTATCTTAACTTGAAATATTATACCCTGTACACAACCCCTAGTACTAGGGGATCGTTGCCACTAGAGTCACCATTAAGCAGATGCCGATAGGATTCCAAATTTGTTTAAATTTGGTATCGGCTCTGGTATCAGGTTTCATTACATAGCTGTAGTGTATCGTTAGCAAACAATGCGTATAGCGATAGTAGGCCTAGGTTTCTGTTTTATTAAAAAAAATCATTTTTATTATACAGGCTGTAATATTAGAACTTCGCTCATAAGCATTTAACATGGGCCATTAGCTTTTCCTTGACCAAATCATTATATATATATATATATATATATATATATATATATATATATATATATATATATATATATATCTCGGTATGATATATTTTTGAGTGTGAAATGAGGTTAAAAATTCGTCAAATGGCAGCTCCTAGGGCAGCACTCAAAGATTAAGAGAGAATTCATTATTTTTTATGTGGTGGAGAATATAAATGAATCTATATTTTAATAACAATAAACTTTTTTCTGAATATAAATTGGTAAAATAATCAACTAAAATTTCTTTCGTTATAAAATTATGCATAATATCATAACATAACATAATATTCCTACCATAAGACTATGAGAATAAAACATCCACAAGCCTTTAGAACTGCCATGCTTGGCTTTGTGCGAATTCCATATTACGAGAATCTATGGCGGTGGCGTTATTTATTCGCTTATTCTTGGCAACGCATTAGCTGCATTACAGAACAGAGCAGATTCGTATCTGCGATCTGGAGCTGTTGTGGAGCTGCAGCCGTGGCAGCACCGTGTCGCCCGCGTGTACCGCGTGCATTGTCCTGTTAGGCGATGTTATCTCGCGAAGGACGCGAGGGGCGCTATCTGCACGGTGCATCGCGTGTAAAGCAAGCCGCCAATCATAGGGCAGTGATACAACTGATACATGTCCCCGAACCTCCCTCCAATACAATTCAATAAACACCTGGTTGCACCAGGACATTGTTCTGTGCAAAACGGGATGGATTGACATACAAACATAAAAGCCATCATGCTATATCTCACACTTGTAAAAATGCATGAACCCGTAAATATCTCCAACTAAGATATTAAACCATTTGAATTTTTTGTCAATCTGTTGAGTATGATAAACAAAACGCTCCTGAAATACTGAAAAAAATCTGCAGCTAATGGAAGATGCAGCAGAAATAATAGGGCTGCAGATTTTATCAGCATGTGGTGTTTTATTAATACAGCGCTTTATCTTATATGTGGCATAAATGATGATATTTGGAGTATTAGCGATTTCAATTGACGTGCGGGTAATATTTTGTTAAAGAAGTTGAGGAATATGAGTATGAAATTAAATAATAATGTAAGAATGTTACACAACTTAAATTAAGTTTAATGTTTACTAACTTATAAGAACAGACACACGGAAAATGTTTGCTAAATTTCTAAATTTGCCTTTATTATTTCAATTTGTTGCAATAATTTTACAGCATCCTGTAGAATTTACATCGAAAGGTGCATGTTTAACAAGATTTTAATTTCTTTTTAAATCAGTTTTAGAGTTTTTGGAAAGAAAAGCTCCAGATGATGCACGATGACTTCAAAAATAGATTTGAAGATATTCTGTCGATGGAAATTCCACCATGGACCATAAATCCATTTGATGAAACAGAAGTGGCGTATGTAGTACTAAAAGAAGAGCTACTCGTGCTTAGCACCAATGAGAAGCTGAAGGTGAAAACTGAAGCCAAATATTGATAATTTGCTGTCAATTCATCAAGTACATCCCTCCCATTAAAATTATTTTTTTATTGTTGACTTGCTTTGCTGAAGTTAATGTATAATTTTAATTCTATTAAGTCTGTAATCATAATATTTTAATAAATAGAATACAAGAAAATATAAATTTTTATTTTTATTTTTACTACTCCGAATTTAGGGTTGGACGCCAATTCCCATCGTTAGATCTAATTTTCACATTTTTTGACGAGTTTTGGAAATATGGTAGAAATGTATCAGCAGTAAAATTTTGAAAGTGGTCTACGGGAAAAAGAAGCGTGGGACCCTCTGTCGCAGATGAATAAAAACAGAAAGATCAAGTTTTTACAAAATGGTAGAGGTAGTAAATATAAATCCTTTAATGGAGTATTTGTTGCCAAAATTAAATGATAAATGATACTTCATAGCATAACGATGTATCCTGTAAAAATCTACAATGAATCTTCACCATTATTTCTATTCTGAAATATCACCTCGTTCACATTTATATAGGTCAATCATATGCGTCCATTTACTCATCGTTCGCCCACGCAACACTCACATCGCAATCTCGCACACATAATAAATGTGTCATCAACCTTTCATTCTACATCCGCTCAACATAATCCAAACCATCTCAGCTGACTCATTCATATTCTTCTAATAATGAAATGAATAAATGTAAATTCATACCCTTTACCCATTTTGGATTCGGCGCTCAGCGTTTCCAGAACAGATTTTTTTTAGTTGTTGTTTCACCTAATATAATATTAGAATAACCATCTTATTGTATGTACCCATTTCCTATGGGGCAATCTGCTTTCGATCGTCTCGGTAATAGATATATTTTTAAATTGTTGTTATCAACTGTCATTGGAGGAAGAACTACAGGAGGTACAAGGTGGGTTGTGGGATTCGAACCAAGGATGGTATGATCTACAGTTCAATGCGTTACCATGCATCTATTTACCCCATAAGTAGTCATAATAATAAATATAATTATCATCACGCTATGTATCCATTTCTGGGAGCGGCACTCACGTATAACAGATCTTGGTAGGTATATGATATATTTTTGTGCTCAAATATTGCATAGGAGGAATAATTTTAAGATCAATTTTTTTCGGGAATGTTCGGAACGAACTTATTCACTGATGCCCTTACGAATTCATAAATACACCATCATGTATAAGAACTCGGCATATGGGTACTGTTGTACATTATTAGCTACCCATAAGTCATTAATAATGAACATATTAACGCATAATCCATTGTCGCGCATATTGAATTGTAGGGTTAAGGGTAGTATCGAGATACAATCCATGTCCTAATCCGAGTGTGACCGCCGCCGGCATTCCTCAGGGAACAGAACTTGTGTAAATTTACTAGATAATTGCTACTAATGTTTAAACTATTTGCGATCCCGTCTAATTGATTTAGATTATATTATATGTAATTAATTATGTTGGGTTATGCTGTTTGTTCGTGGCACCTCGGGTATTAATCTACAAGTGGATATACATTGCGAGAACATTTGTTATTAATCTAAATTAAACAACAATTATACTATATAAACACAACTTATGCAAAGTTAGGAATATTGTGAATAAATCATGTGTTTTACTTTGAATAATTTGTCTGCATATTTAATTTACATATTATATTTGACTCACAAGATAAATGTTTGTTTAGATTTTGTATTGCGTAAATATTGTGGATTATGAGATAACAAAGTTTTCAATGGTTCAATTTTATAACAAAAATTTTTCACTTTTATACATAGTAAGAAAAATACATCTACGTATGGGATTAGATTATACTATATATATTTTAGGTCCTCTGAATTGTAATTTTTTATTGAGCAAAGTGGTAAATAAACAAATAAATTAATATTGAAAAAAAGATTTCAGAATTCATAATGAAGTAAGAAATAATAACTGGATAAAAGTTCTGTAAATATTTATTAAAATCACGACATTTCGATAGCAAAGTGTTCTTATTCATGTAAAATTTATACAATTATGTAGTTTCCTACATATACGCATGTACGCGTAAAATTTGCACCAACAGTTTACTAACATTACATCCAGATCGTATAAGGACTTTTGTCGTAGAAGAAGAGGTGACAAAGTAAAGTACGAACAAGAAATTATAGTCTCATACATCTAAGTTTTTGTTGCCGTGAAGCAGCGACAAAATTGTAAACACCATGTACCAACTTTATAGTTTCAAATAAATTGTAGTAAAGTTGACTTGAAGTCATTGGCTCTTCACAAATGTGGGGCTAACGAGTTTGCTGCCCTACCCAGATACCGCGTTCTATATTGTGTTTGTATGTTAACAGGAATTAGAAATGTAAACTACTTACACTAACCGAAATAATGGATTCATGGAATTATTTAGAATGTTGTTTTTAATATTGTTTTTGAATAGGTTGATAGATATATGTAATATAAACAAAAATAAATTAAGACGATACAAAATATTTCCACGAATAGAACCAATGCAATGCTTGTTAATGTTAACAACTGATAATTTAGAAACGATTTTCTATAACACTGTTTTGGAAACTGGGCATTCCACTACTAAAAACTGTTATGGAATCACTAACATTCCATACGCGGCGTATGGAATATTTTCGACGAATCAGAACCACTTATTAGCGCGACATATGAAGTATTTTGATTCAGTTACTATGGTTACGTCTGTTTGTTATAAATTAATTTATTTGAGTTTGACGTTTTCAACAGTTTTATATTTGTATTTTGTATAATTTCCAAAACCTTTTTATAGAAAGTATAGTCTACAACATGTAACGGAATGGCCTATCCCACGCTCGCAAACCGTAGCCCTCGCCTTCGGCTCGGACTACAAATTTTTTGCTCGCGTGGAATATGTGCCATTCCATTACTTGTTGTAGAATATACTATTATATCACAAAATAGTTATTTACGTACTAAGGACAAAAAGGGCTTATTATAGCCCAGTATGAAGTCAGGGTATAATATTAATTTGTATTGAGGTACATACTACATATTTATGTATAATATAAAATCAAATGAAACTCTTCCAAATTACCACGGTTTTCAAGATCAGCAATTTTAGTAACTGTTAAAGGATAATTATTAACGTAGTTAAATTTATTAATAACAATTTAAAGGTAACTAAATCTAATAAGTAAATATAAAAAAAAATATAGTTGTTTATTTTGATATTTAGGAACTTGTGTACAAAAATATAATTATAAAATCGTAGTTGATTTTAGCAGACGAAAAATTTAGTATACAATAAAGGTTCCTTGTTCGTACTGAAATATGTACAAAAAATTTTATTTACATACATACATATTTGTATATAGAATTTATTTACTATTTATGTTATTTTTTTATTGAAAATTTAAGAATGTTCAATATTTTTGTTATCCTGGCATTTTTTTTATTACTTTGCAGATACACTGAAATCCTTTCAAGATTAATTTCCAGAACTTTTGTTAAGTTTATCTTTTTATATTTGTTTATTTTCACACATTTTTTTATAGCACAGTAATAATCGAAAATAAATAATAGCCTAGAAATAAAATTAATGCTAATCTTATGCCAGGTTATAGTGTCCCCGGGTGTAATGGCATATGTGCCGTGATCACCTTAGTAGGTATAATATTATATTACCTAATTCTAATATGCAGTGCACTTTAAGACTGATATTTCTTGGTGGAGTATTTTAGTATCAAAAGGTTAATAGATCGAATTACTGACCTAAGAACGGCTAAGGTTGTATGTAATATACCAGTGTGTGTAACATTCATATAAAGGACGAAAATTTGTTCTAACTTAGTTAGACCTTTACAAAATGTCTCGCAAAGAACCACATATTTTATAACCTTGTAGATATATTTATAAACGACTCCACGTTCACAGTAATCTGTAATTGCAGTCAGAATTTTATAGAAGATAATTTATGTATCTATAAAACGTCTGTCTTTAATTACACTTTAAACACATCCATTAACATGTATTTATTTAATTAAATTAATTAAACTAGCTATATTTCATAGAAAATCCTATGACATCTATAAATTGAATTTCAAACTATAAATTTATGTTTTATCGCTTAAAAAATCTTGAACAACTTGTAATCTGTAGTTTTCAATCTACGACAACAATATATTTCTGTAGCAACAAATAAAATATGACACGTATCCTAACCTATATTCCTTACGGAATACTAAATAATGTACCATGTTCACGAGTTATCGACATCTTGTCGCATCGTGCGCTATTCTGACATGAATATTTAAACAAGACAAACCATTTATAAACACTGTACCTAGACATACCGGAAATAGTTTCTATTGTCTTAGACATTTGTTTCCTGGAATGTTTTAAAACGAAAATTTCGAGTGTGAATTAAATTTAACGCCTTGTAAAGGTGGAGCTGCTGTTAAAATGCTTCAAGCCCTGTTATTATGAAATAAATTACTGCTTGAAATTATCGAAATTTAATCTTGATTATTTATCGCTTTATTATTGCTTGGGTAATTAATGAGAGAGTCGGGAAAATCTCGTAGTTTTATTGTTGGCTTCCCTTTTTTATTCCTTTTTGCGCTGCAATCCATCCACTAGCATTAATATTTTACAGACAATTAATAGTTTAAAACAGTTTTAGGGAACAAAATACAATCGATAAACAAATGTGTGCCACAAATACATTTTACGCGTGAAGAGCCAAATCTTCTTCCACTTCGATTTATATTACCTGTGTTCAGAACTACACAATTATCAATTACCAAACAAACGAAAAAAAAAAAACACTTTTTGAAAGCACGATACTGAAAATATTTCATGATCCCAATATTTCAGTGGTAAAACTGTGGATATTTTACTTTCTTTTCGTAATAATCTGAGGGCGACAGCAGTCTGATACCCAGCAGTTTCTTATTTATATTCGTCAAAAATAGTTTTAAGGAACCTGCCACAATTATAATTTATAACTAATTTTTATATGACAGTTTGACAGGCGAAATTGCCGAATAAAAGGTGTGCTGATTTATATAAAATAGCCCAGTTTGATTAATTAATTGCTTGATTGCTTTCGAATAAATATTGTGAATTATATTTAATAATAGCCTTAAACAGTGTTTGATTTTTTTTGTTCGTCATTTTTGAATAACGGCTGCGAATGACTAAAGCACACCATATAATTAATCACTCGAACGCACCGTGAATGTGACTTATTGTGAACGGGCCTCAATGAATAAAGAATACGTTGTTTATTTTACACCGTGCAGAAAATTAAGTACTTGTGTGAACTGTAAGAGGTTGTTTGTGGCTTGAGATTTTCTTGACTGCTGTTGAATAATTTATAGTCCAATGTCAAGAGTGATAAAAGATTTGCGAGCTATTTATGGCAGGAATTCAAGGTGCTTTATATAAATATGAGAAGGAGTTTTTTGTGCGTTAGTTTGGCTTATTTAAATAGAAGTACAAAAAGTTGCCACAAAATAATACCCTTTTTTATCTAAATGCAATATTATTTTATTGGCAATTCAATTGTTCTCCTGAATGTCAATAACATGGTTCAATCTTGCGATCATCCTGGTGATTGAATTTCGAAGGCGTGGTGTTTGCCAGGAAATATTGCTTGTATTAAATTTTTACCGCACGTTTGATTGGCTACAAATTCGAATAATTATTACTTGTTTGTTGTTCTTCTCTTCAACAAAGTAAATATTTAGCATTATGGTTAGTTGGTTGCAAACTATAACGAAAAATAAAAGATTAGAAGCAAAGTGAGAAGATCATTTGAAAGAACTACCAATTAATTTTTAGTATATACATTCGGTGGCTAACAACGTGTTAAACGTTAAAAATTGCCAAGATGGCTGACCCCACGATAAACATATTTGAATTAATGAGACGTAGAGTTTTGAATTTTAATCTTATTCCAAGGAACTCTTGATATTATTTTCCAAAACAAATTTAAAACAATATTTTCTTCTTGTTTCCTATATACCTATGTTTATTGAAGATCTTATTTATCCAAAATGTGAACTGCTATAAAAATGTATACTGAAATACAACCATTGCTTTCATTTTTATAATATTGAAATACTTAGTAATACGTTAACGGAATAACTTGCATATATATATATATATATATATATATATATATATATATATATATATATATATATATATATATTAAATCATTAGTATTTTAAACTAATTCTAAAGTGTGTTGTAAAACATATGATAATTAATTGTGCCATGATCATTAATTTTTCATTCTTTTCAAATATGTAAAACGTAAAACGGTAAAATAAAATCGCGTCCTGAATAGAATATTTTCAACAGGAAACAGTTTGTTCCATTTTGTACTCTCGTAGATGTTAAATTCTGATAAAAAAAAACTATTATTGTTTCTACATTAAATCATCTGTAATTAGTGCTACTAGCAAAAATAATTGTTTCCTGATAAGAATAATAATAAATTACTAGATTAGCAACAAGTCGTTAGTTTCGCTTCAGTTATTTTTACTGCTGCTTACTTATAATTTACAAGTCAATAAAAACATTTTACATCGTAAACTATTCAATAAAAAATTTTGCCTGTAATCCATAAGTAATGTTAATAAAATACCCTTTCCTGGAATTTGTAAACTAATTCCTACATAAATCCCTAAAGCAGTTTTTTTAGTTATAAAACAACATTACGACAGCCAGCGTTCAATAAAACTGTTTCATATTGAAAACAACAACAGCCTAGTAAAAAAAAATGAATATCCAGATTGATTTTTGCGCCATAAAATTCAAAATCACAAGCTGTCACGTGTATGAAATTTATTTGGCTGTTAAACAGGCTCTCACCTTCAGCTCGACTCAAATATCACAGAAGCTGTGCGGTACAGAGTCAGGGACATGTCAATTTCGCCCGTAGAGGACGTTATCTGGATGTCTGGAGCTGAATGCACCCAGCGAACAAGATGTGATGTATGACTAACGTGCTTCTTAACGGTCATAACGTCTACCACATTGCTCAACGATTTGTTGATATCGTGACATCATCACTGTTCAAGTTCGTGGACGGTTTTGATTATGCTGACCGGAAAATAAATATGTGAGTAATTATTTAGCAGTACTCGATGCTTATCAGTTGTTATCGCCGAGGAAATATTTGCAGAGCTACTAAATAATATTTAACATTGCACAGGATGCCCTATCGTAAACAGGATTGTTATTATCTAGCTTAGTCTTTGTTTTATTTGATAATAAAATATCCGTTAGATGAAGTCTCTGATACTAGTTTTTATCAAGTATGAAAGATACTTAATATTCATTGACTGACTTCAAAGAAATGAAGAGAATTGTGAGTTTTAAATGAATGTGTTTTGGTTTGTTTGTTGTCCGTTATCTCGAGGATGGATTAAAATGAAACTTTTCGAAAATTATTGAGTATCTTTCCACCCTGCATATTAATAAGCAAATCGCGAATAATTATCTCTCAAACTTCTTGACCAATTATCAGAAAATTAATATTTTCTTATACCTGTGATTAGGCTAAATTTCAACCCATCATCAAGAAATAAAATGGCTGGAAACTATTTCAGAAACTGCTTGATGAATTTGCATTAAATTTCAAATGTACTTACAACTTTTATTAGTTGAAAATGTAGAATATGAAATCATCAATTCGAGCCCCACAGCCTACCAATTCTCATCCATAAAAATTATCCCTGTAGCTCCTGCTCCACTAATATCTTCAGGGGTATTAAGTAGATGGCTGGTAAGTGCACTTCATACATAAAACACATATATATTTAAGCAGAATGGCACGCCCAAAAATGGGTGTATCTGGAAATTTAATGAAATAGAGGCGATTACTGAAAACTAGACAAACAAAGTATCACGCTATGTTCTACTCAATGAGGTAGAACGAACCCTGCAACACAATCAACCAACATCAATCTTCACTAAACATTCCTATCCGGTCACACCACTTTCGCCTCGACCACATTCATAATACGATTCATACATGCTCGTCTATTCTTCACACTTGGAATCATTAATTCACGCACTGACTAATTCACACTTTTTAACAACATTCTTCTCAATCTCACACCAGTACATTCCGGATGGAATCATGTCTCCACAGCAGTTATAGGGCGTTCATGCTTCTTCATCTACAATCCACACCCAGCATACATAACCATACATCAATATGTAAGAGTGGTTCTAGTATAAAAAATAATTATAATTTCTTTATTCAAATGTGCAATAAATAAGATAAGAATGTATAATTGATAACACCATGTACAGTATTGTTCAGAAGTTATGCCCCAGAACCCCTCCACAGGTACCAAAACTGAACTAAAAACCGACGAACGTTCTCGCTAGTCGAATGAGAAAGATAAACGATACGAAATGAAGAACAGGTATATAATTCATTGTTTACCTGAGCCAGGTAAACACCTCGTAGAGATTATAAAATTTCACACTTCAGATATTACAATATTTGGCAAAATGCAAGTGAATATTGGATGCTGTACACAAGTTCGATGAGGCATTATGTATGTACGTGTACAAGTTTCTGTATTTATCTTTCAAATATTTGTACGAATATGCACATTGAAATAAAAAGCTTACATTTCCAAGTAAAATGATTTGAAATCGTTAAAAATCTCCATCAATGTAACTAAAATTAAATGGCTATTTGACATGAAAATATTCATGTATGCACGTTTACAAATGCAGTGAGTTTCGAAATACACGGTTAGTACGGACAGAGAAAACGACGGGCACAAAAGGCATATGTAATGAGATATCAGCGAGAGGTGACTACTCATGCGGCCAGCAAGCACGCGGAAAACTCGAAACGCTTGTATTTATTTTCATGTTTGATGCATTTTAGTGAATTACGTAAGTGCTTGCACATACGAGCCTCTAAAAGCTTCGCAGCTAATTTGTTTCTAGATGTGTGCTTTGCCTGCCCGAGCTTACTAAAATATTCCTGTTTGCACTCTGCTTATTACTGGAGCTATTGCCATAGCAAATGAGATACTCACAGATACTCTAGATTTGCTAGAGTAACGAGGATCTGAATCTGTACTGCATTTCAAAACGGGAACAGCAAGCATTTAAATTTTAAAAGTGCTCTCTTTTTTACTTGCATGGTGTAGAGATTAAATTTTATATTTTTTCGATTATTTTTTTATGTTTTTTTTTAAACCATTTAACCATTATTATTCTGGGAATAAAGCTCTAGTGGTTATGTCCGGGAATAATCTCAGTGCAATGTTTAGCAAGAACTGCGTCTAGTTATTTAAAATAAAAAATTCAATTAGTTATTTTACACCAACAACGGTTATAAATTTTATTGACCATATTATTGATGGATAGTTGTTAATAATATTTGTTATGCTGTTAATTAACGGTGTGCTTTCCATACTTGCGAAAACGACATGTTGATATGTATGTGCCCTGCAATAAAAAAATCTTTTATGTGGATGTCTGAATGATTCATGGTACAGTCAAGTTATTCCGGAAACAATGTTTTTTATCATTTTCATTTATCAGTTATGATTTATATTGTGTGGGGAGAGATTCGCGATATTTGAGTTTTACGATGTATATTGAAGTGTCGAATTGCAAAATGAATGTGGGCGATTCCTTGTGAATACATATTTTTATAAATTGAAGGTGAATGTGCCTGAATTTTATTGCTCGGCACGAGATGTGTTATCAGCAAACATACGAGGGTGTGACTTTATTTTTATAAATTTTATGTAGTCGACATGATTTCCATTTTCGAACAACAGGTCGGTTCAAATTAAATTCAATTTTATCTTGCATTTTATTTATTGTTTTGTGGAAGTAATACAACATGGAAATCAACGAATAAACAAAACATTATTTTTAGAAAGAAATGATATTTTACGGCCGACAGTCGCTATTTTTAACTTTACACCTGTGGTTCTCTTCCCATTATTAACCGAGCTATGACTGGACAGCTGGTAACTACATTTTATACGTAAAATATACAGGTTGTTCTAATATGATATATACAATATTTAATAAAGGAATTGCGTTTAAAATTAAAAAAAAATCAGTTTCTAACTATCTAAATCTTGGAAACCATTTATTAATACAGAAGTTACCAGTAGTGAGGAAACATATTATTGAAACATCCTTTTACTTACCGAAAACAGAGTGCCACACTCAAAATTAATAAATAGTGTTATATATTACTATAAAAGGTGTTATTGAAAAGGGATCTAAAAAGCATATTTCTGTGCGATTAATTTTTATTTCGACTGTAAGAATTGAACTGAGGATCTTAAATATGTGCAGTAATAATTTTCTTTCAAACTATAGTTAAATTAACTATGCTAATTGTAATTAGCATCAACACTGAATTATAAAATATTCAGAAAGCGTAAGAAGCGCAGTAAAACTATTTCATTTCATTAAAAAAAGTTAAAAGTAGAGAAGAATATTTAATTTAGTGAGTTGACTGTCTCTCGGCGACTTCATCACAGAACTTCCGTCTAATTTTAATTTAATTTTATATTCTTATCAAGACGGCGTTGGCGAACAGTGAACAGTTGAAGATGAGGCTCGGGAAATTTACGCGTTTTAGTTAGCGACAATTTCTTTGTGAAATATTCTGCCTCTAACCGTTTCACTTAGTGCTTGGCCATACAATCGGTCAGACAAACTGCGGTCCTTATTTTCCATCAGGGCTGTACTCGTAAAAATCACATTTCAATAACTCTAACAGGAATAAATTATATATAATTTTAACTGGTAATATAATACATAACCCAACCTAACCTAACAGGGATAAATTACATATATTTTTAACTGGTAATATAATTTTTAGGTATCCTGCCATTTTGTTTGTATAAATTTCCTCTGAGTAATTATATTTGTTTTAAAGATGTGCAAGGGAAAATCTACACATGAAGGTTAGAGCATTTTTAAAGTTGCAAATGCAGGTATCTCACCGATTTCAAATATCCCTCGAAAAGTAAAAATTTTAATAGTGTTTGTGTCCTGTTATCGATTTTGTGAGAGTATGAAGGTTTGTTTACGAATTTTTTTCTTCACAATATTTTAACATGTTTTGTTTACGGAAGTATATTTCATCTGTTCACCCTTCGTTTTCAACCCCTTGTGTTATGTTGTGTTGATCTGACGACTAGACATCATTAATCAAAGTTTTAAAATGTAAACCCTTGCCAACTGGGAAAAACGTCATGACATATTTATTATTTGTTTATATTTTGTATTATATTTGATAAATAACAATTTATCAAGTATTTACGACACATTATGAATAAAATATGTTTCCAAATATTGTAAGAGAATGTTCATTCAAGACATCAGAACATCAGGAAGTTGAAAATATTTTTAGTATTAATAGGAGAATGAGAATAATTAAAAGTAATTGCACAGATTTTTTGAAAACTTGTCAAGCAATATTCGCGAAAGACCGTATTTCTGATGTAGTTGAAACATTTCTCAGCTTAATTTAAAGAGATATTGTAGTAGAAATTTTAAAAATTATCAAAATTAGTTAATGGCATTGCTAGACTTATGAATATTTGTTTAAAGTGTACTTTTGTTACGCTGTAATCAACGCCATCTCGTGGACCTTAATCACATCTTTCTTCCTGGTTCCTATCCTATATCCCACAGCTCATTCTCTCAGTCTGCACTCCACACTCTACAGTCGGCAAGTCCGCAAGTCGCCACCGCCATCGAATTCTGCTTATCTGGCCTCACGAGGAGAAAAGCCCTAATTAATTATGGATCCGGGCTGGCTGTGCCTGTGCGGTAGGACGGTACAGCCACAGGGCCACTGCACAAGATGTATGTAAAACAGTCGCTAAGCGAGAGCGGCCGCGACAGATCAAAGATACGGATTACCATTACTGAACTGAACCGAACCGAACCGTGAATTGATGGTGGTACCATCAAGAAGGGGATAGAGGAGTCGAAAATTGTAATGAAATTTAGTTTACCGGGTAATTTTTCTGATAATATGTAATATCTCACAATTGGAGAAACTAGACTCTTTAGCGATGGTCTCACCTCTAAATTCACAATTTTCTAGTCTTTATCCTTTATGTGTGTCTGTAAGAAAATATCCATAAAACGGTTAACCAAATGACAAAAAACTTTCCGAAAATCAGATAGGTTATAGGCTATTTAATCTTAGCACTATGAATGTGGACCAGGCAAAAATGGTATGTCAGGATAGGAATGTTTGGAGGAGATTGATTGTTGGTTGACTGTTTCTGGGTTCGTGCCACCCCACTAAGTGGGACATAGCATGATGTATGTATATAGTATATAATGTATATGAAATATTTTAAAACAAACTCAAATATCGTGTTGTACTCATATATTAAAATGTCTGGTTTTGCGTCGCTTAGCCCCTAACCAACAAGAAAATTTGAGTCATCGCAAAGCTGCATCGGACAAATAAGCACATAACGGAGTAATGATTTGTATTAGAGATGACCGTTTGTACCCACAAAATAAAAAAAACAGACTTAATACGTGAAATCTCGTTGGTAGAACAGGACGGGAATAATACAATTTGTAATTTGCGGGGTAAATTTCTTATTGCTTCAACTATACCAGCATAATTTCCCTAGCATATGAAAGATTACACAGTTCCCTTCAAGAGCAAATTTTATTTAATTCAAATCCTACAACCAGTATACCGCCAACAAAAATGTAAAATCAGAAAATCACAATGCTCATTACAATACAATACCCACAATTCGATCCAATCAGAATCGCCATAAACTTACAACAAAACAGAGCAAAACAGCGTAATCACAATCACACAAACACAATAACCTGAACTAGTTACCAGTGGCGACCAGAATGGTCAGTGGTAACAGTATGTAACCTCCTACACCGCGGGTCTGTAAGCTGGGTTCCAGAACGGTCACTATGCTGGACCCTGAGACTATTGTAGAAGAATTAAAGTGCACAGTAGGACTGTGGTTGTGGTTTGCGAATAATACGGTGGTTGGGACTAAACCTTAACCCTTTGGGTACAATAATCATTATGCTTACAAGAGGATTTTGAAGAAGGTCCACCAACTTTCAATTAACTCAATAATATTTTTTACGGTCGTACATTTAGAAATAATATTCGGTATTTCTTTCAATATAAACAGAATAAAAATAGATATGCAGAACTGTTCTCTAAAATTCACCGCATGAAAAAATTCTTTAAGTCATTTTATGAGAATATTAACATCTAAAAATAAGAACAATTAAATATATAGACTTTGATTTTATATAATAATTTAGAAACATATCTAATACCTAAAAATATTAAACAAAAAATTAACAGAAATATTTTTATTCCATAAAATACTCACACAATCTATTTTTAACATCTGACCCATTCCACAACAACTCACCATTCGCTCTCTTAATTTCTTTCACTAGTCGTACTCCCACCTCTCAATCTCTTTACAGTCGTACCTTACTTTGGCTTACGACTCTCTATAACACTATAAACAAAAATATACACTTGTAACAGATAAATAATATAATTGTCGTACTTCGTGTACCCTGAGCCTCAGGTTCGAATCCCGGTTGAGTTGTGAATGTTTGCATTTGGTTTGTAATTGTATACAGTTACAATGTTCATTGTTACCTGGCACAATAGTTGAGAAACAACAACAAACAAAAATAATTATACTTGAGTATAATTTAATGTTTAATGTTTTTTTGTTCATAACTATAATATATATTTACAAATTATAAAAGGTGTCTATTTTAATAACTTTAAAGTTTATTAAACTGAATCTGTTCACATATTATTGCTAACTTAACAATGTTTCCTAAGGCAATACATGTTAAAATTTATACAAGACTGTATTTTCCCCATGGCACGCTGTTGTAATCTTAAGATTCATATTGAGTTTGTTAAAAGTAGTAATATAAATTATTTTTATAATTTATTGTTTTATGAAATTATTTCCTTATGTAACAGTAATATGTGTGTAATAATTCATATTTTTTCTAATGGTATACTTATTTACTGTTTCTTTATTACTAATCAATTTCGTTGCCACTAGTGACGATTTAACGATAAATGTAATGCTTTTTTAAAATTAAATATCTCACAATAATAATGTACAATTTTAGCTGTGGCGTGTTGACTCAGTGAATAACAGAATATCATTGATAAAATTGACAGAGCTGTGGGATGAGTAACACATTTTTATATAAACAATAAAGTGCAACGACCTTTAAATAAATGTTATTTGATACGCTGTTAACACTGTTTATTTTAAAAACAAAAGTGAATCACCACAGCAAGAAAAAATAGTAATGTCATGTTACATGATATTTAAAACAGTTTGTAAATCTTTTTACACTTAAATTTTGTGAAAGATAACGATTTTTCTGGGAATCTTCCTAAACGGAATTGGTAAATGAAAGGGTTAAAGTCCGATAACAAAGAGAGTTTACAGAAGTAAAATAAACATTTCTCAATTTTAAATTTACTTTTTGTTTACTCGTGTAGCTCCGTTTACACAAAAAATGTAAAAGAGCTCGAAGCGTACCATGTGTAAAATTCCGTCAGTTACAATTACAACGCTCGAGCCATTTTAATTTATAATAATCACTTATTAATTATTCTCTCTGGCGCTGTGATGTGCGATAAAATTTGACTGGTGTTAATTTCGGTAATATTTGTTGTTGAAGTGGCTCCGTGAATTGTATTTGGGTAATTTAGTACCGCCTCCAGCTACGTTAGAATCACTAGCACCTACAATATTTTTTCTATTAATAGTCGCCGAAAATTACAGTGTTCTAGCTACTTAAATATAACGTGTAAAAAATTATTTATATATTTATTTTTATCTTCGGACAGTTCAGAATTTAATGACTCTTTGCATTCCTTTTCACCGAAAACATACACTAAAGATGTTTCCATTTATTACCCTTTTTGTTGAAGGATAAAATAATTTAGGCCTAAAATAATAACATGGATATTAAGAAACAAGATTAATTTTATTTAGAAATTTAGAGAAGCTTAAATATCTTTAAATATATGTTGAAGTATGATATACGTATTAGAGCGAGACTGAGAAGAATGTTTCAAGAGTGGGAGTGAGTCAATTGGTGGTGTTTAGTAGATTTTTGTGTGGATATCGAATGAAATGTTGGCGAAATAAATCTGTGGACGGGAGCTTGTGTCGACGTTCGAGGAATAAATGGATAGACATGATTAACAGTTGATTGGGTATATGAATAAATCTGCTTTTAATTTATTATATGTACTTACACTTACAAAATAAATAAATACATTTTTAAAGGAGCAAATTAAAGGAGCAAATTAAAGGATCACCTAGTAAATTGTATTTTATGAAGTCTTCGATTTTTGTTGGCTCTGACCTGCCGTAACGTTCTTACGCCAACGTGCTAACGTACAAAACCACAACCAGTAACGCCTATATTCCTACGTAGCGTTAGCAAGTAATGTACGTGCATTCCTTAATATAATAATGATCGTAGATCTACCTACCCAAAGCTGGGTAGGTAGAAACATTTGTGCTAGCAAATAAGGCGTATTTAAGTCCAAAAGAAAAATGTTACGAATGGTCAATGGAGATCAGCAGTTGTTTCCTCTGATAAATACGCGTGTGGGAATGTTTTGTGTGCGAGATTTATTTGAAAACTTTGTAAATACAATTTAAGACTTGAGATAAAACTATTTGGTATTGTAAACACTTGTGTTTAACTTCAAATAACATGGGATTAAAATTTAAATATGTAGGTTAAGATGATCTGGGTGTGTTGAACTGTTGAATTAAATGTCGTAGACATCGTAGAAGATACTAAAGCCTGTTTTCAAACATTAGCATCTTCTGGCACACTTACCTATCTGGTATAATTGTCGATAAACTTACTGCAAGTCGCATGTATCTTTCTATATGAAAGTGAACATATATTTTTATTCTTTATATAAATCCACATCGTTTGGTACAAACGGGTCTATAGTTACCTGCTTCACTCTGGTATTTTCTACACCTTTGAAATAAAAATTCTGATAAATTTCAGTATAATAGGGCGTAGTACAAATACAAACAGTTCAACGGAGAATTTTGATCCGATCAAAAACTACCCTAAAAACTTAGTATTTGTAAAATCGAAAACGGCGAATTTTTTAAATATCTTATATTTCTATTTCTGTATATAATGTAAATTATAAATATATAAATTAATTTTTGTTTCGAGAATTTCGTTATAGTGTTCAATCGCAGTAAGTAATTGTAAGCATGATTGTACTAAAAGTACATCAACTAGTAAATATTAATTTATGCTAGTGTTTAGGAATAGGAGTTTAGATACCTACCAAATTATTTATTTTTATTTATGGAATACATCACCTAATGTGTGAAATGATTTAAATTTTAGTGATTTTTTCATTTTGATTTATTTAAATATATGATAATATTTGCATAGAAGAATGTTTATCCAGTAGGCATTAGAACTATCTTAAAATTAGAAAATACTGATCATCAGCATTCGTTCTAGATGTAATCACCGGAATAGATACCAGTTTAGAAAGATTGAAAAAAGAAAAAAGTAATATTGTAATCAATTCAATTAAATATAAAAAGCTATGAACAAGATAAAAGAGAATAGATAAGTAGCACTCACTTAAAATTTAAATGATTGAAACCTGTACATCCGCACGCAACACAAATAAGCACCTAACAAAATTTAAAAACCATTATTAAAGCAAACATTCCTGTCATGAAACCATTCACCTCGTGACAATCACGACAACAAACATCATCTCACCTGCTAACACAAACACAGCGAGCGCACGTGTGTGGACTGAAAAACTCAGCATTTCGTGCGCTCCCAGCGATCATCACTTGTTATCAGCAGCCAATCGCCGTTCCCGTCGCGATTATCCGCCTTTTATCCGTTACCAAATGAGTTTCTGATGCACGAGAAGTGCTCCTAACAACGAGAACGTGAAACGGAGATCGAAGACATCCATGCCACGCTCACGAACTCGGCGCAGTGCTGCGCATGAGCGTGCGTGTTGCGCAAACAGAATAAACGGTAGCCACTGCTGCGCAGTTACGCGCTTACGTGGATTTGCTTAGTCACTTTTTGGACTTGGATTTTGGATGTGGTGCTCTTATTTTTCGTGGACAACGGCTGAGCAGTTTGCTGAAGTCATTTTACGTATATGATTGTTACAAATATTTACATAAAATTTAGGATAATCTAT
Organism: Poecilus cupreus; assembly: GCA_963942605.1. Lineage (NCBI taxonomy): Eukaryota > Metazoa > Arthropoda > Insecta > Coleoptera > Carabidae > Poecilus > Poecilus cupreus. The sequence continues at coordinate 11,813,138 of OZ012732.1, forward strand.
AAATGAGCAGTGGTATTGGAATAGATTATTTTGTGGGTTAAAAATAATATCAGTGTAAACAACCGTAGTCCTGTAACAATTATAGTTTCTAAGATATTAAAGTTGTGGATTGGCGAACATTACTCCCCCCACTTTTCCATCCCAACTCCTTTTAAAAATTACACAATCAAATCGTGTACTAACAAAATTAAAATTATGTAGGATGAGTAGGGCATAATTAACAATAAAATCAGTGTAAACAACCGTAGTCCTGTAACAATTATAGTTTCTAAGATATTAAAGTTGTGGATTGGCGAACATTACTCTTCACACTTTTCCATCCCAACTCCTAATAAAAATTACATAATCAAATCCTGTACTAACAAAATTAAAATTATGCAGGATAAGTAGGGAATAATTAACAATTACATCAGTGTAAACAACCGTAGTCCTGTAACAATTATAGTTTCTAAGATATTAAAGTTGTGGATTGGCGAACATTACTCTTCACACTTTTCCATCCCAACTCCTAATAAAAATTTCATAATCAAATCGTGTACTATCAAAATTAAAATTATGTAGGATAAGTAGGGCATAATTAACAATTACATCAGTGTAAACAACCGTAGTCCTGTAACAATTATAGTTTCTAAGATATTAAAGTTGTGGATTGGCGAACATTACTCTTCACACTTTTCCATCCCAACTCCTAATAAAAATTACATAATCAAATCCTGTACTAACAAAATTAAAATTATGCAGGATAAGTAGGGCATAATTAACAATTACATCAGTGTAAACAACCGTAGTCCTGTAACAATTATAGTTTCTAAGATATTAAAGTTGTGGATTGGCGAACATTACTCTTCACACTTTTCCATCCCAACTCCTAATAAAAATTACATAATCAAATCCTGTACTAACAAAATTAAAATTATGCAGGATAAGTAGGGCATAATTAACAATTATATCAGTGTAAACAACCGTAGTCCTGTTACAATTATAGTTTCTAAGATATTAAAGTTGTGGATTGGCGAACATTACTCTTCACACTTTTCCATCCCAAATCCTAATAAAAATTTCATAATCAAATCGTGTACTATCAAAATTAAAATTATGCAGGATAAGTAGGGCATAATTAACAATTACATCAGTGTAAACAACCGTAGTCCTGTAACAATTATAGTTTCTAAGATATTAAAGTTGTGGATTGGCGAACATTACTCCCCCCACTTTCCCATCCCAACTCCTTTTAAAAATTACACAATCAAATCGTGTACTAACAAAATTAAAATTATGTAGGGTAAGTAGGACATAATTAAAAATAACATTAGTGTAAACAACCGTAGTCCTGTAATTATTATAGTTTCCAAGATATTATGGTTCAAATTTCAGTCAAGTAAGAACATTTGTTCCCAGTTCAGATGGTATCATTTTGGACGTAGGACAAAGAAGAGAACCAACGGTTATTAATGTCTATTGATTCAAAGTTTTTATTTGTTCTTCTTGGACGAAACACTTTAAAAATCTTCTTGTTTCACTGCCATTTATTATGAGAATAATCGTTTGAGGTAATGCTAAATATAGCATCACGCCATTAACCCATTTTGGGTGTGATATTTTGATTTCGCAGATTCCGATCCATTAAGTCACTGCCCTCATAGACATTAGTGGATGGAGTACCACAAGGGTAAAGGTGCGACCGTCTTCGTCGGTTATGGGAAACGAACTAAAGATCTCAAGATTCCGATTCATTATCATGAAGCTATTTAATTGATTATTTCAGTTATTATTATTACGGAACTCATAAATTGTAGTGGGATTATTAGTATTCAGTATACCTTACTAATTTAACGGCTATAAAAAGTACGTTAACAATTCTTGGACATAAATTAATTCCAAATCGAACAAATTAACTATTAAATCAGCCCACACAATCATACATCACTTTCGACCACACACAAAATGCAGCGAACAACATCATTAATATAATACTTTAAATCAATTCAGTCAAATATTTCACGCGTCGTTTGATTTAGAATCTCGATTAATTATTTTCAGTGCCACTAAATTCCTAATTAGAATGCAAATGTAGTGTTTATACTGCAGAATCGACAGGTAGATATCTCCACCTAACGTGTTTATTCGAATGTTGAAACACCGAGTAATTAATGTTTTTAATTATCACCATTTTTCACATCTACAAGATCGGAATATTAATTGACTGTCCTTAATAGGTACACGCACTGAAATATGTATTTGTATAACTTTATGTAGGTTTACGGTGATCGTGGATAAACGTCCGATTAAATACATATTTAAAAATATATGTTAGAATACGATTTAAGATAAAAATATTTAAATTTTTAAAGTAGATTTTTTTGATTTGTTGAAAATTTTCTTCAGAAGTGTTTATGCGGTGGAAGAAAAATATGACGTTAAAATAAAAGTTGAAAGGGAGAATGAAAATTAATTTGAAATTGTAAAATTTTTTCCGTCTTTGGTAAAAACTTTTGAGCTGTTTGAACTTTTAGATTTGCGGGAAACTTTAGATTGATTTGAAGGAATTGTTGACCTTTTTCTCGGGGGTTATTTTTAAAAGTACAAAGTCTGTTAAAAATAAAAACATGGAGATGCAATCTAAATCCTTAAACAAAAAAACAAAGTTATGTTATGTAGAAAGGATTCATACTACAAAATTTATGAAAATTTCACTGGCTCAAGTTGAAGTTATTGACTGACTACGACTCATAAATTATAAATAAGCTACTTAGCAGTTAAACACAAGGGCATTATAAAAACTTCTTAGAGTATTGCATCGCGAATTGTTGTTTTTATGGGAGGAAAAAAATTAAAGATAAAAAATTTATTTGTTAATAAAACAAGTATATATTTCTTAAGTGCAGTGTTTTACTGGAAAGTGGTCTTAAAACTTTCATGTCTTTATTCAAATTTTTATGTTAAGTTCTATTTCTTTATGGTCTGTTTGTAAGTGTGTTAAACTTTTACAATTTGATAACATTATTTTTATTGCATATTACCATGAAGGGTTCGTAAGTAAACAATAATAGAATCGGTGAAGGATTTTTCAATATCCGACACACTGTTATTAGTATTTCTCATAATAATATATAACAATTAGAAATCTACTTCAATCAAAAAGATAAATAACCAACAAGCAAGTAATAAAAATTGTGAATCTGAGAATGATTTTGAAGTAGGAGAAACGTGGAAGATCGGTGATAGAAAACTTACTTTCACAATATTAATGATAATTTTTATCTGCATTATACCTAGTGCACACAAGAAAAGTTTCTGCACATAGGTACTTTCTTGAAAGAAGAAGTCAAAAGACAGTCTTGAAAAATAGCAGCACCCCTATTCACAAAAAATATTTTGTGGAAATCTATTTCTGCGTCATCCTTATGCGGCAGCAGTTAACTCATTTCATATGAAAGCATATTAAAAAATATTTTAAAGTAAACATTCTGATTTCTTCTTATGTAAAATAGGTTGTTTTTGTATAGTTATCATTAGTTAATTAATTGCCATATTATAAATATGTAATATAGCGAAATTGTAAGAGTGGGCATATGATTTCATTTTTCGGTTGGCATAACCTCTTAACATACCTAAATAATTTGTTTCAATTATGTTTCGTTGGTCCATATTGGATCAAGTGGATTATCATGAAACATAGATCGAGTCAATGTTAAAATTTGTCGATCATTCCTGTCTATTGGTGTAACAGTACAGAAGAGACTAAAAGTATGTAGTATTTAATCTGTAGTACATAGAAATAACATCTTTTGGAACGGGTTTAACTATTAGCTATTAGCTGAAACATTTCGAATATATCTCCAGAGAGAATCAAGTCGTGTAAGCATATTTCCTGTTAGATTAAATCCCTAGTAACAATAGTAATCTGATCAGATCACAAATTCCTAAAATAGCTACAAACCACAGCATTCGATCAGATAATCCAGCAATAGCAGCCTAACATAGGTTAAACTCCGAGGTACAAACTATTACCGTAGAAGCCAAAGTCGAGTGTTACAGTTGTTGGAATCATTTGAAATATGAATCGAACAACAAACCTAGTAATTAAAGCAACTACCCACTCGTTAGCCGAAGCCGCGGTGAGCGCAGCGCTGTCAGTGCAAACCGAGTAGTATAATTGCGTTGAAACAGCAGGTAACTTCAAATTAAAACAGTAAACAATCACGATCTTCTAAAAACCGCCACTTACCCTGCAACAAATACCAAATTGATATACGACTTCCATATAAATGCCAGCGAGCAGCGAGTTATCGCGCGGAATCTCTCCGTGGAGTGTATGTACGTTATTGTGAGCATGTTTCCCGTATCTAACAATTGTAGAAGCTAGGAAATAATCACTGGTTTGTCGTTGCCTCAAGCGGCGAATAAATAGGCGCTGGCCGCAGCCATATGCACGGATATAGTTCGTTCCATATTCAATAGATACGAGGATCTCTCTCGAGCCCTTCCGAAGAATCTTGAGGATGCGATCGATTGCTTCCAGCCTTATCACAATTTACCCTTTGATCTAGTGAAAAGTATTGCTTTTCCTAGTGTAAAATTAGAATTTACATCTTTCGAAATGAATGAACCAAATCAAGCGTTATTAATGGTGCAAGTTGAAGAATCAAAACGGACCAAACATACAAAGAGTACTATATGACGAATCAGGTTAAGGTATTAGGAATAATTATTAAGAATGGAAGCCAACAGACTACCCAAGAAAATCTATGATGGATAGACCTAAAGGCTTTAAAATAACAGCAGGGAGGCACATATCCCATGATAGTAGAGCCAAGAATTTAAAACTAAAGAATATTTGTTTGCTTATTGAGTTTGTTTGGACAACTAGAGCGGATGTCCAACAAAGGTTGCAGAATTCTTCGATCTTCTAAATATTATAGTAAAAGATCCATGGTGATACTGATATTATATGGGCGAGATTGAGGGAGAACGATTCTGTGATCGTCCGAGGAATAAGTGATTAGGTATGATTGATGGTTAATTGCACGAACGAATGATTCCAAGTGTAAAGAATGGCCGAGGCGAAAGTGATGTACCAGGATAGAAATGTTTAGGAGATTGATTGTGTTTCAGGAAAAGTAAAAGGAGATATTAGTCAAAATGTACTTGCATTTTCGAAAGTAGTAGATAATTGAGGTGTAATTTGAAGATGATGTCAATCATTTTTCTTGGGACAGTAATTAGAAGATCCATCTGAAAATGGAGATAATTCGTAAGTTTAAAACTTATTCATCTCAACCCGAAACTACAATCAGAAATTCACTATAAGCTTCAGGTCTTCTTTGCAGTATTTAGGAAATAAATGAACTCTATCCCTTTCCTCTTCTTTACAATTTCTTGAACGTACTATAGAGGGTACAGTGGTTTCTCCTGGCTGCGTATTAGGTTCAGTTGTTCAGCTGCCGAAGGAAGTCGTTTGATTGACGGGCGTGATACCATGGCCTATGAAGTGGTACCTAAATTGACACCTTAGGGACTTGTGGTCGGGTAATTGTTGGGTTGGAGCCGGAACGTTTTGTTGATTGCTGTTGATCTGACACTCTCGGGTTTTGTGGATTTACAGCTATTATCAAAACGATTTAAATTGGTTTGTGGTTACCATTTAGTTAGAAGAGCAAGGCTGGTTCTCACTGTACGTTGGGTAAATTTTCCGTGTTGGATTTAAATTGTAAATTGAAATAAATATATCGTCTCGCCCTTTTTTTTATTATACAAAAAATACATATACAAAACTATTGAAAACGTCAAAGTTTAATAATTAAAATTAAAACAAATGGACGTAATCATAGTAACTGAATCAAAATACATCATATATCGCGCTAATATGCGGTTCCGATTCCTCAAATTCATTCCTTACGAACGTATGGAATTAGAGTTTTTCCCAATACAATTTTTAGTTGTGGAATGCGTTGTTTCCAAAACAATGTTATACAAAAGATGTACTCGTATAGATAGGTGTTCTACTTATATAGATGACTACTTAAAAAACATAAATCAATATTATTAACAAATCAATATAGAAGAATACAATGTCCTTCCTGATAAAGATATGTCTGCATAATGCCCATTTAATTCTTATTGGAACGTATAGTGAGAATCAGGCTTTACAGGTAACAGCAAACCCCCGAATGTGGAATGCGAAGTGTTGGAAAATAACGCGAAATTTATTCAAAAGTGATAATTCCATAAGCGCTGACCCAACACATAAATTCCGCTTCCGGGCGCATATATAACAAATAAACCCTTATTTCCTCACAAAGCGTGGAAGAATAAAACGGCACTTTAGGTCCGGCGCGTAGCTTTTGAAGCCGTGGCTGCCGGCATTGTAGGCTGGCAACGGGCTGGGATATATGGTAATAGGCCACGTTTGCAAGCCGGCCTGACATAAAGTCTCCCGCCTCACACCCCTCGCTGGACACTCGCGGTGGTTGTGTGTGGTGTATGGCGCGGAACAATGTGACGTCCAACGGCCACTACTTTACATATAATCAGGCTGCTCGGACCTCGGACCTGCTCTCGTCGTGTGCTGAATTAGTTGGCTTTGGGAATGTGTTTGTTTTGCGCGTCAGATTTTTAACAAGATTCGAGAAGGACAATACCTACTTTCGTCTTCAATTAACCTTCGAATAAACAGGAATTCTTTTATCAGGAATAATTTTTTATGTGTTGACTTATTTTCTTAGTATTCGAAATTAAATAGTACTTCTGAATTGGTTAGTGTATTTTGAAGATATGTTCGATTAAAGCAATATTTATTTCTAATTAAAATCATCCTTATAATCTTCCGAGATTAATCGTTGTGAAAACCCAACGAAGCAGGCGATGAAAGGACTAATTCTTCCCAGTATTCAAATCGGCGTTCGATTTCGCTTGGCGATAGCTTGAACCTATTATCTAAATCTCACCGCGTTAGCCTTTCATTCAACCCTTTCCTGTGCCACTTCCCATCTCATCACATCGTACAAGTGGCTTCGCAACATCCGAGGCGTCGCGGCGATAAAGCACGCGCGCTGTAAACTTGCCTCTCGGGTCGTCGTCAGCGCAGCGCAACTGGTGGCAGTGGCCGTCAAGTGAACTCTCCTTAATGCCTTGCCTTCACAGAAACCCTAAGTCGTTCGACAAATTCGACACGATTCATTTACCGATACATCTGTTGATTGGTTTAAGCTGCAAAACAGGTGTTGGGCGTTTCTGTTTAGGGACGATACTTGATTGACGTTGGAAATGTTAATTCGAGAAATGAGGAGTTTTTTTCTAACATACCTACTCATTTTGTTATCTGTAATCTGATAGGTAATAATGTTAAAACGTGTTATCAAGAATGAATAAATTAATGGTGTAATTTTGCATATCAGTTCTACGCTATCATTAAGACGATAGCAGTAGGTATTTATTTAGGTAGGTAGATACTTCAAATTTAATGGATAAATAAATGAAAATGGTAGTTGTCTATCAAATGTACATCAATATGTGGGCTGGTCTTTGCTTTGCACTTAATTTCTTTCAAATCATTTGAGCAAATATAATACTACTGCAACAGAAGCAGGTGTAATGCTAAATTACTCATCAAACGAATAATACGATATGATAGAATTATGCGATATATTCATTAGACTCCTCCAAAAATTGAAGTTTGTCGCACACAAGATTGGACCCACTAAAATATAGTAATACCGAACGCGAACTTGTAGTCTTATATGATTTAGTTCGTGTAAATTTAATTTAACAATAAATATGGGTATTTCATTAACTGTTTAAATTCATGTACTAAAAATAAGAATTTGGTTACGTACCTATCCCATTGGCTCTTAGTCTACAAAAAATATGTATATGATGTTATAAAACAACTAAAGGAAACAGATTCAAATATGTGTATATGTTAGTAATCGATTTGGTTCATTGCTTTCATTTAAATATGTCATTGTAAATTTGCAATCGTTTCCGACCTTTCAGGCATATCATTTTCGCCTTATGCACATTCCCGTTTGCAGTGATTTGCTTACACCACAAACCGTCAATTATACTTCAGTATTCACATTAAAAAAGTAACTGTAAAGATAACAAGTAATGAAGGATTGTAAGCGAAAATAATTTCATGGTACACTGCTGCACGTATTCTCGTGGATATTTAAAACCAGGTACTTGAATGTCAATGTGTCTCGTTTTGCAAATATGAGGTATGAAGTATTTTCTTTTCGCGAAATGATATGTTTTGATAACCTGGTTTCTCGGAATATACCCCAGTGTCATCATTAAAGCTTGTGTGATGTCATATATTCAAGTGTTGGTTTGCGACGTATGTCTGTTTACAATTCATTTCAGAGCGGATAAATACTCGTGTGTAAGAGCATGTATGTTTAGTCAGGTGTATACTGTACGTGGTGACTCATACGCTGACCTGTATCACTGTGAAACTTTGTTATTTTAATTTAAAGTTATCAGCGGATTTGCTATTTTCATCCTTCCTACTCATATTTATATTTGGAAACGCTGCCATCACATTCACATGTATTTCCGTTTCCACCAGTCTTGTATAAATAATTGGTCGTGCTCAAGCATCGATCGTATATTTGCACGATTTTATTTCTTTCACATTTCAAACAGGTGAAGAAAAAAGGAAATATTTCGAAGATATATTCACTACACTGTCGAAGATTTCTAACATTCCTTTTATCCAATTATGTTTGTCCAATCAAGGACTTCTACACAAGACAAATTAGAAGCTAACGAAGATTTGGTATTTTGCTATTGGCAATTTTTATATGAAGTGCTATGAAGATGTTTTTAAAGGAATGATACACTAGTGCTAGACTCTCGATTTTTCTTCGTATTTGTTTCCGTAAAATATTCCGTGTCTTTACCGGATTCGGATTCTTCTTTAATTTGATAAACATTTAATTCTTCTGTCATTATCAAAAATATTTTATTAATAAAAATTACCCCTTTAAATAACTCCTTTTTACTTTCTTATACAAAGTATAAGGAAGTATTGGAATCACGAAAAAATCCTTTGGAACGTCTTCAATGTCTTCATCCATCTCAGCACTTTTTTCACTTTGAAATTTTGATAAATAACTTTTTTAAACAAAAGCAAAAAATGCATAAGAACGAAGCACACTTTGAGATGCAAAATGTTTTAAATATAGTTAATGATATAATCATATTTTAAGAGAAAATATTTTCCATGCAGTTGTACATAATCGGACTTTTAGAGACTCGCCTTATTTATTAGCCTCGCTCGCTCTGCCATAAAATTCGGCTCGTCCAATAAAGACATAAATTATGTACCCACTTGTTACATAAACTACTATTATTATATTAATTAAGGCGTCCGTAAAACATTCGTACTCATTTAAACACAGTTGTACTTCAATTTCATAAAATATCACTAAAAATTGGCATATACTTTTATTGTATTTCTATATAATATAAACCCTAAAAAACTCACTGGTGCAGAGCGCATCATCATATCTCTTAAATTTTTCGAGATATGGCTGTTTTTAATGTTTTTCGAAGTCCAACTTTGAGGACCTGCAACTCAAAAATTACGCAAGATATCGAAAAATACTCTTCAGTTTTGTGTTATTCGTGCATATTATAGCAAAATAACAAATTTTTGAAAAGTTGAAAATTTTTGAATTTTTTTTTCAAAATTTCGATCAGCAAAATCTTGAATAATAATAGAGATACGAACTTGCGGACTAAACCATTGGATTCAGCTCATCAAAATACATAAACCCTGAAAATTTCAGAACATTCGGATTGTGGGTTGAAATTTTAGAGCAAAAACTCTATAAATCTCGTTTTTCAGCCAAAACGTCAATAGGTACCCCTTGACGTTTGGGCTGGAAAACGAGACTTTAAGACTTTTTGCTCTAACTCTATAACGCGTAAAGCAATTTTAATGAAATTTTACATACTTATGTATTTTGACGAGCTGAATCGAATGGTATAGTCTGCTAGTCTGTATCTTTTATATTTTTCGAGTTATTGCCTATCGAAATTTGGGGGAAAAAATCGAAAAAATTCAAAATTTTCAAAATTTGCTAATTTGTAATAAAATGCATGAAACGCACAGGACTGAGTCTATTTTTCAATATCTTTAATAGATTTTGAGTTATAGCCACTCAAAATAGTATTTCGAAAAACATCGAAAATTGCCATATCTCTATAAATTTAAGAGATATGACGATGCGCTCTGCAGCATTGAGTTTCTTAGGGCTTATTTTATATAGAAATACAATAAAATTATATGCCAATTTTTAGTGATATTTCGTGAAATCTGAAATGGTGCAGAACTTTCTAACATGTGTTTGTTGTCAATGGTAAATAAATTTGTATTAAATTTTCTTATTTGTACAGATATTATAAACATTTTTCAAATTATAACCACAATCCTCGTTTAAATAATTGGGCCATATTGCGTAGTTCCAGATAATGTAACAATTTACTGATCCACAGGTATGTTATCCTCGGGAATGAAGCATCAATATAAAATACAAAGTACTAGACTGTTTGATGTGGAGACTAAATTATTAGTCTACACGGGTCCTTAACTGCCCTTACGTCTCGCAGGGTCAGTAATCCTCACCATGTTTCATATCGAGATTTGTAGTGGATCACAAAAAGCTGTTGATTTTATCCACATAACCAATTTTTCCCACTAAATCTTCGTATGTTCTGTTTCCTCCCCAATAAATACTAACACCAGTAACAAGATACCCCATCTCTATGTAAATTCAAATATCACGGTGTGCACAATACCACAATCGGTCGTCGGCAACCAAGCGGCAGAGGCAGCATGGCAAGCTATAGAAAACGGAATATATGTATCGTTGGCGGCGTCCAAGCACAATAGGGTGTCGAGCGAGCGCCGAGCAGCGGCCATTAGTTGTGGAAAAAGCCCAGTCACAGTTCGCAGTTCTTTTCGTAGTGAGCGCATTGCTATTGGCACATTAGTGAATACCAGAGCTGCTTGTTGTGACCATATAAGCGGCCTCGCATAGGAGGTGAACTCTACACGCTGATTTCGCTGCTGGAGATGAAATCGAAACGGATTCTGCCGAGTCCTCAACACATTAGATACGCTTTTCAATACAGTGCTAGCTTAGCCTAGCGGAGAAACTTGCGAAGTGCAATGCTTTGAAGATGGTGGTCTGGAGTGATTTCTGATTTCTCTGCTGGAGATGAAAGGCGGCTGGATTCTGCAACATAAGATAGCGTTTTAACATGGGAGACACTGTAGGATTAATGGTACACCTTGAAGAATCTACTTACTATAAGACTGTGGTTTACCGTGATTTCTTATTTCTCTGCTGGAGATGATATGCAGAAGTATATGCATTGCTAATAAGCATGGTGAATATGGTTCATGCACGTTATGTTCATATTGTTGATTTATATGTTTATGAGCAAGAGTTATGAGTTTGATGGGATTATTAATTCAACTCAGTTTTTCGTATTCTCATAAAACTCATAATTATGAAGTTTAGTAACTCTATTGTTTATTGTTCGTGAGTTTATTGACCATACAGCCACATATTCATCCATCTAAACTGACGTCAATGAGATTATGGAGAAAACGGATGCAGGGTATCTCAAAATATATATTTCATATGTATAAGAAAGTAAAAAGGGCAAATTGTATGAAGGAAAAATGTGTAATGGGAACAATTAAAAGTGAAAATAATGAGATGGAATATCACTCGTTATAATAACGGAGTTTTTATGTCAAGTTTAAATACAGCCTGTTCCACTCAACGAAAGCGAAGAATGCTTGATATCTATTTAATATAATGTTATATGACAGTTATAATGCAAGTGCTAATTATTTAATTCTGTAGGAGATATCAAATTTATAACAAGCGTGAAATTGATCGTTTAAAATGTTAATGAATGCCAGCACGAATGCCGAGAGTGTGAGAGTTCATGGAATGTGTCTGTTATAATTTCATTTCTATTTGTCCCGTACAAATCTCCGCCTTGTTATTATTCTATTGTGTGTTGAAAGTGAATTTAAATATCGCCATAGATTTTTTAATCGAAATCAAATTACTGGGTACCACTGCCCTAGAGCGAGGCGGACTGTTTTCTATGACTTAGAAGTGTCTGGACGTAGGTTGACACGGATATAGTGACACAATATTTAATAAGAGATAAAGATAACTTGAAACCTTCACTTTTTAGAACAACGAACATGGTAGTTTCTTTTTTAAACTATATTGCCAAAGTATGAAGTCATTTTCAAGGACTCTATTGACCTATTGCCATTCTTATACAATATGCACAATGTTTATACGTTTTACTGAATTTTTCGCATTGAGAACACAAAAAGCGCAACACAACCAACACTATGCGCATAATCTTAAAACAGTAGTAATACATAGACGCAAACCAGCAATAAGTAAACTTAAGCCAGCTTATATTATAAATTTTTCAGTATAAATAGACCTACACCGTTTTACCAGATTAAAAGGGGCTCTTTTTTAATACTTATCTCTCAAAAAACCCTATTTTCTTAAAGAACTGACTTATAACCTATTAAGCGCCGACCACAGATTTGGAATTCCAGGTGATGAAATATGGTAACAAATCTTTTAATAATTTTACGAAGTACTAAATCTTAACGTCCAAACTAGAGCAGATTAAATAAATTCTTCAACACTTTGAATTTATTTAAAACTACATGTGTCCAAAATGAAATCTTAATCTGTGCTGGAGGTAGTGTTGAAAGTTTATGATTGTGGCCGTTTAATGGCATGTGATAACCATTTTGAAATCAATTATGCGTTTGAGATTTACTTTCTCTAACCGTTTTAATACGAGGCATTAAGACAAGAGAAAATAAGTTTCTCCCAATCACACCCATGGTGACAATATTTCAAGGTTATGTTACTGGATCACTAGTGCCATCTGTAGATCACAAAGCGTAGCAAAAGCGTTTTCACATTAGCAGATAGCATTCCTCGTAACAGTTAAACGAAGGTGTGTATCATCCAGCAACGGTTTTTACATTTAATGTTCTTTTAATCTGCGAAATTAAGAACAGTTTCATTTTCATTAAGGCCCTGGCCGTTTACAGCGGACTGTAATTACACGTTTACCGTCTCGTTACAGCGCGGAATGAACTGAACCTGGAAAACATCGCTAAGGACTTCATTAGCTGAGACTGGGACACCAGGGCAACGATGCTCCTGGTATTAAGTGTCCCGAAAAATTATACGAGCTGAGCGAAAAATTACCTACGGGCATTACGTTCTTCTAATTGTCTTTTAAATATGTTTGTTTTCGCATAAAACCTTTTCATAAAAGATGTTTTCGTTCTTTGCCGGAAAATTAACCTTTTTAATGCTATTGCATTTCAGAGTCTCAAGCTGGTTTTAAAAACGTTTTTAATAAGCTCTGTTTGCGCAAAAATTACCTTCCGTTTAAATAAAATTTTAATTTACATAATAAAAATATAGTAGAATATAATACGTATAACGAAGTAGAACGAATTGCTATAATTTTAGAACTAAATACTTAATTATGTGTAAAATTGTATTTTTAATTTGACCTAAATGAACAAAAGACAATCGAAACAGAATGACATATAGAATAGTTTAAATTGGAGTGGAACCTTAAGTTCAATAATAAATGATTATGATTTAAAATTCAAGTAAAAATAAATTAGTAAACAAGGCGATGAAATATGGTAATAAATCTTTAAATAATTTTACGATGCACTAAATCGTATTCCTACTATTATTGAGTTCCCCTTTACCAGGTTGTTATTTTCCAAAACATAGCAACATACATATTTACTGTTTATCATTTCAAATGCTATTTCGATCGAATAGTTTAAGGTATTATAGTGCAGGCTTCAATAAATATAAAATTTTTAATAGTTATTTACATTACAAGCAATGTAAAACAGTTTTTACAGTTGAATGGAGGAAATGACCGACGAGCCTGTCACCTCATTGAAGCAGTAAAACAGTTACTACCTTGCGTGTATTGTACAACATTTTATTTGGTACTCATTTGTAAATCAAATTAAAATTAAAATAAATTCCTGTCAAAAATTATTTTAAATGATTGTAACATATACTCGAATTCTATTACTATATCTATAAACTCTAGATATGTTTTAGTAGCAAATAATAAATAAAGCAAAATGCAGAAGTGTGTTAATTTCGTAGTAATTTCGAGTGCTTTCGGTAACTTTGTTGTTTGAAAAAGTTCTCACACCGCAATTAAATTCAAACAATTTCAGTAGGTCTACTATAGCACTCACACTTCTTAAAAACTTAAATAAAACAATTGACAGTCTGTTTGCGCTGCACTTTTTATGTTGAGGTCAAGACGGGTCATGCGAGTAAGCGACACTATTCACACGCCTGCTAGATCCAATAAAACTTTATATTTGACATATGAGGTATTGTTTTGTACCGCGAGCCAAAGTTTTTTCATAAATCAAATTTGCTGTAAAGTGTGCCGTGGATATTAGAAACGTATTTCCGGTCCAGCGGGTAGGAAACGCGCAACCCGCTACCGGAACCGCGAGGAAAAATGGGATTTTGATTGTTTTTCTTCTTTGTTGATTTTTTTCCTACGGATATTAAACTTCGGGATCTCTAACGCTCTGCAAGGAGCAAGGATAGTACAACCGCTAATGTTTGTTTAAAGGGTGATCACTATTTTTTCAGATTTTTATTACTTTTTTATTTCTGTTCAAAAAGAAATCTAGGTTTACAAAGGCACTAGAGCTCAAAACAACACTTGAATAGAATACCTATTTTCCTAAAAAAGAAACTTCGGTAGTTTCCCAATAGTTCAGTTTTCATTTCACATCGGTTTCAGAAAAAATAGTATACATAATACGTCAGGAAAGTGTCTTTACTTGACTCGGCATAGCGGCCTCGTATTTCAAACAGCCGCTTCGTCTAGTAAAGTATCACTTTCCTGACTTATTATGTAATATACTATTAGTAGTAATAATTGGAATAAAAATTATTATTTACAATTTACTGGCATTTGTTATCAATTTTGAGCGAAACTAAAATATTTATTTTGTATAGAACGAATCGTATATCAGCCGATCATAGGCATCAATTTAATTTATTTTGTATGTCGGACATATCGTATCGTATCAAAATTAAACAATAAAATTTAGTGTATAAGAAAGGCGAGTGGTACCTAATTTTTAGTTTGGTTTATATATTTTCATTTGCCCAATTAATCATTGTATATACATACGAGTATATGTTATTAAGGGTGCATTTAACTGTATATGAAGTGCGTGCAAATATTTAAAGTATTCTATACAACGAATAATTTATGTGTTTTGGTTGTGTCCCTTTGTATATTATTAACATGATAAGGTATCATTAAAAATCTGACATGGAACATTAAAATCGTAATTATCAGAACCTTATTAATATACATAAGTGGAATTAAAATGAAGTGAAAAACGTTTCTTTGAGATCCTGACACTTACACATTTATACGCCTGAGGTTAGAAAACTGTTACAGCAAAAGGTTTTACATTTTGAAATTTTGCGATAAAGCAATCCAGCTTGACATAAATTAAAAGAATTTACGATATGAAATGTTTTGCTCCAGTTTTGAAACCCTTTAGAATGTTTTCAAATATATATGAAAAGCTTTTTTATGTTGAAACATGATTTTAGCTGGCCGTAAATTAAAACGTTTTCTGATGTAAAATGTTTTGCTCCAGAAAAATCACTCGATGCCAATACTCTTTTCCCTCCACAACCAGGGTTATTGGTTGCCATGAATGGAGTTTACAAATTATTGGCAATTTTGCTTCGTTTCCGTGGGAGATATAACCCCGTCGAAGTTTTAATCATGCTCGAAGATTTATTGCGAAGAAAAATAAAAAGCACGCCACATGCGATTGAATTCTTTGTGTGACCGTCTCATTCGCAGAAGTTTTTGTGCTCGCTCATATAAAGTTGAAGTGTATGGAGGAAGAGAGTTAGTGCGACGAAATATTAGTTCCGGGACATTTATTTGAAGAAGCTTCGCCGGAATACGTTGAGAATACGCTCTTGCTAACATCAATATGCTTGTTTATTCGATGCTGAGATTGTTATGTGTCAGGCTGGTTCTATTGATGTGAGGTATTGTTGTTATTTATTTCCTTGTTTTTTATTTGTTTCCTTTGTTTTTTCTACCGTTTCTCATTCCTGTTTCGTAGAAATGAATTGTTTTCTTCGAGACATATGTTTAGAAAAACATTTACAAATTTGTTTCACTAATATTATCTCGCATATTATGGGTAGTAGTCCTAGAATAGTCATTGTCTCTCGGAATCTTTTCTTTTTGAAGATAACATTTTCTTTTTACTATTCTAAATTATGATTACTTGCATTTTCGCTTAGGTTTCATCATAGAACAAGGATATTTCTTTACAAAGTGAAACAAGAATTCAAATTATGTTATTGCTGTGTAGTTGTTAAAGATAAGACTATTAATATATTATTGTTTCGTTTTTACTGTTGCGTTACTTAAGTTAATATTATTGTATTCTATGTGTCGCCTATCGCTCAATAATATATTATTTCATGTTTTAAATAAATTATGTAAATATAAAATAAAATTAACATATAATCATGTTTTATATCCATGGGGTATGGCATTATCCTTTCGCGGATCTCGATAGTCATTCCAAAATTCGTCGATATTTTTTATAAAATTAACTAGATTTGAATGCTGTACAAAGTACTATATCTTGTACCTAATAAAATATTTTGTTTTATTTCCTGTCACTTCCAAATTTTAATGGGGTAAATAGCTTCGTGGTAACTTATCGGACTGTGGATCATGAGATTCTCAGTTCGAATCCCACTACAGAAAGTTGCCAATTTAAATTTACTCCTGTGGTTCCCCCTCCACTAACAACTTTGGGGGCTTATGACTTGACATCTACCGAAATCTGTGTAAGCAGAGTGCCAAACCCATAATGGGTAAAAGGTGTGATGATGAGGATGCAAATTTTAATTTTCCTTTACTTGGACATTCTTATATGTTGTTGGTATTACTTGTCTGATATTAGTATGGATCATCCATTTTACTATATCTGGGGATCTTCCGGAAATTGTTTTAATTTGTCTGAAGGATTTGAAGAGCTGACTTTGAGATTCGTCAGTAATAGCATCACAGTTTATGGAATTATATTTACGGCGCTTCAAATTGATGATAATGGCTGATTGCTGGTTGAGTCCTGAGGTTAAAAGTCGCGGATTATTTAATTTAATAAAATTATAGTGCCTGGCGCGCAAAGAGCAAATTCCTTTAATCGGCGTTTATGATTTAATGGCGTAATTTGATTAAAATGCGGCTCTAGAGATTAAGGATGGAGATAATCGTAAATGCGTGTAAGTATGGAAATGACAGAAATTATGCCGACGTATGCAAATATCGGCGCTGGATTAAGATTGAAATCCGCGCTAGACGGATTACCTTCAACTTTTAATTGGCCACCAGATAACAATTATTATGCGTTATAAAGCTCTGTGTTCATTTACACCCATACGCAACTTGAAGATATTTATAGATAAGCTGACTCTTTTCTTTGCCGTGGAAAATATTATTCATTCTTCTGCTCTGATTAGCAATTATTTGTTAGATAAACATATTTTCCTTGGAATTTCAAGTGATTTCTTAGTACCATTCCAGTATTCATTTATTTTTATTGATACTCTGAACAACAGAGGTGAGGTGTGCAAGTTCATTTCAGTGACAACAGTACCACAACTATCTTTCAGTCTTTTCTACTCTTCAATGTACAGTCTAGACTTAGAAGTACTGCTATATTTATTGTACTTGTTGATCCTATTCGCAATCTGTTGCTGATTTGCTATGTTTGTCAACCATTACCCTCACTAATTATACACCATGTGCTCGCGGATACGCCAACTTTGCACAATCGCAAACAGCTTCTTTATCTTCTATATTTCGTGGCGATGTCTATTTCTAATACTAAAATTTAGAAGGTGTTCTCTGAATATCATAAAGTAGTAGTAAATATTCATCTGTTAATTTTTGGATTTCAACTTTCTATATTTATCATATGATAATTTCATTCATTTACAATACTATAAAATTTTTGATATGTACAAATATTTATTCTATTTCGATCACTCTCATCATCCAATCAGTGTTTCGATATTCGTTGTGTAGGATCTGCTGCATAGATTTGTCATTTCTTAGGACTTCTGTATAGATTTTTCTTAAGGGATTTATTGTCTATAAATCTCTCCTACATATTCTATATTATCTGACATCGTCTTTTATTTAGTAATTATTTGTTTTTTCTTTGTTGCCTATTCTAAATCTTGTAAGTATTTTCAGATTTTTTTTGTCTTACATAGGGACCTGCTTGTAGTCAATAGATATTGTAAGAATTAAATAAAATACAAAATATTTCTAGTAATTCCTTTTAAATAAATATATTATCACACTATTTACCTAGTGTGGTCTAGATCTCGATAAGTAATTGCAATTACGCGTGAAATGCGATTACCAGTCATCAGGTGACGGCTATCTAGAGGGGTAGCAATAATAAGATTGAGTTAAAAGGAGCGACATCATCCGCTGAGCGATTCGACCACAGAACATTTGATCCACAATAGAATACGTTACCACGTAGCTATTTACTCCTTATATATTGTAGTCACATTAATTATCTTCAATTGATTTAATTTTAAAACAGACCATTTTTCATACCCTCTTTTCATTTGAAATAAGCGGGATGCGTTTGAACTGCCAGTCAAATTATAAAAATATAATTCGTAGCTTAAATAAATAGCTACAGATTTATTGAGTGATTAGGAGATACCTCTAAGTCGTCGATCCGTTGCAGTTGCCTGTTGATTGGTCATCAACAATATCTTTAATGAAGTCGGTTGTAATTCCGCATCTGTGCTTCTCGGCAGGAGAAATAGGAACTTTGATTAAGACTATGGCAAAAATCTGAAACAGTTAAATGAATTACAATTGATTTTTATTATACACTTTCAAATACCATGTGCTCATAGGACTAACTGGGGACAAATACTAGTCAAGGAAGTTATGCAAAGTAAATTTCTCCTTTTTTATAAAATGATAAAGACTTACCGTTGTTGTCTATCTACAACCAGCATAAATACACAACCACTGCATCCTCTAATCGTCCGCATCAGCCAGCACACCTCTTGCACTCTGCAACCCGGCACGAGCACCGTCTGTGTAGCTTACCGTATCCGCGTGGTTCGCTTGAACCCATGCAGTGACGCATCACGTCCCGCTCGTATATCGCGCAGCATTTAGCTGTAACCGCGCGGTCGAGGTTCCCCTGCTCGGGTCCTGGTTCGTAGTTCGCGGTTCGTGGCACCGTGGCTTGCGACCCCGGCTCTAATGAACCGCAGGTATACTCGCTACCCGGACGCGAGACACTGTTTTCGTTCATCGGTATACACGCGATCTTACTTTATTATAACGGGTTGTGGAGATAAGTTGGGTACTTAATAGTTGGTCAGAGACGTATTTTGAATAACCCTATTTGTTGTAGTTGTAGTTCGAAGTTGACGTTTTCATTATTTGTTCCTTTTTTTTGAAGTCTCTATTCATAGGTTATTACCAAGTACTTAATCAAACACTTCTTCTTTTGACTAAGGACTGTTCTATTATATTTTGTAATTGTCTCCTCATGTCTTCAATTACGTTCATTCTCCATCTATTTCTTGGCGTCGTCCTGGGTCAGTTTCCTTCTGAGTTGTATTCTTTTTTCCTGACGTTCATCGTTCATTTGATTCAAGTTCCTGTATCACCTAAGCCAGTGATGCCCAACGTTTTCATATTCTGGGGGCCAAAGTTACTACTGATTAATTTTATCGGGCCAGATAAATAAAGAAGTGTATTGTAAATTATTAAAATTACGAACAATAAAATGACAACATACACAATTTTAATTAATTTTATTATAACTAATTTAGTAGAAATAAAAATAAAAAGGGATAAAATCAAGATTACTCAACTTGTAAACCAGGATAGTGGTCAGGATTCAATCTGGACCACTTAGCGGGCCGGTTAATATTTGCTGACGGGCCGTAGATTGGCTATCACTGACCTAAGCCATTACAGTTTTATAAATAACGATAGACGAGCATCGTATATTAACACTCTTACTTTTATTTAGTACCCAAGTATCATCTGCAACCAAATATTATTAGATTTAAGAATATTTGAACATCACCAGCCACTTAGCAAATCTATCTAAATATTTCAGTGTGAATTTATAAAAGAACCCTAAAAAAGCTTTAAAAAGGAATCATAAAGTACTTTAAACTTATAGTTTACATAATACCTTCACTTATTTTACCTGGTTATCAGAAGTACAATAGTAGTACAATTCAGTACAATACTTGTGAACCAGGATAGTTGTCAGGATTCAATTTGGACCACTTAGCGGGCCGGTTAATATTTGCTGACGGGCCGGATGCGGCCCGCGGGCCGTAGATTGGCTATCACTGACCTGAGCCATTACAGTTTTATAAATAACGATAGACGAACATCGTATATTTACACTGTTACTTTTATTTAGTACCCAAGTATCATCTGCATCCAAATATTATTAGATTTAAGAATATTTGAACATTACTAGCCACCTAGCAAATCTATCTAAATACTTCAGTGTGAATTTTGAAAAGAACACTAAAAAAGCTTAAAAAAGGAATCATAAAGTACTTTAAACTTATACTTTAATACCTCCACTTATTATACCCGGTTATCCCAAGTACAGTAGTAGTACAATTGAGTACAATAAATGGTATATCAGTACGACCTACAGATGGTGGATGAGTGTTTGATGAGCTACAAGTAGATGTCAGTTCTGAAATATAATTATTGTTACAAAAATGAATTACCTACTTATTTTATTACGATGAAGATGTTTGATAGAGGAGACATATTTGAAAAGTCGAATAGTTTCTAGAACACTCCAGAAATTACATTGTCGTTGGGGTGAATAAGAGCAATTTGATTTGTGTATAGTATACTAAATCAGTATACACTGTATACACTGTATACTGATTTAGTTCAGTAATCACTAATAATTTTCTACTATACTATTGCAAGCTTGTAGTACAATCTCATTGTGCAATGAAAACGCAGTTTAATGATGTCTTCAATCAAGAAAAAACAAATGAACATTAGTTTCTGGTTTTAAATCCAGTGTCTGAGTGGAAGTTCTACCTTACTCCTGTTTTAACTTCAAGTTGTTAATGTTTCAGTTTAATGTTTCAAGTTCCGTAGACAACTTAAGGATATTATAAAATATGTTGCTAAATGTGCTAATGGAGGGTTTTACTTATGTATAAACAGTTTTACAAACAGATAAGAAAATTAAATCATATCAAACCACTTAGCGTTAAAACGGTCCCTCTGCCGATTCGATCACTATTCTCAACCACTGACATGCTTAAGAAGTAATGTAATCTTGTTTAATGCCTTTTAGTTCAACTAAGCTGAGAACGTCGTTCTCGAAATATGTATAAAGATTTATTGTTTATAGTTTGAGGCTTAGCGGTTTATTTAATAAAAAACGAATAGTTACCTTTTCATATAGGGAGATCATCTAACACGCTTATCTTTAGAATCATGTAGCTCTCATATTTCCACTACTATTGTGAATTTCCGAAAAATTTGAAGGCCTATAATAAGAGTATTTATACTACATACAATAGGAGTGATTCTTTTCATTTTAATCAATCACTTTTTTGAAATGATCCCGAAATGTAACAAAAAGCATGATTTTTATTGTCGATGATACATTTACACCATCAAGCTAAGGTATTGAATGTAATTCCTTTAAGTTAACTTTCATCCAATATATTATTAACACTTCAAATTTATTTTTACCCAGATGAACCCAATATTAAGAAATGAAGAATAGAACGGTAGAATTTCATTCTGTCCTGTAAATTTTTTGAAATTTCTTGAAACCTTTTACATTGTATTATATTTTATGTAGAAATATTTGCAATGCGCCTCTGGGCAAGACGACACGGTGACTGCATCTCGCCTCCAGTCCCAGTGCACGTTCTGATCCAAGCATAGATTTATTGCGTTTTACACCTTCCTCCTAGATAACTCTGTATAATTATAATTAAATCGATTACTTACGATAATATATCAGACGGTTTCTTATATTGAGATTAGCCAAGCGAGCAATTACAAGAACAAACGCAAAAGCAGCTCTTTAACCTGATGCACACGTACACATACTCACCTTAGTATCTACATTGCATTAGACAGCGACAGAGATATGCACTACAGAAGTACGGACAAATAACGAACCGCTAACGTGGTGCAATTATAAAAATGCTGCTTGACACTTTTCAATAAGGAGTCGTGGCTCAACCAACGTATAAGCTTTTTACATAATTAATTAACGTAGCAATCGGGAATGATAACTGTGTAAAGAATTAATCGCGACTGGAATGGAATGCAAATAAATTGCAAATTAAACGATTTGAGAAAAGTTGAATTTATAATCGCTTGCGCTACGTTTCACTAACGATCGATTAAATTATTTTAAAGATTTGCAATCATTTGCTGGAAACCGGAATCAATCATTTTTTAAATCGCGTTCCCAATGTTTAATGTCGGTTTGTTATACATGCTATTTTTATAAAAAAAAATTGCTATCATTAAATCCAATCTATGTTGTTATATTTATAATTATAATAATAAACTCATTAATATTTTTATGATTCATTTCTTATGAGCTCGTTAGTAAAATTTAAATAAAAAATTGTCCTCAACAGATTAATAATCGAACTGATTGCTATCAATTTATTGAATCATTTAGTTATAAAAAATGAAGGTTAATATTTAGTTCATATATCTGGTGTGTCATCTACTATATACAGGATGTGCTACTCCATTACTTGTTGTAGAATATAATATTACTCATGAATTGCGGTTATCAGCCGTACAATAATAATTTTAGATACAAGTTTTGAAGATGTATAAATTCTGAATCCATATCAAGCATGTTAATAAATTAATATTTTTTGGCGAATACCAAACAACTTAGTTTAAATTTAACAAAAGATACGATTCTATTTTAAAAAAGTAGTTAACCCTAACATATATTTAAAATATTATTGTACATAATATTTCATATTAGTTGAAGTATAGATATTGGATACTCGGTTATGGTTGTGGTATATCCCGTATATGAGAACAATGTTAAATAGTTCAAAATTGATTAGCATACTCATTTTTCATTTCGGTATGACTCATTTTTCTTAAGTTTTTATTTGTTGTACCTTCTATATATAGGACATGTAGTAGGATTTAAATATTCTAATAGACTATTAAGAGTGACTACCATATTTATAATTAGTAAAAGTAGTTTAACGTGGGCTTATACATGACAGTTAATATTATATTATAATCATTTTTAATAAAGGAGAACAATTGAATCCAACAATTCAATTAGCTCATACATGCACTAATAAATAATACTCGAGGTAACATACAAACTAGTTGATTATTCCTGAGGCTTTATTCGTTAGTAACCTACGCTTAACATATTAATCTTCACTTCCCGTGTTGAAGACATGCCCGTTGATTATCCCAACCCAATACAAAACCTTTAGAAAGCTTTTTCTGGGTTCATCGGCTGAAAGAGTCATCTACCCGGCACAGGACTCACAGAACGAAATCAGAATCGCAGTAGGCGAAGGTCAAACAAAACACTAGCGCCGAGAGATCACGACATGGTGCTGTCAGTGGCATTTGTTTCCGAACGAATTGTTATACGTGTTTGAGGTGCTACTGTAAGTGTATACAGTGTATTGTATGTTAGTACGGTCTGGTATGTAGAGTGTTTGTGCTGTAAACATGCCACTTTCATTTACAAATAATAGGTATTGTCTTGAGGTGTGGCTAGTATTGTTTGAAATTTTGAAACGTTCTACTACATGTGCTGGTTTTGGAGGATACATTTGATTTGGTAATCAGTGTTTCGGACAAAATACAAAATTTGTACCGAACTTAACTTATTTTTTGGTACGGCCTTTTTTATTGGAATCTATGGGTTGATATTTTAAACTTAATAAAAAGGGCAAATGTACTAAAGAATAGAGAACATATTCGCTTTGTTCGCCGTGTAGTCACAAAGGCATTCTTCAGGCATAGATTAGAACTTGATAACGAATCTACATCTCTATTGAAAACCGATTATAATTGCCTTTACAGGGCCATAATTGTATTACTAATGATCTGGATTTGTTCTGCATTTTGTCATAGTAAATTCTGCAAGTTCGTCATGCCATTAAACCAACTTAGCGCAGAATATAAGCGAATTCTCGTTGGGACTAAAGATGCTCTGAAATTCTCTTTCGGCTAGATTCAAATTTTCAAGAAAAGACAATCCTTTAGGTCTTTGATTTATCTTAAAAATTAATTGTTCGTCCCTATCTCAAGACTCCATCTTTCATTTTGTCGCATATTCTTGGAACTTAATTTTAATTTCTTAATGGAATATAATAAAAAAAAACTTTAAAATTCGACCAATGCGAGCAGTATTCGTGTATGTTGCTAAGCAATTGGTGCAAAATAAAAATGTATTGTTATTACCCTCGACAATTGTTGGTGAAATCAAACCAATGCGTTACTACTAAGTAATTTACGTTCTTATATGCTAATATATTTGATGGTTGCTAGGGCATCGTGGAAATTATTAGTTGCAATTTCAGACCAAACTTGCAAAGTAAAAATTAATAGCATTATAATGAGGCGTAATGCTCGAGCGAATTCCATGCAAACACGCTGATGAACACAACACGTCCCCCAATAATTCGATATCACTTCACTGATCCCAAAAAACAATTCCCCGCACCCCAATCATTGAATCCTCAATCCCTCATTTGCATCAGCCGTCAGCCATCATCCATCAGACATCAGAGGCAGAGGCTATCACAATACCAAAGACTCTCATCCGCGCCCGACTCCGTCCATTCACACATCACTGTCGTGTCGAGCACGAGCACGCGTGCGCATTAGCATATTCATGCCACTCTGTGCCGTGACGTGCGATTCACAGACGAGAAGCCAAGGATGAGCCTGAGCGTGGTGATCATAGCACATGCACACGGGCACAGCTTGACGACCGAACGATGGAGCACTTGAATTCTTTATCACGATTGTTTACGAGGGTCGAAACAAATGAGGGCGGTGCTCTGGGGCCTCGGTGCTTCAATGAGAAAGGGGTGAGGCCTTTTATCGCAGCGTGATTTGTATACGGTGGTTGGAGTGGTTGGCGTTGGTTCTTGATGCTTGTGGTGGGGGTGCTGTTCGGCAGGAAGTGATTAGATTTTAAATAAACTCTTATACTTTATGTGGTGTACATTATTTTGGAAACGTCAATGGAAATTTAATTGAAAATCCCTTTTTAGGGATTAGACTGTGTTCAACAACATTATATAATTTGAGAAACCAAAATGTGTACTTCATATAAAGTTCAATTAATTTTGCAAACTTTGATCTTTATTTTGTAGCTGTGTCATTTAATTTCTTAAATATTTTATGTTTAAACAGACTCTATAAATAATTTGTGGTATTACCAGTTATATAAGTAAATACGTATTGAAAATTACCTGCAGAACTTATTTAGCGTAGTTGGCACATTACGTACAGAAATTGGGCTATCATTACGAAGAAACTTGTAAATGTGCTATATACTCTCTTTTGTAATGGAAGTTCGTGGTGGTTTCACATACGTAAGTGATCTCGAACTCCGTAGTAATTTTTACACCAATAAAACATTTGTGTGTTTTCCTCCAAATTGTTGATGAATCCTTACGAGAGTTTCAGCAGGTATATATTTTCATCGCACTGAGTTATGTACTGGTTGCTGTGTCGTTATTGAAAAGGCTATGTCGTTATTGAAAAAGGCTATATCTTTGTTGAAAAGGCTATGTCTTTATTGAAAAAGCTATGACGTTGTTGAAAAGTCTAAAAAAAAAAAAACAAATGCAACAACAATCATAGCTCACAAGGATCCTAGATAACCTACCATGATAGTACCTACTTCATCAATTGGTAAATTTTATTGGACTAAAAAAAAATTGTTGGTTAAATTAGAATTATCTCCGGATATGTCTCTTTACTTTTTTCATACCAATAACATTTGTATGAATGAATATCCATATATTATATAACTTTTGTACAAAATAAGGCAAAGAAACTTGAAAGAGTTGAACTAAAACTAAAAATTGTTACACAATCAAATTTAAATTCTTAAGAAAATTGTGTGATGATCACAGCATATTTTTTAGATGAGCATAAGCGTACATTTATAAAATGATATGGAGATTTGCTTATTTGTGATATTTGAACGAAATAGCACATTTTAAAGACGAATGCTTATTGCTAAATTGCAATGTTTTCTTTTTACATTTTTAAATGCAGCTCAAAATGTTTCCTTGTCTACTAAACAATTATCTTCCCGTCCTTTCTTCTCTTCCATTGAATTCTCATTCCGCCCAAGTGAACACAAATACATAAATCACAATCTTCAAACAATGCGAAGTAAAAAATTCACAATGAATAATTCTTTTCCAGGTAAGCACCCCATTCCAACACAAGTCGCGTTGGCGAGAGATAGAGAGCGAGATGTCTGGTCAGTAAGGTAAGACAAAGATAACATCACAGTGCGGGGGTGGCCGTTCCAGCCGTTTCCTTCATTACCAAAACAGTGTGTGTGGTGCCGTCCACTTAAGTGTTTTTTAAATTGCCGTTTGAATATTTTACGTGATATCCCGGTTTAATTTACTGACAGGAAAAGTTCCTTTGGACGCTTTGATTCTTTGATTTTTTGATATCAATTTTAATTAATCTTTCACTGACCTTTAGAAGTGTTCGTTTTACAGTTTACACGATCGCCAACAAATTGTAGGAATTATTGTTTTATGTTGTGGTATAAAAATGCCGAGAACTAGTCGTAAACGATCCAGGAATGGTTGTAAATTTTGTCGTATTGACAAGAGGAATTTAGAAAATCGTGCACCAATTAAAAGAAGAAAAGGATGATGGTATTTCATTAATTAAAATAACCTGTTGAGAACGCAATATTTTATCGCGATGCTAACGGTAAATTGTCTTTATTAGTGTGAATTAGAGACGAGTGTTAATTCTATAGTTCTAGAATCTAATTCTCTCATTTGTAGTCACTAGGAATAGCGTAATTTATCGATTTCTAGAAAAAATAATAATACATCCTTTTCAGTCACACCGATATCTGCATTAATAGATAAAATTATACACTTAGTTCACTGTTTGACTTAACTATCTAATTATATATTTTATTATTTATTCTTGTTGATTTTTACAATCACATAAAATATATATTTTGATGGGGCAATAAATCCATGATTAGGTATCGAACTGTGAGGTTTTCAGTTCGAATCCCACAGTCGAAAGTCATCATTTTAACCACTAAATGAGGACCATGATTTGACGGTTTCACACGTAAATATGTATTATTTGCCAAAATCTCAAAATGAATAAATGATATGATGATATATTTATTATTTATTTGTTTTATCATAATGGCAAAGTATCAAAAACCAAAACCCACTAAAGTCTATTTTAGAATGGAACATAGGAAGACAAAAAAGAATAGGAAGGTAACGAGGAATATGGATAAAACGAGCATAAAAAGATTAACAAACAGTAGGAATTAAAATTAGAAAAAAATGCATCGAAGTGCGTATTCTAAGATCCTTTAGTTTGATAATAGTCTTTCACCCCTTTGCAAACAAATATTATTGCATCACTTTGACGGTCTAATTTATTACTCTAGCTCATGCTGAATGAACTATATTGGTACTCTATCCTCTTTTAGGACTACGACTTGACAGTAAAAATATATTACTTACTGAAATCTGTGAAAGTAGATTTTCAATATGGGTAAATGGCGTGGCAATATATTTATTTTCCTCATTTGAGTTTCAAAAGTTAAAATCGATGACCATAAAAACAGCGTAGTTAATCGGTGGTAGGGAAGATATAGACACCCAATGAATTAGAGGATCTCCTCTGCCCCACAAGTTGCCTGAAAATAAAGGAATTGAGTCTAAAACTTGGTAGATAACCAGAAAGGTATATCCACCTCCCGAAGTTGCAGGTGAAATATTAGCTTCGCACCGCAGCTTACTAGATCCAGCTATCCACCGCAAACGAGTTGATCCCCATCCTCTGCGGAGCGTAGAGAAACTGCTGAATCGAGCAACTCTGAACGCGGAGCAGTTAAACTGTAAAAGGTGCTGAAATTCCAAGTCTCGGTCCATTTAACACATGGCCACATCTCCGTCTTATCTTTTCCTCATTTCCTGCCGTTATCACCAGCTAGCGCCGATAGATGGCTCCCAATCAATACGGCACCCCTGCTTGTTTTATCTCGGGCATTTATAACCAGCTGGTGCCGATGCTGCAGCAGCGAAGGAAGGGTCGCCTTTCGGTGTTTATCTGCGCCCGCAGACGTCAGCGAATATCACGTTCGTTATTCGTAAGTCAAGAAGTTATTCTATCAGTTTTAAAATGTTGTAGGGGAAGGTTTAATTTAATGGGGTGCAAAATATTCAGGCGACGCTTGGAAAATTTACATCCGTTGCCGAGTTGTGAGATGTCAGTGTCAGTTTTTAGTAGGCGGGGAGTGAGCCGGAGGAGGGAGATTAAATAACGTCGACGAGCGACGACGCCAGATGAAATTGATTTCTTAGTTGCGTCAATTAGTTAATTAGCGACGCTTGTAAAAATTTGCGATGACAGCTCGACATGCACCTAGATATTAATTTTTCCTCCCCTGGAAGTCATAACTTTCATTTTCTTTGATAAATTATAATCATGAACGCTACTGACAGATTGTAAATTATTTTAGCAAAAAATACACTACAGGTATTAATCAAATCTAGGCAGAAAGATCTTCACAAATAAATTACAACAAAACACAAAAATCTGGTACGGACACAATATTCTTAATACATATTGTGAGTTTCAAATAAGATGAAACATTTATTTTTGTCTCTAATGTCTATGTCATTTCTGACGAACCAAATAAATCACTTTTAACACTTATATCATCCAAAATTTTAGTTACAATCTTCCTAATGTTTTAGTAAATACTAAAAAATATAGAATGATATTAGTGACAAAATTACTTTTAACACGTTGCTATGTTACTTTTAACACTAGTGTCAGAAAGCAACAATTAAAAGGTCATACTTTGATAATTTGATGGGGTTTATAATATGTTTATATATCAGTAAATTTTGTATGTTTATTTAACATGTTGAACTTTATTTGGAACATTACAATTATGTATACAAAATGTCCCATTTAAAGTACGAATACATTGGGATCTCGTGAACCGTAAGATCTATGAGGTTAGTTATTTTTTAATTAGACAAAAGTTGCTCCATTAATCGAGTACCTAATCTGTGTATTTGTTTTTCCAATTGAATGCATACTAAATATTAGCCAAAATATAAATTTAGCGTTTTTTTTTTGCTTTTAACTTTGTTATTTGAAATAAGATATACAACAGTAATAATATATCTCAATAATTAAAGGAATAGTGAACGAAATTTGTTATTTATGATAAAAAACAAATGCATCGTAGGCTGCTATGGAAACATAAAATAAATAATAAAACCTAACAATAGAGTGATTGAGATTTCATTACAAGCTGTAGGTACCCTGTAATATTATTAGGAATTGCTTAGTTTTTGTGCCAAACAAATATCGTTCTTTAGGTCAGTAGCCCGTAATCCATATCAGAAAGAAGAACGTGTCAAAAGATGAATGAAAGTTGAATAGTCTTCTAAACTTAGTATTATTTTTTAGAAACATTCCGTTCCCAAAAGCCATAAATTATTTTCACGGCCTAAGAACATATACGCAATTTCCGCTCCGGATGATAATCCATCCTGCAACAGCTGACATCTCCAAAATGAAAAAATCTTCGTTGCTGCTCCGCTAACAAGATTTTAGTCGGTGAGCTACACACGCGCTGTCACCTGACTAGTGCGTAATTAAGGCCTTAATTAATTAATAGCTGCTTCCAGCCCAGATAACTGACACTATAAACCAATGTGACACTATCTGACAGCAGTCGGGACCACACTAGCGTCTTACTTAGATGTTGGAGAAGAACTTGGAGATTATTCACTATTTTTATTGTATCCAAACAATAAACAATACAATTCTAAATTTTTAATAATTCTCAACTCATTTGGAATTGATAAATTCTTTTTTTTTTAGATTGTAATAATGAAAATTGTCGCAGGAAGCAAGTATTGTTACAAAATGAAAAACACACTAGCGAATAACAAAATACATATTGGAAGCATTATTTGTTTATTCACCCTTGTAGTAATAATAGTTATTTACATTACAAGTGGGCAAAGCCGAAGGCTGAGGGTGATAATTTTATCGAGTGGGTAATTCCACTTTGTCCATGTGTGAAGTATAACGTTTTATCCAACATCTATTAATAATAAAGAAATTATTAAATTATTTAGAGAGTTTATGAAAATAGTTGATTTTTGAAAAACCGTAACTCAAAATCTAGGAAATTTACGAAATTGCGGATTCCATTTTTGGATTCAGCGATCTTTCAGTGATATTTAGGAATAATTTTGTTCATATTGTATGATTAATACAGATTTGGTAAAAGATTGTTTGGGCTATTGTCGAAAATCGTTAAAATTTCAATCATTCGACAAGTTTAAGATGCTATAACTTACAAAATAATTTAGATAATTAATTTCTGTTTTCACCAGCAAATTCGTTGCTCCTTTCCTGATATACCCATATATAATTTATTATAGTATAATTAATTTATATGTAAGCTATGGCTGAATATTTAAAATTTGGAGATCAATTTTGGACCAAAAAAATTTTTTCTTCAGAAATGTCTGAAAATATGTATATAATATATACTATTTGCGAAACTTCCAAATTTTAAAACTAGACTGTTATATCTTTTTTAGTCCTCGAGAAATTTGGGTTCAAAATTTTGATTTTTCGTTCCAAAAATCGCTTGTAACTTAAAAAATAAAAAAGATACAAAATTGTGTCCTACACCATTCGATTCTACGGAAAAAGTTACATAAGTGTGCAAAATTTCATAATAATTGTTTAACGGGTTCAGATTTTAGAGCAAAAAAACTGAAAATGGGCCAAAATCGAAAAAACGTCAAGTGGTTAGTATAGAAAAATTTCGGATTTTCGACAAAAAAAAAGTTGATGAAAACATATACTACTCCCCCTATTTTTGACCTGCAAATTTTGAAAAAAAGGGTTAAAATTGCATCCGAAGCATAGATTTTGAGAAAAGGCTGATTTAAAGTTTCGGTGTTTTTGCGGCGATTTACATTTTGAACTGTAACTCGAAATCTATAAAAGATATTGAAAATCTCAATGCACCATTGAATTTGCAATATTTTACTTAATATATAAGTATAATTTAGTAACTTTTTTAGAATAAAATAAACATTTTAGGAACATATTTTAAAAAAATCAAAATCACTAAAATGGGTGATTTTTACGCGACCGTATCTCTGAAACTAAAAGAGATATTTTAAAAATTATTTAAGTTTTGGAATCCGTGTACATTACTTAATTAATGTGGGTAATTTTGTTTGTGTCACTATTAAAATATAAAATTTATGGACCAATGTCTGAAGAGGTGTGTGTTATTGTTTTAAATAGAAAATTAGTCACAAGTGGCTTTTCTAAAAATTATACCCACTAGTGGGAAATCTGTTACGTTGCTTGTTTAAAATTGCCATAGTTATAGAGCATTTACTGAGAGGTGTTCGATAAAATATTTTGTTAACTTCGATTCCGATGATCATTTCACACCTGTCTGAAGAGCAACCATGAGGTAGGTGCTAGAAAAATAGAGACACTTCACCCCCAAAAACAGTTTCAATGTATGAAATTATTTTATTCGTACTAATTATGTTATTTATTATAGCAATATATGTATTACTATAGTCTTTAACTCCTTGATTATAATATGCTAGTTCGAGAAATATCTACGAAATAAATAAAATAAATAAAAACATCATCACACCTTTTACCCATTATGGGTGTGGCACTCTGCTTGCGCAGATCTCGGTAAGTGATATATTTTTGCGTATGAAGTGTGGTTAGCAGCCGTCAAATCACAACCCCCAAAGATGTTAGTGGAGTTAGTTAAATTTTCTAATTTATTTTTTACAATACTTACTAGAGGAAAAAAATGTTTTCTTACCAATGTTTCTCAAACTACATCTTATATTAAATGGTAACATTTTTTATACATTCATTCTATTTTCTTTTTTGAATATTCAATATAACAAAATACTGAGAAAAATGCAAGTTATATTTATGTGTATTTTATTTATATTTGGCTGAAATAAGAGTGCTTTGGTGGATAGAACAAGTTTGAAAAATAGCGTATATTTTACCTTAACTATTTCTTAACAAAGATATAAGAAAATAAGGTAAGGTATGTACATTGAGGGCATTTTGTATTTGTCAGCTTATTATGTCTATTGTACGGTATTCTATATCTCTTAAAATCCAAGTCCAAGTTGAGATAACTGTTAAAAGTATGAAGTCTGCATCTCGCTCATGCGCATGTTCCAGAATCAAAGCCCTTCTGTAATAATAATGGCTTCTTAGTAACGTCTCGTCGCGTGAATTCATTTGCATTAAACTGACGTCGTTACCAGGAAACTAAGAGTGGAGCTGAAATATTACTTCCCCAATGGACGCGGCTTCGGCTTCCGAACAACCGACGTGTGAATTGTGGTTTTGTTGTAACCTTATGGGGTTCGAAAGAATTTATTACTGATTGTTCTGCTACGACGTGTTAAAGATTTTCTAGACAGACAAAATTTATTAGTAAGTAAATATTTTCATTTCCTTTCAATGTACTATTGATAGATTTTAGTATTTTTTTATGAGGAGAAACCGGAAATTATATTTTTAATGTTCTGCAATATCAAATTATTTTTCAGAAATTCAATTTACTCTTGAAGATTGTAATTCAGATTTCTATGTATTTTAACTCTTTTATAGATTCGGATTTAATTATGTGCGTTGACGTGATAAAAATGTTTAGTGTAATTATAATGATAACAATATGAACTATATTTAACAAAAGGAATACATTTATAATAACATATTATGAATCGAATAGACCAATCTACAACTTGGCTTCATGAAAATATAGCATTGTTAGTGTCAAAGTCCAGGAAATCTTGATCAAGCAGCTTTACAATCCAAAATTATTCCGCTAAACACATTCTCCTCACACACATCGCATTACAGGCGACGCCCGGCGAGTCACGAAGGTGAGAATGACACCAAATTATCCCACAGAGATAACAAGTTCAAATTCTGATGGCCGCTAAATACAGAGCAGCCAAACCTAACACAGTTCGACCATTAAATCGTCTCATTTGAATGTAGCGTACATACAACACAATGGTCGGTCACGTCAGTTTTCATTTACACAATTCACTGGGACGTTCCCCAAAAACTATAAATACTACCTGCCTCCACGTGCTTCCGGTGGCACGCCTCTCATTCTCTTTACACGTTTCTCGCATTTCATCAATTCCGTTTGGCCCTCGTTCGCTGTTCCCTCGTTCGCCCATTCTACGGGTGTCAGGATGTCTTTTCGATTTGGCTCATGCTGACTTGTCCCTGCTGCAAATATCTGTTTCAAGAAGATTTTCAAGCATTAAGACTGCACCAATAAGAACCATAAGTTTAAGTAAATAAAAATAATTATTAAATAAGTTATGGCTTATAAATTTTATTTTTTGACAATATTTATTTGCCATTTTTAAAACAATTAAAAAATTAAGAACGATCCAATTTTCAATGACAATTACCACTTACGATTATTAATCGGTTGAAATATTGCTGAAGTAATCAGAAACTATTTCAATAATTTAGTTTCAATGAATTCGGTTTCGTTTCATAGATTTACATAGGTTATCAGAAATGGAATACTGTACTGTACTGTAAAAAGTCTTAAGTCAGTACATTATAGTACACGCAATTATTAAGAAATTAGATTAGATAGTTTCAATAATATTGTTAACTTGTGACACTTATTTTGCTGACCTAAGATTTATACAACTCTATATAAGTAGTAATATGTATGTTAGGAAGTAAGTAAGTAAGTACAGTAAAGTACAGGAAGTTGTAAGTACGTTGATTATTACGAAAGTTAATAAAGATCATGTAAGTCTGTTCCAGATCCAGTCTTTTATTGTTGCTGACTTTCAGTTCCTTTTTATAATGTACCCTCGTTCAAGGGGGTTACAATACTATACGATGCTATACGAGGTTAATAATATAAAAAAATTTAAGATGTAGCAGCATAGTTTATTGTCCATTTCTTGCTAGGGATGAAAACGCATGCGACGAAAGTTAATAAAGATCATGTAAGTCTGTTCCAGATCCAGTCTTTTATTGTTGCTGACTTTCAGTTCCTTTTTATAATGTACCCTCGTTCAAGGGGGTTACAATACTATACGATGCTATACGAGGTTAATAATATAAAAAAATTTAAGATGTAGCAGCATAGTTTATTGGCCATTTCTTGCTAGGGATGAAAACGCATGCGACGAAACTCACTGACGATGGTCAGGACGATTTGATGAGGACAGTGAAATAACCCCGATGTTGGTAGCCGTGTGATGGTCGACGGTAGCGAAACAAATATTGATGGCTAGGGTTTTTTTGTGATGAGAATTTTGTCGTTCCCAAAGGGAAGGTGTTATGGGATGGGTTTCCAGATTAGGTAACTTGATTAATTTTTTAGGTTTCCTCTATGGTTTTCACAGAAAAGATAAATGAGGTTTTATTATCTGAGACAATAAGATACCTTTAGGTGAATTCCATCATGTTAATTTAGAAGAATACTATACTGTACTCCTGAAAAGTTAAATCCTTTAACTATTTTCTGGGCTAGTAGCAATCATAAGAGATCATACAAAATGTATTTGACATGCACCTTTCGGACTGTGAATCGTGAGATCCCTTAATCATTCCTTATATTCATGGGGCATGGCATTATCCTTTCGCAGATCTCGATTAGTGATAAATGCGGTCATTCCAAAATTTGTCAATATTTTTTATAAAATCAACTAGATATGAATGCTGTACAAAATACTATATCCTGTGCATAATAAGATATTTTGTTTTATTTCCTGTCACTTGCAAATTTTAATGGGGTAAATAGCTCCTTGACAACTTATCGGACTGTGGATCGTGAGATTCTCAGTTCGAATCCCACTGCAGATAGTTGCCAATTTAAATATACCCCTGTGGTTCCCCCTCCACTAACAACTTTGGGGGCTATGATTTGACGGCTTCATACGCAAAAATATATCACTTACCGAGATCTGCGTAAACAGAGTGCCACAGCCCAATAAGTAGAAACGACTTTTGAATAGAAATGTATCTGGTCGTGTCAGATAACAGAGTGGTTGTAGCAAAGATGTACATTGAAAAATTGAATTGGTCTGCAGAAAAACAAAGTTGTTAGTCCCATAACAATTTAAGTCCGTGATCTAAACTACTCTCTTTTGTTTTCCAACAAGGTACAAACGCAATAAATTCATGAAAATGCATACCTCGCGATGTGAATTTCCGTCATTAACAATAGTCTCTCAACGGGACCTTTACCAGTGCTGCAAATAAGCGCATCGCACATCGCAGCAACACACAACGGCACAAAACCCACCGTAAGTACTAAGTGAATTCGATTTAAGACCGCGGCGTCGGCGCCCTGAATAATTCATGCGCGGTGCGTTCACATCGCAGCCTCTGGAGTCTACGAACTTCCAGCGCTGGTCTGCGAGAGAATGGAGGCACTGGCACTGGAAATGTTGATCTGGATTTCATGCTGTACCACTTGTTGTACGCTGGCGCGGCTGCAAGGTGCGCGATGAATGGTATTCGCGGCGAACGGGTGGTCTGATGCATCTGGTTGTTTGTTCCTTCCGGACTTGTGATGTATGGTAGAAGAATTGAGTGGACGGAAAGTCAAATGTTTAGTTTCAGAGGCATTGAATTCAAACAGCACATATAGTTTTATCATTTTCTAGGGTATATTTGATATTTCCCGATGTATGGTAATACATTCTTGTTGTTTCGAATTCACGAGACGAAAATACTATTGCTCAGTTGCCTGGAATATTAGTTCCAAGATGAAGCAAAAATTGAAGAGGTATTTCTTGAAAATCTACTAAATTTCCGCACTTAAAAAATTAAATGTACCGGAATCAAAAATTAATTGTTTAACACATGACAAATCCCTATTTAATTTGACACCATACTTGTCTTGATCAATTAACTATTGTAAACAAAGAACAATTGACGATCGGTCCAAATAAATTTTCGGTATTATTTTATTTTAACTATATTACCTGAGTCCTTTAACTTTATACCAAACCCGGTTTTAAATAACTTTAAAAAACAATTGACGATCGACCAAACTCAAAATTTGTAATTTGATTTTGGCTTTTCCCTTCTCAACATTAATTCGATATTTAACTAGATACAATGATTAATTAATATTTTCATGTATTATTTTCCAATATTTATTAAGCGTATATTTGTAATTTAGTTTTTGTTTTTCAAATTAGAAGCAAGTACCTACTATAATTATTGTAAATATTATTATTATTTGAAATTTGTTTTTGCAGCTAATTCCATATTCAAAATAAATTAAATATATTGTTTTATAAACTTTCATATCCGGTTTTTTAATTATAGCTAAAAGCAACACATTTTTTCGTTTTCTCATAAAATTTATTATTATGAAGTTTTATTAATCATGAGTTAAACACATAACCTAGACACACAACTATTCATCCATATAAACGTTACTGAGATAAAAGTCGAAATGGACTCATTATTTCTTTCCTTCTACTATGCATAGCAAAGTAAAAATATCATATAACAAAATTCGTATTATTGGTATAATATTAATTGTTATTGTAACAGTATATAAATATTTGTCATCACGCCATTTACATATTTCTAGATGTGGAATTCTGTTTAGAACATATCTCGGTATATAATATATTTTTGAGTGTGAAATGCGGTTACCAGTCGTTAAATCAAATCCCTCAAAGATGATAGTGGAGAAGCCACAGAGAAGATAAATATTTTCTAAAAGGATCTTGTGATCCTTAGTCCAATACGTTACAAAAAATTGTATGTTGTGATTTCTCAAAAATTTTAGCTGAAAAGCCTGAAGGCTGTTCTAATCTAACATTTAAATTTTAAATAATGTGGAGTTGTAAAAAACGACTGTTATATTGAGCAATAAGTAAAATAACACAGTTACAGAATGAAATTACACTTCCACGCGTAGGTTATGGAACCTGATTGCATACTTCCAAGTTTAAAATATGTAATTTAATTGAAATGAGCAACAATTTATCTATTCTATACGCTTGCACTTCGAAAGCAAATGACTCAATTATTATGATTACAGCATTCCTCTCACATATATGTCAGTCACCTCGAATTTCGTTTTCACTTGGGATTACACGTCTTTCAACTATCTCCAAATTAACTGACGCGTTACCATATCTCCTTACATTACCTACACTCGAGAACTAACAATTTCCATTTAATTGTATTCCAAATTCAGAACCGATCTCTACTCTCGCCAGACGCCAATATCGTTCGAACGAGCATGTTGGTTCGTCTGTCCCAAAGTGGAATCCTCACATGTATGTTGTGGCGTCTCTGTCTTTCTACAATTCACTGTTGTGCTCGTTCTCGTTTCCACTTTCGCTGGATGTCTCAAGTCTCGTTTCTCGTCTCGCCATCGACACATAAAGCCTTTGTGGCTGCCGCGCCTGATCGCTTCCAGGTATTGGGATGGGAATGCTGCTGCAGGACCGTAATGGGAATAGCTCTGATAGGTTCTTTACTAGACAGATGCTCATTCAAAATGCCTACGAATCATCAGTAGTTTCATAAAATAAACAAATTTAAAATTAGACATATATCCCAAAACCCGAGTTAAACAAACTGATTTTTCAATGCTCTCATGCAGCAGATCTGTCTAATCAATTATCGAATAAAACTCGTTGCAGCTTTCGTAGTACGACTTATATTAATTGGGAAATGTGTTTACTAGTAGAGATGGGCAGTACTCGAGTACATTACTCTAAAGTACTACCCAAAGTACAAATTTGATACTGTGTACTCTTACTTGAGTACATTTTAATTATCAATTCTTATACTCATACTCTACAGATTTTGGCTGTAATACTCGTACTCAATACTCCAAATGGTACTCTAAGTTCATTAAGAGTTCCTACTCAGAACACTTTTAAGTATTTTAAGAAGAATGTTGTTAAGAAAATGGGAGTGAGTCAGTTGAGGTGGTTTGGACATGTTGAGCGAATATCGAATGAAAGGTTGGTGAAACTAATATATGTGGGTATATATGATTGATGGTTTGTTCCGTGAACGAATGATTCCGAGTATGAAGAATAAACGAGCATGTATGAATCGCACTATGAATGTGGACGAGGCGAAAGTAATGTGTTAGGATAGGAATGTATGAAGGAGATTGATTGTTGGTTGACTGTGTTTCTGGGTTCGTGCTACCCCACTAAGTGGGACATAGCGTGACGTTATGTATGTATGTATATATGTATGAGTACTTTAAGTACCTGTACTCTATGTTTGTTTCTAAGTACGAGTACAACGATTAAGTAAGAATTTGCAGAAAATTATAATGAATTATTACCCTATTACCTATTACCTCAATTGCCA
This sequence comes from Poecilus cupreus, assembly GCA_963942605.1. Lineage (NCBI taxonomy): Eukaryota > Metazoa > Arthropoda > Insecta > Coleoptera > Carabidae > Poecilus > Poecilus cupreus. The sequence goes on from OZ012732.1 coordinate 11,852,051, forward strand.
AATTGCATTGTTGTAATCGCTATTGTTTTGTTTTAATATCCGGCATAAAATCATTTAAACATTTCTATTTTTTTATTGAGTACGTTATAACAACGGTAATTAATATTAAGTTTAAACAATTTCTCCTCTTTTGGGCAATGGAAATTTATGAACAATGGTATCAATAAATGCAGAATTTTTTTTCTCTAGATACAATCTCAATAATCTTTTGCTCTAAAATAATTAGGGGAGCAACTAATTGCTCAATAAGACTTAACATTGAAATCCCCATGTTGAGTCGTCTGAATAAAATAACTCTCATGGTATTTACATCAATGATATCATTTATGTGTTGCGGTTAAGATTCTTTTATTTGTTCTCTTAAATCTCAGTGCAATCTATTATTTTCCTAGTAAAATTCGTCATTCGAAACACAGATAAGCAAAATTGTAAACACATTTTTATATTACATGTTCAAATATTATTGTTTAATGAAGATATATACTGTTTATCTAAGAAAAAAGGTTCTTCCTATGATAAAATGTAACCGTTTAGATCTATTTTAAGATTTGTTTGAATAAACTAGTTCACCAAAGCTAATCGACAAAATTTCCAAGAAATCTTAAAGCTGCAAAAGTTTGTAAAAAATACAAACAAAAAACTATTTAACTTAAGTTGTTGATAAATTCACTTGACTATCAGGAACATGGATACAGTTTTAATGATTAACGCTTCCTAGAATTCTAGCTCTATAAACTATCCTATTAAGCCATTAGATAACTTTTGTTCATCTTGCCATTATATCAAAAGATCTAACCCTCTGTTTAGGTATAATAGCTTTAGTAATATCCTGACAATTGGGGCCCATTTTTCACGTGTAAATCCGGATCTGTCGCAGCCCCTTGGAAGGGAACCTCCAGCTGATGATGATGCACAAAGACACGACTTTATGTGGGTGTATCTGTCTCCATCTCTTTCTTCCACACCTATCCCTGCGCTCTGTATATTACACAGAGAATTCACGCTACGCACGAATATTAGGAGGCGACGACGAGCCCCAAAAAGGAATTCGGAACAAAGGACCGATAACGCTTTGCTGCTTTGTAAGAAAAAGGAAACGCGAATTTGGCTAACGGGCTTGACTTGCAAAGATGTGGTTAAAAATGTGGTTATGTGCTGCGTAAAGGAATAACTGTCTGGCAATGTTACACGTTCAAATTGAGGTTTTCGTAAAATTTGATGTGGCCTCTGTGGCTCGCTGTAATCATTTCCACCTGCCTAATTTCAGCCCTCGGTTTCAGTTTTCGCTCTAAACATTTATGCAGATAGCACATACATTATTCATTCTAGTGTTATTTTAAGTTCAAATATTTTTTAAATCCACAAGTTTTTTGCCTCTCGCCACAATATATGTAAGATATTGTGACGAATCAGTGAATTTTTGGTTTCTCTAGAATACGACTTCACTAAAAAATTATTGAATCTACCAATTGTAAATTTTATATTCAGAATATAAATGTTTGAATTAGATTTTGGTACAAATCTATAAACTGAAAGTGGTAGTTTACTTGAAGTCCTGTTTATTTCTCATACATATTTCAGTAAATAGTTCATTATTTTACAAAAATACGAATACTTTTAGCTACAATTTTTGTGTAAATTTCTCTCGATCGTGTGCCATATGTAAATTGAAAAACTTGAAAATAATTAATTTCTTATGAATGTAAAAGTGACATCTGTGATAAAAATTAAACAATTTCGACTACATATTTGGTAGTAGGATGTGGGTTTCGGGTAATACAGAAACTTGAAACTTTGATCTTAATAATTACCAAGGTGCTCTTCAGCTGAAGCTGACATCCATTGACCGTGATGGTTTTTACTTTAATATTTGTTTTACCAAAGAAATTTAAATTGGTAGCTGTTTTTCATCAACAATATGAATTATTCCAAATAACATATTGCTTTAATTTTTATTTATTCATTTCAGTCATAATTTAGTGCAAACTAGCATTAAATAATGTATATTGCTTTAGGATATTTAAATGTAATTTAATAAAACAAAATCGGACCTCCAAATTTTAAACAAGAACATGGTTTTCATCCTCAATAGGACTAAGATCCATCTTTTATTTCTACTGAGAATAAGGATATCTCCCAAAGGTATTAGAAGAGAAGAAACAACTATGGATAAGTTAAACATGGTGACAGGTGTTATCGGTTGAGAAAAAAACTGAGGATCTTATATACCACAGTGGGATGCGTTACCAAGAACCAATTTACCTCATAAATAAATATTAGTAGAACAGTATCCAAAAAATATTATGTATTTTTACAACTAAGAATAAATATGGCAAATGTGAAATACCGGACTAAATAGTGTGGGCTTGTTTTAGTTATTTTTTTCCAATAGAAGCTGGACATTGTTTAAAATTGCAAATAAATGATAACAACCACAACTCAACAATGTCCATAAAATATTTGTAGTATTCACTAAATTTTCATACAAAACTTTCGTGATTACAGTCCAATAATAGCTTCAGTGCCACATGAATATTCATAACAAATTGTGCTGTTTGCAAACAGATGCAGATGCATGGTTGAAATAGTCCATTCGTATCGTGTAAAAGCATCGTAACGGTAGGTGGTTCAAATGTTTGCAACAGTCGTTATTTGCTGGACAGAGAGAGAAAGGTAGAGCCCCATACGCTGTACAGTAGCGTACAGGGTGAAAGGGTTGTATTGCTACGGGAAAATATGGCAATTGCTTTTAATTTTATATATTATACTGTCATTGATTAGATTGTTTGAAACTGAGCATCTAGAAATAGAAACACTTCACCTTGGTAACAACACATCAATCTTTTGCTCATCGTTTATGTGCACGAGACAATAAACATTTGTTAATTAATTTTTGCAGAAATTGCAGCTAGTAAAAGCGTCCAACTGATTCTACAATTGCAGGTTTTTGGGATTATCAGACTGCATACTAGACTCTGCAAATGCAGATCTTTCGGTATTGTCTTATCTCAGTAAAACATTTCCTACACTGTAAAGAAAACGTCTTCATCATTTCGGCTTACGGTCTCATCTACAATTTTCCTCCAGACTGCCCGGTCTCCAGTCTTTTTTTTTCAGTTGGTCACTTTCAGATTTTTCAGGTCTTTCAGGACACTATCGAACCACCTTAGTCTTGGTCTTGTTCCAGTCATATTGTCTTTCCAAATCCTCTTTGCAGATTTCTCTTCATCCATTCGTTCTGGATGTCTGTAAATAAAACGTAGCGACCCCAAAAATGGCTATCGAGCTTTGTTATTGTTACGGGGCTCACATAAATGTCCGCCCCTAGTGCCAAATAGGTAAGGTACGCCTCTGGGTCCATTGCAGCTGCAATCCTCGAAAAAATACGAGCGTTACCTTGGTTAGCCTACCTAGAATTCACACAATGCGAACGTAAATCATCAGCTAAACATGGGATGGGTAAATTATAGGTGCCCTTGCAGTGACAGTGAACTTGAAAATATGCGAGGATTATTTTGAATAGTACAGAGTTTTTTGTAATGTATTACAAGTGCAACAACGTTCATTTTAAAATTTGTCATATTTATAAATTATTCTACTATTTCTGTAGATGGATGGGTTTTTATGTGGACGGGCGAATCATCGAAACACAAATTAATGTTTTGATATAAATGATACATTATTTTGAAGCAAACCAAAGTTTGATAAATACTTTCGTGCGCGTTTTATTAATCTAACCCTATCCCATAATTTTTACATAATTTATTATTCATAAATCAACACATTGTCATATTATTTTTGAATAAATCATCTCTATGCTCTGAATATACCAAATTTTATTACTATACTTTAACCCATAATGCTTATCTGAGGATTTCAGACAAACTTAAATATTTTTGTCTTTTGCTTTCTATCATACGATTTAATTTGCTTTTATTAAATAATTCTCTTATATTTTTGCTGATAGCTTTTTCATTGCTTACTTAATGCTCAGTTATTTGTTTTTATTTTTATTTGAATCCCTAGACCTGCTGATCTTAGCTGATAAATAAATATTATTCGCTAATGTTCATTTGCAAATTAGTATTTTAACTGATTAAGCTCATTTAAGCATGGTTTCCCAAACCTAAAAAAATATTACATATATTTTTCTATTCAATTAGAACACAAATGGCATAAAATTGTCTTTCCAAAGAAGCCAATACTATGGCTATTACAACAATTTAATGTGTTTTATTTCATTTTAAAGTTCTATATCTATAAAAAAACACCCGTTACTTATTTTTTAAATTTGGAAAAAAATATAAGATAGTTTCGTAAAAGGAATCTAATAGCCAATAAATATCAATTAAAAAGTTACATCCTCATTAAATAGCTATTAATGTATAAATTTGTTGGTATATGAGCCATCGTAGCGAGGTAGTGTGTTCATTGTGTAGAAAGCGTATAAGCTTGTAGTTTCCAAATTAGATTGCAATAGCATGGCGACATCATTTCCTTTCGGGTAAAAATTTCAGCGGCTTTCAGTAAAATTTCATGCGCACATCCGGTATTCAGCGTGTCGGGGACCCCATTCACATTGCCATTCCACGCCGCCACGCGCGAAATAGCATCGCGCAGAAGTGACAAGAGATTATATTCGAGAAACTAAACATACTTATTTACGAGGAAGTAGACAAGATTAATCCTTGTGTTGCGTATCCATACATCCCCTCCTCGCACGCGAAACTGACCCTAAACACTGGGGGTACAAAGCCCATGCGGGCCGGATGTGCGCTATAAATTACCACGGCTTGGTCTGTTATTACGCAGGGGTGTAACGAACCTATGTAGCACACGGAGCACCTTCTGCAGGAACCCTATGGCAAGTGTGGGGTTAATCGCAAGTTAAGGGGGTGATTTTTGAAGTTCCAGATCCCAGTGGGTACAAATTTTATGCAGTATGAATTTGCAGATTCAAAATCTGTTTTAGATCAAATACCACATACCTGCAATTCGCACAAAAGCGAGATGGTTTATTTACAAAAACTATTGAACATACATACATACATACATACATAACATCATGCTATGTCCCACTTAGTGGGGTAGCACGAACCCAGAAACACAGTCAACAATCAATCTCCTCCAAACATTGAAGTGATCTACAATTTCAGAACCAGAATTGAAATTTAGCTTAGGAAGTTTAAATTATTCCTTAAGTTCTTCATTTTTAAGATGAGAAAATAACGAGAGATCTGCAATTGTAGAACACGATGTTCTTTTTGGGAACAGTTGATGAAAAATTTGTAAACCTACGTATGCAGAAAACCCACAGGTCCTTATTATTCCTAAAGTAAATTTAACGATCAACAATTGCTGATTCCAAAGAACAATAAGTGAGAATAATGTCGTTATAATATTAAAAAATATATATATTACCTCCCGAAAATTCTTACTTTTGAATGGTACAGAATTTAAAAAAAGATTCAAATAATATTGCAGCCAATATTATTACATCAATTATTTGCTGAGACAGAGATGTGCTCTAGAAATCTTGATGAATTGCTACCAGAATATAATTATTTTGAACTGAAACAGTAAACTTCTAAATATGATATTTTATTTGGCGAGCACTATACTAAACTGTTTTATATTTTCTGACCTGTTATTTATTCCTTTACTTTTTTCTGGTTGGTGGACCTATAGGAATATTATGCAATCGTCTTTTGTTAGTTTTCGAAGTTGTGTTCCAGTTGTTCTCTCGGCCGGTTTTCTAAAGACGCAGCAACAAAGGCCGATTTCTCATTGCTTCGGCTTCGTCTTGACCAAATGGTCGAGTTTTATGTATGTTGGTGTCGGATTCCTAATCGGATTTTAAAGCAACTTAGCTACAAATATTTGTGGATTTGTATTGTGTGCAATTTAAAGTATTTTGTAATCCGGAAACTAAGCTGCATATGACATGGATTATTGATATTTATATTTTTAATCCCAAATGTAACAATTTGAATTGTATGTTGCATGAAATTTCCTTTCAAAGTTCTTTCCAATTGTGGGTCAGCTCTCTACCATTTTATTTAAATTCTCAATTACGTTAAAGGATGCAGGGGAGTCGAAGAAATCGACGTTGTATGGGAATTTACTTTTTTTAATAGGCATTAAATTGGTGTCCATAAAAAAAGCCTGGAAGGATCAAAACTGTACATACAAAATTAATATTTAATCGAAATTGATGCAAAGAACAATAGAGTTCTTTGTGAAATTATATGTGAAGGAAGTTAATTTTATGGTTTTCCTTCTAGAAACATCTCAACCCGTTATATTCCTCTATGGTTGATCATTTCTAATTGCATACCCCTCAATAATTACATACAATTTTCTAAAACCTGAGGGCATGAAGCCAGCCGTTCCACCAGTAATTAATTACCTCATCTCAGGAATTATTACAGTGTTCGTAGGATTTTACACAAACCGTGGACGAAATTAACCCTCAGCTAAACCAGTTTACACTAAATTTAGGTGTGGCACCAGCGCTCTAATAGCATGCCGAGATTATAAAGCACACTTAGGAACAACATTAATTACTTTATTTTAGAGTACATGTCATAAAATTTATATTCCACAATTAAATTTTAACGACAGCTGATAACAAAAGCGTTATCTCAAGCAGAAAACAAATAACGAAATTATTTTTCAGCGTATTTGGGCATAGTTTGTTCTTCTTACAAAATAAATTAAACGTTTGCCTCCAAAATCAGATAAAATTAAATTTAAATCACGTTAATAACAGCGAATTAACATACGTTAAATATTCATGATCTGATAGCAGAGAGTTAAATGTATCCGTGCCCGTTTTTCTTTTGTTTCTCGAGATCTGTAACAGCAATCCATTTATCTTTGAAACAAAGTGTTCCAAGTTTAATTCGAGTCCAGTTTAATTACACTTTCAACACGTTAGAATACTTCTTTTATTTTTAGCGCTGATCTATCTTAAACGGGGACGAAACATGCTCGGAGAGATTAGAAATCAGTCCAGTCAGACTTACTGTTTTTCAATAAATACGTATTTAATTTAATTGTAGACATTACTCCGCGTCTAAGCTTGCTTCCACTGAACACGCTTTACTTTTAGTTCTTAATCACGACATCTCGTCTCGAGAGTTTCGAGGATCTGGACAATTCAAGCAACGACTTTTTCTCAGTTTTCGTCGCGTATCTTCTCAATTAATATATCAATTCACTATCACCTATCTTATCTAGAATCTCATTCGTTTCATTACATCAAGAAATGCTGAATCGTTTGATTAAAATATAATTTCTGTATACTTTAGGTTATTGCCATAGAATTTTTCAAATTGTTCACTTTATAAACATGAAGTACTTTCACTAAATTCTTAATTTTAATGCGTTTTTGAAATAATTGGCTATGTCCATCATCTTCTCCCTGGATGGTGACGGAAGCCGACTGTGGTTGGCATTTTCTTGGTAGAAATTGTTTAAATAATCAATGTAATATAAGTTTATAGTTTGCAAAATAATGTTTTTACGATCCTAGATGTTTCCAAATTTAAAATCTTGTCACTAATTAATTTTAAACTTAAAATACTGTACTGTAAAATAAGAAATATGGTAATAGCTCTAACACATTGGACTGTGGATCATGAAATCCATACTTGAAATCTCATGGTCGATAATGACGAAATATCACTAAAAATTGGCATATAATTTTATTGTATTTCTATATAATATAAACCCTAAAAAACTCACTGGTGCAGAGCGCATCATCATATCTCTTAAATTTTTGGAGATATGGCGGTTTTTGATATTTTTCGAAGTGCTACTTTGAGGCACTGCAACTCAAAAATTACGCCAGATATCGAAAAATACTCATCAGATTTGGGTTATTCCTGCATATTAAAGCAAAATAACAAATTTTTGAAAAATTGAAAATTTTTAAAATTTTTTTCAAAATTTCCATCAGCAATATCTTGAATAATAAACGAGATACGAACTTGCAGACTAAACCATTGGATTCAGCTCATCGAAATACATAAACCCTGAAAATTTCAGAACATTCGGATTGTAGATTGAAATTTTAGAGCAAAAAGCCTTAAAATCGCGTTTTTCAGCCCAAACGTCAAGGGGTACCTATTGACGTTTTGCGCCAAAAACGCGATTTTAACACTTTTTGCTCTAACTTTATAACGCGTAAAGCAATTTTAATGAAATTTTACATACTTATGTATTTTGACGCGCTGAATCGAATGGTCCAGTCTGCGAGTCTGTATCTTTTATATTTTTCGAGTTATTGCCCATCGAAATTTGGGGGAACAAAATCCAAAAATTTTCAAAATTTTCAAAATTTGCTAATTTGTAATAAAATGCATTAAACGCACAGAACTGAGTCTATTTTTCAATATCTTTAATAGATTTTGAGTTGCAGCCACTCAAAGTAGCATTTCGAAAAACATCGAAAACTGCCATATCTTTATAAATTTAAGAGATATGGCGATGCGCTCTACAGCATTGAGTTTCTTAGGGTTTGTATTATATAGAAATACAATAAAAGTATATGCCAATTTTTAGTGATATTTAGTGAAATCTGATATTGAGCAGTACTTGATAATTGAACATGTTTTAAATTTTCTTATTTGTACAGATATTATAAACATTTTTCAAATTATAACCACAATCCTCGTTTAAATTATTGGGCTATATTGTGTAGTTCCAGATAATGTAACATATTACTGATAAGTTATCCTCAGGAGTGAAGCATCAATACAAAATACAAAGTAATCTTTAAAATGTTATTAGTTGTCAAAAAAATTATAAAAGCGAGTCTGTATCTTTTATATTTATCGAGTTATCGCCTATCGAAACAGAACTGAGTCTATGGTAGTCGTGGGATATGAAACTGTTGCTTACTAAAAATTTTAGTGAAATGTTGGTACCTAGCACCAGGTCATTCACTTTTGTGAAGAATGCAAGAAGTACAAATAAAAAATGAATTAGTTTCCACGAGACCATTTGTATTCAAAACCAGCTGTTAATTTAGTTTAAAGTAGTTAAATGAAACTTGAAATTTATCGTGCCGGAAGCAAATGAAACGAAGAAACTATCTGGAAAACTAACCAAGCGTTCTCATCAGGTTAGTTTATAGAACTTGTCCACTTATCACATAAACAATACCGACAGAGCGAAGATACCCTCACAAACAATTAAAACACAACGAAAATGTGTGAATCCACTGCGGGCAGAACAACCAGCATCATTATTTTAATTGGAAAAGTTTTGCAATTAAAATCTAGAAAATAATATGATAATATAATAGTGTACGTCTCGTGTTGGTTTCAATCTCCGCTGATAGTGTAACTCATTCTCGTTTAATTAAAGGTTTTGTGGTAAACTCTGCTCTCTTGATCTAAAACTTGCGCGCTAACAAAATGAGAAGCTTCGTGTAATATACGTGTGTGCTTGTAATTATGCTAGCGATATTTACCCGACGAACAGGACCGTACTCACCACAGACTGTAATAAAATTGTGTAATACTCAACACTAATTGAAATTTCTGTGAGCATGGGCAATGGGCATTAAAATTAAGGGCACAGAAGGTACTAAAGTTTAATATAAACTGCCGAAATTAGTTTGCATTTTCTACAGGAATTTATAACCGAGAAATTGTAACTAATGAGAGATATTAAATAATTACAACTTGTCATTCACTCTCTATGGACTAAGAAGTGCGAACATGCTAAAATATACATGATTCCAATGGACATTTATACAGAAACATTTATTATTTTGCAGACGAAAATACACGTGTTCTGAAACACAAAAAATAACGGCCATGGTAACAGTACATCATTACAAATTTTTAAAAATTTTAAGGACCTTTTATTTCTTTAGGAACAGTTCTTATTCATTATAGTCCCAAAAATGATCGGTGCAGAACTGTTCATATTTTTATTAATAAAAAATCACACAGATAATATGAGAAAGAAAAGTTGATAAACTAAGTGAAAAAAACAAATAATAATTATTAAAAATTTAATCTGATTGTTAAACATTTCACACACAATTAATAAGAACTTTTAGAGAAACAAATGGTCCTAAAATTTTGTAAAAATATAAAGTAACGCACAACTGTATTTACGTTTATTTAAAAGCTTAAAGTAGTATAATTAACATAATGCTACAATTTTGAGTAAAATCTTTGATAAAGGATAAAAATAAAATTTGTTTCTAGCTTACAGTACTTTGGGAGGTATGTGTTACGTTTTTGTTGACAAATTCGTCCTCCCAGTGCGATCCTGAAGAGGAACCGGGCATATCTCCATGGCTGGCTTGATAATCGCGGTATTCTTCCGCCGGTGTTGTCGAGTAATAGCAACCGACACGCAGACGAAATGAGTGCGATTATTTGCTACAAAATTCCGTCATTTTATAGTTCACTTATTTTCGACACGTTAACTGCGCCTGTGCTTTCGAGGAAATGACGTGCTATTTCCACTTGTGCTATTGTGAACGCGCCATTATTTTCATTAAAGGCGCCCATTTGGATCTGTACAAGTTTTAAACTATTTTAAACAAGTTGAAGTACACCTAGCGTGACTTCAATTATGTTAAAATTTTATTTCTTTATTTTTCTGTAATTCTGAATATTTTTTGCAACTTTGCTAATAATGCTAGCGTTGAATATTTTGTTCTTTAATGGGCGTGATTAAGTTATTATCCAGGAAAGTTGTGGATACTTCAACTGTTATTTGTTTTGTTTGAATTTGTTCACGATACCATTACAATAATGGCATGAATATCTGAATATTTAATTTTTATCACTCACTTGGTCTATTTTCGGGATAAAAAAATAAAATTTTCCTTGATACCTAAATAACTATTTTTTCAATATTAATTTTTTTCTGTTCCACCTAAAGAAAACTAAAAATGTAGCTGTCTGGTTGTTGAACAGCTATTGTGCACAGTAATCTAAATGTGTTACTATTCTTACTGACAGATGTACTTGCAAAATAAAGAGGAAATAAAATTGCAACCATTTTCGAAAATATGTTGAAAACAATTTACATTCGCAAACCTACTCATGTTCACGGTGGGGTTAATTCTATTTCGCTTAGGTTTACGCAGTCCAGTGAAATGAGGCAAAATTCTCGACAATTTTATTTTTACACAAACCATTAAAGATTGGCAGAAAATTCGTTGTCTCCTCGTTTCCATTGCATGCACGTTTCACAAATCTGCGCAACGCATTTCAGCGCTGCATCGCGCTTCGATAACAATTCCGTCTGCGTCGTCGAGGAGCCTATTATATATCTGTCTCTACAGCCATCATGGAAATTGAGTACTAACCAACCGTACGTTCATCGCATTATAATCATCTCTCAGTTCGGGAGCTTTCAATAAGTCTATAATATTTCAATATTTTGTACGCATCTGTTACGCAAATCCCATTTGAGGTGGGTGCACGTATTGTCCTCGATGAGCCGACCCCAGTTCGGGAGTAAATGGATTTTGGATAAGCGGCCTCTGAAAAGCCTAAAGTAATGCCAACGCCTGCTCGATTGAGATTTCGGGGGGGGATGTAACCGTGATTATAAATATTGCTATATTTTCTTGACAGCAATTTGGCACTGAATACGTTTCGCGAGTGAAAATAAAGATTTTTCTTAATAGTCGTGGTGAAAGTGGAATATAAATATGAGTGCGAACTTAATTGAAAAATTGGCATGGGTTCAAAAAGAAATGAATATATTTTGCAAATGTTTTAATGATATTATTTTTGAATTTACCGAAATAACACAAACTGTTGTTATTCCGCGAACGTGAAGTAAAGTTTCATGTTTATGTCAAAACTTTGCATGCCTAAGGACCTACGAATTCGCGTATTTATACTGGTGAATATTATCTGAGCAACCATTTACTTAAATAAAAATAAATAAAATCTCTGCTTGCAGATTTCGACGTGATGTATATTGGAATCCATGTAGTTCGAACGAGGAAATTGCCAGAATTGAGAAACTTGTGTTGTGCTTAATTCGGCTCTTTTCAGGGCCACAAATTGTTTTAATTAAATTAAAGAATTTTTATCTATTGCTTGTACCATATGGAGGTAACGACGGCAGGTAAGAAATCATAAAATTTTTAAATAAAAAACGAGTTGGACGTATGATATTCTTCGTAGCTATCTCAGCGACACTTTGGGGACATGGCTGTTTAAGGACATCAAGGTTTCAAGGTCATTTTTAGTTTTGTCCGCTGAGTTCGGGATAAATAGTTTAAAAATTCCCGGGGCACTTTTTGAGCTTGAAAAACGAGTATTTAGGGTCTCTACCTAAAGAAAATAATAAGGTTATGTTTTATATGCAAATGATTAATTTTGAAATACACAAGTATGCAGATTTTCTTTTGCCAAACTAAGGCCTGAGCTATTTGAATAAAAATGGTATACGAATGTTAATTGTTTTATTTTGACCCAACATTTACTATGTATAATAAATAATTATTTGGTAAAATTTAATGATTTCGAATTAAACAAGTTCAAACTGGATACAAAATCCAACGCTTTGGTGTCCATCGTAAGAGTTTCATCAAAGAGGAGAGCTACTGTCGCCCGACGGGTAAACCACGCTAGAGGCAGATGATATACTACCGGTTTTCATATAATTTTAAAGATTTAGATCAATTATTTATGTGATAGGAACAAAGTTTAATTTCCAATTACTGTGAACGAAACTTACAACTTATAGTATTCGTAAAGTTCTGCTACAGTTATAGTTTGCTTTCTAAATTAAAGTGGGCATGACATGAACATAGTGGGAAACTGAGTACTTCTGTAGCTGCTCGTATAATGCTACAAAAGGTGAAAAATTCACGGAAACTAATTCAAAATTTTAGCAGTGTACCCACACGCTGCATTCGCACTAGGGACTCACATCACACAGATCACACATCAGGGGACGTCAAAGTGAAAAACTCCATTGGACCCCGTGGACCATAATTGAAATGTGAGAGAAGAGAGTGCTTATACCTCATCCCCTCATACGAACACCGACTGTATTACGATCAGGTTTTTACGTCGTTAGCTTGTGGCAGCTCTGAGCGAACCCCCGATGCCTCAGCCAGGCGAAATCATAGAGGGCCCTGCACGCCCGCAGAATGCGAATAACGAATAATGATTATGGTGAAATAATGAAGTGGGTGGAGACAGACTACACACTTGCCGGCTGATGGTGAGAATATTGATGGTGCCCAAGTAATTGGTTTTGTTTAAAGTGGTCGTGCGTTGTGTTGCTTTGTGCCATTGTGGATTGTGCTCATTACCCACGGTGGTGGGTGATGAATGAACCGAGGAATATGCAGATGCTCACTTCTGCCAATTTGTGAGGGCGTTGCATTGTGCATTTTTATATTTTAATCCAATTATTTTAGATTTAACAACATGCGTGAGTTAAACTAGTTATTACCAATGATTTTTTATAAACATTTGAACACATTTTGAGATTATTATTACTAGATTATTAGAATATCTTAACACTTTGTTTCATACGTAATTTATAATTTTACTTTCTTATACGTAGTATACGTATCATGAAAAATTTTTGCATTTCTTATAAATGCTTACAATTTTTAGAAGAACAATTGTTTATGTTTAATAATCGGTATTTACTTTACATGTGGGCAAAGTAAGGATTTACCCACGAAAGAAATTTTAGCACACGAAGCCGATAGCTTATCGAATGAGTAATTCCACTTTAACCACAAGTGAAGTATTAAAAAATTTATTAAAGAAATATTATTTGACTGCGACATATGCTTTAATTTTTAAAAATTATAATGTCAATTGAATTGGTTCCCAAGATGTGTGTTATTATTGTTGTTGTAAATATAATGAAATTACTCACGAGTGTCTTTACTTCAAATTATACCCACTAGTGGGTAATTTATTACTTTCCTTGTTTAAAATTACCACATTTATAGAAAATTTACTGAGAGGTGTTGGATAATAGATATTTGTCAAACTAAAGAGGAAAGCGTTTCTCGTGAAAAAATCTTTTTCCATATCACAGATCATAGTTGCGGATAAATGTAAAGAAAATTAATTATTAATGGTTCCAATACAGATGTATGTAAGAAAGTTGTAGGATAGCCATTTTTCACATTTTTATTTATAATTTTTTCTCTACTTTGGTTTATAATTAAGGCTTTAGTAAGCTGAGGAATTTACCGTTCATAACCGCAGCATTTATCTGACTATTGTTATATTTAAAACAAACTACGTCCGCCATACCTTTTAGCGATTTTCTGAAATTAAATGGAATACTTTTAAAAAAATCGATCGTGTGTTGCAGTAAAGTTCTCGTCGTAAATTTTAATTAAATTATCATATTTTTGTATACAATATGGATTTCCTAAATTTGTTCCTGCTAAAAATAACTCTTGCAATTTAAAATCTAATTTATTTTCGTGGAATACAAAACCATGTTATATTTATTTATGTTTCTTTGTGTAGGCGTGATCAAAAAGAAATATTTAAATCTGTTTACTTTGCTTCCAACGATACCCTTAGAAAAAACGTGAATTCAATATTCAAAATCACATGATTGAAAAATAGATTATACCCAGGATAAAGAAAACCGATTACCCAAAAAATCCAGCTACCCTCTTCAAAAATAAATTGACTTTTTTATAAAAACGAAACATTTATACATATATAAGTTAACAAGCTTTGCATAATAAATCCAGAATTCTCATATCCAGGTGTATTTAAATCGTTACTAATCTTAACAAAGTTAACCCGAGTTGTTATAAAATATGCACCCCGCTCGCAATAGGAGCCCTTAAAATATTCAAAATGGCCGCCGGGATGCCCTCGCAGGGACACAGCCAGCAGAGAAACCTCGCAATGGCGGCCAACAACAATGATACATAATGATAAACTCTTTTGTAGAATCGGCGCCACAAATCACCGACGACAATAAATTACGAAGACCCCCAACGCGCTGCGTTTATATTCTTAATTCTTCACTAACAAATTTATTCACCGATAATAGCTTCATTTGTAAGCGCTTTAATAATTCACTGGCCACGGCCACGGACACGCTGCATGCCAGCCTGCGTGCAGTGATGTCTGTACACGTGCGAAATACTTGTGAGATTTGCGATTTCTGATGCGCGGAAATTAAAACATCGTGTGCGGAGGAATAAATCAGCGCCTGAATAATGGCGACTAAGAGTTACGAGATTGTATGACCAACACAGAGTTGTACTACAGGAAGGAAAAGGAACTAATTAGCGATCAGTTTGCAGGGCATTTTCATATTTCCTGATGTTTTTCAGTCGAGCTTAGTACTCGTATAAATGCTAAAATAGGTGTTACCTTAAGAATTAATTAGTATTGAATCTATCCATAGATCTAATTTTTCCGTAATTACCTACATTTTAAGGGATCACTTCGTATCCAGTTTTGCCAACCTTTTTAATTAAATTTCGCCCTAGAGTTAAAGTAAATTTCAAACACAAAGGAGAATCTTTGGTAACTTAACATTAGAATTCCCAGACAGACTATCTGTGACTAAGAACTTTTTAAATTGTATAACCACAGTCATTTTGACCTGTCCGGGCATTCTAATGTTAACGAAATTTTCATTTTCTAATGTTTAATACGTACTTTCAGGAAGATTTGTTTAATATTTGTGACATTTCAAACGTTCAGGAAATTCATTAATTATTCCAGAAGGATTACCCAGTAAGCTACTAATTTCGTAATAATATTATTTAGTGATATTAGCAATAACAAAAATACGATTCTAGTATTCTAGTATTTTTTGTTAAACGTAATCGTTCAAAAAATTGTCAATCCGACAAATTATGAAAATGATCAACACGTTCATATGTCATCATCTATATCATAATAATTGACCATTCTTCCTCACCACAAATACAAATACTTAACAGTTCGTTTGTTAAGTGGCGAATGTCGGACACTTAATTTAAGGATTCCTTAAGTCAATTTAAGTGCTGAAATTTGGCTGGTGCAACGAATTTTTTATATTTAAGGATTACTTAGAATTTTAAGGAACTTGTAACGTTTAAGGGAGAGTAGTGCAACTGGGCATTAATCTTCTATAATAAATAATCAACTTTTATAAGATTTGGGTTGTTTACTTTCTATAAAATAGAGATTTTAAAATCAGTCAAAATAACTGTAAGAGCAAGATCAACAAGATAAACATACATGAGTTACATAACCAAGACCAACTGACATCTAACCTAACATTGTGTCGAAAAGATCTTCAATGATCCACAAACCTAAAGATTAACTCTAAAATCCATCTTCATTTGCAATAACTTTATAAACAGTTTCCCATCACCAAAGCTATACACAATTACAATTTACGAACAAAGAAAATTAAGTAAAACTTTAATCATTTCCGTCTACAATTTAAAATGATCTCGAGAACTTCACACAATTCATTGACAACTGAACAAACGAAACTTCGCCGAAGTTAGTCGCAGTCCAACTCTGCGCCATCCAAGACGTTCAGGTAAACGCTGCAATGCATAGAATGAATCGACCATAATTTAATTTTATAGTTAATGGCAATACTTAACCTGCTCACATTAATTAAAGACACTATAAATAATTCACGGTACAAAGCCTTAACGCGCGAGCTGAAATATGGTGCGCGTTTCACTGAAACTGTAACATACGCGAAGCGATGTGTTTATAAATCTCTCGTATCCGTTTTAATATAATGATACATGCTTTAGTTGCATTCGCACGCATGTATGAATGTATTTGTGCTCGCGCAGGTATTCACAATAGTATTAAATCACGCGCAGTCTAATGAATTCTTATAGCAACTTTGTTATTGCTTCGCACAATTGAACCATAACCGAGATTATTTCTTGATTAATTATTTTTTATAATCCTCGAATAAATTGCGGAAATTTACATGTGGCTTTGTGGATATATCCGATGTTTTTATATTTCTAATTCGTTTGGGTAACGTGTCGATATTACAACTGTTACTTTTTAGGGAGGAATGTCCGATTTGATCTCAAAATTTCAAAATACTAACCCCACTGTGAATCGGGATCCCTAGGTTTATTTTGTTTTACTTTCATCTTTCTTCTAAATTTTGAAAGGAGAAATCAGAAGAAACATATGCGAATATGTCTTGATTTTAAAGTTTAGGATGAGACAACATAAAAAGCTATCATTTAAAATATTTTCTATCGGCAAATATATTCAGTTGAATCGTCGCTTGTGGTTAGCAAGTAGAACAGTATTGATAAACAAATGATACCATATTCGCTGCTCTAAAGTTATTTATGTAGCTAATTAAATACATTTGGAACAATATAACCAACAAAACGACGCTCACCCTTTATTCTAAAAACTCTATCTTTTCGTGTCTCAGTAACGCAACGCTAGCTACGAGGTTTAACTCATTCATACCACATTAAAACACAGATACTTTAATAAAGTACCTTTCCCAGCTCTGCTTATAAGGTTATAAATGCACTGCAAACATGCCGTTAAGAAATCTATAACCGCACAATTTGTGGTGCTTTTCATTTTCTAGTGGAGATATGCATGCTTTCAAGATTGATAGATGAACAACATATAACCTTAAAGTGGTAAGTTGTTATCCAAAGTTTACTTTTAATTATGAATTTTAAAAACAGTTAACAATGAATTTTCATCGGTGAAGTGCTACCAACAGAAATACTAAAAGTACCAACTCATTTGTTTATTGACAAGTCGCATTTAAACTGTCAATTCACCAGATAAGTCTATTCAAATAAACTTCCTTGTAGTGTGAACAGGTAAGATGTCCTTTGCCGAGTTCATTGCAATCAACACACCTTCTAATTCACTTTACAAATAGAGTTAAGTAATTAAATAATACAAGTAACACAATCACCAATGACAGTACAATTAATTTCAATAAACCATGAACTAGTTTACAAAAAGTGAGTAACAAATTACATTCAATTACATTTACGACAAATCTGCAAGTCATTCGTTGACATCTAACAAGCGCTGAACATATCCAGTGTCGTATTGTCGAACACTCCTGTAGCAACAGCATGTCCAATAAGCCATTGTCAGTGGCATAAAAGAGAACAGGAAATCTGTAAAGTTGGACCCTTTTAGCCTCCCCATTCAGAAAGAAAGTTACGCTACGTTTATTTCAGATAATGATCGTTACGTTGCCAACACGTGTACAGCGAAAGAAATTGATAGAAAAAATGAATAGGCCCTGTCGACTATGATGTTCCCTGCTTTTTATAGAAAGCACGGGTGATATATGGGGTCGAAGCGTGGCGTTTTTATGGCATATGTTTTACCCAGAGTGCCTTGTTCGAAAATCGCTCAGATTGGGTAATTATGGGGTTGGGCTAAAAGCGAATTTTTTATTGAAAATTTGAACGATTTTCAATAGCTATTTGGGGTTAAACTCACAATGCAACATGTAATTTTAGGCATTTAGGACCGCATGCACGAAAGCATTTTCGAAATGATAGACATTTTAAAGCAGATGGAATGTCGAACTGAAAAATTTTAGAAAAATTCACTTGGATGTAAAAAACTTAAATTTTTCCCCTGAACCTTAAAGTTTTAAAGAAATCTAATACAGAAATCTAAATACGTATTTCAACAACTACGTTGTCATCGTCAGTAGAACAAAAAGAGGGATACAACCAAGATTATACGACTTATGAACCAACCCAGTGGTCAAGATTAAAGATTGAATTATTCTTAGCCTTAGATTTTCATAATTTATTTGAAATCAGTTTAATTTTAATTTTAATTTATTTAATTTAATTTAATATAATTCAATTTAATTTAATTTAATTTAATTTAATTTAATTTAATTTAAATTAATTTAATTTAATAATATTAAAATAATAATAATATAATAATAATAACAATAACTTTTACTTGTAAATTTGAATTATTTAGTGCGTAATTCCTATTGTTGCAAATTGTTATTGTTGTATTGAGTTTGTTTTTGTATTCTTGATATGTATGGAATCTTAATTTAAACTCAATTGTTTTGCATAGCTTCTCCTAAAACAGATTTTGTTTTGTACTTCTATACTATTATATTTAATATATATATATATATATATATATATATATATATATATATATATATATATATATATATATATATATATATATATATATATATATATATATATATATATATATATATATTAGGGTGGGTCGAAAAAAATATATTTCCATCCAAAAGTTGTGGAGTTGTGTTGAAACATTTTTCTGATGAATACCCAGGCAGCACCGAGCGCCTCAAAACGCCGTTTTTTGTACTTTTTTTAGATTCTGGCCAATAACTTTTTTCAATTTGCTTCAAATTGGCTGAATTTTTTTTCTGGTATTCCCAGATCAATACCGAATAAGTCAATATAACCGACATTGGGGTTTACCCTTTTCTAAAGGCGAAGAAAAAATCCTCAAAGTACCCAAAAATCGGGTTTTTCAGGTATTTTGTTATTCCGTCCGTACTTTTGTTTCTGTGTACATCCAAAACATCAGATTCATTCATTGTATGATCTAAAGAATAGTTTCAGATCATATAAATGTGAAGATAGATGGCAGCATCTAGTTAAATCCAATATTTATAGCCTATTTAATGTTGATATAAATATTTCTAAATGTGGTTCGTATATTTTATTTAAAATAGTTCAAATGAAATAAAATTAGGAATTTCCAATCTACAATATTATTTTTCTAAACGGGAATTGCTTTATTTTCGATATGTTGAATTTAAAATTTAAGAAAGTCGAATTTTCTTTCTATTACATTTCATTTGTTCGACACCTATAGCAGCAAACCCGATTTTTGGGTACTTTGAGGATTTTTCTTCGCCTTTAGGAAAGACTAAACCCCAATGTCTGTTATATTGACTTATTCGGTATTGATCTGGGAATACCAGAAAAAAAATTCAGCCAATTTGAAGCAAATTGAAAAAAGTTATTGGCCAGAATCTAAAAAAAGTGCAAAAAACAGCGTTTTGAGGTGCTCGGTGCTGCCTGGGTATACATCAGAAAAATGTTTGAACACAACTCCACAACTTTTTGGATGGAACTCTTTCATTTTAGACCCTAGAGAACGAAATCTATTTTTTTCGACCCACCCTAATATATATATATATATATATATATATATATATATATATATATATATATATATATATATATATATATATATATATCCTAATCAACAACACTAATCTTGCTTACAATCATTTTTAACATATTATTTTAACACACGTATTTGTATAATGATGATAATTATGTTAAAATCATATATTAAAAGTTTTATCATGACAGACATGCTAGTTTTACTGTTATCGTATGTATGCAATTAATTGAATTAATGGCGTTCAAATCAATTACAGATAAAGAGAATAGAAGACTGAAAAATGTGAAAAGAAAGCTATAAACAAACCAGCATGTGTACGGCTATAACTCATATGATCAGCTTCTGAATAAGAATAATTATAAGCTTTGATGTTCGATAACAAATGCAATCAGTCATCCATCGTCAATAGCGCTTCCAAATCACCTCATTCATTCCCTTCCACTTTCAATTCGCATTTCTCCACCACACATTATCTTGAACTCCCGCTGTACGCATTATATTAAATAGATGCCTACATGACCGACCAATAATCTGTCAAAACATATTTATGTTATCCATTTATTCTCTGTAAGATTTATGAAGTTCGAACTTAGACAGCTGTGAAACAAAAGTAAAAAAATGAATAAATTTTCATAAGCTACTTGGATCGACGTCGCTTGGGGCCTCTCACCGGCCCCATGGGGCTGGCTTCGCACCTTGTGCATGCGTGTGCGTGCAAGTGCGCATGCACTCAAGTGCTCGCGCTCGTAAACTTAAGGGGATGTACGGCCACATTTGGCTCTAAAAAAACAATGTTGTATTTCATAAATAAATATTGCTGTTATGAATTTGAGTCCTAAAATAGCATGATGTATTTTTGGTAGTATTTATTTATTTTACTTGCAAGTTTATGGCTTGCTTTCAATATTTATTCTGTAGTTCTATGTTTTATGAATGCCAGAAACTGAAATATTTTCAACTATTTTTAGATGCACGTTTTTGAAGAATTTTAAATGCAAAAAATACATTTTGTATACCCAAAATTTAACAACGATGATTTGAAATCCATTTTAATTATTTGATTCATAAGCAAATTACAAGATTCCAGTACGGTAATATAAAGTTGCTATCCATACATTGATAACAGATTAGTAAATATTGCATTTTAACTGAAATTCCGGTGTAGTCTTTTATATTCTTATACGAATCTATGAATAAAACAGGCTTCAATCGCAGTGTCATCTGCAATTTGCTAAAGTGAATGGGGAGTATAAATAAATGTAACGTTTTTTTTTATCCATTTTGGGTGCATCACTCTGCTTTCGAAAATCTTGGATATAATTTTTGCGCGTGAAATGTACAATGAATAAATTTAATTAAATCAATACACATATTGAAATAGATTAATTAAATTATTGTGTTGGAGAATAATAATTCTGTCTTAATCACGATCAAAAGATTGCTAATGCATTGTTATACATATTACAACAATAAACCTGTAATGAAATTTAATCATAACAATTAACTTGGCAGATAATTATTTTATAACACACCATAAACCATTAGCCCACATTCGCAATTCAAATTGAACAACACAACAATAAAACGTACGGGTCCTCCACCCGAAAATTATTTTCCACGCTTTAATCTGGAAAGCGACAGTGCTGCTATCTGTATTTCATTGTGTATTCACATAAAGGACTGCAATAAAAGACGTGTCAGATTTATGTTTACAAACACTTTGGACAAAACTTGTAAAAGTTGACCCAAATTCTTTGTGAACCACCCCTAATTCAAGAGGAAAGTGGAATATTTAAAATTCTGACAGTCATGGGTTGGATTTATATTGGGGGTGTCGCACAATGAATGCATAAATTCCATTTCTAACGCCCAGAATTTTTTGTTTGCTTCTCCCCGACAAATGGAAGAGTGCTTGTTTGCCTAGAATCTTCTTAAAATTGTGCTCTGCTGTGTAAATTTAAATATTTATGTATTGTCTTATGTTTGGCAGAATGTGGCTTGCTTTTGCTCTGTCCCTAAGGTTGGAAATTATGGTGTTATAATTTATTCAGTCCTTATTCTTTTATTTCCGGAGCAGATATTTTTGCCGGTGTCATTCAGGAAATGAAATTGGAAGTTCTACAAAAATATTTTTATATTTCAGACTTTGTTGTTGTCATTTTATTTTTTCTTTCCCGCCTTAGAATGGAGCGTCTGTAAAGTGTACGGAAATAATAAAAAAAAAATCAGTAAATATTTATATCTACATATATTCGTATATTGCCTAGAATTATGACCTTTGCTCTAGGTTTTAAAAGATTGGTTTAAACTTTATGGAAATGTTTTATATTTTTTTTGTAGTAGAATTGTTTTAGCGCTAAAATTATCTTATGGTTTAATAAAAGAAGTAAATACTTATATTATCACAATATTCATCCATTTATAAGGATTGCACTCTGCATATTTTAAAATTAATCAGTAGTAATTTTGGCCCTAGAATATGAAAATTTTGGGCATCACTGGTTTAAGTGAAATAAATAATTTGGCGTAAGTTATATGCCTACCCGTGATATTTACTGCATTCACATTTTATTTGTGAACTATTTCCAGCGTTGACTTGACTTAATTAATCTTGTTTCGACTGCTGTTCGGTGCACATTCGATGTAAAGACAATCGCTTATTTATATTTATACGTTTAAGTTGTATGGACGTTTGCATTTTACGGTGCTATTTTATAATAAAATTTGTGATAATATAGTGAATTGCAGTGAAACAAGTGCAGTAATAGTGGGTCAAGATGTTAGAGCAACATTTACATTACATACATTCACGTTCATCTGTTTGCTTTTGTTACTATAAACGTAGACTCTAGTGATAACAAAGTGTGTGGACATTTTACCAACAGCAACAGCTACGAGGGTCTTCAGTGAATACAAGGTATGTTTTCTACTTTGTTAATTTATATTACCTTGTATTCTATATCAGTGGGTTCAATAAATACCTTCTAATCATCATTCATCATTTCGCTAGCCGTGTTCCAACCGACCTATTAAGGTTTGAAGTCTTCAAAGTTGAAAGAATAGCTAGGATAAAAGCTATAACTCGTCATCGCGCCCTCTGTGATTCACCCAGCCCTAACAATCCCATTGAAACATTAATACAGCCGATTATTCTTCCTGGCGCAGAACAACAATAGCAGCGCTGATTATTAGGACAAAAACTATCACTAATAGCAACGTGCTGGTGTCGGTGTCAGTGGTGCGCGTTGGGGGTTGCTATGGGGGATTGGGGTGCGACGCCCCGGTGTTTACTGTCTCACAGGGTGGAACTAGGGGTGAGAGAAAATTAGGATGTTTGTGTTTAGTCAATATTCGTAATGCTCTGATTTATTTATTTGGTTATTGCTATTTATGGTTCATATTTATACACGTATGTTGCATTGCGAAGTTCGACGGAGAGAATAGGGGGTATAGTTTATGCTACAGAGAAACTAGAAACAAATATATATTATTTCAAGGGGGTACTAAGATTAGCATGTTGCCTAGTATTTGTTTACTATTAAGTTTATATACTGTTTTATTGTGAATGGGCTTTAGTGAACATAGATAAATTTAAAGAAACTAAATAGTAAATAAATTATTTCTTTTTTTATAATAATAATCATAATAACTACGTATAATTTTATAGTTCAATACAACTGATGTCAAATTGGTAGAGCATAAATGGAGATAGGTTTGACGATGATATAAACTGTTTTACAAGTAGGTATATTTAAGTACACGTGATATCAGACAAATATTTCGAATATATCTAACTATAATAGAAAAAACATAGAATCTCATCTACCTCAAAATACATTATAGTATACAAAATTACAAATGATATTTGTATCTTTCTCTTTCACTCCAAATAAGGCCATCGGTCTCCTTCTAAAATTGCGTCTCGTATTCTTTATCCTAATTATTATATTTAATTTAAAATACTTTTAAAATCCCAGAATTTTTATTATTTTAACATGTTTTAAATTATTGAACGTAATTCTTCATAGGAAAGCAAAAGTCTTTTTATTTACTAAAAGTTTTGAAACTCTTTTAATATTTAGTTTCTCGTGAATCATGGATTCAAAAATACAAGTATTTTATTTTCTTGTTGAAAAACACAGAGAAACAAACAGTTGGTCACAGACTTCTTTCAAATAGATTTTTACTTAACCTTCCAGTTGCATCGA
Organism: Poecilus cupreus; assembly: GCA_963942605.1. Classification (NCBI taxonomy): domain Eukaryota; kingdom Metazoa; phylum Arthropoda; class Insecta; order Coleoptera; family Carabidae; genus Poecilus; species Poecilus cupreus. The sequence continues at coordinate 11,876,433 of OZ012732.1, forward strand.
AAATATGTACTGTTCAATATACAATATGAAAATAAATTTACTATATTTTATTCACACAAATATATATACAATACGATTATAAAGTAATTGTATTTAAGTACCACTTTTGTTTATAACGTAAAATATAAATATTTTAATAGTACGAGATATACGTATATAATATATACAACAACGTATATAATATATCACTGAAGTGAACCAAAAGCAAAAGATCCATATGGACATCAAATTTATGCACTTTATGCAAGTCTTAATGGATGTTTGTTAATTATTTGGTTATAAATAAGTTATTTAAACGTTTGCAGAAAAAAAATACTCCTATTGTTTATTATTAAATGAATGAAGTTGATACCGGATCCATCGATTACTTATCGTTTTATAAAAATAATAAAACTAATATAATCCTGATTAAACCCCGCACATATTGATTAATACCTATTAATGTGAATCCCTTTAATTATCGCATTTCACGTAATAGAAATCCCGGATACATCCCTACATACAAAAAAAGAACCTATAGTTTTATTCCCCTGCCAATCATTCTCACATTTCACCTCGTATCCAATGACAGACAATTTAAAGCTGGGATTCGATCCCTGGACCTAGCGTGCGACACATTGTTCCCGCCACGTGCAGCTAATGACACGTCACGAGCCAGGCAGTGTTGCCAGATCGCCGCACAGGGAACACGCGTGGCAACACCGCTACCATATTGTGTTGACGGTCGGTGTAATGGATCATTAACACTCGGGGAGTTTTATTTTTTCTAATGCGGTGCCACCAAAAAACGCTGAAAATGCTGGAAATGTAGTCAGTGTATGTTTCGAGGCGCCATGTTCTAATTTTGCGGGATTTACACTGCAACACTGAAAATGAGATTGTTTAAAATTATTTATAGTTATTTTATCGGAATTGAAAGTAATTATTTTTGTATTGTATTGTTATTATTACGATGGAGTTTATATTATGATTTTATTTCTCGATGATTTTATTTTAATTGAATTTCATTTTGCCGATAAATTGAATCAGTAATTATTTTAATGTTCTATAAATTTTATTATCTTTTTGCATATTTAAATCAGTTTAGTTTTATCAGTAATTAAATTGCATTTAAAATATATTTATTGATAATCAGTTTTATTGATAATATTTGTAGAACAACAACACCCCCCAAATCTCCCTCAATATAATATATT